>VDFB02000003.1:741577654-741609300 GCA_007258455.2 Sequoia sempervirens | reverse complement strand
CTTCCTCATAGGAATGGCCACAATAGTCTAACTTCCTATGGTTCCCATTCTTCTTCCTTGATTGGTCAAAGACAACCACTATGAACCATAGTCAGCGAGAGTTCTTATTGGGTGAAGAGAGATCACAATGACAAGGAATGTCACAGTGATAGCTCTAGTCAGTAAGACATCAACAAGGTATTAGTGACCTGAGCATTCCAAAAGGTTGCACAACTACCAGTTGGATAGATAGAAGGAATGCCACACTGACTTTGCTCTTTCAAAGGTTTCAGCCTGTGAGATTGAGACACACAATTCCAACAATCTCCCACTTGACGAAGATCACACAAGCACCTCCATAGCACAACAAAACTAATGAAATTCATGGGCACTAAGGCCCATCGAACTGGAACACCACCTAAACTTGTTTGTGCTCACTGGCTTGGTCAATGCATCTACAACATTCTCCAGAGTATCCACTTTTTCTAAAGAGACCTTTCCATCCTCCATATCTTGTACAAAATGATATTGTACATCTATATGTTTTTTCCTTGCATGGAAAGTAGGATTCTTTGCCAAAAAAATAGCACTCTGACTGTCACAGTAAATTGTTATTTTCCCTACATCAAAACCAATGTTAGAACACAAATGTTTTAGCCAAATTTCTTCTTTGCAAGCATCTATTACTACCATGTATTCTGCCTCTATAGTGGACAAAGTGACTATAGCATGCTAGTTACTCATCCAACTCATTGCACCACCATTCATTATGAAAATATATCCACTGGTGCACCTTTTACTATTAATGTCCCTACCCAATTAGAATCCACATAGCCTCGAATGTCGAGAGTCCTTTGTGAATCAAACAAGTTTCCATGGTAACATGATTCATATTCAAAAGTTCCCTTCAAATATCTTAACACTCTTTCATAGCATCCCAATGTGTCCTTCTCGGATTAGCCATAAACAAACTAAGTACTCCCACTACTTGGGCAATGTATGGCCTTGTATAGACCATTGCATACATTAGACTACCAACCACACTAGCATAATGCACAATAGTCATGTCCTCCATCTCAGTAGGATATTTTTGATAGTCTTCAATAGATAGCTTCAATCCCTACAAAACTGGAACAACTAGCTGCTTGCAATCACTCAGACAAAATCTCTCTAGAACAATCTTGATGTACTTACTCTAACTAAGCCAAAGTTTTATACTCTTCCTATCCCTAGTTATTTCCATTCCTAGAATATACCTTGCTGGACCAAGATCTTTCATTTCAAACTTTGCAAACAACTAAGACTTAAGATTAGAAACCATTAACTTACTAGTTCCTATGAATAGCATATCATCAACATAGAGAACGATAATAAGAAATCGGTCACTTTCAGCTTTGTAATACACACAATGATCAAATTTTGATCTTACAAATCCCAATGATAAAACAAAGGTATCAAACTTTTGGTACCACATTCTAGGAGACTATTTTAACCCATACAGAGATTTTTTCAACTTGCAAACTAGTTTTTCTTTACCTTTCTTCACAAAGTGCTTAGGCTAGGACATATAAATTTCTTCTTCAAGATCACCATGAATAATGTTATCTTCATATCCATCTATTCAATCTCTAAGTCATATGTTGCTACAAGTGACAAAAGAAATTTGATAGATGTTAGATTAGCTACAGGAGAAAAAATCTCCTCATAATCAATTACTTCTACCTGGGAATATCGCTTCACAACCAACCTCACCTTATACTTTTCCATACTACCATCCAAACTTGTTTTCTTTTTAAATACCAATTTGCAACCCACAACTTTTTTGCCTTCAGGAAAGGGCACCAAAATCCAAGTATCATTCTTCTCTAATGATGCCATTTCATCATTCATGGCTTCCAACTGAGAGTTTGAATTAGACATTTTAAATGCCTCTTTCACAATCCTAGGCTCATTAGTGCTAGAAATTAAAGCATAGGCACAAGTAGAATCTATCAAAGAAAACCCATACCTATTAGGTTGCTTTCTTTCATGAGTTGAACTCCTCACTTGCTGAGGCAGAGGTTGTTCTTCTTCTTTAGAACTCTCAAAATTGCTTGAGCTCTCCTCAGTCTTATGTTCATTTTGAGTTTTCAATTCCTCTTTATCTAGTGTTGGAGGAATTTCAACTCCATCCTTTTTATTTTATGATTTTGTCTCTAACTGCAGATCCAAGGTAGAAGGCTTTAGCTCACGAAAGATAACACTTTTTCTGTATAGAACCTTCTCTGTATTAGGATTTCAAAGCTTGTATCCTCTTATGCCAGCACTACAGCCAATAAAAATATCTTTAACAGCCCTATTCACCAATTTAGATCTTTTCTCATTCTACACATATGCATATGCCTCATAGCTAGAAACACGAATGTGTCTTAGAGAAGGCTTCTTACTAGACCATGCATCCAAAGGTGTTTTCTTAATAAAAGTGGAATGAGGAGAACAGTTTATCAAGTAACATGTTGTAGCAACTACCTCAGCCTAGAACTTCTCCTCCAAGCCAACACTACTCAGCATACTTCGTGCTCTCTCCATCACTGTCCTGTTGAACCTTTCTGCAACACTATTTTGCTGTGGAGTATGAGGTGTAGTTTTATGTCTTTTAATCCCATGATATTTAAAGTACCTCTCAAATTCATTAGAACAAAACTCATTGCCATTATTAGTCCTTAAACATTTTATTTTTCTTCCATTCTTATTTTCTACAAGGTTTTTAAATTACTTAAACCAACTGAACACTTCTGATTTACTTTTCAAAAAATAGACAAATCCTCCTCTTGAATAATCATCAATGAATGATACATAGTACCTTAACTTAGACAAAGAAGGAACATTCACTGGACCAAAAACATCATAATGTATATATTCAAGTAAACTAGAATATTTGTGTGGACTAGAGTAAAATGAAACATGGTGTTGTTTACCATATATACAATGTTCACAAAATTTGAATTCAAAGTTACAATCATCAATCCCTTCAACCAGGTTTTTATTCTTCAAGGTTTTTAAACATTTTTCTTGAATATGGCCTAGCCTATCATGCCAGAGCATAGTCTTTTCTGCTAGAAGTTTAACTTCCATAGAGTTTACACCATCAGAAACTTTTCCCTCCCCCATGAGTGGCTTTCTATGACTTTACAGAGACACTATTGCATTGAATAGCATGTGCATCTAGCTTATAGAAGGTACCAATATGAGCACCCCTTTCTAGCACCATTGAGCCTCTAGTCATCTTACAACCATTTCTAGAGAATGCAACTTGCACTCCAATATCATTTAGCTTACTAACAAAAAGTAGATTTTAAGCCAAACTAGGTATATACATTACATCATTGATTCCCTTCACTCTTCCATCATGGAATTGAATTCTGACTCTTCCATGACCAAATATTTCCAAATATGAATCACTTGCCAAATACAACTTTCCACCTTCGTAATTTTCATACTTTGTGAACTAGTCTCTATGAGATGTCATCTGGAAAGATGCTCTAGAATCAATTAGTCGGACATCATCTAATGCCTACTTAACCAAGGATGCAATGAAAGTGTCTACGTCAATCTGAGAAGAATCATTGTTGGAAGAATTCTTCTTCTTCTTCTTCTTTTCCTCCTTTTTGCAATCCTTTCAAACATGACTAGGTTGCCCACAATTCCAACACTTCACCTTGGAATTTTTTCTAGGAGACTTTGATCTCTGCTTAGATTTGGATTTGGATTTCTTGTCCTTCTTCTTTCCTTTTTCTTTTGATCTACCTCTAACAACAAGAGCCTCCTTCACCATCTTAGAAGATTTCCTTCTCATCTCTTTTGATAAAAAAGAAGCAACAACATCTTCCATCTTAAAACTAGATGTCGTACTCACAGTAGCCATCACCAAGTGATCCCAAGATTTTGGCAAAGAACACAATAACAACATAAGGTGATCTTCTTCATCAATCTTCACACCCATAGATGTTAATTGTTCAATCAACATGTTGAAAGTGTCCAAATGATCAGCAATAGATCCTCCCTCTTGCATTCTCAAAGTGTATAGCTTCTTCCTCAAGAATAATTTACTCACCAAGGACTTGCCCTGATAACTAGATGCCACTTTTTTCCACAAGGAAGATGCTGTCTTTTCTTCATGAATATTCAGAAGAACAGAGTCTGCTAAATAGAGCCTTATCAACCCCTTAGATTTTCTATCAGCAAGGTCCCAATCCTCTTGCTTCATGCCTATAGGCTTCATTTTAGAAATAGCGAGCCACAGATCATGATCAACCAACAAATATTCCATTTTGAGTTTCCACAACTCAAAATTGCTGCTATTGAATTTCTCAATTTCAATCTTTCTTGATGTGCTTGCCATCTTAATCTGTAATTCGAATTGTCAAACTTGTACAAGACTCGTATTGAATAGAATTGACACAAAAAACCCAATGTACCCACAAGGATAACACAATTGGCTAGGCTCTGATACCACTTTTAACAAAAGCTAATGTGTAGAAACAACTCTCCTAATTTCAAAACCTTAGGGAAGAATGCAAAGGTGCTTTTAAATTTTCAATTACAGTCAAATTAAGATACACTTCTAAGAAATAACAGAAACGAAGAAACAACATACACAGATGAACACCAGATTTACGTGGGAAAACCTTTACTAGAGAAAAACCCACCACACCAAGAAAATCCTCTTTGTATTATAGTAATGGAGATTACATACAGAGATTAGACTTATCTTTTTGATGTCAAATTTCAACAGCATAATCCTTGATCAACCTTGTACAGTCCAAAAATTCTAGTTATAATGCTCTCTAAATTGAATTCACACTGATTACTCAACTGTTCACAAAACTGTTCATCCCACTTATTGTCCAATTGAACATCATCATCGATCATAGGGTATATCCATGTCGACCCTAGTCTATTGAACTTCCTCACAGGCATGGCCACAATAGTCTAACTTCCAATGGTTCCCATTCTTCTTCCCTAATTGGTCGAAGACACACCATGTAGAATAGTCTTTCAATCGGTCAAAGCATTCAAACTATGTTTGCGTATCGGTGAGACACTAGCCATGTCTCCCCGATGCCACAAAGCCTAACCGTCGATATCACCTAGAGTCATCACCTTCGGCAAGAGGTTACACCGACCTCAAAAGTAGTTGGTGAGACAAACTATATCACTGAGATGTCATACCAATGACCACCACATGTAGTGCTATTTGACAAGACTATCACTATTTAGTGAGAGGTCATACCGATGTTGAAAAGTCACATAGACATTAGCATTCCCATCAGCAAGACTATCGCTATTGCCAAAAGATCATATCGAAGCAATATACCTATTAAAGAGACCACAAGAAATTAGAACAAGGTCTTGGCAATCCTTCATGTCACACTTTAATGTCCTACCATCAGTGAGACTTCATCCATTGCTAAGAGTTCTTATTGAAGCCTCCAAGTTACTCCGATGACTCCGAGTGTAACACTATCAGTGAGACATACCATCCATCACCAAGATTTCTTACTAAAGTCCTCATGTTACTTGGATGACTCCAAGTGTATAACCATTTAGTGAGACATCTATTGTTGTGATGATTCATACCAAATGTTCATATCTCTCCCTGACAACCACTATGAACCACAGTCGGTGAGAGTTCTTACTGAGCGAAGAGAGATCACAATGACAAGGAATTTCACAGTGATAGCTCTAGTTGGTAAGACATCAACAAGGTCTCGACAACCTAAGCATTCCACAAGGTTGTACAACTACCCGTTGGCTAGATAGTTGGAATGTCACACTGACTTTTCTCTTTCAACGGTTTCAGCCTATGAGATTGAGACACACAATTCCAACAGATTTCCCCTTATAGCCATTATAGATTGTGGTTTATGTGATTGTGAACAAAAACCACACACTATTGTCAAGTGCTTGTGAGAGGAAAAACAATTTGTTGATTGCACCACATTTTTTATCCTTACATATGAAAATGGAGTATGTTGCTTCATTCAACTAAACCATTTACAATGTTATGGTTAGCCTAGTTTTCATTTTATATGTGACTATTTTTTTTCCTTTCTGGTTATTGGTTGTTATATCTACCCATGTTTTGCAAACACATTCCTACATATAAATATTAGCCATGCAATGCAAACATAAGCACTTAAAAAAAAAATCTATACCAATATATATGTTTGTGAAGTTAGATGCACCTTTTTAGTTATTATACACTCTTCTATATATTCCATCTATCCATGTTTCTCTAGCTATCATCAAATCCCATGATGCCAATTCTTTATCGAGATACCTATTTTACCTATTTTTTGTCAAGTTGTCACAACAAAAAAAGGACTATAATACTAAAGATCTTTTTTGAGAACACCATTTTTCCCCAAATTTTTTATTGTGTGATATATGATAAGAGTCCATGAGATTTTCCATGGACCTTACCTTCCTTTCTTTCTTGGGGGTTTTTCTAGAGCCCAAAACGATTCATGATGCCAATATGGTATGGAGGAGAACAATTTTGGGTTTAGTGCTTTTGTCTTCCATTGTCATATATTTGTTGTTGCTTATGTACATGGACACACAAATTCTCACATGCACTTATCTACCAAAAAAATACTCTATTCTATCCATTTAATTTGTCATTTTGTTTCCACAACTCTCTTTTCAACTTCTCCAATAGATTACTTATACACAATTCTTTAATAGGATGCCATGTATTCAAAATGTTCCACTTTATCTCTTTCTATTTACAACAAATAATGCTAACCTCTTTTATTTTATATCTATATTATTTCCCTTATAATGTTGCATAGATACAATAGATATTCAAGAAAATTTTTGTATTGTAAATTTTCTATTTCAAATTCTTTCATGGTCCAACAACTCAATCTGATCCTACTCAACCTTGTTAAACACCATCAACAATACATGTAAGTACATAGCTTTTCCATTATCAATAAATAGATTCAGTGAACCAATTGTAAATATTATTAAAATTATTTTTAGTTTCACATTTTCCATATTGATTTTACACATATACTTACTCACTTTTTATACTTCCTTTTTTATTTTTCTTTCTTTTCAACTAACATACCCATGTCTTCTATTTGCAAGAGCTAGGCTAAAGCATGCAAAAGCATTCAAAAATGAGGATATCTATTTTTTTTAAAGTTACCACAACAAAGAAAATAGTACAATATGAGAGATCATATATGAAAACACCATATTTTCCCCAACTTTATTATTGTGTGATGTATGATGGAACTCCATGAAATTTCCCATGGGTGTTGCATACTTTTCTTTCTTGGGGGTTTGGATAGAATCCACAAGGCTCCATGATGCCAATATGTTAGGGAGGATAATGAGCATTGGTTTTGTTCTTTTTCTTTTAACGCCATATATTTTTTGTTACATAGATACATGTGTACACAAATCCTTGTATACACTTGGCTTCCAAAAACATACTTATAATAACATGTTTCTCATGTCATAGCAAGTGGTGTGGAGGCACTTGAGACTTTGATCACGTCACCTCAAAACAAGGCATACCTTTTAATTCAATTATTCTTACAATGCAAAATATGTGTATCATGTCATCATATTCTTCTTTTGGTGAGGTCTATTTATTTGCTTAGAATCCTTTATGTTCCATACTTTTTATAAAAATTACTTAATCCACAACTTCAAGTTGCCATGTATTTCTATGCATATGTATCTGAAGATAATTAAAAATTTAATCAATCGGTTGATTGATTATCCTAGACAAAAAGGCCAAATATATATGTGCATCTAGGTCTAATAAATATAAAACTAAAATAAAGATAAAATTATATCATACCTTAAATTTTGGAGAGAAATTATTATTATTAAAAATTTAATTATTTAAAAATTTAAATTTAATTTAATTTTTCAATTGTAATATTTTAAGAATAAATTTATTAAAAAACATATTCATTGAGATTTAATTTACTATGGATTCTCAATCATTTTCCATTTACTTGTGATTCCTAAGATTATTAATTAGAAACAATTTTAATTAAATGAATACATAAAATAATCTCTATGCTAAAATTAAGTGATTTATAATATGTTCAAATTAGGTGATTTAAATTGATATCTTTCAATGCACACATAGGTTGGCTTTAACTTTAATACATATGTATCGATATGAATGATCTATCCATCTAATTATCCATAATAATATATAAATTGATTTTCCAACATCTCTCTTCATTATGATCCACTCCACCTATTTTATCCTAGTTAAAGTCCAAAATCATAAGGTTCACCTCCTACTATGAACTAACCTCACGTTATTTCATATTGGCTTACTATCATGCTTCCTTTTCTAACTCAATCAAACAATTGCAATTATTATTGATTATTTATATTTCACATTGCATTCTAAAAAAAAAAATGTTTCTTACTTCCCATTGAATAGTCATTTGTGGTGGACACCTATCGACTAATTCAATAGCTAGTTATAATTAAATTACTATTTAGTTATTTAGTAGTTTAAAAGTGTTGTTACATGTCTTAAATAGTTATTATTGTTATATTTAAAATATAATATATATTTTAAATTATACAAATTAAATTATATATAATATACATATACTTATTATTATATATTATATTTTAGAATAAAAATATTAAATAAAATTTAGAAAATAGTATAATTAATAATTTTTATTTGTAATTAATATAATATAAATTAAATTAGCATTTAAATATAATACAATATATATTAAATATAATATAAATTATATATATATATACACAAATTTAAATAGCATAAATACAATACACTATATATATATACACATTATATTATTATATATTGCATTCTCTAATATAAATGATTAAATATACATATAAATTACCATAATTAATAATTAATATATTTTAATATAGTGCATAATAAAGTAACATATAAAAAATCTAACAATTTGAAGAGAGGGCAAGATAGAAGGAAAAATAAAAAGAGATAGAGGGGGAGACAATTCTATATAGAGATAGGTATATATAAAAAGAGAGAAACTTAAAAAGATTGGGAATAAGAGAAAGGGAGATTTAGATAGAGAGATAAAGAGAGAGAGGGGTAGAAAGACATAAAAAAGACGAAGGTAGAGAGAAACAAAAAGATAGAGAGGTAGAGAGATTGAGGGATAAAGAGGGTGTGGGAGAGATAAATAAATAGAGAAAGATAAATTATCAAAATCATTTTTAAACTAATATTATATTTAAATATTATTATGTTTTATTTTACAATAAGTGAGACAAAATTTGTTATTTTTATTTAAATATAGTTTTTTTAGAAAAGGTTTGCATTAAAATTAAATTTATTAGTTTAAAGAATTATTTTTTATTTTTTATTTGTGTTTTTATTTGAATGGTTATTTTATTTATTTAACAATTATTTTATAGTTTTAGTTATTTTCTATAATATATGTTGATAATTACTTTCTCTTTACATTAATATAAATAGTCTTGACTTTTCATCTTTTGTCTAAAAAAATATATATGTTGATAATGTTTTTGTTTTTATTTATATTTATATCATTATTCTATGAGATTCTATAATAGATTACATATGAATATAATTTTTTTTTCTTTTATTAAATAAAGAAATCAATATAAAATTTAAGGTTATTTTATCTCCCTCCCTCTCTATATCTCCTTATATCTCTATCTCTCTATCACTCTATCTCACCATCTCTCTCTCTATCTCTCTCTCCATCTCCCTCTTCCTCTATATCTCTCTATCTCTTCCTCACTATCTCCATCTATATCTGCCTATCTCTCTTTATATTTATCTCTCCCTCTTTCTCTATCTCTCTATCTATTTATCTCCCTCTATCTTCATTTCTACCGCTATCTTCCCTTTTCTCTCTCTATCGTCATTTCTACCTCTACACTCCTCTCTCCCCCTCTATCTCTATACATCCCTCCCTCCCTCTCTCTCCCTCTCCATCTTCCTAGACCTTTATATTTATAGATCTTGGCCTCTCTATCTCTATCTCTCCATCTCTCTACCCCGATATCTCTCCCTCTCCTTCTCTCTATATCCCTCTGCTTCTCCTTCTCCTTCTCCTTCTCTATCTTCATCTCTATATTTGTCATATATCTTTGTCTCCTTACCTCTACGTCTCCCTCTTTCTATCCCTATTTCCCCCTCTCCCCCAATTGTAAACATAACATGAAGTTGTTGGTAATGGAGCCTAATTACCTTTATGATTCAAAGGTTTTGTTTTAGTAGTGTTTGAATTCTTGTAAGTGGACACATAGTTGATTTGAAGCTATCACTTCCCAATTGAAACCTTTATTACACAAACAACATCATTTGTTAAATGATCTACCAATTGAACTCATGTACTACACAAATGTATGCAAAAAAGAGATCTCTCTCTCTCTCTAAAACATAATATAAGCCTATTGGTAATGGAGCATAATTAGCTTCCTAATTCAAAAGTTATGTTTCAGTCATGTTTGGATTCCTATAAATGGATGCATAGTTTATTTGAAGCTATCACTTTTCCATTGAAACCTTTATTGCATAAAAAAAACATAATTCTACCTCATGCACTAAACAAATATATACATATACTACACAAATATATACAAATAATAGATTTTTTCTTGACGAATAGAGGAATACTTGAAAACCGCAGACTCCGAAATGACAGTATATTACAGGACACTCTAATAGTG
Source organism: Sequoia sempervirens (assembly GCA_007258455.2). Lineage (NCBI taxonomy): Eukaryota > Viridiplantae > Streptophyta > Pinopsida > Cupressales > Cupressaceae > Sequoia > Sequoia sempervirens. Next base: position 741,598,587 of record VDFB02000003.1, on the reverse strand, counting down.
CTCAACTTTTCGATTTATTGATTTCACAGCTTGAAGTTGCGCTCAGGTTCAAAGAGATGCAGTCTCATGGAAGGCGATGATGGCAGGATATGTAACAATGGGTTTATTGAAGAAACTTTAGAACTAGGAAGCAAAAGAAGTTAACGGAGTGAAAAGATTTTCCAATACTGCTGTGTATTATGAGAAACTGGGAGCTCAAGCTTAAGAACAAGAAAAATAAAAATAAAAAAATTAACCAAATGATTCATGCGCACATAGATCCTCAATAAAAACCCAATAAAACCATGGCAAGCGACTTACCTCCAGATTCTGCTCGAATTAAGAGATGCTGCTAGTGATGTTGATGAGGAAATAATGGGCAGGTTCCACCAGAGAAGAGGCTTTAGAACTTTCAAACAAATGCAAATCCTATGGCGCAAGGCCAAATTCCGCAACCTTTTCCAGCATCCCACTCTGCCTGCTGCCAAAAAATGAGAGCTTTACCAACCGGTATGGATATCTGTCAAAGGATGAAGAAGGGGGATTTTTTTTTTTAAGTTGCAGTTGCAGATAGGTATGCAAGATGTGGACGTATAGACCAGACACGTGAACTGTTGGACATAATGCCTCCAAGAATTGTGATCTCCGGGACTGCAATCATTGCGAGATACGCGCAGGAAATGGATTTGTTTAAAAGGCTTCTGAACTTTCAAGCAAATGCCATCAGTTGTTGTAAAGGCGAATTCCGCAACCTTTTCCCCACCATCTTCCCTGCTTCTTCCCCCAGGAATGGAAGGCTTTTTATGCACGGTATGGGCCTCCATCAAAGCATTTGTCAACGGCCTTAGTTGCAACTGCCCTCCTTTCACGTGAAGAGACTGACAATTGGATGGGGTGCCATCCCAAATCAATGGCGCAGAGGTCCTTCGCTGACCCATTCCCTCCACACCTACCTTGATATTCCCCGTGAACTTATCTACCATTTTTAATATAACCTAAATCCTCATTCTAATCTATCCATTTGGCCCAATGTAAACAAGATCCTCATAAAGGTGTTATTGATTTTGTTTGTTTCTCCCATTTTTATATTGTTTGATGATAATGACAATTTGTATATGATTTATTATTTTTTAATTGAACAAAGCAAAATAATTATAAGAATAGAGCTATTAGTAGTAGCTGAAATTCAAACTAACCAAAGTATCAGCAAACTAAATAAAACTTGACATTAACAGAGGTTGTATGAGGCATCAACCATAAGAAACTTCCACAAATAGACAAATTACAAAAGTTTTATAAGATTTTTACAGTACTTAATTTTATTGTCTAGCTGAAACTTCACAAATTGCTCTTTAATTTGTTGTACCCTTTGTTTAGCCCGTACTTTCTTTTTACATATAACCCAAATCTCCGAGAAAAGAACAGCCGCCTGAAGATATATCTTGGAGTAAAGCCATAATTTCTCAACAGCTTGATAAGAGTTACTAGAAAACATTGTAGCACACCTATTTTTCCATATATTTTCAAAAAAACATGTTGAATAGAATCAACAATCACATCTTTTTACATGCCAAAACTAAAAACATCCTCTTTCCAAGTCAAATCATGATTAAAAATAGCTGAGAAATCTCTAAAAACTGAAGACTAAAGTCTTTTAACATTATACATCGTCCCAAAAAAAATGTTTCAAACTTTCCACACCCTTGCGAAAAGGGCAGTCTGCTAGTTGAAGGCTAGGCTTAAACATCACACACCAAGCATTGACTTAGTGTGCGCTGGCTCATGTGGGCCCTAATTTTTATCTCCGTTTCGCTTTGGTGACACTGCCATTGGTTTGAATCTGTTTTAGCGTTTATTTATATTATTTCAGCGTTGAATCTTCGTCCGTTTGTTTTACCCTTTATCTTTTTTTGCCCCTTCTTATTTTCTCTCGCTGATAACCATATTATTTTACTTTACTGCTATTTGCACTTAATAATTATAATATTTAAGGTAATATTTGAATACCTACTTAAATTATATTTAATATATTTATAGTATTATTCAATGTTTATTAAATATTATAAAAAATTATTTATTAATATATTTATATAATGATATATAATATATTCAATATTAAAAATTTAGTATGCTTCAAATAATATTAATTATCTTTGAATAATAATTATCTTTTGAATAAATATTACAAGTATTATATTTACTAGTTATACTTAATCTATAATATATTATTAAATTATCAATATATATAATTAAATATTAGTTATAGTATATTTAATATATTCAAATTATTATTAAATAATATTATTAATTATACATCAATATATAATATAAAATATTTATTCACATAATATAGTATTTAAAAATTTAATATATAATATATTATTTAAACTATAAAGAAATATATTTATTTTAAATGATTATTATTTGAATTATTATTTAATCATTATCAAATAGTAATTTAAATATATTAAATATAATTTAAATGATAAATCATTTATTAATGATAATTATTAAAAATATAACATATATAATCATATAAAATGTTTAATATTATATAATAATGATAACAATTATATAATAATTAATAATAATATTTTAATTATTACTAATATTAAATATATTATACATCATCTAATTATATTAATAATTAATATTATTTAAACTATATTTAGAACATAAAATATTAATATTAATGATATTATATTTAATCCTATATTATAGTTCCCATCAAAATCATTTACCCCTAATAATAGGATGCATTGCACCATTTAAAAAATATATATGAATGTTAAAAAATTACTTATTTATATTAAATATGTAATTTATTTACTATTTATTATAATTATTATTAATATTAAATATATTACATGATTCAATATATTATATATTTAAAATTATCATTAATATATGATAGCCTATATTATGTATGATCAAGTTCTCTCTCTCACACATAATATATTAAATATATTATCATTAATTATATTATATCATATAACATTAATATATATAAATGTTAATATTAAAATTTTGTAATTAAAGTTAAATGCATTACATTATTAAATATATTAATAATTAGCAATTTTTTTTTTTTTATGTGATCAAATTATTCAATTGATTTGTGAAAGGAATAAGTTAAAGTTTTAAGTGACACCCATAAGATCTACTTAACTTTGACTAACCAAATTCTCTTCCATGTAATAGTTAGATATGTTATATATTTAATAATTATCATTAAAAAATGATTTATCATTTAAACTATATTTAATATATTTAAACTCCTATTAGAAAATGATTAAAGTATAGTTCAAATCATTATTGCTTAAGAAAAATATATTTCTTTATATTATTTATAAAATAATATATTATTTATGACTAAATATATTATATATTGATATGTAATTATTAATATTATTTAGTAATCATTAAATAATAATTTAAATATATTAAATATCATTTAAGAAATATTTAATTATCATTATATATTTCTTGATAGTTTAAATAATATATTATATACTAATTATAATTATTAAATATAATATATTTAAAATTTATAAAAATAATAATTATTAAACATTAAACATTAATATTATTTAATAAAAATTGAATAATAATTTAAATATATTAAATATAATTACAAAATAAGTTTAAGTATTCAAATTCAAAAATAATAAAACCTATATATTTAAATTAAAAAATATGGTTATCAGTGAGAAAAAAAAAAGATAAAAAGATAAAGGGTAAAACAAACGAATGGAGATTCAACGCTAAAATGATATAAATAAACACTAAAACAGATTCAAACCAACAAAATTGTCACCAAAGTGAAACGGAGATAAAAAGTAGGGACCATATGAAACAACACACACTAAGTCAATGCTTAGTGTGTGATGTTTAAGCCCAACCTTGGTTGAACCATAGGGTAGGTGCATGAAGTTGGGAAGCAATTTCGTGGCCACTTTCTAAAAAAAGTTTGAAAACTCATAGCATGAGCGCGTTATAACACACTAACGTTATAACATGTTAAAAGCAAAAAAAAATTGAAAGTATTCATTTTCACTTCGACTATTTTCTTCTTTTACTCGCAGCGAAAACCCCCAACTTTCACGCTCACATTCTAGGAACTATTGGGCACAAATATTCAACAAGAGTTGTTATTTCTTGCAAGGATGGCACCACTACGATGAAGAGGTGGGAGAGGTAAGTATTGTTTGTTGTTTGTTTTGAATTTCATAGTTTTAGGTTGATTTTGTTAGTTTTAGGTTATATTTGATATATATTTTTTTCAATTTGTAGGAGATAGAAATGAACCCGCAAACCCACAAAATCCTCAACAAGAAGAGCAACCAAATCTCGAAGAAAAAAATCCTCAACAAGAAAATCAACCTCAACAACCTCCTCCATTAATCCCTCAACACCCTCTTGGCACTCAACAAAATTTAATGAGTGAGATTGAGAACAAAAAAAAATTTGAGGATTTTATTAGTAGGTTGAGTGATCCAAATGGTTCAACCACAGGAAGAATGAGCCTCACAAATTCATTGAAAGATATGCTAAAAAATGTAGACTCAATTAGCAAACAAGTAACTGGATGACAAGATAGGAGGTAGGTAGCTAGGGCATATTATGTAGATAAACTATTATATAAACAAGTAAAAGATTTAAAAATTACAAAAGGTGATTTGTGCTCATTATTCATTGACCCACACACAGATCAAAATCTTAGCCTCATTGCGAAGAGGTTTCCTATTCATTGGTGCCACCACCAATAGATTAGGAACCATTTTTATGATAAGTGGCAAATAGTCTTTGATGACCAACTGTGCAACAATTATGAAGTCCCCCAATATTTTCTTAGGAAACTATACAGTGAGTTCGTATTGAAAAAAAATCTTAAATTATTTTGATATGAGGAACTTCTAGGGGAGTGGTGGGGGGTCAGCTCAAGATAGACCTGGTGCATAGCCAGATCTTATGTGGAAATGGAGATGAGCTCTCACTAGGGCACCTCATGAGCACATTGTTATGCTTGTCATTGCGAAGGAGAGTGCCAATGTAGAGACATTACATGTGATCAATATTTTGACCTAGAGTGTCATCGATCATACTAGCCCTATTCTACAACACCATCCATGGGAATCTTTGAGTGGCGGCCTTCAAAACCATGTGTGTCAATCTTGCGGGGAGACTTGTTCATATGACCCCATCGGCACTCAAGAGGCTATTGTAGAGGATTCGTATGCAACTATGGAGATGGAGAGTGCCAATGAAATTGTTCATGATGTATATGGTATTGATACTTAGGTAAAAGTTAACATGCTCATTGAATTTAATTTATTAAATTTTGATTTTGAAATACAAGATTAACTAATTTAGTTTCAAGATTTTAATAAAATTACAGGGTCACAGTGTTGAGACTAGATACACTGGACCTCCACCTACTTATTTTTGTAGTACACCTATCGGTGGGGTATGTAACTAGTAAACAATTATAAATTTATTACATGTTAATAACATTGTTTTATGAATGGTATTTTAATATGTGATTTTGGATGTTGAACAGGGTAATATTGGAGATTTCGAGGAAACATCTCCTAGTGCCAGTGGATTTACTCAAACCTTCATGTAAGTAATAAAATAAATAGTTTATCTAATGAATTGTACTTAATAGATTTATGTATTTTATATTCATATTGCATTGTACATCATTCAAACTCAAAACATTTCTTCACATTCCATAACTAGTAGCTAGATGTTGATAGATGAAAAAATTTCAACTACAATATAGTTGTTTGGAAAGTCAACATAAGAAATGATGTAATTTCTTCACATGGAGGCATGTGCTTGTAAAGGTGCACCTGCACGACAAACTATGGAAGCTTGGAAAAAATATATGAAACCATAATAGTAAGCAATAGCATAGACAAGGCAGATAGTAGTTTCAAAAAATACCTCGAAGAAATGTGGTCTCATGGTGATGGAATTTCCTTCCATCACCATGAGACCACATTTCTTCAAAATTCTCACCACCTTTTCTATGCTACCACAATTTTCATACATGTACACCAAAGAATTTTATGAAACTACTCATGCTTCCTTGCTACTATGGCTAAAAGCCTAAAATAGGTGCTTTCCAACAAACTATGGATGCTTGGAAAAATATCTATCAAAGCATAATAGTAAGCAATAATACCATAGAGAAGACAATGAACTTTTTGAAAAAATTCCTGAAAAAAATTCATTCTTATGGTGATGGAATGTCATGACATGCATTTGTTTATAATGGCATTCCATCACCACGAGACCCCATTTCTTTTGAGGCATTTTTTCAAAAATTTCACTTCCTTCTCTATTCCACCACAACTATCATGCATGTCTATGAAAGCATTTAATCAAACAATTTAGTGGCTTGTTGCTATAGGTAAAAGCCTAAAAACACATCCTTTCAAACAAGATATGGATAGGGAAAATAGTAAGCATGATAATCAGAAATATATAGTTTAATAATTACTCAAAATTTTGTTCATTAGATCTCATACACTATAAGTCATGACATGGATCACTATTGTAACCTTTTTTACGATTGAATAATTTGTTGTTTTATTTTCATAAATTGGTTGTGGAAACACCTCCAAATGTTATGAGGGAAATGGATATCGGTGTTTGATCCGCTATACAATCCTCGATGGCTTTGATAGGGGAGGTATGAGGAAAATTACAAGATTTTAATTTACATCCATTGTTATAGATTTAGTTCAAGTGAAAAATGAAACCAAATTATTGATTCATACTTTAATTTCTATTTGGATGGTTTATACAAGGCTTGAGCACACCTCGACATCAACGTGCAAATATTTCGCTCATGAGAGTGATCGTGAGATGGTCGTAAGTGATTCTTTTTTAAATATATCACTTTTTATAATGTAATTTCTATATATTAATGTTTTTACTTCTTATTGTAATAGTTAAAACTTCACTAAGAACTTAACAGTAGTAGGAAGAGCAGCAAGAGCACTCCTTGAGTGCAGCACAAATGAGTGATAGACCTATCTCCATCTAATTGACCAACAAAGGGCAAGAGTTTATTTCGAGAGCTTGGAGAGCAATGACTTTTGATCCTAGCACCCTTTGTTATATTCCTACATGGTAGTTTTGTACATATTTTATATTGGATATATTGCTTATATGGAATTCTCGTAAGCCTATATGGCTATTTTGTACCTATATTTTATACTTATATCAACATATATTGATGTATGCATACATGGCTATTTGGTTAATACAAATCCTTTTTATTGATGGTGCCCATGTTTTCATGTTATAAATTCATGGTTCAATAGATATGAGTTACATGTATTCAAGTGTATACTCTACAACTTATGTGTATACTTTGTGACTTACGTGTGTTCTAATGTATACTTTGTGACTTATGCATTTTCATGTGTATACCTTTTATTCGTGGATATACTTTTTATTAAGTTGTGTATACTATGTATTCATGTGTATACTTCAAAGCATACATGTTTGTGACTACATGTGCTTCCCTTATTCACATGTACATGCTTGACTTATTCATGTGTATAATTATTAATTTGTTAGCCATAGCATTAATCATTTTTTTCCTTCATGGTTTATCTTGAATAAATTAATTTATTGAGGGTAAAAAACTTTATGCAAAAGAAAAAAACATGTTTTCAATTGGTATTATATGAAATGATTGATAAAAGATTCCAATATATTTAATCCTTTGATTGGAACAACTCAATTAAGCAAATGATACATAAGAATTTTCCTTTTAGATTAGCCATGCATGGAAGTTTCAAAAAGTATCCTTGATGAATCAATTTTTCTTCTGGTTTTGATTGTGTTTGAGTTTTTGTCATCACAAAAACTCAAACACAATCAAAACCAGAAGCAAAATTGATTCATGATTATGGATTGTGGAAACTTGATATCTAGTATCCTTGATATTACAAAAAGATATTTTTTTATACACTTCAATTGTCCATTCACCATTTGGTTCTTTGAAAGAAAAATTTTCCTATGCCATTGTTATACTATACAGGTAAACCAAATTTTGTATTGTGGAGCTATATATTAAGCTACCACTCTCAAGACCAATGTAACAATGATACAAAATAATGTTTTAGATTGTAAGAAGACATCAAAATGGCTAGTGTAATAAAAAAATTCTTATGATTTATGAAGAATGTTGATAACTCTACTCGGTTGGCTTCTTTCTTCAAAATCATACAAATTGAACCCTAGCATCAATAGACTATATATATCAAGCTACCACAATTCAAGTTTCAACAATGTATATTTATCATGCATGTTTTAAATGACATTCAAGTTTATGGTGGTTTTGTTGTTTATATGATGTGATGTGATATTCTAATCATAATGCATGCTCCTAGGCTGCATATATATTTATATTTTATTTTTACATGATTTTTGTACCAACAAACCCAAAACAAACCGAACCCCCCTCCAAAAAAATTTGGCCTAACCAATGAACCAAACCCCCAAACTTGAACCCAAACCTCAAAACCTATTCCAAAACTCTTCATTATACCTACAAAAACTTAATTGATCACCAAATTATGCTACCTCTTGACTTTACCCACTTTTACTCCCTCAAATAACTCTTTTTCATTCAAAACCCATGTTTTTCCAACTATGACATCATGCCATAACATAATTTTGACCTCCTCTATCCTTCTAGACCTTTTGAACACACCAAACTCCACAACCTCACCCTATTTCCAACCTATTATAACTTATTTTCAAGCAATTTCTTCTTTTCACCTCTTCTAGCCTCACTTTTAAGGGACCTCAATTTTGAATTTTGAACATGGGTAGTGTTACTAATCTCTTCCAATGCCTTTACCAATTTTATTTTCTTATTCCTACTCCCTATCCTACTTACTTCACACTTGTATCACCAAGACACAACCTAAACAATAGGTGGAATGGCCTATTTCAACATATTATACTTGAACCCTTAAGGGATCAATTCGATTGAATGTAGTTCAAAGCGATTCTGTGTGTTTGGGTGAAAAAGAGGACCATGCCTAGTGTAAGCATACCTATTCAAATGTGTTGGAATAGTTTTCTTGGTCACATGAGTTGCAAAACAAAAGTTCCACCACTTTGCAATTTCCACTGCTTGTATTTGACATTTTTTCCATCAACTGAAAACTAGACACCACGGGAAAAAAACTTTGAGATAACAAAAACTGAGAGAGGTTATTGTAGAGGGGTCCAATACAATCTCATATGATTAGATGAGAAGTTTTTAAGCATCACAGTATCTGAGTAACAATATGCTGAAGTTTGCAACCATTTTGCACTTTGGACATAGCTCAAAGCAATTCCCCATGTTTGGATGCAGAAGAGGACCATGAATAGTGTAAAAATACCTATTTAGATGTGTTGGAACAATTTTTTTGGTCACATGAGTTTCAGAATGAAAGTTGCACCATTTTACAACTTACCACTGCTTGCATTTGACACTATTTCTATCAACTGAAAACTAGACACCATAGGAAAACCACTCCACGATAAGAATAATAGAGAGAGGTTATTGTAGAGGGTCCCAACACAATCCAATAGGATTAGAGGATAAGTTCCTAAGAATCATGGTATCTGAGTAACAATATACTAAAATTTGTAGTCATTTTATAGTTTGGACCCTCAAGGGATCGATCTGGTTGAATGTAGTTCAAAGTGTTTCTCTGTGTTTGGTGTGAAAGAGGACCATACCTAGTGTAAAAATACCTATTTGGACATGTTGGAACAATTTTTTTGGTCATACGAGTTGTAGAACGAAAGTTTCACCACCTTGCAACTTTCCATTGCTTACATTTGACACTATTTTCATCAACTGAAAATTGGACATCATAGGAAAACCACTTTGAGATAACAAAAACCAAAATATTTTATTGTAGAGGGGTGCAACACGATCCCATTAGATTAGATGAAAATTTTCTAAGCATTACATCATCTGAGTAACAACATGCTAAAGTTTGTAGCCATTTTGCACTTTGGAACCTCAAGGGATCGATCTGGTTGAACGTAGCTCAAAGTGATTCCATGTGTTTGGGTGAAAAAGAGGACCATTCATAGTGTAAACATACCTATTCAGATGTGTTGGAATAGTTCATTTGGTCACACAAGTTGTAGAATGAAAGTTGTACCACTTTGCAACTTTTCACTACTTGCATTTGACATATTTTCCATCAACTAAAAACTAGACACCATAGGAAAACCACTCCAAATTAACAAAAAATGAGGGAGGTTATTGTAGAGGGGCTCAACATGATCCCATAGAATCAAATGAGAAGTTTCTAAGTGTCACAGTATCTGATTAACAACATACTAAAATTTGCAGTCATTTTGCACTTTTGAACCTTAAGGTATTGATCAGATTGAACATAGCTCAGAGTGATTCCACATGTTTGGATGTGAAAGAAGACTATTTCTAATGTAAACATACCTATTTAGAAATTTTGAAACAATTTATTTGGTCACACGAGTTGCATAACAAAAATTGCACCACTTTGCAACTTTCCATTAACATTTGACACTTTTTCTATCAATTGAAAATTGGACACCACAGGAAAACCACTTCGAGATAAAAAAAAAATGAGAGAGGTTATTGTAGAGGGGCCCAACACAATATCATAGGATCAAATGATAAGTTTCTAACCATCATGGTATTTGAGTAACAACATGCTAAAGTTTGCAGTCATTTTGCACTTTGGACCCTCAAGGGATCGATTTGGTTGAATGTAGCTTGAAGTGATTCTGCATGTTCAGGTGCAAAAGAGGACTATGAATAGTTTAAAAATAACTATTTTGACATGTTGGAACAGTTCATTTGTTCACATGAATTGCAGAATGAAAGTTGCACCACTTTGCAACTTTCCACAACTTGCATTTGACAATTTTTCCATCATTTGAAAATTGGACACCACAAAAAAACCACTTTGAGATAACAAAAACTGAGAGAGTTTATTATAGAGGGACCCCATAGAATCCTAGAGGATCAAACAAAAAGTTTCTAAGAATCACAGTATCAAAGTAGCAACATGTTGAAGTATGCATCCATTTTGCACTTTGGACCCTTAAGGGATCGATCTAGTTGAACGTAGCTCAGAGCGATTCCATGTGTTTGGGTGCAAAAGAGGACCATGCCTAGTGTAAACATGCCTATTTAGATGCATTGGAATAGCATATTTGTTCGCATGAGCTGCAAAACAAAAATTGCACACTTTCCACTACTTGCATTTGACACATTTTCCATCAACTGAAAACTGAAAACCATGGGAAAACCACTCTGAGATAACAAAAACCAAGAGAGGTTATTTTAAATGGCCCCAACACAATATCATAGGTTCATATGAATATTTCATAAGGACCATGGTATCTGAGTAATACCTGTCAAATATTGCTACCCTTTTGCGCTTTGGGATTTGATGTTTCATTGTACTGTATGGTTCTGTATAGGGTGATTGTGCTCTTTTTTTAATGGAACTTGGTGGGAAATAGACTAAACTCCATTTTAGTTTTGTCTTGGTTGTATTTCAAGTGATTTTATGCATTTTAGAAGCCAATTACTGAGGGTCAATTTGTATACCCTATTTTAAGGGTTTTGAGTGCATTAAAATGTCATATTAAGCCTTTCACCTACTGTATGCTTCTATAACTCAATTGAAAGGCTTAGTTATAGTTATAAAATATGTGTACAAAGTTTTTTATGAAAGGGAGGTAAATAGAGGGTTTTTAGGTGATGCCCTAAATGTCAAATGGTGCATTTTTTAGTGGAAAATGGTGGTTTACTGCTAGGGTTTGAAAAAATATTTGGGGGCAGCTATATCTCTTAAAATTTTAAGCTCCTACACACCATTTTGAAGGTTTTTTAGGTATTAGTTGGCTGTGGGAAGGTTTTGAGTATAGGTTTCCAATAAACCCATTCCTAACTTATAGTCTCCAAATCTCATCAAATGGACTTATCTTTTAGAGAAGGTCATCTAATGGCCAACAAAACATCAATCAAGCTTTAACATAGACCCTAAGACAAATTCCTAAGAGATCATACCATGTTTCTTTGTACCATCATTAAGATCCAATAGACCACCTTGCATAAAGGCTACTAAATTAGCCCTCTTTACAAAGAGATGACCTTTTAAACATTATATCTTCACTCAAACTCCTCAAATAGCAATATGTTATGTGTCAAAACCTCCAATTCCATGATTTTTTTCTAGGTCCAAGACCTCTAGACCCCTAATACAACAAACCCCTGATTTCAAGCAAAATACTTAGGGTTTTAATGAAACTCCTATCTCTCAGAACTTGAATACCCAAACAAAGCAAAAAAAACACTCACCAGACCCTTCACATGGTGAATAATACATTACATGGAAAGTATTTCCTACATTTTGTCAAAATACCACTTGAAACCCTCACTTTCATCATGAAAATACCTTGCTACAACCTTACAACATCATCCAAAACACCCAACCTTGACTCCACAACATTTTAAATAGGTTAGGCATGTAATTTGCAAGTTAGAGGACCAATTCCAAAAGTTACAGTAGGCATAAAAAGTGGGATGGGTCGAATTACATCATGAAATCCTTCAATCCAAGAACACTGTCAAAGTAGGTAGTAGTAGTAAAAACAAGATAACTTTCATTATACAAAGAGTTAGAATCTCTAAATAGGTAAAACTGAAAGTTAATTCATAAATATACAATATCCAATAGGTTTTAGATCATCTTAGTGTCCTTATGGGTCATACAACAACAAGAAAAGTGAGAAAAACTAGTAAATTTCTAGAAAATAATGTTCTTGATAAAAATGGGTTACAAATCAATCGACAACCTCTCCTTCACGACATTGAAGGTTATTATACATTTTTACCATAGGAACAATAAAAGAAGATTCTTTGAAAAGAACTACATGAAAACCAAGCTCTAGTTCAAAATATTTAAGGTGAGGTTGCTCCCATAGCTGTCTCACTCGCTTGAAAAATCCTTGAAACTCTATATTGATTTTATTTTTCCTATCCCTTTCTTATTGTTCTTCCTCAATTTCATCAAGATCATACATTGACCTTCTTGTCCCTCCTAAATTTTGGACCACATCCATTACCTCCACATAAAACTTGGAATCCTTGGTCTTCTTGGTTCCCATGCCTTGATACAGTTATGCAAATGAAAATGAAGCAAAGTAATCATCTCCTTCTCCTTTGGCTAGAAGAATGCATGCATAATGTTTTGATACATGATATCAACTCTCTCTTCTGCTCTCATGGTTGAATATAAAAATCCAATATGGTGGGCCTCTAGAGTTGCAGTCACCTATCTTTGATTTGTAATTAAAAAGGTACAATAATTTGCAGTTTACTCTCACCTACAAATTTTATCATGATCCAACAAAATTACATGGTTATGAATCTTAACTGTTGAAATTATAGAAACTATCATTCACTTGTTCTTTATCCAAATCAATGAAACATAAACTAATCACTTAAATTTCATAATTAGAAAAACTCAATGAATCAAAATGTTAATGAGAATGATAAACAAAAGAGAAGAATAGAGAGACCACGCTTGATAATGGAGTTCACTCAATTTGAGCTACATCTCTATGTCTGCTTCTCAATGTCAGACCACTTTCATTAATATAGCCAAGCACTTGAAAATTCCTTCTTACAATATTCAAGCTTCAAAACATGCACAAAATTCCTTACAATCGCTCTCACTCTTACAATTTTGGTGATTTAACACCTTGTAATTCTTCTCCTCAAAAAATTCTCACACTAGAATTATTTCTCCAAGTAAACTTGCTTAATTCCCAACTCAAAACATCCCCTTTATATACCAATTTATTTTCTAATACAGGATAAAACTATATTATTTTGCAAATATACCCATATCTCCAATATCTCCCATTTATTTCAAAATACATTCAAGTAATCCTAACCCCTTTTTTAAAAATGATGGCTCTTATAATTTGAGCCTTACAAGATAATCCTTGAAATATTCTAAACCCCCTTTAAATCATAAAAATCTTTAACCAATTATTTTAAGCCCCTTAAAATATCATAATTCATTGAAATATGAGATAGGTGGTTAAAAGGGTTAATTTGTTGAAATATAGGTTTACAGGTTTTTTTTCTCTCCTTGTTTTGGGCAAGGAAAGAGGATTTTAAGGGATTAAATCCCATCAAATCCCTTTTTTTTTAAACCATATGTTTTTTTCTTTAACAAATATGGTTTAATCCATATTTTGTTTCCACTTATTTGGTCCATGTCATTGCCAACTCACTAGTCCTGCCATGTCATCTACCACGTGTTGTTCCAAGTGTCAATTTCTGGTGATGCCACATCACCACTTTGACCATGTTTGACTGCAACTTTGACTAGTCATAAGTTCCACATATGGACTCAAATTTGGTCCATTCAAAATGTGACAGAAAGCTTTGATCGAGCTCTACATGATGTAACTAGTAGAGAAATGTTCCATGATCATCGATTTTTATTTTTGACCAGCTTTGACCACATGTTGACCAAATTTTGACCAAGCATAACTCACACGTATCATCTCTTTTTGATGTGATTCAAGTTGTGTCAGGTCCGCATAAACGAGCTCTTCAATTTAAGACTAGTTTTGGCTGATTTTGAGACTGTGAAATTCTTAAGGTTTCCTAGATCCACCTGGATCATTCCTCCCCATTGAGAAGCTTTTGGACCTCCAAAAGGTCTATTTTTATAAATGATTGAAGTGAGGGAAATTTTTCCTCCTTTGTCCAGTATCATTTGTCCTTTCCTTCTAGAACATGTACAATTGAATCATCATAACAACAATCAAAACTACACTGATATTTTTAAGTACATTAGCCATATACACATCTAGATTCAGTGTTGCCACTACCAACCATACACTACTAAAAAGTAGAAGGTTGAATAAAAAAACTAAATTTGCAGATGAGAAAAAGAATGTACCAACATGATGCTTGTCTTTCATAACTGGAACAACCTTAGAATTAGATATGTTTTTATGTAATGAAACTTCTTATGGTACAGACATAAGTGCCAAATTATTGCTTGCATTAACTACCCTTTTCAATTGTCCTGTTGTCACAAAAGAGTTATCAGTCTTAATTGGATGAGAATGCACAATGTATTCAATTAATTCCTTAAACAAGTGATATTGATTATGTTCCCTATAGAATATTTCTTTTCTATCATATAAGTATGGGCTACCCAACACAATCCCATAGATATCAAGTGGAACCACATCAAATTAAACCTCATCTATAAACTTAGATGTTATTGCAAATCTTAAATTGCATTGCTTAGTTACTCATAATATGTTATCATTGCACACCCAACCTAATGGATAAGGTTTCTTATGTGGCTTTTTTTTCAATCCCAAATTTTTATGTTCAACTTCTTCTAAAATTAGATTAACTTGGGACCCACTATCTATCAGTGTATCAATCTTAATGTTCTTAGATATCACCCTTATATGAAATAATTCACATCTTTTGCTATCTTTAGGAACAACATGAATTTTAGAAGTAGAAGCACATGAAACATCAATGGTAGAATCATTACCAACAAAATATTTTTCATTCAAAGGCATAATTGTTATCCTTGTTTTGTCATCAAAATCTGATCCAAGATCCTAAATGATAGCTACAACCTTTTTCTTTCCTTTACGATCCTTAAACCACTTTCGTTTCAATTTTGGATGCAATTTCCAACACTTTGCATCTTCGTCCCCTTTCTTCTGAAAATGTGAACAAGTAGGATTTTCACCTTCCTATTTCTTCATAGTAGTTTTTTTCCTCTCCTTACCCTTCTTATTTCCTTTAGTTGGAGGAACATATTCCTTCTTTGAACTAAAACTTATGTTTCTTTCACTTGCTTCAATATGGGTTGCTCGTACACACACTTCATCAAAGTTAGATGGATTAAACATTAGGATTGTATGTTTCAAATGTGAATGTAAACCACCTATATACTTTAATAAGGTTTCTTGTGTACAAAGAGGAATTCCAAGAGTAAGTGCTTTCTTCCTAAACACCTTTGTATACTCTTCCACCATTTTTCCTTTACCCTCTCTAAGATTTTTCTAGTCTATAATAGCTTGTTGCAAATAACCAAAAGGATAGATTTGTTTCTTTAAAGTAGAAGTAAATTCATACCAAGATGAAATTATTTTACCATGTGTAACAAGATCATCTTGAATCTTACTCTCCCACAAAACCAATGCAGCGCCTCCCATCCTAAGAGTAGCTAGCTATATTTTGGAAGAATCATCCAAGATCTGTTGAACCCTGCAATACACTTTGATCTGCTTAAGCCAGTTATCCAATTTTTTTGCATCCAATTCACCGTTATATATAGGAAACTCAAATTTAACATCTAGTTTTAGCAAAGGTGTTGTCACATGTTCTTTATTTTTAGAAGAG
This sequence comes from Sequoia sempervirens, assembly GCA_007258455.2. NCBI lineage: Eukaryota > Viridiplantae > Streptophyta > Pinopsida > Cupressales > Cupressaceae > Sequoia > Sequoia sempervirens. The sequence continues at coordinate 741,582,119 of VDFB02000003.1, read as the reverse complement.
TTAGACAAAGAAGAAGAGGATGGAGATGGAGGTTTAGGAGGGCCACTACCACCTCCTACTCCTTTACCTTTTTCATCTTTCAACAAGGATTTAGCTTCCTTCTTCTTTCTATCCTTGTCTTCCTTTTTCCTCTGTCACTCTTGCTTCTCTTGGAAAAGAACTTCCACCATAGATTTCATTCCAAAAAATGCTTTCTGGAAAGCTTTCTCATCAACCTCTATAGGACTTTGTTCAACTACCATCTCTGCTCCTGGAAAAGTCCTTCATTTTTTGATCTCAGGATTAAATTCTTCAAGTGCAGCTTCTCCTTGTTTCAGTTTCAACTTGGTTAACATTCACCACTTGTAATTTTCTAGTTAAACTACTCTGATACCAACTTGATCTATAATTAAAAAGCTACAATAATTTTCACTTTGCTCTCAACTATATATTTTATCCCGACCCAACAGAATTATCTAGTTATGAATTTTAACCATTGAAATTACGAAAACTATCATTCACTTGTTCTTTATCCAAATCAATGAAACATAAACTAATCACTTAAATTTCATAATTAGAAAAACTTAATGAATCAAAATACTAATGAGAATGATAAAAATAAGAGAAGAATAGAGAGACCGTGCTTGATAAAAAAAATTCACTCAATTTGAGCTACATCTCCGGGTCCACTTCTCAACGTTGGACCACTTTCATTAATATCACCAAGCACTTGAAAATTCCTTCTTACAATATTCAAGCTTCAAAAAATGCAAAAAATTCCTCACAATCTCTCTCACTCTTACAATTTTGGTGTATAGTAACACCTTTTAATTCTTCTCCTCCAAAAATTCTCACACTAGAATTATTTCTCTAAATAAAATTGCTTAATTCCCAAGTCAAAACATCCCCTTTATATACCAATTTATTTACTAATATGTGATAAAGCCATATTATTTTGCAAATATACCCATATCTCCAATATCTCCCATTTATTTCAAAATACGTTCAAGTAATCCTAACCCCTTTTTAAAAAATGATGGCTCTTATAATTTGAGCCTTACAAGATAATCCTTAAAATATTCTAAACCCCTTTTAAATCATAAAAATCTTTAACCAATTATTTTAAGCCCCTTAAAATATCATAATTCATTGAAATATAAGATAGGTGGTTAATGGGGTTAATTTTTTGAAATATAGGTTTACGGGTTTTTTTTTCTCTCCTTGTTTTGGGTAAGGTAGGAGGATTTTAAGGGATAAAATCCCACCAAATCCTCTTTTTTTTTTAAACCATATGTTTTTTTTCCTTAACAAATATGGTTTAATCCATATTTTGTTTCCACTTATTTGGTCCATGTCATTACAAACTCACTAGTACTACCACATCATCTGCCATGAGTCCTACCACATCATCTACAATGTGTGCTACCAAGTGTCAATTTCTAGTGATGCCATGTCACCACTTTGACCATGTTTGACCACAACTTTGACTATTCATAAGTTCCACATACAGACTTGGATTTGGTCCATTCAAAATGTTTTGGAAAGCTCTCATTGAGCTCTACGTGATGGAACTGGTAGAGAAATGTTCCATGATCATCAATTTTTTTTTGACCAGCTTTCACCATGTGTTGACCAAATTTTGACCAAGCATTACTCACACATATGATCTCCTTTAGATACAATTCAAGTTGTGTCGAGACTATCAGCGAGCTCTTTAATTTGAGACCACTTTCAACTAATTTTGAGACTATGAAATTTTTGAGGTTTCCTAGATCCACCTGGATCTTTCTTCCTTTTCCACCAAATATTGGCCTGATCCACATGTCTACTAGCCTAATTGGCTTTATTTTTGAAAGCTCAAGTTTCTCCTTAGTCACCAATGTAGCTCTCTCTACCTTTTCAGACTCTTTCATTGCTACAAATCGTCTCTAGGATTTAATCATTTGTACCACATGGTTGATGTGCTTTGAATCCTTGCATCGAAAGGAAATTTCCTTTAGATAAATACTGTTAGGGAATTTCAATGTTGCCATTGTAGTTGGAATTAAACCCGGTACCTACAACATTGAAAATTTTCCTTATATAAGAATTCCCTCCATCTTGTTGGCTTGTAACACTCTTGATGGTGGCTACATGAAGAGTGATTTTGATTCCTCTTTTACATTAGAGGGTTCATATCCTTGATCTGACTCTTTTGAATTATCAAAATTAGAATCACTAGCTTCCATATTCAAAAATTCCCAACCAACATCGTCAATAAATTTATTTGGATCATCAATAATAGTCTTCAAAATTGGACCCTAGTACAAGTTCATTTTTCTTTCATAATACTTTTTAACCATGGAGTTTAGCCATTCCTTGATGCCATCAAGTGAAGACTGAGGAATGGCATCAATGCGGAGTACATCCTACTTGAAGCATTTGAAAACAATAGCCATATCAAATTCCTTTTTCCCAAGCCCTACTCTCTCAAGGTTAACAATCTCAATCTCACTAATACTGATTACTAAGAGAGGTAATTCCATCAACTCTACCAAATATTTTACCATAGGAACAATAAAAACAAAGGCTTTGAAAGGAACTCCATGAAAACAAATCTCTCTAAATGGTATATCAAACTATATTGAAAATATTTTAGATGAGGTTGCTCCCATAGCTCTCTTACTCGCTTGAAAAATCCTTGAAACTCTGTATTGATTTTATTTTTCTTGTCTCTCTCTTGTTGTTCTTCCTCAATTTCATCAAGATCATACATTGACCTTCTTTCCCCTCCTAAATTTTGTACTAGATCCATTACCTCCACATAAAACTAGACATCAATTGTCTTCTTGGTTCCCACAGCTTGATAGGGTTATGCAAATGAAAATGAAGCAAAGTAATCATCTCCTTCTCCACTAGTTGGAAGAATGCATCCTTAATGTTTTGATCCATGATATCACCTCTCTCTTCTACTCTCATGGTTGAATATGGAAATATAGTATGGTGGGCCTCCAGAGTTCTAGTCATCTTTCTTCCTCTTCCACCAAATGCTAGCCCAATCCACACGTTTGCCAGCCTAATTGACTTTTTTTTCAAAGCTGAAGTTTCTCCTGAGTCACCAGTGTAGCTCTCTCTGCCTTTTTAGACTCTTTCATTGCTATAGATCATTTCTAGGATTTAATCATGTGTACCACATGGTTGATGTGCTTTGAATCCTTTCATCTAAAGGAAATTTCATTAACATAAATACTGCTACAAAATTTCAATGTTGCCATTTTAGTTGGTATTAAAGCGGGTACCTACAACATTGAAAATTATCCTTATATTTAAGAATTCCCTCCATCTTTTTGGCTTGTAACACTTTTGATGGTGGCTACATGAAATTTAATTCTAATTCCTATTCTACATTAGAGGGTTCATATCCTTGATCTGACTCTTGATTTATCAGAATTAGAATCACTAGCTTCCATATTCAAAAATTCCCAAGCAACATCTTCAATAAATTTATTTGGATCATCAGTAATAGTCTTCAAAATTGGCCACTAGTACAATTTCATTCTACTTTCATAATAATTTATAACCATGGAGTTCAACCATTCCTTGATGCCATCAAGTGAAGATTGAGGAATGACATCAATGCAGAGTACATCCTGCTTGAAGTCTTTGAAAACAATAGCCATATCAAATTCCTTTTTCCCAAGTCCTACTCTCTCAAGGTTAACAATCTCAATCTCGGTAATAGTGATTACTAAGAAAGGTAATTCCACCAACTCTATCAAATAGTTTACCATAGGAACAATAAAAGTAGAGGTTTTGAAAGGAACCCCATGAAAACCAAGCTCTCTAAATGGTATATAAAACTCTTAGACCTCATTCTTACACATTTATAACCATATTCAAAGATTTTCCTTCAAACAACTACAAATTCCAATATTACTTAAATAGCCTTAAAGAGGCTTTAAATAGCCTTTACAAATGATTCTACATGTTTCCAATCATGCCTAACTATTATTTTTGTAACTAACATGACTTAGAACATTATAAATCAATTGTGGATGTGTCATGACCTTATTCAATTGACAAAACCCAAAACAAAAAAGTAACTTAAAAGACTTCCATGAACCAAATTTGTTCAATAACCTTGGTGCCCCTACACTAAATTTCAATATTTCAGTAAATGCCATTACAAGTAAATCTTAATACAATGCCTTAGCTACTCTATTCTCAAAGATATTTTATAATGTCATTCATACATTTGAGACTCTCTCTTTGTCTATACTCTCTCTCACTCTCACGCACCCTCTCTCCCACCCTCTCACCCATTCTCCCACTATCTCCTATTGTCTCCCACTCTTTGCCACCCTCTCCCACTCTCCCAACCTTTCCCTCTCTCTTTCTCCCTCCCTCCCACCCTCTCCAAGCCTCTCCCACTTTTCCCAACTCTCTCCCACCCTCTCCCACTCTCTCCAACTCTCCCCAACTCTCTCCCACTCTCCCCAACTCTCTC
>VDFB02000003.1:741542371-741577634 GCA_007258455.2 Sequoia sempervirens | reverse complement strand
CCTCTCACTCCACCCTCCTCTTTCTCTCCCTCGCTTAGGTTGAACTCCCTCTCACACCCTCTCCCTCTCTCTACCACTCCCTCTCTCTACCTATCTCTCAAGTCTCTCCCTCTCAAACCCTAACTAGCCAAGTCCAACTCACTCCAACCCCTTCTCTCCCACTCCCTTTGCTAAACTCTCACTTCCAGCCCCTCTCACTCTCTCTAGAATCTCTCTCTCCCTCTCCCCATCCCACCCTACCTAGAAAACTCTCTCTCTCTCTCTCTCTCTCTTTAAATTTCCCCTCCCTCTAAAGACATACATAAATACATACAAGCATAATACATATGTACACACAATCCCACATCCATACATACATACAAGCATGCATTCAACATACATGCATCACACACTAGCATACATGTAAATGCAAACATACAAATATATCAAAAAATATTCAATAGAGTGGCATTTAACATAAAGGAAGACATAACACGAGCATGTTATAACACACTCATGTTATGTCTTGCTTGACATGTAACCTAGATAAGAAAAAAAAATGTCAAAACTAGGAAATAATTCGAGCGCATTATAATGCGCTTTGCAATATATCTTACTTTGGGTATCCCCAAGCCTTAGCATTGGTATTTTCCTTAGAATACCAAGCCAAAGGATTGGAGGGCATTCCCAAAAACTAAAGTCATGTTTTTGAAAATTCTATAATTTTTCACATAATCGGGTTCATGCTCACCATCACGAGTGCATCTGGTTCAATATCGACAAAATTGAACACAAGGGTAATGTTAGGCTCTCTCTTAGCTATCTAACGATGTAATTTTTTTCACTTTTTTACAATGTTAAGCCTTTCATCCATTTTTTATTTTTTTTGTATGTCTCTTTTTTGCCAAAAAGTAGTGTTTGGTGTTTTTTTCGTTATAAATTAACTATTCATCAAAATTTCTAATAAATTACATTTTTAGAAACTAGAATCCATTCTAAAAATTGTTTAAAAAAAATAAAAAATCAATTACTTTCCAAAATTTGTAGGGGGAGCATGACAAAATTTTGACTTTTCAGGAAGTTCCCACTTAGAATATTAGTAAAAAATAATATATTCATTAAAAAATTATCAAAAAAATAATGTATCAACTAGATGCTATTAGCTAACTTTTGACTGTAGCGATTTTAGAAATACTAAAAAAAAATTCACCTTGCTAGGCTCATACAAGAGTTGCTATGTTATGTTTTTCTGACAAAGACAACACCAATTTGTGTACGTCCCTCTTTTGAACCCCTTAATCTCAACCATTTTCAAAATAAATTAGTAGTTTAGAAAGTAGACTTGGAGCACTTTGATCCTTGTTTTTGTTCCATCTCAAAATTTTGAGTGTAACTATCCTCAATTTCATGTACAAGGTCATTATTTCCTAATTTTAGAAAAAAAGTGGCCACTTAAGCCCCCTTTTTGGGAACCATCTTGGTGCACTTACCTCATAATGCACTTCAATCTATCTCCCATAGGTCGCTTGTAGTACAATATCTTCCAAACCAACACTTGTGAGTCAAAATCAGCTTTAGAGCGCCATATTTGAGCACTTAATTTAAACCAAATTTTGATGCTAAATCTACATTTCCACTTTTGCTTCAAACAAGTAGCAATATTGCAACTAGGAAACAACTTCAAATATATGTGTTTAAATGAAAAAATATTGAAATGACAATAAGATAACCATTTCCAATCTCTAAAAAGGTAACAATCCCTTGAAGTACAAAACTTCATAGCCAAGTCCACCAGCACAAGAGATTTAATAAAAAGGATGAATTGTTCATAAGTAGAACTCAACCCATACTAAACTTTAATTTTTTATTTTTTAAAAAGAAAGTGTGGCCAAGCAACAAATTTATTGAATTAAAATAAGATTACATAAGTCTAAAAAATTCATATGAGAAACAAAATCTATAGAGCTCTATAGCCAACAGAGTATCAAGATAACATATCACAGATAAGAAAACTAGGGAAAGAGAAACAAAATCCTATATAGTGAACAAAAGCCATAAAAGTGGACAAAAGACATTGATGCCAAAGAAAGAGAGAAAACTGAGATCTCCAAAAATGGTAGCTAGAGGAACCAAAGAGACCATAAGAAGTCAAAGATATCCTGAACTTGAAGCATCTACCCGAAGACATTTATAGTGCTCATTACATCTGAAAAGAAAACTAGAGAAGAGGTAAAATTTAAGAAGAGATTTCAACTTGACACAAACCAAAGAAATGAGAGTTAAAAGAATGGAAATAAGAACATCCCTTAAGAGTTACTTTCCTCAGAAGATTTGATGTCGGTAGGCAAAGGGAAGTGAGGGTCTTCATGATGTTCTATAATGGCATGTTGAATCAGGAGCCAAATTTCCTTGAATAACATGAGAATTGGATCACTTATCAAACACCCATATTGATGCTAGAGGAGATTTAAATGAACTTTGAACTCACTATGGCAATTGTTCAGGAGCCCATAAGCCATTGTGCTAAGCAATTTGGAGAGAGGGTAGTCTGAGAGAAGATGTTTGATTATAACTTCACCAACTAAATTCAACCCTCATAGAATGTCATATCTCTCCAGATCTAGTTAGAGAGTAGAAAGAGGGCACACATGTGGTAATAGGTAGGTGACCACAAAAAAATTCACCATTTCAATAGAACCCAGTATATCCATTAAGTTTGGGACAAATTATGATGGCATTTCGTAGGGTAAGAAAATTGTGTGCAAATGCATCCAATCATATCCCAAACAATTTTAATTGAATCCATTACCTATTTACACTTAAAATAAAAAGTCCTTCAAAGTTTCTATTCAGTGAATGGAGAATCAATCCTGATTTCATGAACCCGAGGAACCAAAACTTTGAAAAAATTATCCATTGATGAAGAACAAAGTAACAAACCACCAAATTAGAATGAACAGAGAACCTAATACAAAGAGCATACAAAAAAATTTCATCACCATTGAAATATCAATGAAACCTTCAGCATGCCCAGATCAAAGAACAATAAATGTTTATGCATTTCAAAAGAATTCAACAATGCAAATGTTGCCAAGTGTAGAGTATTGGGAATGTCAAAAAATGGCAGAGTACCCAAGCTACAATATTTTGCTAAAGATATCATAATGGCTTATTTTGATGTTTGATCATGAGAGCTAAACTCTCATGAGCAAACACCAAAAAAATCAAAAAACACCATTTCCAAATTTATCTTGGGCATGTGTAGGATCATGATGGGCCAAAAAGTGGCAATATAATGGGTATGTGGCTAACAACTTTTTTTCTTTCCCAAAATTAATGAAATGAAAAGGGTTTTTAAAGGATATTCTCAGCTTTCACCAATATAAATTATTCTTTACTTTGAAGTTAATAAGTAATTATTATTCATTTTCTATTCAAATTATGACTAAATTCCTGATTCATAAATTGATTGAAAAACATCTATAGCTTCCAAATAGTATCACATTTTCTGAATCCTAAACATGTGTCACATTCTATGCTTTGCATACTATAGGATTAAAAAAAGAAAAAATGATTTTCATGAAGTTTTGACCAAGTTAAAAGGTGGTCAGACATACAAGTTTTTTATATTTTCTAGAAGTTGTAATAAAAATTTCATAATTAATTATTTACTAAGAAAAAAAATATAAAAAAATATGCATCACATCGAGACATGAGTCCTCTAATTATATCTAAAATCTTATAAAAAAATATTATCATTTTATTGCAGTTAGGGTGGTCAGACAGACACCTAATTCTTATTTTCTCCCTGAAATTTATGTACTACTGCATTGAAATTTCAAATTTTCACAAATAAGATTTTTTTTAAAACAAACCTAGTAGTTTAGAAATACATTCAATTTTCTACAACTTCTATTCCTACATATTTTTAAAATAATATAGATAACTTATTGAAATTTTTACATCAAGATTCCTAACTCTAATTTTTCTTTTTTTTTACCACTTAAGGGCTTTTTTTTTTCCTTGATGATCCTGCACATACCCTCCCCTTAAAATTATGTAACTGCCAAGAAAATGGTAGGGTATAATATTAAATGAAAATCCACAAATGGTAATTTAGCATGGATGAGTGAGTTTTGAGAAAGGATATAAAAACATATAAATCATCAATGATACCTGATTTTCTATGTATTTCTTGCGAATCAAGCAAAAAACCATGTGCCAAGAAAACCACCATGCTGTTAAAAATGAAACCAACTCACATCTAACAAGAGCATAAATTTAATACATTCACAATTTTCTTTCTCATGGTTAATGGTGCAGTTTTCTTATTTCTTACGACATATTTTATGCTTTGTAGATGACATTGGGTGTGATTTCCTTCAAGGATATGATTTCTCTTATAATATTACATTCCTCTTAGTGGCTTGATGTGGCACACTATATCCCCTAAGTTGTGAATTTTCTATTCTTTAATTGGTCCTCTCTTGGAGACATTAGGCAGAATGATCCCTAAGTTAAAGACCTTGCATGAACTAAGCAAGACTCCTTTGAATGTATTCATTATTGTTGTTACATGGACACCTTGCATAACATAGCTTACATTCCTGGAGATCCATCTTGTTTGTTCATGAGCTCCAAACATGGGAAGTTTTTCTTATCTCATTAAGCTCAAAGATCATTTTTTGTGTGATGCCTTATTAAATTTATCAAGAGGTATAACTTTAGTATAGTTTGAGTGGGAAGTCGAACGAAGGGATGAATTTCCCCATTGCCACTTACATGTGTGTGTGAGTGCATACTAGCCATGAGTGTATGTGTCTCACCTTCTAGGACTTCTCACCCAATGGATAGCCAGGAGTTCCATTGCCTCAAAGTGAGTATGCATTTCTTTTCAAACAAATAGATCTAATCCACATCACATTGGACAAATGTTCAAAGCTTGATCTGATTCTCTTTTACCTTTTGTTAAATTCATCTTTGGAAATGTATTCTTGTGCTTTGTTGTTTCTCTTTGTATCATCCTCACATGTGTTCTTTTGTGCTTATGTTGATTCACCATGGAATCTTGATCTTGGGGGCTTGATCACCCTTCTTGATTGTTTTCATCCCATCTTGTTTCCATTGGTGCATTTTAACCCCTCTTGATGCATGTTGATCTACTTTAGTCTGAGTTTGAAGCAAGTTCATTCTCTCATTAAAGTGGGGGCTAAATGGAGTCATTGAAAAAGTCTCCCTTTTATCTTTTCTACCTTTTTTGGGCCTGCCTTATGAAGTTAGGCTTAATGTCTCCTTGTTTTAGTGTTGTAATGTGGTTGAAATATTCACATTAATTACACAAAATAAATCTCTTTTTAACATTAATTACACACTTTCGCACTTTCCTAAGGTCCTACCAATTAATTACACAAAATAAATCTCTTTTTAGCATTAATCTTTCCTTATTTGGAGTGTTGTAAAATGTTGTAACACACTTTCAAACTTTTCTAGGCTTGTCACTAATAATTGGGCTTTCTTATGCTTCAATTGGCCCTATGTTGCATCCACAATCCTCGTTTATTGAATATTTTTGAGGATAATCTTGACACCAATCATTAACCAACCGTAATTCAGGTGTTTCTAGCTTATGTGGCCCAAATTTAGGGATTTGGGACTCATTCACCACCTTGGCCAAGTGGGTCCCACTTGGATCTTTTGGCCCCGAACTAGAGTTCACACATTTCTAAGTGCTTTTGGTTTTTGGTCCCATACGTTATGTCTAATGGGACTCATTCACCACTTTGGGAAAATGAGTTTCATCAAATGAGTCCCATGTGGCCCAAAATCAAATTTAATTCAAGTTTCTGGTGGTATTTTATTTTCCTAGATTTGATGATGGCTTGTAGTGTTGTGTTTTTGGAAATTCTTGCATAATTGAGTATAAATACAAGGTTCTTTCACTCATTTTCACCTAAGAGTTTTTTGAGAGAATGCCTAGCATTCAAGAGAATTCACAAGACCATTTCAATAATTCACAAGAGAATTCAAGATCATTCAAGGGTAGATTATCAAGAATTTTAGAACAACATTCAAGTGCCAATCATCATGTCAAGGATTTCATTCATCATGTTTGTTATTGTGCAAACAATTGTGATCTAGAGTTTACAATTCAAGTAAGTGTTCCATCCAAGATCAACATCAATCAAGCAAGAGTCAAGAACCACATCCATTGTAGTCATTTCAAGAATATTTGTAGCACCTTATTGCTAGGGTTTGGTGAGTTGCAACATTATTAATTGTTCATTCATCATTCTCCATTCATATTTTCTTTCATTTCAAGGTTTAATTACCAACTAGGGGTTTTAACAAGGAAAACCCCCGTCCACTAACATAACAACATTTTCCCCTCTCCTTTGTGTGTGATTTGCAAGGATAGGTCATAGATTTCCTAAGGAGGAAGATTGGAGAAAGGTTGCAAAATCATCCAAAGTTGTTAAAGTTGTCACCAAACTTTGGAGAACATTGAATATGACCTACATGATGCAAATTAGAGATTCAGACCTAGAAATTAGTCGGGAAGGACATAACAGAAAGAGAGGAGCAAAATCAGCTTTTGAATTTGTAGAAAATCCCAACTGGACTAATTCACCATTTCTGGCGAATGAGTCCTAGTTCTAGCCAAAATTTAGGTTTTTACAGATCTAGATACCTTTTTGTCCAAAACCTATTCCCACATAGTTTCCCAAAAAAAGGACTGATTATCCCAACTTAGTGAATGAGTTCCAGTTAGTAGTAAAAGAAAAATTTCAAGAATTCTAGACCTTCATTTAGCCTTCTTGAGATTCCTAGGTGCACAAATTTTGTTTTATAGTTTTTTGTGTTGTTTCATTTACTTTACTACACCATTTAGTGTTATTTTGCATTCAATTAGGGTTTGGAATTTCATCTTACATTTCATTAGTATTTCCAAGTTCTTAATTGGGGGTGAACCCCTCATTAGATCACATTTAGCCCCTAGGACAACCCTATTGCAAGATCTCTTTCTCTTTTGCATTGAGATCTCTAAGGTTATCCTTGAGTGGAATTTCCTTGGAAGTGGGTGTGATAGAACATGATCATCATCCTATCCTCCTTTTCTAGTGGTTCCATGCAGAATGACTCAAAAGGGCCTTTTTTAGTTTTCTTTAAAAATAAGGAAATGTAGGAAAAAGTTGTTTCAAAAGTATATTGGACAATAGGAAACTCCATATTTAGAGTAATAGACTAGTCCCTAAATGTGTTAAATGGAGAGGTTCTCACCCTCTCTTATCCTAGATGGATTACACTTAAAAAATGTCCACCCCTATTGTGGAAATTCATACCACAATTGGTCTCCGACTTTGGGAAAACCCTAAGAGTAGAGGAAAAAAAATCACTCAACTTCACATGGATGCCAAAATTCTAATGTCTATTAAACTTGGAATAAAAATTATAGAGTAAATTGACATAGAGACAAAAAAAAAAATGTAGAATAGAGCTCTTGGGAGGAATAAATGCATGTTTATTTTTGCAAAAAAGGAAGGGTAAGTGAGAAATTTTTTGCAATTATTAAAATCAAAGACAAGACTCGAAGGAATCAAATTTTGGGGTTATACCCTAGCTTGAATGCAAACATAATATAATAAACTTGGGGAAACTAGAAGAAATGATGGCCTTGGGATAAATACCCCTCAAAAATAATAAATAATACCATGGGAAAATATACATAATATATTGGTATAAATAATGAATTAGTTATAGACTAGTTGAATATTATTGAAGATGCAGACTAAAATTTAGAATTACCATCTGATGAGACTGATAAACTCTTGAGGAAGGTAGAATTAATTGTGGAAGAAGGAAACACAAAAGATAATTAGATAGAATTGGCTAGAAAGTTAACAAACCCTAAATTAAAGGGGCACAAATTGATTCCGATTGGATTAGAAACCCAAAATGTTTATAGTGAAGTCCCTAAAGGGATAAACTATAACCCAATAGGGCCCAAAAAATTTCCCAAGAAATAGTCTTAGATAAAATTAAGCAACAAATTACTATTAACAATAGACTCATTAACAGAACAAGGGATAACCTGGAATCCCAAGATGGAATAAATGAAGAGATTTTGTCTTCCAATAGCACAAAAAGAGATCTGAAAAGAGTAACAGAGCTAGATATGGAAGTGAGTGATGAAATCCTTTAGAGGTTGGGAGCCAAAAATTCAAAGATTCTAAACCTAAATTCATAACATAAAATTTTGATTTAGAAAGAAGATCTAACAAAAGAAGGAGAAGTGACTGAAGCAGAGGAAAGAAAGGAAGAAAATAAAATATTAAACTTAGAGGCTCACAAAGAGTTGCATAAAGAATTGGAGGAAGTTCCTTTGTCAATGAATTTCCCAAGAAATAAAAACACTACCCTTGGGATAGCTATGGAAAAACATAACATCTGAAACAAAAAAGTATACTTTGAGGTAAAATCATCTCTCCACGAGGGGTCAAAATTATGAGAAAAAATAAATCCCTACAACAAGACAAAATTGTTCATGAACTAGCCTCAGACAATTTTCCATTAATCAATGGTAATCAAGATGACAATATTAATTGGAAGAAAACAAGGAAAAATCATAATTTACCATTAATAAATGTTAATTAAAACAAGTAGTATGGGTCATTTTTAAAAAAGAAAATTTAATACCTTAGGTATATGTTCTATATATGAAACCAATGAATCTAGGAAAAGATGTGAATTATGGGAATGGGTAAGAAATTTGTAGGAAGTACCTTAGATTATTAGGGAGACTTCAACATGATTGAAAATATTGAAGACAAAACAAGAGGTGCAATGATATTGGGTGGAAAGGTAATGGAATTTTATTTCGATATAGGATGAAGAACAAGCTTAGGTTGAAAGATCCAATAGAAGGTACAAGAAAAGAAAGAAAAAACAATGGTTTACCTAGTGTAACTATCAGAAAGGAAATAAGAGGATATACTAGAGGCTAGATAAAATCTATGCTAATAAAGATGCCCTATAACTTGACCAAGTAGAATGGACAAATAGTAGAGTAAAAGTATACCCTTGGAATTGATCTGACCATCATCATGTTAGCGTCAAAGTTTTAATTGATAAAGAAAAATGAAAAGAAAGAGTGAGAGGAAAAAAATATAATAAACATAATCCTGTTAAAAATAGAGGAGTACAATGATACAATCTTCACTTTTAGAGAAATCAATAAACGGGTACAAAAAGATAACTCAACTATAGAAAGGAGGAACAATAACATAAAGCACTGGAAAAAAATATTCCAGATAATTGGTGAGGAAAGAGAAAAGTATTTTAGGAAGGTAGAGAACAAACTACAAGAATTGTTTCTAAAAAAAAAAAACTATAAGAAGATCCAAAAATAATAGAAGTGAACAAGGAACTGATAACAACTAAAGGGTTACTAAAAAGTACAAAATCCCAAAGATCAAAGGTTAAAAAAAAGGATGAAAGTGAATTGGGTAAGCCAAGGAGACAAATGGAAAATAACTTGATGAAGACTCGAAATTGATGATGGTGATTGGTATCGATGGAGGGTGAGATAGGGCGCCCAATCCCTAACTTGTTTCTGCAGGCTTCTTCTAGTCACAGTGAGTGTTGCATGCATGTGGGGGGGTCAGGGCAGGCCTGTTTTCTTATCTCCTTCATTTAATGCTTGGTTGTTTCTTCTATTTGTTGTTTTTATCTCTTCTATGGACTATGTGTGTGATGAGTGTGCAACCTGAGACATAGAAAATAACCCACAAACAAGAGAATAATTTTATTATTCAGAAAATGGAGCTTTTTACATGCAGAGGATCTCAAATCGCCAAGTTCTACAACACATGCAAGTTACAGAAAGCTACAGAATAACCCTTTGCAATATGCAAGCTTGTCCCCAAAAAGCTACCCAAAAATTAGAAACCCACCAATAAATAGAGCTCCTCTTTAGTTTGGAGCCAAAACAACATTCAAATTTGAGTTTAAGCGGTTTGGCGCCAAAAATTACAACTTGAAGTTCAAATTTCAAAAGAACATTTGCAATTGTATCGTTTAGAAAGTGCGCCAACTTCCCGGGGCCATAACTTTTGATCTAGGACTCCAATTCTCGAACCATTTGAACCGTTGGAAAGGTATCGAAGTCAATAGCACGCTAGAAATTTTCTACACCAATTTTGGCAAGTTTCAGGCCGTTTCAGGAACTCTAAATGCCTCAAATCTAACTCGAAAGATTTTTAGGTGCAAATCTAGGAAACTAAAATTGCAATATCTTTCAACCCGAAAAATAAAATTAGAACCATAAATTGGGAACTTCATTATAACAAAAAGGGTATCCAAAAACATAAAAACATCTAAAAACTGAGAAACTTGAAATTTAACTATTTTTGGGTGATGCAAGATTGCCCTTACACCACTAGATGCTCCTGCATCAGTGTGGTGCATGGTTTCTTGGCTAGGGCTATGTGTTAGATCCTTAATTTGTTGAGGGTGAAGCATCTTCTTGTGGTAGAGGCAACAATGCCTTGGAATTTGGTTAGGTTGTCTCCTTGTCATTTTCCTCTTGCTTTTTGTGGTTGTGTGCACCAGTTTTTGGGATGTAGTTGGATTTGGCCTAGGTTTGGAGGATAGGTTGGGGCCTCTATGTCCTAGGTTTCAATGGCTTTGCATGAGCTCTTGGATAGGGAATTTTGAGATTATTCCTTGGCTGGTGAAGAAGGGGGGTTTCATCTGGATCAGGTTTGTCACAAAATGGAGCATTTAAATTGTAGAAGATGAATGGGTGCTTGGAGATGGCCCAAGAGTGGTGGTCTTTAGTGATTTAATTAGAGTTAGTTGCTAAGGATGTGGATTGAATTCTTGGGGATGAGGGTTTCTTTTCTTTTTCTTGAAACATGGATCTGTAAGACATGGAATCTAGAAGGAGATTTTGAAATCTTGATGGTTGCAAATATCTTTTTTATGGTGGATTTCTCATGTGTTTCAGATCAGAATAGGGCTTTTGAGGGTGGTACATACTTCTATAATTAGGTGGTTCTTTTCATAAATCCATGGCATGTTGGCTTTAATTCGGCATAGGAGTTACTGTTGACGCCAAAATTTGACGAGATAACAGTGCCTTATGGGAAACTCAGTTCAAGGGGGACCCCTTTGCGCCAAACTGAGTGACCTCCAGATTTTAAAGAAGCCGGCTTCTTCTATAATGATTTTTTGGAAAGGGAAAAGGAAGCGGATATAATGAAACAAATATTAATCTAAGGCGATGCGCCAAAGTTTACTGATAGGCACGATAAATCATAGACTTAAGGGCCTGAATGTTATTGTTATATTCCAAAACATCAGAAACTTAAAGCTATAGCATAAAAAATTTATTTAATTGACATAAAATAGTATCGCATACATTCTTACTGCTAAGAAGAGTCATTAAGACATGATTTAGATAAGCAAGTTTGCATTCAATGTATAGAAGTCTCCTCAAATGAAATGCTTAAGACAATAAGAAGCACAGTTTACAGTTTAATCAAAACATGAAAAATAGAAAGGCCGAACAATAGGCACAGTCTGAAAGTTTCTTGCGAATAAACATGCAAAAGAGGCCTGGTGTCTCTTGCTAAAACCAGTATTCTTTCAAAAATCTTGGACCATTTCTCCTTGACAGAGAGAGTATATATAGTCGGAGAGCAAAATCCCACCGCTTTGGAGAGCCGTAACAGAAAGATCCCACAATCTCCCATAATGATGTCCGAATAAGAATATTCCCAATGCCGTTATAAGAGTAACCAGTCAGAACATAGCATCCAGTCGATCGGTTGTAGGCGTGCCCTTTGTAATGATGGCAGCGGTCCCAACCAAGCTTTGAAGTGACAAGTGTCGCCCACCGCTTCAGAGAACCATGACGAGCAGCACCCGATAACACTATCCCACTTAGCCACCCCATAGCTTGCTTTGATAATCAGTGTAAGGCACGTGGCAACAAATCATGGCCCGAATGAGAACTCCTCCTAATGCTGCCGAGAGCTTGCGGAGAAGTGACACGTGTTCAAGGGACTGAGGTCACTTTGAAAATGGAGGGAAGGCCGTATGAACCGGGTGGCGAAAGATGCGTGGCCATGTTTCACAACCCACGGTGTTCTCATCCCTGCTGTTGTGAAAAGGCTGCGAACCGTCGACACGTGGCTAAAGGTAGGTCCCGCCAGGAAATAAAGAAGGCCTATAGAAATATTTTGCAGCCCGCAGCTGCATATTCTATCCCTGTAAGGAAAGTTTGCGATACACCGCCATGTACCAAGATGCGGGCCCCTCTCAAAATCTTAGGAGTGCTGGCCCTTTATGGAAGGCTTAGCAACCCGAAGAGAACACAAAGCAACAGAAAATAAAAAACCTCGTAGGCGAGAGACGTGGGCGCCCAGTGTAGCATTTCAGGAGCTGAAAGGGGAGCTGCCAGCTGAAGTTGCGAAGTGAGAAATGCGCAAAGGGAAAGATCAAAACCTGCTGGGAAGTCGAATAAACTCAGAGACGCACAGGCCAGCGCACGAATATGTACAAAAGGAACCCGAAGGGAGCTGCTTGAATCATTATTTCAACAGCTTTTGACGACTATCAGGGGCGTTTCGGATAAGGAACGGAGAACCCAAAAACTCTCTGGTTCTACAGACCAGAGCGTTCATCTATAGGGCGAATGAAGTTAGAGCTTGGAAAGTGCAGCCTGCAAAGGCACCCATTCACTTTCGGATGGCTTTGTCATGCTACGCAAATTCTCTTGTGCCCCGCGGAGATCAATAGCTTCCTTGTGAGGCAGCACCCTTGGTAGGCCAGTGCCTGCTTGGATATGGAAAAACAGCTGAGAGAGTGGATGAATGATTGCCTCGATATCTACTGCTGTTGGGGGCTGCCAAATTCCTTGAATGCCTCTAGATCATTCTCTTTTTGTTTAATAACCTCCGTAATCTGTGCAGCTATGGCAATAGTGCCATCCTCAAGGAACGGAGACGACAATCCCAACTTGCCCAACTCAGAGAAACTCCCCCGAATGCCATCCAGCGCTTTGTTTAGAAAAGCTGCTGCTGCCTTAGTACGTTGGAAAGCGGAGTGGCAATGAATGAATTTATTTGTCGTTTGAGCAGCGGTGTCCCGATCTTCGATACCTGCCCTGGCAAGGATCTCGTCTGAGACCAAGTATAGCTTATTTAGCAAGTCTCTTACCTCGGGAACCTTTTCTAGGATGAAACGTGAGAATTGTTCCATTGTGTCATGGGCTTCCTGATTGAGTTTTAATGCTTTGTCGATGAACCGGAGGATAGGCTGCAGATTTAGGCAAAAGGTTTTGATTTTCTCCGAGTGAGAAATGTACAATTGTCTGACCAGTGGGATGATATCAGGTTGGGCAGGGGTTGGTAGCAGAGAGGCCCTAAGCGAAGAAATCTCTGCATCTCTTAAAATGAGGGCCTCGGCTAATTCTGCCTTCTTCTTTCTCTCGGACGCCAACTGCTCTGCATAGCTGTTCATTTCTTTATTCCAAGTTTGTTCAGCTCTGGAGTGGTTAGCTGATTGCTCTTCTAATGAAGCTTTTGTCTTTCGGAGCTCATCTTCTAGCTTGGTCTTTGTCTCTCGGAGCTCCTCTTCCAGTTTAGTCTTCAGACCTTTGAATTCGGCATCTTTCTCTTGTACTTTTTGCTGATACTACTCTTGTAGGTGCTCCATCTCCTCACCTTTCTCTGCCGTCCTCTAACTGTACTCAAGGCGGAAGCGTTCAAGCTCCTCATCTATCGACCGTAGGCTCTGTCACGCTACTTTGTTTTGATTCTGCAATTCTTTTAATAAGAATGGGTCGGCTACTTGGGTCTTCGCAATTTTGCCCTGAAGCCTGTTTCTCTCATTTTCTACTGTTAGCGCCCTTTCTGTCATTCGGGCGATATCCGCCTCTAAGGATTTTTCCTTTGCCTCTAGAAAGCTCACCCTGTCCTTGGCTTCCTTGAGCTGTTCATCCTTCTTCTTTAACTGGCGACTAGTTTTTAGGAAGTCGGAAGTGATCACCCGTTGTGTCTCCTCTATGATTTCAACTTTATCTTGTGGCCTGGCTACCTTCATGTCTAGTCCGACAGCATAAATTTCATAGTCCTCCGGTTGCATTTCCCCCTGGGGCTTGTTTATTCTTGGGTACATAGTTGCAAATTTTAATTCTTGGCGGGCCTCGTCATACGAAGCCTGTACTCTCGGCTCGGCGGGGGAATTGTCATCCTTTGCCCTTCGTCACGTCATTCTATTTGCGCGCATTTCCTTTCCACAATCTATCTGTGCTATGAACTCAGCTGGTGATGAAACCAGCCCACCTGCGAAAGGAACACCAGAAGGCAGGGCGTAGGGATAGGTAACTTTCATAGGCGCACGCATTTGTTTCTTTTGGAGGGTGACGGTTTGCGGAGAAAAGTGTGGCACGTTCCATAGCTTAGCCTGAGGGTTATCGGCAGGGTTAGAAATTTACAACGGCTGAACCAGAGATTCAGTCATAAGGCCCATTGGCCGAGGAAAAAGAGTCGCTGCCTGGGTATCAGCTTGCTGCAATGGGAAGGGATCCGTAAGCATATCAGAAAAAGAGTGGGGGCCAATAGGAGGAATATTTTTGGAAAGCGAGGTGAGGAAAGTTTGAGTGGCAGCAGTAGGCGTTAGCATGCTCCAAGGAGTAATTATAAGCGGTTGGGCTTGCGAATATTGGGAAAATCCAATAGAATAAGCTGGACCAGAAAAAAAGGGTGGAGGGCTCGGACTAATGGCAGGAGTTGCTGACTGAGCAGGGGCAGACGTGAAAGAATGAGATGTAAGAGAGGAAGGAGCAAAATGTACCTGCTGACTGGTCGGTGGTGGCTCCGGGATCGTTTGGGACTCACCCGCAAACTCTGGCATTTGACTAGTAGCGAGTGTTTCTCCTTCGGCGGGTTCATGTGAAACTGTCCCGATAACACTTTCCGTGCGTTGCCTTTTCGCGGGCGGACACTCACTAACCTCGGTAGTCAAATTTTTCTGCTGGGGCATTAGCCTGACTAGTTTAGCGGCCCATGTGCGTGTAAGCAAGCCCCTTGATATGTTAAAGTGCACATTAGTGCCCACATAGGCGACATGCTCGGAGGCATTACCTCCCTGCGCTGAAAAGGATGATACCACCATTTCTTCTTCCTGCTCCTTAGAGCCCTCTACTTCACTTCTGTTAGCACTAGAGATCGGGCTGGGATGGCCTTCATCTCACCATCTTTTAAATTCCTGGTCGTCCTTCAATTGATTATAAGGAGCATTCAACTGTGCTGTTTCCTGGCGGTATCTCCAAAAAGCTTTAATTTTTTCATCGCTCCATTCCTCGCCCACTTTCAACTTGTTATACATGCTGTGCTCTATCGGAAGGTTGTCCTTGGCCACGGCCACTGGAAAGTAGAACTTGTGCCATGGGCCCCTGGTATCCGGCATAGGGATTTGTGCTAATTCAACCAAATCTTCATCTTTATCAGTCTGGTTATTACGTCGCTTTTCCCAGTATGGTCGAGGAATATGTGTAACTTTCATATGTGGCTCAGGTAGATCATTGAAAGGGTTGTAATCCCACTTATCATTTACCAGTACTAATCCCAGATATGCCAGCTTGTCCCCTAGCAGCTCATGCGATTGTTTTTTAACAAGCGTTATTGACTTGAAACTCTTCGGGCAAGAGAAGAATCCCTTCCTCTTGACACTTTCACAGCTACAGAACATGAAATCAATGATGCACACCTGTCGGAAAACCTCTAGCGCGAGCACTCTATCAGTGATGCAAGCCGGGAGCAGGAAAGGCTTACCAATAAAGCCCCTCATTCGAAGGATCGTGAAATCCTTGCCCAAGAACCAGTCACAAGCGGGGGTGTAGCCTTGCAGAAATCCAGTCTGCTCAGTGTTAAGCCAGACGATATCACCCTCTCCGATCAAATCATTCAGGACCGGGGCTATGAAATAGTCCACAAAGGCATAGTAGTCATATGTTGCGGAAAGGTAGGGTGTCCATGTAGACACCGACTTTCTTTTGTTCTGCTCGTCAAAAATTGATAGTGGGACAAATCGGGCGAAGAAATCTAGATTCTGATGCAGGAACATGTGGACCAAGTAGGAAAGAAATTTAAATTTCTTCTCCACCTGATAATTCTCTATTTGCTGTATCATTTCTTCGACCACGAACTGAGCAAAATCATACCAGAAAAGTTCATGCTGCTTGCGAAACTGTATTGTAGGGCCCAGCTGAAAAGCCTCGATCTTCTCATCAAAATCTCGGCCGCAAACAAATGCCAGCATGAATATGAGGTCTTGGAGGTCATTGCGGAATGAACCACGCGATAATGGGATACTCGGTGCCTTAGCGGATGCAACACCCTTCTTATTAGTCTCTTCTAACAGAAAATCGGAGCCGGTTTTCATCATTTTCCATATCTTTTCCCCTTTGCTTGGGCGGAAATGCTTGATATTCCCCTTTCTTCTGTCAGGATCAGAAATACATAACATATGTCAGATGGCTTCCGGGCTGATATGAACCCTTAAATTGTGACCTTCAATGCAGTGGGTATATGGATTATAGCGTTGAACAGCCGCGTCGACCACCTCCGGGCAATAGTGCACCAATGGGACCATGTATTGTGGAAGACCGCTAAGCCAGACTCTACTTGCCGTGGCTTGGTCCACCCTTGGCGCTGATAACCTTGCGCAAGCCACCTCTCTAAGAGATTTAGGGTTCCTGGCAAGCTTTGGGTCGTAGATATTAGCCCACTTTTCTCTAACCTTTTTCGAGTTATTCCACTCTTTGGGCCTCTCCAGCTCCTCTGTGTTGGCTCTTTTCACCTTCGTGGGTATACCAGGAGTGGCATATGCTACATCCTCGTATACGTATACCTCGGCCAAAGAATGAATAGCCAAATACAGTTCCTGGATAATCTCCTCTTGCATTGGCTGAGCTGAAGATTCTGACATTTTTCCTTCGCGGCAGAACTTGTAAGCTCCCTGGCCTTTGAATATGCTTGCATTGGATATACAGACAGAAAACACTTCACGCCTTAGCTTTTGTAAAAATACTTTTAAACATTAAGTGTTTTCATGCAATAATAGCAACTTTCCTCAAGGTGGTAGGCGAGTGCAAGCCCCTTGCATTTAATTCGGCATGTACCATTAACTCCACAACTCGTGCAAAATGAGCTGATTGCTTTTTCGAGGCAGCCAGATTTCATCATTACTTTCAAGAGATCGTGTGATATGCCTTGATCTCCTTGGAAATTGAGCTTGCAACTGGCCTTCTCACCTTGTGCTAGCATGTACTGGTAATTAATATCCCGGCCGGAATGATTACGCCAAGCAAATGATCACCACCTGAAAAAGATACGAATATTGCCTCGGGTTTTGGGATGTGCTTGAGATTTGACACTATAGCATACGGCCATACGTCCCTTCACCAACAAGTGCCACCTTTTTAAAGCTTAATTAATTAACTTAATTTAATTAAGCATGCCTTGAGCCGTGCTATCATGCATGTACCAGCCCAAAACGTGAACAAACGCAGACTCGGCCTTCGAGATTGCGGCCAATATACATCACGTTGCTTACAGGTGGATTGGCATACGTCTTGTCAATTTTCTATAAATAGGCCAGTAGATAGCGAACAAACACACTTAGCGTTTAAGAAGTGATAGGCCAGTAGAAGACTACTAAGCAAGTCTTTTCATAGGTTAGGTGGTGAGCAGATTTCGGCATTACTTAGCAGACTTAGGAATAGTGTTAGGAGAGATAGATACCCCTATTTTCCTAACCTCGTTCAAATCACAGACATCGTTTGTAGGTGAGATCTCCACTAGAAGGCTCAAAAGAATGACGAAGAACAAGCACTAACTGGTTCTAGTAGTCATTAAGTGGGTTCTAGGCAAGGACTGTGTTGAATATGAAAATAAGTATCGGGTGAACACCGACGTGTGCTCGCACTCTATAGCGTCCATGCTGGACATTTGTGTCCCCCGGCCACTTATCTTGAAGCTGGTCAAAGAAATCTTCCTGAAGAAGTACCTGAATGGGCTCGGCGAGGTTGTTACACATGCTGCGTACGGGATAGGCCTGCCAACAGTCAGCGACCTGCGTCACTTCATCGAAGAAGAAGCTGTTGTCGTTTGGCTGTCATTCCTGAGCAGATTCTGCCTGCAGACCCGTGCCAACACCAGCAAAGGGTTACCCAAGCCCTTCACTTCCTGTTCAGGAGCTACAACGTGATACCCTTCTACGATGTAGAATGGTACACTGACTTCAGGAACCTAGTGTATCCACCACTGACGACAGCCACGTTGAATGATGTTGTTAGTGCCGCCGAGGAGCCCGTGGACAAGGAAGAAGCGGACGCTGCATTAAATGCGTCGGTTGCTGCCAGCCATTCCTGCGGATAGATGACCCCTTGCCTTGCTGCCTGTTGATGTAACTCACCTGCTCCATATAAGCCTAATAAAAGGCCATCATATATATATATACTCTAATACTTGTACATTTTGAAAATCGGCATCCATGCCATTTTGTAACCCAGGAACATGTATATAAATATATACGTCTCTTTTTTAAGTGAAAACTATGCTCCTGTTTGCTTCTGTGTGCAATTTTTTGGGTTTGCAAATCTTGTATGTTTTTTCTCCGTTTATGAGCATACTTTTGTGTTTAAGAAACTCTGGTGTTTTACCCACTAATGATGATGAGCGAATGCATAGCAAGTCAATCGATTTTAGCAAAAGGATAGGCCAAAAACAGGAAAGGAAAATAAAAGCATTATTTACAACTGTACAGGGTAGGGCTTGATGCTTAATGGAACAATTTAAGGTGAATCCCATTAATCGGGATTCCTAGAGGCTATTGTTCCATATTTTCCAGCTCGAAAGCATTGTGTTGCATGCACCGAATGATTTTGAAGGGTCCCCTCCCATAGGCTATCAAACTTACCGTGCTGACCTGGCTTTGTTGCCCTACTGTCATATTTTAGCACTAAGTCTCCACTTTTTAGGCCTTGGTCGGAAGCCTTTTTTTCAAACCACCGTTTGACCACCTGTTGACGGCCTGTCATTGCTTTTAGGGAATTTTCCCTTTTTTCTTGTACTTCCAATAGTTCAGCAAGCTGAACCTCCATGGCATCATTTTGTTCTATCTCAAAAGATTTCAACAACTGTATCGCCGGGATCTCCATAGAGATAGGTAACAGCGCCTCTTTCCCATATACTAGCTCATAGGGCGAAGTCTTGAGGACTTGTTTAGGAGTTATGCAGTTGGCCCAGAGTTATTTTTGGAGATTTTTATGCCATTCCCTCTGGTGTTTTGAGCCAACCTTTTTGAGGAGTCAGACTAAACTTTTGTTTGTCGACTCGGCTAGGCCATTTCCCTGTGGATAATAGTTTGATGATGTTTTAAGGAATATGCCATTTTTTAATGCAAAGTGACATACCTTTGTGCCTACAAATTCTCTAGCATTGTCTGAAATGATTGTCTTCAGAGGGCCGAACCTTGTCACCAGAGCCTCGAGGAAGTCTACAATCTCTGCTTCCATCACCTCCTTAAGGGGAACAGCCTCCGCCCACCTTGTGAAGTAGTCTGTAGCTATTAAAATCCATTTATGTCTGGAGCTAGAAACCAGGTTGATCATTCTGATAAAGTCCATGCCCCATTGTGCAAATGGTTCATCCGCCACGATAGGTTTGAGGGGCATCACTGAATTCTTCCTTCTGTCGGAGAAGAACTGACATTTTTTACAAGTCTTTACCAGAGAGTAGGAATCATTGAAAAGTGTAGGCTAGTAATATTCAGCCCGTAGGACCTTGATGGTGGTAGTTTTAGCAGAGAAATGTCCACCTTCGTCGCTATTATGAAATGCGTCGAGGATCCTCTGCGCCTCCCCTGAAGTAACGCATCGTAGGAGGACACCATTAAAATTTCTTTTGAAAAGAACTCCTTCTATCAGCGTGTATCCACAATTCTGAAGCTGGTAATACCTTCTTTTTTGGGATGAGAGGCCTGGTGGATACCTTCCAGTTCGCATGAAGTTCATTCTATCTTTCAGCCAATCATCCTCTGATCCCGATCCATTTATCAGGACAAGCTCTGGCTGTTCCTTTTTAGCAGGCATCTCCTCGTCCTGTTCCATATACTCACACAATCCTCTGCCTTTAATAGTCTTGGTAGGCCTGACCTCGATTTCATACTCCAGGATCTTGGTGATCCAATTAGCCCTTTTTTCTGTGATCTCTCCCTCCATGATGTATTCCTGCACACTAGAATGTGCGACATATACTAGAACTTTGTTACAGGAAATTAGATGGCAGAACTTTTTAAGTCCCTTTACTATTGCGAAAGCCTGTCTTTCAATGAAGTTATAATTTTCCTCATATTCCTTTAAGGTTCAGGAATAGAACGCAACTGGATGCTCTCCCTTTCCTTCTCTATCCTTTTGAGTCAGAACAGTAGCGATACTGGACTTGCTACTGAAGGCATACATTATAAAATCTTTGTATTGATCTGGATTAATTAACACCGGGGCTGCGAAGATTGCTTCCTTGACCTTTTCAAATGCCTCCCGAGCCTCCGTTGTCCACTTGAAAGTTTGATCCTTTTTCAGCATTAGGGTGATCGGCCTAATTATTCCCACAAAATCGGAAATAAATTTACTGACAAAATTTACTTTGCCCAGAAAAGACTGGACACCTTTCTTATTTACTGGGAGAGGAAGCTCCTTTATAGCCCTTACTCATTCAGGGTCAATCGAAATACCTTCCTTCGACACAACATGTCCTAACAGCTTACCCTGAGGTACTCCGAATAGACATTTCCTTGGATGTAAGGAAATCCTGAACTCCTGGCACTTTTTAAAAACCAACTCCAAATGATCGAAATGATCATCTTTAGATTTAGAGAACACAGTAAGGTCATCCAAATAGATTAGGATAAACTTATTGATCAGTTCGCTAAATGCGACGTCCATAGCTCTCTGGAAAGTTGCCCCTACATTAGATAAACCAAAAGGAATTTTAGCATATGCAAATGTTCCCCACTTGGTGGTGAACGTAGTCTTGTGCTGATCTTCTTCTTTTACTCGAATCTGGTTATAGCCAGAGAAGCCATCCAGCAGAGAGAACATTTCCGATCCTGCGACAGTTTGGAGGATCGACTCCATAGAAGGGAATGGATAGTGGTCTTTCAGAGATGCTCTGTTTAGGTCTCGGAAATCCACGCATAAGCGGATATCACCATTCTTCTTTCGGACTGGTACCAGATTTGATACCCAAGTACTATGTTTAATTGGGAAGACAATACGTGACTCAATGAGCTTGGTTAGCTCTTGTGCCATCAAGGCTTCAATTTTAGGGTTGACTGGCCGCTGTTTCTGTCAGACTGGTTTCACACCTTCTGTTAGCTCAATAGTATGTTGAATGATGCTAGGATCATAACCTTCCAGATCATCGTAGGACCAGGCCACTACTCTATATTTCCCACAGAAACTGATAAGCCTTTCTCTATCTTGTTGTGAGACATCTTTTCCGACCCGAAGGTTCCTATCATCGGAAACCCGAAGGTTTTCATAATCACCTTTTTCTGCCATGAATTTTCGCTTATCATTTTGGGCGTCACTACAATCGAAAAAAAATTCAAGAGTAACCAATCCTTTCGGAAGCTTATTTGACTTTAGCTGCATAATTTGTCCTTCGTAGGCCTCGGTGATCTTTGGTTGGAGTTGATCAGCAAATTCTGAGTGTTGAATAAACGAGGCGATGTGTTCATCACTCTCAAAGACTTGCCAACTCTAGTCATTGTCGGGTATTGCTGGTCTAACAAGCACTCTCACTGAATATTTGTTCTGAAGCAAGTCAGAGATAGGATCAAACTGAGCACCGATTACCGCCATGCGATCTGCATCGCCATTCTGTGGTCGGGGAATGGTCAAGATGTTGAAAGCTTCAAAACTTTCTACAAGGTCCCAGATTCGATGCCGATAGGATCTCATGCGGATATTCTTTGCTGCCGAGATTCCTCGGACCTGATTAACTACCAGTTATGAATCTCTGAACATAATCAATTGCTTGATACCCATTCATTCCACTAGGCTTAGGCCTTGGACTAACCCCTCATATTCAGCCTCGTTATTTGAACAGGCGAATTGGAATTGGAAAGACCTCAACAACTTTTCATTCTGTGGGGATATTAGACATACCCCTGATCCAGCTCCAACTTTGCTCCTTGCTCCGTCAAAATACAATGTCCACAGCTCACTTGCTTGGTCATCGTCGGGTTCTTTGACGACCTTTGGAAGAACTTGGTCTTCATCATAAATCACATATGTGCCCAATCCGGTAGCATGATAATTTCCGAAAGGATCATTGTTTATATGTTCACTCAACAGGGCATCTTCCTTATCACTTCGGTCTCTGCTCACCTTCTCCTCCTCTAGTAGTTTGACATTGTACATGTCCTGCTTGGTGATGGAGGTATGTGCGGCTTCAAAGTTAATTAGGGCCTCATTCGCCACATGTTCAGAATGCAGAGCCTCTGATTCTATCTTCATCTTCGCGCCATGTTTGGTCCTAAGTATTAGATGTGACCAATCTAAAGACAAATAGCCACCCACCTTCGAAGTAAACTCTCGAGATAGACAAAGACCAAACATTGGTGGAACATCTATGATCACTGTATCTTGCGGGACCGTGATACTTGGGCAGGCAAATAGAGTTAGCGGAAGTGCTTTGATGACACCAATAGTATCAACCTTATTTCCATCTAGCTGCATCACCCCTTTCTTCATAGGTTCGTAGCTGAGTCCCAAGGCCTCGGCTATCAGTTTTGGCATAACCATTGTACTAGCGCCAAAATCAATCATAGCGTTGTGTAATAGTTTCTCCCCTATAATGAGGGTCAAGAAGAAGGGTTGAAGTTTTGGCCTACCTCCGCCATGCATATGGGATTCCTTCGCTTTGCTTGCGAGAACCTTAGCAGGTGACATTTGATAAACCGCCTCGGTACTGGCCGAAGGCTCGGTTAGTGCTGGGTCCATCTGTTGCTGAAGCACCTTTTGGAGTATAGTTTTTTGTTCCAGGATAGCTAGAATGTCCCATAAAGACACATTAACGGATGATTTCTTCAACTGCTCCACCACATTAAAAGGTGAGGAGCTCAGAAATTTCTGCTCCTTTGCTCTTGTTATAATAATTTCCATCTGCGGTTAAGAAGACAAAGAGACGGTCAGAGCACCAGGAATTTGATCTGAAACGTCTTTACATTGCGGGTTGTCTAAAAGTGAAACAACGGGCTCACCAGTGAATCTCCTCTTGGAGCATGTGTTATAGTCAGACTGCACCAGCGACGTTTCGGCTGTGGACGTGTCATTTGCAAACACCATTTCCTCGTCTTCCATCCATGAGAAGAGCGCATGATCAGGAACAATATTGGACTCTTGCTCTAAGGACATTCCCTATATTTGTGCGGTAACGACCGCATTCTCCATTGCCGAGGCATATATGTACTCTTCGTTCTCTATCACAATACCTTGACTACATTGCTTTGCTACCCTATGTTGTAAGTTGCCACGCGGACAATTTTGGGGCATATACACATCGTTGCAAGGGAAGCACCATGGATTGATGTCATCAATAAGATTGTTTTGTCTTGCGGTTAATTCTCTACTAGAGCTTGGCGACGCACTTGCCAGCGGTGTAGGCACCGGAACCATTTGGTTTGTAGCTGCCGCTGGTGAATTAGTGTGAGGCGCATTCTGATATTGATTTTGCTGATAGGTAGGCCACCCACCTTGATAGTTCTGATATGCAGGTTGTGGAGGCATTGTTTGGTTCCGCTTGAGAGTTGTTATATCGTTCGCCATAGTCCGCAACATCTCCTTAAGGTCACCCATCTCATTCTTGGGAGCACCCGATGTAGAGGCCAAGTTTTCAGGAGCGGTTGCATATGAGTACGCTGACTGGGGAGTCGCTGGTGCACTGGTCGACGCAACCTCTTGTGCTACATTTGATATCTCAGGAAATATCGACACAACAGGTCGAGGAGGCAATTTCCCGCAGTCTATCAAGTCATTCTCTGCTTTGATAGCGGTGGCATATGCATCTAGTAAAGTGGCTCCTCCCAAAGACTTGATCATCATAGAAATGTTGGGATTGATGGACTTCAGATAAAATATGAACGCCAATTCTGGAGTCGGGCGGATAGTTATAGGAATCCTCTGCCAACTTGAGTGAAATCGGGCATTGAAGTCCATCAGAGCCTCCTGGGGTGCTCGTTTGATGACGGATAACTGATAATATAGTGAAAAACGATCTCCGTCATTTTAAAACCTTTTATAGAATGGATCTCCGAGGTCATCCCAAGTGTGAATGGTATTAGGAGTCAGTGTTCGGTACCAATCCAGAGCTTTTCCTTTGAAGGACGCAGCAAGGAGCCTCAGGGCTACATTCTGCGCTGTGATACCGTGTACCAGACATACATCCGCTACATCCTGCAAATGCTCTGCTGACATTTTTGTGTTATCTCTGGCGAATTTGGGAAGAGCTTTTAGGGCCAAAACCAGAATAGCACCCCAAACAGCAGGCGCTACCAGAGCTACCAGGGCGCTTCCAGCATCCCATGCTACATAGTTTTTGTTCGTGGCCGGCAACATGGTGAGAGGAAAGGGTGGTGGGAATGGAATGGTTACTAACTGATTTGCGGCCTGGACTATCCCTAATGGAGGCACTAGTAAACCTGGGTTATTTGCAGTTTGGGATCTAGTTATAGGCTGATGGCTCATACACCCCTTTAGAAGACAATTTAATTAGTTTGGGTCCCACCGGGCGTGCCAGAAAAAAGGACAAACTGTTGACGCCAAAATTTGACGAGATAACAGTGCCTTATGGGAAACTCAGTTCAAGGGGGACCCCTTTGCGCCAAACTGAGTGACCTCTGGATTTTAAAGAAGTCGGCTTCTTCTATAATGGTTTTTTGGAAAGGGAAAAGGAAGCGGATATAATGAAACAAATATTATTCTAAGGCGATGCGCCAAAGCTTACTGATAGGCACGATAAATCATAGACTTAAGGGCTTGAATGTTATTGTTATGTTCCAAAACATCCGAAACTTAAAGCTATAGCATAAACAATTCATTTAATTGACATAAAATAGTATCGCATACATTTTTACTGCTAAGAAGAGTCATTAAGACATGATTTAGATAAGCAAGTTTGCATTCAATGTATAGAAGTCTCCTCAAATGAAATGCTTAAGACAATAAGAAGCACAGTTTACAGTTTAATCAAAACATGAAAAATAGAAAGGCCGAACAATAGGCACAGTCTGAAAGTTTCTTTTGAATAAACATGCAAAAGAGGCCTGGTGTCTCTTGCTAAAACCAGTATTCTTTCAAAAATCTTAGACCATTTCTCCTTGACAGAGAGAGTATATATAGCCAGAGAGAAAAATCCCACCGCTTTGGAGAGCCGTAACAGAAAGATCCCACAATCTCCCATAATGATGCCCGAATAAGAATATTCCCAATGCCATTATAAGAGCAACCAGTTAGAACACAGCATCCAGTCGATCGGTTGTAGGTGTGCCCTTTGTAATGATGGCAGCGGTCCCAACCAAGCTTCAAAGCGACAAGTGCCGCCCACTGCTTCAGAGAACCATGACGAGTAGCACCCGATAACACTATCCCGCTTAGCCAGCCCATAGCTTGCTTTGATAATCAGTGTAAGGCACGTGGCAACAAATCGTGGCCCGAATGAGAACTCCTCCTAATGCTTCCGAGAGCTTGCGGAGAAGTGACACGTGTTCAAGGGACTGAGGTCACTTTGAAAATGGAGGGAAGGCCGTATGAACCGGGTGGTGAAAGACGCATGGCCGCGTTTTGCAACCCGTGGTGTTCTCATCCCTGCTGCTGTTAAAAGGCTGCGAACCGTCGACACATGGCTGAAGGTAGGTCCCGCCAGGAAATAAAGAAGGCCTATACAAATATTTCGTAGCCCGCAGCTGCATATTCTATCCCTGTAAGGAAAGTTTGCGATACGCTACCATGTACCAAGATGCGGGCCCCTCTCAGAATCTTAGGAGTGCCGACCCTTTATGGAAGGCTTAGCAACCCGAAGAGAACAGAAAGCAACAGAAAATAAAAAACCCCGTAGGCGAGACACGTGGGCGCCCAGCGCAGCATTTTAGGAGCCGAAAGGGGAGCCGCCAGCCGAAGTTGCGAAGTGAGAAATGCACAAAGGGAAAGATCAAAACCTGCCGGGAATCTGAATAAACTCGGAGACGCACAGGCCAGCACACGAATATGTACAAAAGGAACCCGAAGGGAGCTGCTTGAATCATTATTTCAACAGTTACCATCTAAGATTCTAGTTTGGGTTTAGCTTGCTTGACTGTTGCTTGAGTGCTAGAGAAGCAACATACTATAGTTGATTGCTTTGTTGTTGGGAAAGCCTATTGGTCCTTCACAACAAAATTTGAGTAACAAGATTTATTCCTATGTAGGAGTATGTGTTGAAATTGATTTGAATCACCACTACTCGATTCAATTGATATGACTGTTGGGTCTTGCTCATGGACTTAGTTGCTCGATTACGAGACACTACCTTTTAGGTGCCGATTTTTCCATGAGTATGGTCAACTTCAACGAAGATTCCCTCGATCCTTTAATGTTGCTGGAACAAGTAATGAAATGCTCCCTCACAGTCCAATTTGAAGATAGACAAGGGTAAGACTCACATGCAAGGGGGGAAATAGATAAAGAGAATTTTACTCAGGTTAAGGCTCGTAATTGTGGGCGAAGCCAAAATATTTTCCCCAAGGATAGGTAGGATGAGGAAAATTTTAACAGATTTGAGGCACTGGAGGATTTGGTTCAAGAGGAAGGGTTCCAAATGGACTTGTAGGAAACAGTTGGATCTTTGGTTGTGGAAGTACCTGAGGAGCATCCCTTGGTGCTTTCTAGTTCTATTCAGCCTAGTGTGCAAGATACTCAGATGAATGTAGAATTGTCTCCCTTGGCTCATGATCGAGGTGGTTTTGGTTTGGTGTTTGAAGCTACTGATAGTACCCCTGGTGTGGGTGGTACTTTATCTAAAGTGTGGGGTGCTTTAGATTCAGGTAAACCCAAGTCCTTCTCCCAAGCCTTGTGTTTGCAGCAAAAGTCCCTTAAAAGGGGAGATCCTCATAAACCTTCTAAGGTAGATAGAAAGAAGGATCAAGAAAAGGTCAAATTAATTGGTGAGGGGTATGTGTAGGATCATGATGGGCCAGAAAGTGGCAATGATGGGTATGTGTAGGGTAGGTGGATGATGATTTTTTTAACCCAAAATTGATGAAACAAAAATGGTTTTTATAGGATATTCACAACTTTCCACCAATATAAATTATGCTTTACTTTGAATTTAATAAATAATTATTATTCATTTTCTAATTGAATTACAACTAAAGTCCTGATTGATAGGCTGATTAAAAAGCATCTATAGATTTAAAATGGTATCACATTTTTTGAATTTGAGGTATGCACCACATTATACACTTTGAATACTATAAGATTAGAAAAAATATTGAATTTCATGAAGTTTTGACCAAGATAAGGTGGTCAAACATACGAGTTTTTATATTTTTTAAAATTTGTAATAAAAAATTCATAATTAATTATTTACTTGGAAAAAAATTACAAAAAATATGCATTACATTGGGACATGATTCCTCTACTTATATCTAAAATCTTATAAAAAAATATTATTATTTTATTGTGGTTAGGGTGGTTAGACATACACCTACTACTTATTTTTTCCCTAAAATTTAAGTACTACTGCATTGAAATTTCAAATTTTCACCAAATAGAATTTAAAAAAAATAAACCTAGTAGTTTAGAAACTACATTCAATTTTATATAGATTCCATTCTTACATATTTTTGAAATAATATAGATAACTTATTCAAATTTTTATGTCAAGTTTCCTAACTTTGATTTTTCTAAATTTTTTGCCACTTAAGGCCCTATTTTTTGCATGATGATCCTATACATACCTTGAGACTTTGGTGAAGTCACGTTCGGTGAAGACTATCGAGACTCATTTTTCCCAATCTCATTGATGATAGTGCTTTCTTTGAATGTGATGGGTATGAATAATGTCCCTAGACAAAAGGCTATTCAAGATTTGATTTGTGTGCATTCTCCTAATGTGGTCTTCCTTTAGGAAACTAAGTTAGTTGTTGATAGTATGGTGAGCGTGGCTTCAAAGATTTGGGGTCATGGGTAGTGTCAATGCATTGGGGCTCTAGGTAGCTCTAGTGGGGTGGCATACTTAAGGGATCCTCAAAGAATTAGTCCTTTATGGTGGTTCTCATGTAGGGGTTTGATTTCTTGTGTTGCTTCTCATCTTGAGATGGGGGGGAGACTTCTCTTCTCTAATATGTCTGCTTAGATAGAATATTAGGGTAAAGTTCAGATGTGGTATCAGGTAAGATATGTGAGGTCTTTAGATCCTTATCTTCCTTGAATTTTAGTTGGGAATTTTAATGTTGTCTCCTCATTGGAGGAGAAGAGAGGTGGTAGTGCTCGTTTAGAGCCTCCTTCATTGCTATTATAGGATAACATTTCTCTCATGAATTTGATTAATATCAAGCTTGTAAATAGGATTTTTACCTAGAATAATAGAAGTGGAGAGGTAGCTATTTCAGAGAGGCTTGATAGATTCTTAGTGTCTAGTTTCTGGGTGGGAGACAGGTGGCAGACTAATTCAGAGATTCTGGATTGTCAGGGCTTTGATCATTAATCGATTAAGCTTACCACTAAGTTTCCCAGGCATTATACAAAGCAATATTTTAAGTTCCAGTTTATGTGGCTCAGGGATCACTTTCTTCATGACTTTCTTCTAGGTTAGTGGACTCTTGGGAAGCTAGATTTTGGTATTGCCATGTACTCCTTTGCTAAAAGGCTTCAATATGTGAAGTATAGATTAAAGCATTGGAATAGGTAGCACTTTGGTAATTTTTATTATGCTAAGAAAAATGATCAAGATCACTTGGACTTGATTACCAAACAAATTCAAGATTGGGGCCTCATAGAAGAGCTAGGTTTGCAGGAAGTTGCAGCAGTGAAGGTTGTCGAGGAATTGGAACTAAGGGAGGAAATCTTCTAGAAACAAAAATCGTGAATTGAATGGATTTATGCTGGTGATAAAAATACCTCTTTCTTTCATAACTCCGTTAAGGATAGAAGAAAATATAATGTTATTTCCTCTCTCTTTTTGCTGAATGGGGAGGTTTTTCCCTCTTCTACTTCTATTTTTGCTAAGTCAGTCCAATACTTTTCTGCTTTATTTTTTTAGGACTCTCATCTCGCGATAGTGGATGAAGCTATGATTTTGGATTATATCCCACTTTTCATTACCAACGAAATGAATGAATCTCTACTAAATCCTATCTCCCTAACTGAGCTGGAGAATGTTGTGTTTCAAATGAAAAAGAAAAAAGCTCTGGGGCATAATGGATTTCAGGTGGAGTTCTTCTAGGAGTTTTGGGAATTTATTAAGATGGACCTTTTGGAGGCGGTTCAGGAATCCTTTATGAGTAAAAAAATTCTAAAATCCATGAATGATACCTTTCTTGGTCTTATACCAAAGGAGGGAAGGAATACTTTGGATCTCTTTAGGCCAATTGCCTTATGTAATGTGGTGTATAAGATTATTACAAATTTGATTGTTGAAAGGTTGAAACCTTGGCTAAGAAGGATAATCTCTGAGGAGCAAGGGGGCTTTGTTGCAGGTAGGTAGATTATGGATGGTTTCATCATTGTTGTGGAGACAATTCACTCTATGGCACATTTTAAGGAAAAAGCTATGTTTATCAAGTTAGACATAGCTAAAGCATACAATCATGTTAAATAGGATTTCTTATTCAAGATCTTGGGAGCTTTTGGTTTCACTAAATATTTGATTGTATGGGTAAAGAGTTGTGTCACTTCTTCCATTTTGGTGTTGGTTAATAGAGAGCCAATATAGTTATTTGGTGCTTCTAGGGGGATCAAACAAGGGGATCCTTTGTCCCCCTACTTGTTCATCTTACTTGCTGAGGGATTTAGGAGGCTCATTAGATCTCGAGTAGAGAGTGGTTTGACTTAGGGTTGGAGTTGGGGAAATTATATTCCCCCTTAATCCCATCTTCAGTTTCTGGATGATACTGCTCTAATGGGCAGGGCTAAAGATGAGGAGGCTATCAGATGGCATAGTGTTTTGGAAACCTATTTGGCTACTTCAAGTCAATGTATTAATGAGGGGAAGTCTTTTATTGACTTCTTCAACACTCCTAAGTGTATCTAAAGAAGAATATTTGGAATCCTTCATTTTCATATTGGCTCCCTCCCCTTTGTTTATCTTGGCATCCCACTTGTTATTCATTCCCTTCCTAATTTTTTTTGGTAGGGGATTATTGACAAGTTTCATAATTCAATTAGTCATTGGACTTGCAGGTGGCTTTCCTCTACAAGTAGAGTGATTCTATTAAAAAAATTTGTGCAAGCTCTTCCTTTGTATAGATGGTTTATACTTTCTACTCCTTCCAAATTTATTAAATAATTTGAAAGGTTATCTTGTCAGTTCTTCTGGTCTGGTAATCTTCTTCATAGGAAGTAGAGCTTGGTTAAGTAGGATGTCATTTGTAGGCCAACGCAAGAAGGTGGTATGAGATTACATTAGATTGAATTGAATGGGAAGGCTTTAGTAGCTAAACTGTATTGGTGATGGTGCTCACAACAACATTAGTTGTGGGCTAAAATCCTTACCTCAAAATATCTTGGTGTGGTTGAGAGTGTTGAGGTTATCTGCTTTAGCTTGGAGGGGAAGGGATCCTTGATTCGAGGTACCCTAAAAAGAAGTGCCAATTTGGTCAAGCAAGGACTGTTCTATATCTTTAATGGTTGTTAAGATGCTCTTTTCTTGTCAAACTCTTGGGATGGTCATCCCCCCATCTTTTTTTCTCATCCTCATCTATAGGACTTGTGTCATCATTTTATGGAAGCCGGTTGGTGTCATGTGGTGGATTTTAAATCACCTCAAGTTTTTGGCCAAGTTAGTGTGTTCAAGTGGAAGGACCCGCAAGTGTGGCTTCTAGGTGGTGCAAGTGAGGACTATCAGGTGCTTGCTTTACTTTTGGCTAATCTTTTTTGCAACTCTCTTCCTGGGAGGGATGTGTTGGCTTGGAGGTTGGACCTAAAAGGTAAATTCTCTATTGCTATTGGTTATCAAGTTCTAGATAAGTAGTTGTTTGGGAGTTTGGAAGTCCCTTGGTGGAAACAAGTCTAGAATAACTTCTCTTGGCCTAAGTGTAAGTTATTTTCCTAGTTATTGGTGGAAGGGAATTTTCTTACTTGGGAGAATCTTTAGAAGCAGGGGTTTCAGGCCCTTCTATGTGTGTCATGTGTGCTAGGAATGACAAGTCTATTCCTCAACTCTTCTTTTAGTGCTCTTTTGAAAAGGATATTTGGTACTTTTGGTGGCATCTCTGGCACCAATCGTGTAGGCACAGTTCTTCCTTGGAAGAGGTTTGGAGGAGTTAGGGGTCTCCTTTTGTTAAGACTCCTTTCCTTCTTATAGCTTAGATAATTGGCCCATATTTAATTATGTGGCACATTTTGTTGGAGCATAATCAAAAAAAAAATTGGATAAGAAGTTGCTTTTGGGTCAGTTTTGGATGATAATTTTGGGGGTTCTTTAGGAGACATTGACTACTAAGTGTGATTTATCTATTCTTGTTGACCCTGATGATTTGGGAATGGTTAATGCATTGGGTCTCTCTACTCGGGGATATAAAAATTAGTGGCTTGGGCAATGTGGACATGTGTGTGAGAGGGTTGGTCGTGTTGGTCATTGGTGCCCTCCTACTTTGGGGCAGTTGAAAATTAATACTGATGGGTCATCTCTCATGGTAACCCAGGACATGATGGAGTTGGTGGAATTGGTCGGGATAGTGTGGGAGTGGTTTTCTTCTTTTCCATATATAAAGGTCATTGTACTAATAACCTCATGGAGGCTATTGCTATTCTTTTGGCAATTGAGTGTGTGTGCACCCTTGGCTGGAGGCAGATTGTTTGTGAATATAACTCTTAGGTTGTTGTTGATATGTTGAATAAGAGGCATTTGGATGGGGTGAATTAGCAGCTGGTAGTGGTGGTCAAGTAGATTTTCTCATTGTGCTTTGTTTTAGAGTCTTATTTTTTTGTGTATGTGCAGGATCATCATGCAAAAAAATAGGCCCTTAAGTGGAAAAATATTCAAAAAAATAGAGTTAGAAAACTTGACGTAAAAAATTGAATAAGTTATCTATATTATTTCAAAAATATGTAAGAATAGAATATATAGCATATTGAATGTATTTTATAAACTAAGCTAAAGGTTTATTTAAAAAAAACAAGTCTATTTGGTAAAAAATTAAAATTTCAATGCAGTAGTAGTTAAAGTTCAAGGAAAAAATAAGAAGTAGGTGTCTGTCTAACCACCCTAACCACAATAAAATGATAATATTTTTTTATAAGAATTTAGATATAACTAAAGGACTCATGTATGGATGTGACGCATATTTTTTTGTAATTTTTTTCCAAGTAAATAATTAATTATGAAATTTTTATTACAACTTTAAAAAAATATAAAAACTCGTATGTTTGACCACCTTAACTTGGTCAAAACTTTATGAATTTTTTTTTTTTTAATCATATAGTATGTGAAGCATAGAATGGATTCATGTTTCAAATTCAAAATATGTGATACCTTTTGAAAGCTATAGGTTTTTTTCAATCAGGACTTTAATCATAATTAAAATAGAAAATAAATAATAATTATTTATTAAATTCAAAGTAAAGCATAATTTATATTGGTGGAAAGTTGAGAATCTCCTCTAAAAACCCTTTTCATTTCATCAATTTTGGGTAAAAAAAAGTCGTCAGCGACATACCCTACACATACCCATCCTATCACCACATTTTGGCCCATCATGATCCTGCACATACCCTTTTGTCACATTCCTCATGAGTGGAATAAGGTGGCAGATGGATTGGCTAGGTGGGCATTTGAGCAGGAAAGGACTTGGAATGTTGATGATTGGGGAAAACTTCCTAGTGATTTAGCCCTTGATCTCGAAGATTGGGTTGTGGAAGATATGAGGTGTTTCTTGGGAGTGACTTAATTCTTGGCTTTTCTAGTGCCCTTTGTGGGTTTTCTTTTTGGCTTTGTAATGGCTTTGTGATTCAATAAAAAAATTTACCCCTCTTTTAAAAAAAATAAAAATCCAAGGAGATAAAGGCTCCAAATTCTTCTTTATTTTTCTAAAAGACAAAGAAGCAAAACAAAAGGTGAGATCAATATGGGAGGATGAGTGTATGATAAAAGAACCTAAATAAAATAAAATAAAATTTTACCAATTTTACAAAATTATATTCACATCTAAGTGTGGAAACTTGCATGACATAAAAATAAGAAATGTGTAGAAGGAATTAATCCCCAAAAAAACTCTAAAGAAAATATAGAATTTCTAAACAAACAAATTTCAAAAGAGGAAATAGAAAAAGCTATACAATCTTTAAACAATGATAAATCTCTAGGGGTAGATGGAATGCCTATTACATTCTAGATAAAAATAATATTGATTGGATAAGTGAGGACCTCCTACAAGTATACAAGAAGGCTATTGAAAAAGGCTCACTAAGAAGTTCTATAAATAAGGGCATTATAAAACTAATCCATAAAGAGGGAGATAAAAACTTTAATAAAAACTAGAGACCTATAACACTCCTTAATGTGTCATACACAATAATTGCAAAATCCATAGCTCTAATATTAAAATAAATCCTCCCAAAAATTATCAACAATATAAAAATAGGATTCATAAAAGGAAGATGCATTCTTGAAAACCTTCTTACTAGATGGGAAGTGATGGAATGGGCAAGAATTTCAAATCAAAAAATAGAATACAACTGTTAGAGTTTGAAAAAACATATGATAGGATGGAATAGCCATTCATAATAATGACCTTGGAGGAATTTGGATTCCCAAAAAGATTTTTCAAAATGATAAAATCCTTGATGAAAGATGCAATATCTTGAGTGGAAATAAATGGATCCTTGACAAAAAAAAATCCAACTATAGAGACCAATAAGACAAGGATGCCCATTATCTCCTTCATTGTTTGTTATAGTTGTAGATGCATTACACTTCATAGTTAGAGAGTCCTTAATAAGTCTTAGCATCAAAGGAATAACATTAAAAAATAGGGAAGAACTAATAAACATCCAATTCATAGATGATACAACAATCTTCATAAATTTTAAAAAGGAAAATTTTGAAAACCTAAAGGAAAAATTAAATATTTTTGGTAAAGTTGGTGCAAAATTTTCTAAAGGAAAATCCATTATAGTAAGTTGGGATTCAACCTACCAACTAGAATGGTTTAGATAACATGAATACCAATGTGGAGGTCTTTGCAATATTCTTAGGTATTTAGGAATACCTTACGTAATAAACCCTAATCTAAAAGAAATGTGGGATTGGCTAAAAAGTTAGAAAAAACTAAGAAAATAGAATAAACAATTCTATCGATAGTTGGAAGAGCTCGAGTATGTCAAATAATATCCTATAATATATATTATACTTTCATTTGGCTATTTAATAGCTTCTAATTTGAGGAGATACAAAAAAAATTAGGAAGTTCTTATCATCAAATTGAAAAGGAAAGAAAAAAAAAAGCATGCAATCAAATGGGAGTGGTGTTACCAAGAAAAATGAAAAGGTGTTTTAGGAGTTAAATATTTAAAAAGACAAGGAATTTCTTTGGCAATGAAATGGATCTACAAATCCCTTAAAGGAAATGAACCATGGAAAATATTAATAAGAAACAATATACAAAAATCTATACCAAAACAAGTTAAATCTTACAAGAATATACCTCTTTTGACCTAGTTTTGGTAACTTCCCTGTGTCCTCAATTGGCTCCAATGTATTCAATAGAATTTGGAAGGCTTGGTAACTAAGTACAAAGAAGATATCTTGAGTAAATATTTGGTGGAAATAGAATTTAATAGAATATTCCAAATGAGATCTATTTGGTCACGAAATATATTTCACAAGAATAAACCCTCAACACTCCTAGAAGGATGTTCAATCAAGGCCTAGTATAAGAAAGGAATCACTCAATCCCAAAATCTAGTAAACAATGCATAAATAAAAACATCAAATACTGTTAGGTTGGAATTTGA
>VDFB02000003.1:741335896-741539542 GCA_007258455.2 Sequoia sempervirens | reverse complement strand
CTTTCCTTCAAGCTATATTAATCATTCATACACTTTCTATATTTATATTCAAATAAATGTCATAAAAACATATAACTTGAGTGAAAAGAGAGTAATCCTTGTTTTATAATTGCAGTAACCATATATATACAATTGTTTAATTAACAACAAATAAATTGTTTTAATTAAATTTAAAGCATATATTTGATTAACATCAAAAATAAACTTTATAAATAAATAGAAATAAAAACAACAAAAAAAGGAAGAAGAAAATCTCTTGAAGGATGTCCATGACCATCCTTAAGAGTTTATGGAGGGGTATTATTACCCCTTCTCAAAAAATAAAATAAAATATATTAATTATAATTGTTAAGTAATGTTTACAAGTAATTTGTCTTCCTTCAAACTTATTTTGAAGTTTCCATCACTACACAACTATTTCCAACTAAGTTATTGACATTTTTTAAATTACGTCATTCTTCCACATTTATATTTTTGTACCGTTGCTTCCAATCCAAAAGAAACCTGCACAATGCTCATTCCGCACACAATATTACAAAAAAAATTAGCATCAAAATCAAGTAATTTGAACATCTACTGGCCACCTAAGAGAGAGTAGGGAACTACAGTTTGAATGACGTAATGAGAATAGTGCATGATTCTAACAGCCTTGAACCTTATATATTGGATGATAAAAACATACTACAACAAACAATTAACTAGAAAGAATGTAAATTAATAATTAACTCTACCTAGAACAAACAACCACACAACCATATATAATCATTAAATTCTTTAAAAACAAGAAGTTTGAATTCTCTGTGTATACCTTTAACAATCAAATTTGTAGCTTACTATGGAAAAACATAACTCATTCAATCCATTAAACGAAATAAACTGTATATAAAACAATAAACACTATGCATAAATTGAAATATTCATCTAAGACTACAAATTAAAACAAAAAAGATTAATAAAACATCATTAAAATTAAAACCTAGAAACTACTATCATAGATAGAATGGTATCTTAAATAAATCAAACTATGAGAGAAAACCCGTACACCCTGTCATTTTTGAATTCTAAGCTAAGAAAACAAAAATATAAGGTACTTATCTAGCTCCTATCATAAGAGTGACAACTCTAACACCCTCTATGACAGAATTTCAAGTTTTTCACAGAAAATATGCAACTAGTGGTATAATATGCAACTAATGTCAACTAAGTCTAGACCTTCAAGCAAACCCACAACATAAGTGCTCTAACCTAGAGACACATAAAACTGAAAGCAAAAGAATTCTGAGCTCAAATAATATGGAAACCACAAGGTCATAAATAACCAATGAACTTTGGCACTCCAAAATAGAAAAAAACAACCCTAAATTTAGATTGTCTTTCTTCACCCAAACACAAAAACACACTTCTAAAATAAGTCACCTGCACAAGATAAAAATAAAAAATGCAGTCTACCCAGAATAAAGCAAAAAAAGAATGAGGTAGAAAATTAGTCCCTAAAAAACCTAAAATTAGTTGTTAACAAAAGCACCAAATATCAGGAAAAAAACTGCTCTGCACACAAATGTTCTTAGCAAAAGCACCAAACATCAGAAAAAAAACACTGCTCTGCACAAAAATGTTCCGTTGCTGCGACACAACAAAAATCAAGCACACGAGGCATCAAAGCAAACATTTTCTACTAATTTAATGACACAGCAACAAGAGAAATTTGGTCATCATAATTATATGGCATGTCTGTCTCAATATATCACAGAATAAAAGCATTGAAATGCGATCTAACTAAGATTGATGAAGAGTATGGCTTATGTGAAGCATGAGAGAAAGTACTTAGTTAATTCTATTTATAGTTATTAAAAGAAAAATTAGAGGACAAGCATTTGAATATGTTCAAATCTTTAAATCTTAAGTTGAAAACTTAATGGGATGTAAATTTAAAACAAATAAAGGACATGTATGTCGAAATTTTTCAGCAAGATGCCAGGTATAACAGATTACAACCTCCTACATAACATTAAGTAATAAAAATAAATAAAGTTTAAATTAACATTTATATCAAATTATAACAAACCTCTCAAACACAACACTATTCTTCTATAGATTAAACAATATTCTGTTAGCATTCTTTATGTATTTGCTGAAACATTTTACATGGATGTAGCAGTTTCATAATGGTCCTGTTAGACAAAAGGTGCCTGCTCCCTCACCATATTGGAAGGATATCAGTCCAGGTATAGCCCTATGAAATCTTACATATTAAACACTAGCTTCTACAAATGGTTTTCTTATCACCCAAGCAAAAATAGCATTCAAAACTATTGAATATAGTTAAAAAAATGACTATAAAACAAAGACAAGCAAGTGATGGAAAAACAGAGTCATTCCTATCTGTTCAAGAATCCACCAACAAGCTGTATATAATATCATTCGTCCTCCAATGGTACCCCAGTGAATAATTCTAATCAGAGAAAACGAATAGGAACTCTGAGAACAACCTTATTAATTAATGAAAAGGAATTCTGAGAAAGACGAACTGATATCATATGAGAAAAATTAGGTAGATAAGTTTCTAAAATTGTGTTGCCATACTCCATAGATGACCAAGACATGTCTATGGGGATATGTTCAGAGCACGCTGTTATAGTTACTCAGTTATAATATTTACCATATCTTAAGTTGGTCTCAAGTTTCCCCTGCCTGTCCCCAAATTATTGTTCATACTCTAAAGAAAAGAGATACTCTGTCTTGGTGGCAAAATATAAAATCTCATCAATTACTTAGAATTCAAGCCTTGTTTTTCCCATGTTTGCATTGGTCTAATCTAACTAATCCTCATTAGAGTCCATCAAATTCTGCAAGAGAAAATATATAATCTGCAGGTTGAAGATGTATAAAGCAGAAATGCAAAGAATCTAAATGTTACTGCAGAAATGCAAATAATCTAATTAATCATAGGGTTTATGCAAATAATGTAAATGTTACTGCAGAAATGAGGCAAACATACGTCAATTTTGTTCTTCCCAGCTCTTTTGTGAATCTTCTTCCGCCTGAGCTTATCAGCGAAAAACAAGTTATATTCCTAATTTGGAAGGAGGAAACCCTATGAGGAGTAGAAGAATACTTTAAATTCTAACTTATTAAATGTATGCAAGGAAAATGTATGAAAGGAAAAGAATGCCTATACTGGAAAATGGCCTGGACCCTGCTTGGTGGAAGGCGCATCTACTTGGCGTCCATTTGAGGGTGACCTAACAGCAGGGCACCCTAGTTGGATTGATAAACAGAGCACTTTACAATCTTGATTCAAACCAAAAAAATGCAGAGATAATAAATTTACAGTCACAAAGAAATTCACCAAATGCAAGACTGAGTACGCAGTACATACCTCTCGAGTGCAGCAGCCGAACCTCTCATCTGCAAGACGAATGAAAAACCATGAATGCCATATGTTATATCTGTAACCGTTTGGATTACTTTTTTCCTCTGGAAAAACACATTCCCGTTGAAAGCAGCCGTTTGGTTGGAGATGCACCAATCTGTCTGTTTTCTTTGTCACTTTAAAAAATCATTCCGACCTATTAATAGGAGACATCTGCTCCAACCTTCATTACATAGCCCTAATATCATACTAAAGTTTAAAGGCTGTTAATTTGTAGAAATGGGAAAATTGTAAAACATGTTTTGCTCATCTTTAAATTTATCCAAAATATTAATTAGTTAGAATTTTTAGTCATTTAAATTGTAATTGTGAAACTGCCACATCGATGTCATTTTTAATTTAGTTTTGTGTTCATTTGGAAGAATTACCTTGAAATATATATGCAATAAAAAATAGTGATTTCTTTTTAAGGTAGTCTCACTCCTATACTCTGCACCTAGTGATTTCTTTTACAAACAATTTGACTATTTTTGTGATTATTTTCTTAATTTTTTTGTGGTAGAATATAAAATACTAAACTAATAGTAAAGATATTTTATACTTCTATAATATAACAGTTATTTGAAATGATTTTAGTAGAAATTATGTTAAATTTTTAATATAATTTAAAATATTGACTCAAAATTTTAACATAGTTTTCTACAAAAATCATTTAAAGTAATAAAATTATTAATATTTCAAAAAATAAAATAACTTCACATTTTGTTTATATTGTAAATTTTGAGTTCTTAATTCTCATTGTAACTTAATTTATTCAATCTCTTTTTGATTATGAAATTACAAAAAAATAAGAATAAAATTCACAAATTTATTTTGCCATAAAACATAAAAATATATATTAATATTAAAAAAGCCCCAAAAAAAAAATTTAAATTGTAAATTAATAATTTCGGACCTAAATGTACTTTCTAGTGTTCTCACTCATTCTCCTTCTCCTCATAATAATATAATTCTCTAGTTAACAATGAGGTTTTTCGTTTTTATCTATTCAACTTGTTCCTTCCAGTGTGCTATAATAAATTGGTTCTTTGCATGTTGAAAGAAAAAACTGGCGTTGCTACAAGCTAGAAAGTAAAATGCTTTGGACACTTCCATTGTTATTTATTGTGACATTTTTCGGTTTAGCAATAGTTGGAATTGAAGAACACTTAGAAGCAATAAATAAGTTGCCCAACATGGAAACAACTGAAAATTGCTCACCTAGTGTTGTTATTTGGGGCATTTGTGGCATTGGAAAGACAACTC
This sequence comes from Sequoia sempervirens, assembly GCA_007258455.2. NCBI lineage: Eukaryota > Viridiplantae > Streptophyta > Pinopsida > Cupressales > Cupressaceae > Sequoia > Sequoia sempervirens. The sequence continues at coordinate 741,534,864 of VDFB02000003.1, read as the reverse complement.
TCACACAAGTTATTGTCTCCAAAATAGATAGAAGCCATTACAACTATGCAAGAATTAAATTAGATGATCATTCTCAACACAAAAAAGTGCCATGTGAGTGCTTTGTTTATGCCATTAGTGATCATGCTCAATGATGACTCTTTGTTTTCCTCCATTGGTTAGCATGCCCATTGTGAGTGCCTTGTTTATGTCATTGATGTTTGTGCCCAATTAGGTTTTATATTTTGACCCATCATGTTATTTTGATAGATGTTCCTTTATATGTGTGATGTGTACATGTGCTTTGTGTATGTATGGTGTGTATAAACCTTTTGCCAATGTGTTTGGTGTGAGTGCACATGTGGCTTTTGTGACCATCTCCTTGCATGGTGGGAGTGGATATTTTGATTCCATGGGTTCAAGTTGCATGGAAACCACTATTTGGGACTAAGGATCTTGGGAAACGATCCAAGATCGTATTCAAGTTGGTAAAGTTTTCCATTTAAGTTAATTTATTTTGTAATATTTTTGAATTAGATTTGAAGGAAATTTGAGTCCTCTTATAATTGTTGGACCTCCTTAAGTATGTGTGATTATTTGTAACATGAATCATTTACATGATTTGATGTTGGAGTTGAACATTTATGTCAATGTATATTCTTATAATTATATTTCAATATGGATAAATGAACTTAGTGAATGTTTGGATTTATGTTTAAAATGAATCCTAAGTGAGAAGTTTGATTCTTGTGTTATTGATCTCCCAAGTTTGGGATTGAGTGTTGTTGAGAATCGATGCATTCAAAGACCATTTAGGGTTCCCTTGAGTGATCTTGTAAGTGGAATAATGTGAGTAATCAACCTTTCCCTTGCTCTTTTTTTTAGTTACATCATGTTGGAGCCTTGGGGTAATAAAACCCATATAAGCCTTGGATATATTTTTGTGTCATGATACATGGATAGTATGTTCTGTAGGATGGGGATGAATTAATAAGATACAATAAGTGATGTAGTCCATGTAGAATAATGACAAATAAATGAATTTTGTTGATCAAATATCAAATATTGAAAGATATAATTAGGAAATGGGATGGGTGGTAGATATGAGATGGAAAAGCGAGAATGGAATGGAAAAGTGATGTTTCTTTTCTTTTTTCTTATGCTAAATAAATGTAAAGAGTATTCCTTATTTTGATATATCAAATGCACACTATTGACCAAGGTATGATGAACCAAGGTGATGTTGCATCCCTTGCATGGACTTTGACTTTGTAAAGAAAAATTATTATCCTTGTTCATAACATAAATAGCAAAACCTTATTTGAATATGTGAGAGAATAAGACTTAGAGAATGATTTTCATGGTGCACACAAGACATGAATTACCTGATATGCAAAGGAAATTTATTTATGTGAGAAGCTACCTCAACACACAAGATAAGTATTCACCATAGATGTATTATAAGAATATTGAACAAACACAGTATACTAAAATAATGACCATGTCCCCATTCTATGGTCCTCTAGAGACACCAAGATATATTGAAAGATCGAGGTGGCTTCAAGTAAGCATTCAAAGGGGACAAAAGATAAATAAAAATAAGAGAGAAAAAAAAATAAATCAAAAACCATTATATCACTTGCCAAAGAGAACATTGTGATTTGGATGTGTCTATTGTAGAAATGATACATCTGTTAAGACATGGATTATGATGAAAAATTAGAGATGATTATGAAATTAGTATATAGATAGTAGGTTGATTTAGTAGTTATCCTTAGCTTGTGATATATTTGTAATGACAAAAAATGTATCCCCCTACATTTTCACACTTGTTAGGTCCCTGCCTATTAAATTGAGCCTAATGTTGCCTTGATTTAGTGTTGTAATGTGTTTAACACATTCACATTAAGTCTTGGGCCCTTATAAACTAAATGAACTTAATTATGCCTTATTTAGGGTGTTTTAAAGTGTACCCTCACACTTTCACACTAATCTAGGGTTTCATTAATAAATTGGGTTTCTTTATGCCTTATTTGGCCTTATTTTCCATCCACAAGCCTTATCTAATGCACCTTTCCAAGATTAATCTTGACATTTACCAATATCCAATCATAATTCATGTGATTTAGGATTGTATGGACTAGATTTAGTGATCTAGTCTTCATAAGCCACCTTGGGAATATGAGTCCCACCTAAGTTTCATGGCCTTGATCTTGATTTCACATCAATCTAAGCCTTTCTTGGAAAATGTGTCCCAAAGCCTAGCCTAATGGGACTCATATGCCACAACTAGCGTATGAATCCCATGTGGCTTAAAACCTAAATTAAATTCAAATTCTTGGAAGGATTTTATTCTCCTAGACCTAATTTTAGCTTGTGGTGTTGTAATTTCAAGAAATTTGGCATACACAAGTATAAATACTATGGCAATGAAAAAAGTATCCCTTTACTTTTCCTTGCATGTTTGGGCCCTCCTTGTTAAATTGAACATAATGTTGCCTTGATTTAGTGTTGTAATGTGTTTGACCCATTCACATTAGGTCTTAGGCCCTTGTAAGCTAAATGAACTTAATTCTACTTTACTTAAGGTGTTGTGAAGTGTTGCAACACACTCTCACAAATTTCTAGCATTTTAATAAATAATTGGGCTTCTTTATGTCTTATTTTACACTATTTTGCATCCACAAGTCTTAATTAATGAATATTTTCAAGGATAATCTTGACATTAATGAACATCCAATCATAATTTAGGTATTTTTAGGTTGTGTGACCCATATTTAGTGATTTGAGACTCATATGCCACCTTGGGCATATGGGCCCCACCTAGGGTTTTGGGTGCCAATCTAGATTTTACACTTTTCTAAGCATTTTTAAAAATAGTCCCATTATTAATCTTAGCGTAATAGGACTCATACACCACTTTTGGCGTATGAATCCTATGTGGCCCAAAATCAAGTTTAATTCAAATTCTTGGTGGTATTTTATTCTCCTAGATCTCATGTCAGCTTGTAGTGTTGTAATTTTGGGAAATTTGGCATAAACAAGTATAAATACAAGGTTTTTTCACTCATTTTCATCCCACACTTTCAAGTATTCATGCATTATAACAATTTTTTTATCAAGGAAGCATTCAAGAGTTTAAAAGAGTTTACAAGAGAATCCAAGAGTCTTCAAGAGTTAATCATTAGGTGATATAGAGCATCATTCAAGCATCAAGCATCATGTCAAAGTCATCATGCATCATGTTTGTTTTTGAGCTAACAATTGTGATATAGGGTTTTATGATTCAAGAAAGTTTTCAATTCAAGATCTATCAAATTCAAGCAAGAGTTCAATTCAAGATCTATCACATTCAAGTAAGATTCAAGATCCACATCCATTGGAGCCACTTCGTACATGTTTTTGGCATTTTATTGCTAGGGTTTGGTGAGTTGCAACATTGCATTTTGTTCATTCATCATTCTCCTTTCCTATTTCATTTCATTGCAAGGTTTGATTACAAAAAATGAGGTTTGACCAAGGAAAAACCCTTTCTTTTAACAAAAAAATATTTTTCCCTCTCTTTAGTGTGCGATTTTTAGGTTTATATTGAAGACATATTGAAGAGAAAGTTTGGAAAAAAATTTCAAAGTGTTCAAAGTCATAAAAGATGTCACCTTGCATTAGAGATCATTGTAGAACATCTGTAGGCTGCAAATTGAACATTTAGACTTAAAAATTAGGTGGAAGGACAGAGCAAACATTGAAGAGTAGATCCAAACTTTTAATTTCTACAAAAGATTAACTAGACTGATACACAACTTTTGGCATATGAGTCCCAGTATAGTTGAATTTGTAGATTTCAGGTGTTCTAGACACCTCTCTGCCAGATTTCAGCTTGTACCCAAAAAACCTTTATCTAAGACTAAATCGCCTAGTATAGTGTATGAGTCCTAGTCAGGATTACAATTAGTTTTTTCAACATTTCAAAGCTTCATCTAGTCTTCTTTATATTTCTAGGTGCACACATTTCATCTTCTAGCTTTTTGTTCTATTTTACAAGCATTTCCAGGTCATTTAGTGAAGGATTGTATTGCATTATGTTCCAACATTACATCTTGCATTTTATTAGTCTTTCCAAGCCCTATCTTGGTGGTGAACTCCTCTTTAGTTTATGATCAAACCCTAGGACAACCCTATTACAAGATCTCTTTCTTGTTTGCATACTTTAGGTTGAGATCTCTAGGGTTTTCCTTCAATGAAATGATTGTTAAATGTGTTGTTCTATGTCCTAAACCATAAGCAATTTTTTTTTTATTTTTATTTTTATTTTTATTTTTTTTTTTATTTTTTTTCTGTCATTTCATTTTGGTGAACCTGCATTTAGAACATCCTAATTTTGATTTGGAGTGCATCATCATCCTACATCTTTCTTGCATTAACATTACATTAGGGTTTTCATTAGTTAATTGGCATTCTAGGGTTTCTAAATATTGCATTAGTGAAAGTGCATATAGGTGGAATTTTTGCATCTTGGATCACTGAAAATAATATAAAATCTACATTTACATGTTTATTTTAAAGATTATACAACATAAAAGCATAAAAAATCACTTAAATATTTTTTGAAAATTGTGAAGAAAAACCCTCACTAGGACTCATATGCCCCTTTGGGTGATTTAGTCCTAGTGTAGATTTGAAATTGAATTTTCTAGAATTTAAAATCCTATTCTTGTGCTTATGTTTTTTGTTGATAGCTTTTTGTTTTAGTTTATAGTGTTTCTGCTACATTCAATTCATTGGATTTAGCTTTATTTTATTTGAATTACATTTGCATCAATCTTACAATTAGTATCCCTTGCTTGAGAATTTCTACTTGGTTTCCTATTTCTAATACTATAGTGAGACAAAGTTTGAGACTCATGTCATCCTGTGATAGTACAATCGTTGTGGATATTGGGTTATCTAGATCTTTCACTACTAGTGTTGACACTAGTTTGCTAGGTATGGATCATACCCAAGTTAACAATTTGTTTCCTTTAAGTAGTGTGACACATGTTGAAACAATGACTGCTAGTGTTCTGGAAGAAAAAAATATCCAAATCCATGAAGACCTAGCAAACCTACAAAATCAAATAACTAATAAAAAAATTTCAACCATTGCTATCCCTTCTATAGACAACATACACTATATGATTGAAATTGAAGGAGTTGATCTTATGTGTAACATAATTCAGATTTTTGGACCATGACTTGCCTCAAGCACTAGTCGTTCTATACCTACAAAAAATTTACAAGCCAAGGAGGACCCCAAATTCATCCTCCTACAACAATTTCCTCTATTCCCACCTATACCAACCCTCAAGTTACAACAACAATGCAACCTACTAGGAATGTGATTCCTTAGGTATTTCCGCTAGCATCCCTAGCACCTTTGTGGCATCACATGTCATATCTCCTACCACATTACCACCTATAATAATTCCATTCACTGGTCCCTTGAACACATACACATCCCTGCCATATTCACTTCCATCTCACAACATAAGCAATTATCCTCTCATAAACCAACTTTTGCAAACCATTTCATCCCTTGAAAAACATATATCCACTATAAACCAAAATCAAAATGGCTCACCTACATATTATGTCAAAAGTAGTCCCTTTTCCATGGAGATATTGCAAACACCGATTCCACAAGGTGTATAGGTGCCTATATTTGAGAAATATGGGGGAAAGGGAGATCCTTCTAACCATGTTTCTACATACACTACCTTATGTAGTGAATTTATTCTTGATAATAAACTCCTGCCTAAGATTTTCCCTCGATCCTTGAAAGATACCAGCTTCGAATGGTTTTCTTCATTATTGAACAACTCAATTCATTCATTCAATGAAATTGTTAAGGAATTTATCAACTATTTCCAAATTCATATGACTCCTAAGATGACCTTGGCCTATTTGATGAGATGTAAGGAAAAAGAAGATGAAAATATTATTGATTTTATTTCCTGCTATCAGTCACTTTTTTCCCAAATCAATATAAAGGTTCCCAATCCTCATCTTCGAAAGATGTTAATAGCAAATTTGCAAATTAAGATACATGATAAGCTTACCATAATGAAATTCCCCTCCCCGCATTTATGTACTACTCTTCATGATTATAAAAAATTAGATAGTAGTTGTGATACAAAGTCCACTTCAAACCGACCTAAGAAGTTTGAATTAACAAGGAAAAGAAATTACAAACCTTTTAGGAAGAAGAATAAAGTTTTCCTTCAACTTAATCCCCATCAACAAACAACTCAACATGACGATAACCAAGAATCTATTGTTAAAGTAGCGATACCCTTTAGTTATGGGGACCCAAAAAGACAACTTACTCCCCCACTCGATACCCTTCATAACAAAATGACAAAACTCTTAGAACGGAAAATGATTACCTTGCTTCACGTTAAAACTCTTGATCCCAATAAACCATTACCTACAAACTATAGACCAAATTATTGTTGTCATTATCACCGACAAAATGGACATGACATGAAACATTGCAAGTGTCTTAAACATCTTGTGCAAGACCTCATTGATTTCAATTTGATTTCTATTAGAGGTGGTAATGATCAAGGAAATAAGTCTATTACCTCTCCTAACCGAAACTTGTAAATATTTACCAACCATATGCCTAATCATAATATTTCATTCATCAATGTTAGTGAAACTAAAAATAATTATGTGATCAACGTTGATACGGATGATGATAACATTGATACTATTCAACATGCTCCTATATATATATTGATCCTATGGATGATATGATAGGAGTGACAAACATTATAGCTCATAAGGGATGAACTAAAAAGCCTCTTTAGATTGCTTTATCCTCACAAGATATACTTAAAAATGCACCTGATGGTCATCTTTACATAGCCATCCAAATTTGTGAGAAGCCCACTAATGGGATATTAATAGATGTCACCTATGGAGAGAATGTGATCATAGACTAATTTTTACTTTTGCATGATCTCTATCAGGACATATATGAAAAACCAAAAGCATGGATCAAGACACACAATATTTTTCGCTTTCCCTAGGATGGGATCAATCACCTTACCTTTACAAATAGGACCGAAAACATCACATGTATCATTCTCATCATCCTGTAGTTAGACCAATTTCATGTGAAGCTAGGCTACTGATGGCTTCACTCCATGAATTTCATCCCTTTGGTTGTGCATAAATGCTTCAAGTTTCCCTTTGATGATGAAATTTTCACTGTGCATCATAGTGGTTTTAACCCTTTGTCTTCTCATGGAAACTTTTCCTTAGACTTCTTCTAGCCTGGACCTATGGAACCTATTAAGCCCTATGAGGAATTTTTTTCAAATCCTAGTACCAAATGTTCAAAGCAAAGACAACAAAAAAATTATCCCTTTGAAACATTCCTCAACCTCCAAATAAACCCACCATACTTGAGGAAACCATGATTGAACCAAAATACATTCCAAACAACCAAGACCCACCCATGACAAAACCTTTTCCTACTTCCTACAAAAGGCCAATAGATAATGAAAATAATCCTATTTGCCTCCCAGAATAAACTAAGTTTACAAAGTTAAAGAGAAAGTGATTGAAGAAACTTCCACAGTTCCTTCCATTGCTTCCCATAGGGAAGAAAAGAAACCTATGGTTGATCATCCCACTCTTATACAAACACAACTTGAAAACCAAAGTAAAAGAAATAGAGGTGCTAGAGAGCTAGGTGTAAATTTTGTGCCCTTGCTTGAAAATTAAATAAATAAATAAACAAAGAAAATCAAGATCCAAACTTGACTGAAGCAATGCATGATGAGTCTCCCCCTTCGGTGAAACAAAAATATATTATACCACAATAAGAGTTAAACACTTCTTTGGACCATATCATTTGACCTCCTATCATGATTAACTTGGATCACAATGATGAGATTGTAAATATTGATGAACAAGTGCATAATGAATTGAATGCATTGGTTTCCTCTTCTATGATCTTAAATGATAATTCCCCTAGTAAGAGTATTGAACTTGGTGATACCCCTAGTTCGACACTTGTTTTTATCCCTTTGGCGAGTTGTCCACCTTCTGCATATGATGTACATGATTGGGATGTAGATGACCTACTCTAGGTTGACTCGCAGGTGCCTTAATAGTATTTTATATTATTTTGTCTATTGTGATTTCTTGTGCATAATGTGATCCCCTGTGATGTTCTTTTTGATGTATTTCTCTCACTCTCTTTGTGACATTCCTCTAGTTGTACCTTCATTCTTCTCTATGTCATAAATCTTTTATCTTTTCCTTTTTATCTTTTTCATCTATCTTTTGTTTTCCTTTTGATGATGATGCAAGGAATCAAGACATTCATGTCTCTTCCATGTTGACACAAAATCTTTTCCTTTATCTTTTGTCTTATGTTTTCCTTTTGGGGATGAAACAAAGCGTTGATACATTCATATCTCTTCCATGTTGACCCAAAAGCTTTTCCTTTATCTTTTACCTTGTATTTTCCTTTTGGGAATGACACAAGGTGTCGAGATATTCATGTCTCTTCCATGTCGACCCAAAATATTTTACTTTATCTTTTGTCTTGTGTTTTCCTTTTTGGGATGATGCAAGGCGTTGAGACATTTATTTCTCTTCCCCAGTGACCCAAAAGCATTTTCTTTTATCTTTTTCATTTTTCTTGTGTGTTCCTTTTGGGGATGACATAAGGCATCGGGACATTCATGTTTCTTTCATGCTGACCCCAAATGTTTTTCTTTGTTTTCACTCTCTTTTTGTTATTCTTGGGTATGTACAGGATCGTGATGGGCCAAAAAGTGGCGATATGATGGGTATGTGTATGGTATGTGGTTGACGAATTTTTTTTTTACCCAAAACTGATGAAATGAAAAGGGGTTTTAAAGGAGATTCTTAGCTTTCCACCAATATAAATTATGCTTTACTTTGAATTTAATACATAATTATTATTCATTTTCTATTTGAATTATGACTAAAGTCCTTATTGATAGGCTGATTGAAAAATATCTATAGCTTTCAAATAGTATCAATTTTTTTGAATCCGAAACATGCGTCACATTCTATTCTTTGCATACTATAGGATTAAAAAATTGAATTTCATGAAGTTTTGACCAAGTTAAGGTGGTCGACATATGAGTTTTTATATTTTTAAAAGTTGTAATAAAAATTCATAATTAATTATTTACTTTGAAAAAATTACAAAAAATACATCACATCAGGACATGAGTCCTCTACTTATATATAAAATATTATAAAAATAATTATCATTTTATTGTGGTTAGGGTGGTTAGACAGACACCTACTTATTTTTTCCCTTAAATTTAAGTGTTACAACATTGAAATTTCAAATTTTCACTTTAAATAGATTTTTTTTTTTAATAAATAAACCTAGTACTTTAGAAACTACATTCAATTTAATAAAAAATCTATTCTTACATATTTTTGAAATAATATAGATAACTTATTCAAATGTTTGCGTCAAGTTGCCTAACTTTGATTTTTCTAAATTTTTCCATGGTGATCCTGACATACTCTCTTCCATTTCCATGAGTATTTAGGGAATGATGATAGTTTTGAGCTCTCTAAAAACATTTTAGCATGAACATACTGACCCTAAATCCATAGATCCCTCATGTGTTTTGGACTTTTACATTTTTTGGGGCAACCCCTCTTTGCTTTTGCATGACGTAGCTTTACTTGGAAACATATAACTTGGCACAGGGCTTTCCAAATAAGCTCTCATGTCCTATTTCTTGTTAGCATTTATCATTTTCTACTTTAAAGTAATTTCTCATAGTATGTTATTTAACAATTCCTTTAAAGTGGGGGCATACATTGGCATTATTCTTTTTTTTTTTCTTTTTTTCATGTTTCATGGTGTAGTATTCTTGCTTCTTGCAATGTGTCTTTTGCTTTGTGGTGACATTGCGTATGATGTCCTTCTATAGCATGATCTCTCTTAGCATATTATATTCCTCTTAGTGGATTGATGCGACACAATACATCCCCTAAGTTACAAATCTTTTTATCCTTCGATTGGTCCTTTCTTGGAAACATTAGGCACATTGTTCCCTGTGTATAAGACCTCTTATGAATTAAGCAAGACTCCTTTGAACGTTTCCTATTATTGCATTTTCATTTTTAGTTATATGGCCATCTTGTATAACACACTTTTCATGCCTATAGTGCCATCTTGTTTGTTCATGAGTTCCAAGCATACAAACCTTTACTTGCCTCATGAAGCTCAAAGTTCATTTTTTTGTGGTGCCTTATCAAATTTATCAAGAGGTATGACTTTAATATGGTTGGATGGGAAGCCCATTTGATGCATGAATTTCCCATAGCTACTCATGTGTGTGTGTGAGCACATACCGGTCATGTGTGTATGTATCTCACCTCTTGGATTACTCACCCAATGGATGACCTAGAGTTTCATTTCCTCAGAGTGAGCATGCATTGTTTAGACAAACAACCTAGATCTAATCCACATCGTGCTAGAAAAATGATCGAACCTTGATCCATCAACCCCTTTTTTTTTGTTTTTGTTTTTCTTCTTTAGGTCTTTGGCAGTCTATTCTTGTGCCTTGCTATTTCTCTTTATATCATTTTCATGTGTGTGCTTTTGTGTCTATGTTGGTTTCTAATAGGATCTTGATCCAGGGGGCTTGATCACCCCTCTTGATCATTGTAATAAATTTGATAATTATTCTCTTCAATGCTCTTGATTGCTTTTTAGAATGTATAATTTCTCTCAAAAATTTCTAGATGTTCTTGGCATTTCAAAAGGTGAAAATACTTTGTATTTGTATGAAATTCTTCTAATTTTTTGAAAATTAAATTTTGATAGTTGATAAATAAATTTGAATTTTCAAAAAATAAATATTGATACCGACATATAAAAATTTGATCCAAAAAGGGTTGGTAAAGGGTGTAGGGTTCTCTTGACCATACTTATCCTTGTTAAGGCCTTGAATGTTGGGGGAAAATATTAAATGATTATTTTTATTCCCAAATTTTCTTTTGGAGATATTCATAAAAGGGGCAATCAAATGCATAATTTTTTCGAAGCATATAAGGGGACAAAACCCTAGTGTGAAATTATCAAATGTGACAATTGTGTATGCTACATTTAGCCCCCAGTTTAGTGAGAGTATGAACTTACACTCAAATTCAAACTAAAGTAAGAATAAGCCAAGAAGGGTTAAATTATCCAAACATTGAAGAAATAGGATGACAACGATTATAAGGGATGTGGTATCCCCCAAATTCAAGATCATATGGCAAGACAATGTAAGCAAAAAGGAAAACATGCATACATGAAGTGTAATGCAACACGTCAAACACGAAGCATACAAGATGAAGACACACAACATAACATAATGCAAACACAAAATGAAAAAAAATACATGATACACATACAATGCAAACACAAGGAGGACACATACAAGACACAAGGAAAACTAAAACAAGATATACAATAAGACACAATAAAGAAAAATTCAAGGGTTAGTACTAAAAATTATTTGACTTGGTAAGGAAAAGTGATCTCAATCTTAAATTTGTCTCAAATACCAAATGCCATCTCTTGAATATGATGTTAGACAAGATAGTACCCTCATAAGGACCAACAAGTTGTGTTATGCTAGGTGTCCATGCATTATGATGGTCACCATAAGGCTAGAAAGTTTCATTATGCTTGGTATCTCATGAAAAAGTTGGCTCTACTAACAAAAAAATTATGTTATGCTAGTTGGTCATGTTAAAATCATGTTTGATCACATGAATCAACAAGTTGAATTATTCCAAAACCATGGACTATTTTGTAAATCATTCCTTTGGGAGTGCATAAATCTTAATTTCATAAGGGAAGAATTAATATCATAGAGGATGAAATCACCTCAGGGGGAATATAACAAGGGATGAAATCACTTCAGGGGGTGTACAAATTTTAACATCACAAGGAATAAAATATAAAAAATCCACACCTTAGGGTGCATTATAAATAACACCACCACAAAGGGTGCATGCCACAAATAAATTATTAAATTTCAAAGGTTACCACTCAATACATGGAAAATCACACCTTAGAGAGAATCATACATGACACCACTGCTAAGAGAGTACAAATCATGGAATGGAGGGTCACACCATTGGGGGGTATTAGAAATAATACCACAACTAAGGAGACATTACATGACATGAAAAGCCGCACTTTTAGAGGGTATAAAACCTAATACCACCACAAATGGGGCACTAACATAGGTTGAGGAATCCACTTTAGTGAACATCCTATATGATATTACTACTAAAGAGGACATGATGTGAGAATCACTACTAAAAGGGCCCACGTGACTTAAAATCTTATCTAATAATTTAATATGTGGGGTGATATGCCCCATTAAAATTTTATTATAAGGAGAAATGAATAAAATATCCCTTATTCAAAGGAATACACCTCACACAAGGCTAAATAACCATGCCCCCCAAGTGCAAGGGAAAGGAGAAACCTGGATGGATAATATCATGTTTCTCCTTGTTCATGAAATATGGTTATGAGTACCATGTGATACATAACTACCACATAGCAGTGAGCAAAGCCGTACCTACTTAGTTTATTATTTTATCATATACATTATCCATGTATTGATCCACATCAATGTCATTTAATTCAATTAACCATTGCAATTTCTCTTTAAAGCACAACACTCATTAGTAGAATGACCAAATGTTACATGATACACACAAAAAGATTAATATTTATTCATTTATTTAACATCATTTATTTCATGAAGAGGATACATAATAAAATTTATTCCCATTATAAATTTTTGCATAAGGTATGCTAAATCTCAAACAAGGGATGTAGAGCAGGAAGAAGGCCATCTCCAATAGGGCCATGAGGTTGGTTTAGATTTGAGGTTGGTGTAAATATATTATGTAAAGGTGGAAGACCTTGATAAAAAATTTCTTTTGTATTATTAGATGGTGTTTGTTCTAAGAGAGTGTGAATTTCACTTTCATTCTTTATATCACAACCTTGTTTGGAAAGAATTTTAAAGCTTTGGCCATCAAATTTTTCAAAACTAATGGGTGTATCACTTACTTTGGATTCATGAGATCGTGGATTTTTTTAGGAATGTCTTCATCTTGATTAGAATTGGCATAGGTTTTCATGCATAATGGATGAGGTTTAAATTCTAAAACACTCTTTGTGAGAAGAAGAAACAATATTAGGTGAAGGTATTGTAGGCTTTGCTGATTGTTAAGGATTGTGAGTAGGAAATATCAAATAAAGGAAAAGGTTAGTGGGTTGATGCAAGAAGTTGGGTCCACAAAAAGCTCAAAAAGTGGAAGTGTTTTTGTCATTTTTTAGCATTTTTCACACATGGACTAAAAATTTGAGGCAGTTACACAATGAATCTTTAAAAAAGTCAAAAATATGAAATTTATCATTTTGAATCTAGATTCCAAATATGTAATTTATTCAAATATTTAGATGATAAAAATTAAATTTTGACAGGGATGTATACAAACCACTTTTTACAAGTCATTTTTTTTACCATACCATACATGTGTACGGACACCACTTTTTGATATATATATATATATATAATATTTTTCTTTGAACTTTTATTGGCCTTAATAGTTGTTTTTAAAAATCAACGTGTATGGACAACATAATTGAACCTAAGCTAAATATTATTTGAATATTTTTTTTCATTGTCTAGACAATTGTCTAAATATTGATGTCATATAACTTTTTTTACAAGAAACCTATCCAAAAAAAGTTATTAAAAAACAAAAAAGCCTGGTATTTCAAGTTTATGGACTAGTTTTCTTAGAAATTAATTAAAAAATAACAAATATAATTCAATATTAATAAAAATTATATATTTGGAAACTAGGCATCATGTTCTCTAATGGGTTTTAATTTCATAGATTGATTCAGAAAAAAAGTCCATTAGACATATTGCCAAACTTGAACATTCCTCTTGAACCTACCTTAGTTTATTAGTTGTAGGTCAAAGGCTAAGGGTTAGGTTACCAAGCCTTTCCCAAGCATAAAACCAAGGCTGCATGTGGGTTGGGGATTCAAATTTTTAATAACGTGTACATGTTATAAAACGTGTAGGTGTTATTTAAATATAATGTGTATGTGTTATCTATTTACTAGTTAGGTAAAGGTAACATGTACACATTATATAACATGTGCACATTCCTAAAATAGAATATGTATGCATTTTATAACACATACACATTTCTTATTTAACCATTTTTTCTCAATTTGAAAAAAATTGATAGAGCATGTTTTTTCTGAAACATTCCTTTTCTGTAGTATGGTCTGAAAGTGCCATTTTTTGCATTTTTTATTGTAATGTTGTCTTGTGCAATCTCTTAACATGACATATTCTATTCAATTTTTTGGAAAAGAAAAGTGTAGGTTGAATTTTTTGAAGTTAAATTAAGTACAAGAACATTTTACAAGAATATTTGGAAAAAGGATAACTTTTGGATGTATTCATGATGTTTTTGTACTTAAAAGTTTATAAAAGAAAGCATTTTCATACTATATCTAGTTTTATTTGAATATTTGAAGGAGGTAAAAATTGGAAAATAGGTTAAGAATCATTTTTTTTGTTATCAAAGAGGGTTTGGTAACCATGGGATCAAAGCAAAGGAATAGAAAAAAATGTAGAAAGTTAATGAAACCCAAAGAAATTTAAGAAAATAGAGAAATGAAGGAAAAAAGACAAAGGGATAGAAGAGAAACAATTTTTCAAAGGAAAAATTTGGAAGCATCTAGTTCCATGAATTTTGAAGAGGAAACCCTGAAAGGTGAGATGAATGTAGATGATGCAAATGTGGAGATGGTGAATATGGAAGAAAATGCAATTATGGAGACAAACCCAATTATGCCTTCAACTTCAACTTTGAATGATATGGAAGTAGAACCTATGCAAACAACTTTAGGAATGTCTTCAAATCCACCTCCAAATGCTATGGAAAACAAACCTATTCAAACTATTTATTCAGGTATGTCTTAAAATCCAAGTCTTGATAATGTTGATCTTAGTTATTTAGAATAAGTTGGATACACCATTAATGGTATCAATAATTGTAGTTTTGAAACAATGTGAAAAAAAATAAATGAAATATATTATATGAATGAAAATTAGAATGAAATCCCTCATATTGATGAAAATGATAATGAAATCCCTTTATGTTTGAAAATGAAAATGAAACCCCTTGCATGAATGAAATGAAATCCCTTGTATGAATGGAAATGAAAATGTTTTTATTACAATTGAAAAAGATGTGCTAGATAACCTTCCTGGTAAATTTTCTTGGAGACAAATGGGAACTTATAGAAATAGAGTATATAGAATGTTTTTTCATAGAAATAAATTAGGATTTCAATGTCAACTCATGAAGCAATTGATGAGAATGTCAAAAATGAGAAAAGTGATAAAAAAATTAGGAATTTTTTGTAAAACCAAAAAAGAAAGATGATTGAGTAGAAAAATTCATATCTAGTGTTTCTAGTGAGCTATTGATATTATAGGTAATAAAAGTCAATCTCAATATAATAATGTAGTTTTTCATTCAATAACAACTACTCTAGTTAATAAAGCAACTTAAAATAAAAGAATGTTAAGTAAGATTAGTAAATGTTTGAAAGTAAATCCTAAAACTTTGATAAGAGTTGCTAAAAGAAGAGAAAGCATTGAAAAGGACCCAATTAATCAATGTTGGAGTTTTAGTGGTAGACTCCCAAGGTTAGACATGAAATGAACTAATGAAATCAAATCTTTAATCAAAAAATATTGGCATGATAATACAAGAGTATCACCTAACATTAGAGATGTTTTAAAGTTAAGGGTGGGTTCCAAAATTCATTAACCTCTTCCAAAGAATCTCTGAGATATGACTCAAATTGAATTATATAATTTTTTTTACATGATTCAATCTTACCGTTTAATATTAGCATACAAAGATCATTAGAAAATGTAAACCTTGGTATGTTAGAATTAATAAACAATGAATCTCTTGTTGTAAGACTCATGTACGATTTCGTTATTATTATGATATTTTTTGATATATACATTGTACTTTGCATGCTAACCACATTATGTAGGACATTTGTGGTATTAATATTCCACCTAAAACAATCAAATATTTTGTAGTAGGTTTGTTTTGTGTTAGAAACTTATTTTATTTAAAAGCATGTATTTTTGGACAATGTGATAGATGTGGTAACTTTTCATTGTTAGGAGAATGTATGCATGAAAGTAGTTTAGATGAATTTGGACAAGAATTAGTTGATGTTAAAAAAATTAAAAATATTGAGTATTCTTTGAAAGATGGAAAATTTGGGAAACGTTGTGCACTAATTGTAGAAAAATTTAGTGTGCATGAATTTATTAAAGATTTTAAAGATAATATTGTACCTAAGTATGTTAAACTCTCTCAATATGCTCATTGGCTTGATAATCAATTTTTTTTATGTAAAAAAACATTCCTAATTGGAACTATAGTGACAATTGTTGATTTTGTTGAAAATCATACTCTTATTCCACAAGAAGAAATTCAATCATAATATTATAATTTAATGCAACTAGCTATATTTGTTCATATTGTATATAGACATACACATGATAGTAGAGAAGATAATAGAAAGTTTTTGAGAGAGTACCATTTTTATGGAAGTGATATTTGATTACATTCATCTGAGTTTTTTCAATATTGTTTTGATATATTTTATAAAGAATTAAAAGATAGAGGATTTCAAAGGAATTCAAATGAGAGAACATCTCATATGGTTAGATAATTGCATAGGTCATTTCAATAATGCTAGAATGTTTTATTGGTTATGTAGAGTTCATAAGGAAAATAATATCTAGCAAGTGAGTTTTTTTGAAGTTAGACATGGTAAAGGAGAACACGATGGAGCAAGTGCATGTGTGAAAAGAGCTCTTTCTAGAGAGAAACTAAAATTTGAGGATGTTGTGAAATTTAGAGATACATGTACGATTGTAGATTGGTGAAATACCAAATTATCCACAAGAACAAGTGAGAGCTCAATAATTCGATGCTTCTTTTGGTTAGTTGAAGAAAATGATATTCTTACTCAACAAGATTGTCAAACAATTAATGGATCCGCAAAATGGCATTTTTTTAAGGGTTCAAATGCAAACAAATGGATAATATGGACAAGGGAGCTTGCATGCTTTTGTCAATTTTGTATTGCAAGTCATTGGGAACTGTGTGAAAATATGGAATGGGTTGAAGAATGTCAACAAAGAGCTTTAACACCTACATCGACGCATGTTCAACATGGAATGAAAATTGAAGATAATCAAGTGTTTGCATCAAATGATTATGATTGTGCTTCAAACCTTGTACAAGAAGGTACATTAAATTGAATTTAATTTTATATGTATGCATGTTTATATGTGAATTAAATATATGTCACTCTTTATTGATTTTTTTTTGTGCAGGACATGTGTATGTTGTTGTTGCACCTAAGGGGAATGAAGAGGAGACAAGGTATTAGTTGGCTAGATGTGTTGAGAGAAAACATAAGCTAGTACATCTTAGAGTGGATGGTGACAACTTTGAGTATCCAACTAGTTCTGTGGTTGTTGTTAGCACTTGGCTTAAAAAATATCTGATAAGAAAGAATGGATTGCTTGCATTTGAAGATTATGAAAGAAATAAAAATATTATACATTATTCACATTTGATTTTGGAAACCAATATAAAACTAGTTAGATATTAAGGGAGGTCTACTAATAAAGTGTTATGGACACTTTCAATGGATTATGATGAGACAATAATAGATGCATTGAAAAGAGAGAGGATGGAGATGGTACAACGAAGTAAATAAATATAGGTGCTTCTATATAGTTGTCTATATTTTTAATTGATAGTCGATATATAGTTAAAAATTTATCACATATTCATGTCTATATATATATTTGTCTTTAGTCATTTCCTAATTAAAGTTTTATATCATTTTTTTAGGTCTCCCAAAACTAGATGCATTACAAAAAAGAGAGAACATGCATATATATTACAATGGAATTTGAATCTAGAGACAGGTAACTATATATAGTTATTGATACATTTAATTGATAGTATAAATATAAAACTAAATAATTCATTGTCATTTTATAAAAAGTTTAAATATAGACACTCAAATAGTCCAATCATCTAATTATGATTAATTAACATCACTTCCTCCTAAATCACCTATGAACTAACCAATTAATTAAATAATCTTTATTATTAAGTTAAATTCATCAATTTCTACTATTAATCAAATAAATAAATTTATTAGATTAATTCAAAAATGTTCATCTAATTTAATTAATTAAATTAAATTATTTAATTAAATCACCTATGTCCTCTCATTTGTTTAAATAAATCTAATTATTTAACAAATGTTTTAAAAACCCCTAATCCAACTTAGATTAATTAATTCTAAATTAATTAACCTAATTACCCCCTAATCTCTGTCATGCAAAGAGAAGGTGGGTCCAAGATCTAGGTGCACCAGACGTACCAGCCTGAGGAGAAGAAGAAGTAGAGTCTACCTCATAAAATGTTCCAACCCCTATGGCCTAAGTAAGTTTTTCTCCCTCTCTTCTTCCTTCCTCTACATATTTGGTTACTCCTTTTCCCCCTCCTGTGGAAAGGAATCCTCCATCCTTAGACCCTAAGCTGATAGTCCTAAATACACCCCATGCCACTTTTAAGAAATCTTCCAAAGATACCTCAATTACTGAATGAGCATCATCTGCCTCGACCACTATTGATTCTTTGATTGCCCTGTCAAGGACTGCCATCGAAAGAGAGGTAACCTATTTGTTTCCCATCACTCCTAGTCCATCTACTTTTGGGAAGACACCTCTCCTTCAACCTATTTCTCTTTTCACCTTGACTAGTCTTTTCACTACCCAATCTCAGTTTAGTATATCCCACCATTTTCCATGATAACACTTTCTTTTGAATCCCTACTTGCTCATACATCAAAAGTTTCTCCTTTTGTCACCCTTTTTAGTCTCCCTCCTATTACTTCCATTTCAACATAGAGCATTGTTGTTGCTTAGAGTCTCAGAGAGAATTTCAATGCAACCAAGCAGGCCCAAAAATCCAAAAAGAAAAAAACTACTGGTAAAGAATGTCACGTTGCCTACCACCAAGAAGATTTCAAATCTTGCTTCAATGAAGAGCAAAGGACTCTCTGCTAATCATGTCTATAAAGTCATTTGTGTCCAAACCCAAGGGACAAATGCAGATGGAGGACTACGACATCATAGCCATGGGCTTGGATTTCAATGAAACTCGCTTGCTTGACAAAGTGGTCCTAGCTAAGGCCTTTCAAAAGGTGGTATATGTAGACTACAAGAGGCTGGGCAGAAAAATTGAAAAAGCATGAGGCAAAGTTAATAAATATAAAGGAAACAATGAGTAGACAACAAAACAAGATCTGGGTAAGATATTTTGAAATGGCCCACATAAGGAAAATACAAGGTCAACAAGGAGAAACATCTAAGTTGCCTGGAAAAGCTCAAAGTGTAAAACTTTAGCTTTATGCTGAAATTAAAAAATTAAAGGGTGAGTTGGCTACTAAGTGCCAAAAAAATTCAGAACATCGGTGTGCTTAGGAAAGTATGAAAAGGGAGTTGGACGGTGTCCAATCTAAAATTTTAGATGGTCTTCAGAAGGTCCGCATGGAAGTAGAAGAGTCAAAACATGAAATTGAAAGGCTGAGCTCAGAACTGAAAAATGTCCTCTAAGAAAGAAGTTAAATGGAGGAAAGCACAAGAGAAAGAGGCTCAATTTAATCAAGAGCTAGTTGTTGTACAAGGATCTGGAGCCCTCCCGATAATGAAAAATTTGATATCCATACATTTGGAATAAATCATAGTTGTTGTCATTCTTGGGCTTGCTTTACAATTCTTAAGAGATGTTCGGGAATTGAATGTTAAGGTTGGCCTGATGGAAAATCAATTTATGCAAACATATGCTCCCTGACTGGTGGAATCAAAAAGCTTTATTTCCAAGTTGTGCATAGCCACATATAAGGCCCTAAAAGGTGTGGGGATTCCCAATCGAAGAGCCACCTCTATCAAAGAAAATGAGATCATTAATTGCCACACAGTTGCAACTAAGTGCAAGGAGTGTCAGATGATGCTGAACAAGTAGGTCAATGAAATCCATAATGACTTCAGTGTCCTAGTTGAATTCAGGACCCCTCTCTTCCTTCACTAGATGTAGATGTGTAGACAGTTGAGTAGGTCATGAATACAATTTGACGTAAGGTCCTAACTTCAATAGAGCTCTCATTTTCAAGTGTGATGCCCATAATTGATGATATTGAGTGCAAGATTTTTCCTCTTTCTTGAATCTATTATCACCTTAGGTTGGCTTATTCTAGATAGGGATTTGTTTCTTTCAATTAATTTTTTGAGCTAGAGCAAGCATATAGGCACATCTATACTCTCATGCTACTGACTAATGGACATTTGAAGGCGCAACATTATGCTTTCCTCAAACTACAAGAATTACCAGAGGCCTAGGTTTGTGCCTCTACAAGAGAATACCTCCTATGAGTCTCTAGGATTGTGAAGTGTTTTTTCCTTGATCATTTTGATTATCTACTTGTATAATATTTTTCACTTTCAAATATTCCCATGCTTGAGTAAATTTTTTAGAAAGGTGTGCAATACACTACGTGGTCCTTGTGTAGCTTTCATTCTTTTCCTTTCTTTCAGGAGAGAGTCGAGACATGTTTCAACTCATTAGAGATTTTTTCAAGGAGTTGTATTCATGAGCTTGAGAGATTTCTCCTGGTTAACAGTCATCTCTTTACTACGAGCATATTGCACTTCTTATGAAGTGATATCTTTTGGGATTTTTTGGAGCTTGCTGGCATTTTTCTTTTCTTGGTTTCGAGGATGGAAACTTTGAGTCAGTTTCATTGGATGATGTGATTGGTCAATTGGACCATTTGCTAGGCTATTTTCTAGAATTTGATCATTTAAAGGTGTGCCGTAGAAAAATGGTCCCTTGTCATTTTTATGGCCTTTTAGGTCTTGTTTCATGGTGTTGGAACTATGTTGTTTTGATTTTATATTGAAACATGGCTTGAACATGCTTATTTAGGTACTAAAACTTAAATAATGATGTCTTGTGAAGGTGTTGTGAAGTGTTGTAAGACATTTCTACATTCTTCTAGACTCTATTTAATGTATTTCACCTAAAAATCACATTTCAACACATCAACAAGTCCTATTTTGAAGTGTTGTAAAGTCTTGTAACAAGATTTCACACTTTTCTAGTCACATCTTCAATATTTACACCCTTTTCATGCTTTATTTTGTCACTTTAAGCCCTCATATGACTTAATTAAGTGTATATTTGCATATTATCCTGACAAATAACATTAAACACAACATTTCTCTTGACACTTGTTTTTAGGTCCTGGGTGGGACCCATTTTCCATGGGTGGCAAATGAGTCCCCCTTGGCCCCAAATTCAAAACATTTCAAATTTCCTTTCGAGATTTTATTAAAAATCACTTAATGTCATCCTATGATGAGGTATGAATGGATACTAAGGGACAAGAATTGTATAAATAAGTGGTTTTCACCTCATTTTACATCTCCTACAATCTCCTCATTCATTCAAGCATTCAATTCTATATTTCAAGCATTATAACATTTTACATCAACAATTGAAGTACTTTTCAAGCACTTTGAAGCTACCATTGACATTGCTTCAGACTTGCATCATCAAGATTCAAGTGAGTTGATAGCACCTGCATATTATTATCTTTTCAAGGGTTTAACTACCAAAAGTGGGGTTTGACCAAGGTAAACCCCTATTCACAAACCCCTAATCATTTTTCCCCATTTGCTTGTTTGTTTGCAGCCCTTTGTTTGTATATTTGATAGGTTATTAGGTGTTGAAGAGTTATTTTCAAGTCAATTGGGTGCTTCAAGTAAACTTAAGTCAAAATAAAGCTTGGAGAGAGTTATTTGTCTATTTTATGTAGATTTGACTTCAACAACCTTACAAGTAGACATTCTCAAATCTAGTGTTGCAAAGTTGTCTCCTAGTTTTTTTGGAATTTTGGGTAGGATTGATTCACCACCTATGGTGAATGAGTCCCACCTTAGGAATGAAAACTTGATTTTTTCATATTTTAGATCCCGACAAACAAAAACCAACTCCTAGCAGTTTTTCACCAGTAGGTGGGCTGATTCGCCACCTTGGGTGAATGAGTCTCACTGTGAAAAATCAATAAATTTCATTAGCATCCAGAACATTCCATCAAGATCACTTTTCACCCAAGTGCACTCAGATTCATCTTTGTACTTTCTGTTCTACATAATTTCTTCATTTTCATAGTTGTTTGCATATCACAATGTGTTTTGAAACATAGTTGTAATTGCGATTTTGCATTCATTTTTAGTCACCTAGATTAATATATTGAATTTAGTTAACTTTTTTTACATCATATCACATCACACACATCCTAATTTGTGTGATACATTGGAATTTTTAGCCCTATCTCTCTCCTTTTAGGTGAAAAGCCCTAGAAGTGCAAGAGTAGTCCATAGGGTCCCATAAATCTATGTTTCATTTTGGTGAACTCAACTTTTGAACACTTTGAATTTATTATTGTATTCACATATGTAATCTTCATTCCCATTGGAATTAGCATTCAATAAAGACATTGATTTTTTATTGCATTCTAGGACTTTTCATTTTGCATTAGTGAAAACTTCATCTAGATTTCATTTTTGCATTACATCCAATTGAAAAAGTGAAACTCTACATTCTACATCTCAAAATTGTATCCTATAGAGCATTTAAATCATCTTAAAATTTCTAAAAAATAATTAAAAACTTCATACTAGGACTCATTCGCCACCCAGGGCGAATCAGTCCCTCTACACTTCCAAAACAACATTTCTGCAATCTTTTTGGCATTTATATGCATTACACTTTTTTGTTCTTGCATTCTATTTTCATTCACAGATTCTCTATTTTTCTTCCTTTAGTGCTTATTATTTTATTTGCATCATGGAATTTTCTTTCAATAAGTTTTGAAATTCCTTAAAGTCATTTGTAGACATGTCCAACTCTACCTTTAGATGTGACCCTAATGACCTTGAACTCACACATGCTCCTTCAACTCCTCATGATTGCCCTTGTGATGTAGACATCATTGGAGATGATGATGATAGCATGCACAAGTTCTACAATGAATTCCTTAACAACCTAGAAGCCAATGCAACCTTTTACCCATCAATGAGAGCACAAGACCTTCCCACTATTGCACCTCCTAATCACTTTGCATATTTACATCTTGAATTCAATATAGGACCCAAGGTTCCTTCCTCAGGTATGACCTAGTTCCTCTCAACTACCACAATCCCAACCATTCTATGAGCACACAGTCACAAACATTCCTATCAACCTTGAAGAGACTTATGGTAAAGGATTTAATATCTTAACTAAAAAAGGTTGTGACACAAAACATGAACATGACATCCATCAAATTTTTTAACAACAACCAACCAAAGAAAACACAACAAGCCTTGGATATCATGATCCTTCTCATCTTGATAGACATCCTCTTCAACCTAGGAGACTTCAAGATGTTGGTACAATAATCTTCGATTCTCCTCCTAACTTAAACATTCTCCTTCCATGTGAACAACCATTAGCTCCTTCTAATGAAAAGGATGTTAGGATCCCTATGGGTGCTCTTCTTGCTTCTACTCATGAACAAGGAGAATCTAGAAAGAAAAAACCACCTTAAAAACTCAAAAATATTAAGTTTCCTACATATCCTCCACCTGAATGTGAACAAAGACTTCAACTCCTTTTAAAAAGAGGTCTTATAATCTTACCACTTGTGAATAGGTTGGTTATTTTTCTGAAAGTCTCTAACATCCCATTTTGCAAATATCATTGTATCCTTGGACACCACACTGAAGAATTTTGGACATTGAAGGATATACTAGATAAGTATCACTTCAATTATACCAACTATTTCCCCATCCTACCTTAGAGCAACCACATCCCATCCTCATGCCATAGTTGTAGAATTTCCTATTCTCACTATTACATGATTCTTTCACATCACCAACCTCAGCTCATTTTTTCCTCCACACTTTGTGGAGGGTAAGATGTTGTTAGCCTTGTCCTTGTAATGCACTTGTCTTTGTCTCTTAACTATGTTATTCCTTTTCGGCTTATCTTTTCAAGATTGAAAAACTAATAACTTAGTTAATGGCTGACTTATATTTGCATTACACCCTTTTCATTTTCATGTGTATATCGTGTTCCCTCATATCGTGCATTTTATGTTATCTCTCTTTGTATACATCTTATATTCATATCTATATTCTTCTATTCATCATGCATTGTCCTTTTCTCTTTTATTTTTTGTTTTCCTTTTGGGGATTATGCAAAGAATAGAGATGCCCTAGGTCTCTTCCATGTTGACCCAAAAGGTCCTTGTATTTTTCTCTTTTTGTTTTTTGTTCTGCTTTTGGGGATGACGCAAAGCATCGAGATTCCCTATGTCTCTTCCATGTTGACACACAAGGTTCTTGTCTTTTTCCTTTTTTGTTTTGTTTTTTTCCTTTTGGGGATGATGCAAACCATTGAGACTGAAATTTATCCTTCATGTTGACCCAAAAGCTTTTTCCTTTTCTTTTACCTTTTCATTTTCTTTTCACTTGTCTTTTCCTTTTGGGGATGATGCAAGGCGCTGAGACTACAATGTCTCTTCCATGTTGACCCAAAACAAACTTTCATTTTCCTTTTTTTCATTATCTTTGTTCCATTCTTCCAATTCTATGTGCTTTGGGCAGTGATGACAGTTTTGAACTCTTTCATAAACACATTGCAGCAACGAACATACTGACCCCAAATCCATAGATCCCTTATGTGTTTTGTGTGCTTTTTTTTGGGGGGGAAACTTCCTTTTATTTTGTCTTTCATTTTCCTTGACATGACACAGCCTAACTTCAAAACATATCACTTGGAATAGGGCTTTCCAAGTTGGCTCTCATGTCTTATTTCCTTTTTGCATTTTCTTTCCTTGCTACTTTAAGGTAATTTCTCATAGAAAGATGTGTAGCAATTCATTTAAAGTGGGGGGCATACATTGCCATTAATTCATTTTCATTCTAGGTTCCTAGTGCAGCCTTGTTGTTTATTTGATGCATTCATCACTTTGTGGATGACATTGGGTGTGATGTCCTTCATAAGTGTGATCTATCTTAGCATATTACATTCCTCTTGGTGGCTTGATGTGATGCACTGCATCACCTAAGTTGTGAATATAATATTCTTTGATTGTTCCTCTTTTGGAGACATTAGACACAATGTTCCCTAAGTGACTGACCTTGCATAAACTAAAGAAGACTCCTTTGAACATCTTTTCACATTTTACATTTTACGTTTTATATTTTTACATTTTCACATTTTGCATTCCTTTTTCCATCTTGCATAACACAACTTCAATTCCTATGGTACCTTTTGTCTTTTTATTCATAAACATTCATTTTCCTTTGTCATGCCTTGTTAACATTATCAAATGGGTATAACTTTCGCATGGTTGAGTAGGAAGCCCACCTAGTGGCATGACTTTTCCCCATAGCCACTTTTGTGTTTGTGAGTGCATACCAACTAGCATATGTATCTTATGTTTTGGGTGTTCCCACCTCGTGGAAAACTAGTTATGTGGCCCTAGAGTGAGTATACAGTTGGGACTTCTCACCCTATGGACAACCTAAAGTTTTGTGGCCCCAGAGTGAGTACACATTCTCTTTTTCAAACAATCAACCTAGATCTCTAATCCACAACTAGTTGGATTGACGATCGAAGCTTCATCTAATTCATCTCAACACTTGTGTGTTCCTTTGTCCTCATGCTTACTTTTCCATGGGATCTCCATTCTGGGGGCTTGATCATCCCTCTTGATTGTTGTCATTCCATCTTGCTAATGTAAGGGAATTTGAACCCTCCCCTCAATGTTCATGGCTACTTTAGTGTGAGTTTGAAGCAAGTTCATACTCTCACTAAAGTGGGGCCTAAATGTGCCATATAAAAAATGGTCCCTTGTTATTTTGATGGCCTTTAAGGTCTTCTTTCATGGTGTTGGAACTATGTTGCATTGATTTTATGTTGTAAAATGGCTTGAACATGCTTATTAGGTTCTAAAACTTAAAGAACGATGTCTTGTGAAGGTGTTGTGAAGTGTTGTAAGACATTTCTACATTCTTCTAGACTCTATTTAATGAATTTCACCTAAAAATCACCTTTTCACATATAAACAAGTCCTATTTTGAAGTGTTGTAAAGTCTTGTAACAAGCTTTCACACTTTTCTAGGCACATCTTCACTATTTACACCCAACTTCCAATGCTTTATTTTATATCTTTATGCCTTCATATGACTTAATTAAGTGCATTTTTGCATATAATCCTAACAAATAAAATTAAACACAACATTTCACATCTCCTACAATCTCCTCATTCATTCAAGCATTAAATTCTACATTTCAAGAATTCTAGCATTTTACATCAATTCAAGCACTTTTCAAGCACTTTGAAGCTGCCTTTGACATTACTTTAGACTTGCATCATCAAGAGTTAGGTGAGTTGATAGCACTTGCATGTTATTAGTTTATCTTTATCTTTCATTTCATTATCTTTTCAACGGTTTAATTACCAAAAGTGGGGTTTGACCAAGGAAAACCCCTATTCACTAACCCCTAATCATTTTCCCCTTTTGCTTGTTTATTTGTAGCCCTTTGTTTGTAGATTTCATAGGTTATTAGGTGTTGAAGAGTGATTTTCAAGTCAACTAGGTGCGTTAAGTCAACTTAAGTAAAAATCAAGCTTGGATAGAGTTATTTATCTATTTTCTATAGATTTGACTTCGACAACCTGACAAACAAACATTCTCAGATCTAGTGTGAATGATGCTTTGGATGCTTGGATGCTTGGGCGAATGAGTCCCACTATGAAAAATTAGTAAATTTCATCAGCATCGAAAACACTCTAGTAAGCTCACATTTCACCCAGGTGGAATCAGATTCATCCATGTACTTTTTGTTTTACATAATTTCTTCATTTTCATAGTTGTTTGCATATCACAATGTGCTTTCAAACAGAGTTGGAATTGCACTTTTGTATTCATTTTCAGTCATCTAGATTAATCTATTGCATTTAGTCAAATTTTTTTACATCATATCACATCACACACATCCTAAGTTGAGTGATACATTAGCATTTTTGGCCCTATCTCTCTCCTTTTATGTGAAAAACCCTAGAAGTACAATAGTAGTCCATAGGGTCCCAAAAATATATGTTTCAATAGGTAACTATCTTTGCTAAATATCTAAAAAGCATTAATATGACAATTGAGAATTGACGAGAAAATATTGTTGTGACCTAACTAAATATCGATGATTAGATCATGTGTTATCAAATGCCAACATCTAGCAGTAATTCCTTCCATGTGGTAGTGTTTTCTTCTTTCGACAACTATAAATGAGAGGCAAAGATAGAGAAAAGGGTTGGATTCCAAGTTTCAGTTTTCTTTGCTAAGGAAAAGTTTCATTAGTTTTAGTAGGTTATACAACTATTTTTAGAAGTAAAAGTTGTAGAACTACTTTTCTCTAACACGTTATATCTTTAAAAGCTTAAACTATTTTCAAATTGGCATCCGACTTCTATTTTAAAGTTTATTTGATATTTAAAGCATAAATTATTGAGAAGAAATCTTTGAGATTGCATGTATGGCCTTTATCAAGATTTCTTTCATTATGCTTTCATTTTCAATGAAACAATGTGTCAAGGTGAATTTGAATAGTTTAAGTGGCTAATTTCCATGTTGTATGCTTGCATAGTAGAATAATAACCTATGAAAACTGGATTATGTCAGTGGACTTCTCTATTTTTCAGAAGGGTTTTTGTTTTTTTATATTATGTTGTATTAAGATAGAGAGTTTATGTAATTTTTGAATGTTTTTCTAGTAAACTTGGAAATCTTTATGTTTGATCAGACCTAAATGAACACTACCTACAAAAAGATTTGAAAGTCTGCATTGTGCTTGTTGTTAGCCTTTGTTGTTTGTTCTCTTTCCAACAATGAAGGGTTGTGGCATTTTGTGTCTAATTATATCACTCATAGGAAAGATTGATTTTTAAATGTTGTAAAAGCTTTGGCACATCAGCATTTTTTATGTTTTATTTTTATATTTCCTTCTACCCTTTTCTCCAAAGCCTAAAGAAGAGTTGGCTTTCTATAAAAATCCCAAAGGTATTTAGTGAGGCATAAATCAGTACCCCACTCACTGAATTTCCCATAAGACTATTGGAGAGGCGCAAGCTTTGATGATCAACAATTAACAAACATTCTGGGATTAAAAATCTTGTAAAAAAAGTGCATGCACTCTTGTAAATTATATGCTTTGACTTTATTAGCCATTGTGATTTATTAATTTTGAATCTAAGAGAGACTTCCATGGTAGTAGAAATGTTAAAATTCATAAGATTTCTTCTATTTTCAGAAATAATGTAATGTCTGTAAAGCAAACTTGATTTTTTATGTGGTAGGTAGGCATATGTACAACTGATATTGAGTTGATATTAGAAGGCCAAGGTCCATGGAATATTTTTTCTAACTTTGACATTATTTTCACACCATGACATTCCTAGGTGAGGGGCTAGCACATGGAAACCCAAGGAAGATTACCTAGGATATGGAAACTAAGGGAAGATTACCTACAAAATGGATTAGCATATTTTGTGCTCACATATAACATTATGGCAATATAAGTTGTTAAATTTTGAAATGAAGATTAATCAAAATCTCCCCAAATCAATCAATATGAATCCATATGAGACTCAATGTGTCTTATTTTTGTGTCTTTAGGGTTATGTTTCACTGTTTTATAATCCATTGAAATGATTATTCATTGGTGACCTGATAGTTTCAAATGACAAAAAAATGAACATTTTAGAGGAGTGTAACAATAATTCAGGTGTGAAAAATTGCCAGCTTATTCATAGTTCTCAACCAGAAAAATAGTGCATGTTTACAAAAAATCATTTCTTTTCACCCCAATTAATTCTAATGAGGTTATAACTTGGTGCATCCAAAAAACAATTTTATTGCTTTTGAAATCTTCTATACTTGTACTTTCAATGGATTTTATTGGGTTTTCATTTACTTCATCCATGTTTTGGAAACTATGTCATCATCTAGCAGTGCAACTTTGGAATCATAGATTGCTACAACCAATACTATTTATCAAATTAATTCTAGCATTCACTTTATATCCATAGGACACACAAGAGACTTGAGTTCAAATATTCAAAACAAAAAAATATTCTCTAGAAAAGCTTCTTGCAAGAGAGAATGCTACCCATCAAGTCATTAGAAACCTTACCGCATAGGTTTCTTCAAGTTTCCAAGAAATTTTTTCATAGAATTTACAAAGTTATACAATATTAGAAGATCCAGTTGATGATTTTTTAAGTTCACCTCTTGATATTAAGTCAATATTTGTACATCAAGTTGTAAATAGCAATGCTAACACATTTAGAGTATATCTAATAATTAACTAGTCTTTGGATTAAAACTTTACCGATAGATATGGTCTATCACAAAGTAGTGCTACTTGTTACTCTAATTACTTGCAATAAAATGTGTATGTAATATCACCATTCTATTAATTGAGATCACAATTTACACAAGTATGCACAAGTTTTGATGATGCACTCACTGTGGCACTATCTATTTGTAAATTATTGTCTCCTTTGTTAATGGATTTGGTGTTTGTATCACAACACTAACAATGTAGTATAACACATATATTATTCCACATATATTACTCCACAATGTATGTACACATTCTCTTTAGGATCCAATTGGCTTTTCCAAGGGTTTTTGAGATAGTGGGATGGTTGAACTATTGAGAAATTTCACACTCACTAAAGTTTTAAATATTAAAAGTCAAATGGGTTTGAGCTCCAAGTGGTAAATTATCATAGGGGACATTCATAATGGGGATTTATTTTAATTTGTTATATATATATATATATATATATATATATGCAATTTCAAAAACTTTAAGATTAAAATTATTAAATACAAATATAAAATTATTATAATTAATATATTTTTATATAGCACAAATTAAATTAATATATAAATATATTATAATACATAATTAGTATATAATATATTTTATATAAAAAAAATTAAATTAAATATATAATATAATTTTATTTATTATTATATAATATTATATATAAATTATAATTTATATGATCATATTATCTAATTTAGTGATATATATCATAGGCCTATATGTTTTTGATAAAGTAAGCAACATTTACTGGGTGTTGTACCATTCACATAGAGCCACAAGAGCCAAAGGAGATCAAGTCCAAGTATGTATAGGATCATGATGGGCCAAAAATTGACAATATGATGGGTATGTGTAGGGTATGTGGCTGACGACTTTGTTTTTACCCAAAATTGATGGAAAAAAAAGGGTTTTTAAAGAATATTCTGAGCTTTCCACCAATATAAGTTATGTTTTACTTTGAATTTAATTAATAATTATTATTCATTTTCTATTTGAATTATAAGTAAAGTTCTGATTGATAGACTAATTGAAAAATATCTATAGCTTTTGAACAATATCACATTTTTTGAATCCAAAACATCTATCACATTCTATGCTTCACATACTAGAGGATTAAAAAAAATTGAATTTCATGAAGTTTTGAACAAGTTAAGGTGGTCAGACATATGAGTTTTTTATAGTTTAAAAAAATTGTAATTAAAAATTCATAATTAATTATTTACTTGGAAAAAAATTACAAAAAATATGCATCACATCTAGACACAAGTCCTCTACTTATATCTAAAGTCTTATAAAAAATTTATCATTTTATTGTGGTTACGGTGGTCAAACAAACACCCACTTCTTATTTTTTCCCTAAAATTTAAGTTCTATTGCATTGAAATTTCATTTTTTCACCAAATAGATATATTTTTTTAAAAGTTAAACCTAGTAGTTTAGAAACTACATTCAATTTTATATAGATTCTATTCTTACATATTTTTGAAATAATAGAGCTAACTTATTCAAATTTTTACAAGAAGTTGTCTAACTATGATTTTTCTAGATTTTTTGCCACTTAAGGGCCTATTTTTTCTATGATGATCTTGCACATACCCATCCATAAAAGCATAAGAAAATAGCCAAAACACACACACAATGGATCAACAACATAGACGAATAGTGGATCATTAGCAAACTACCTTACATCTTCCTAGTTCTTAGATAGAAGATGTAAAATATCATCTCTGACCCATTCTTGATGGTCTTCAATATTTTTCATGTCCATCTCATCCTTCATTACCACCGATAGGGTACTTGTGACACAGTGAACCAACTTGACCATGAAGCAGGTCAAACCACATAATTTTTTGTCCAATTTTTCCAATCTTTCTTTCAACACACAAAGCTCCTCCTCACCAACAATAGAGTTGCTGGGAACAACCTTCTCAACATCCAATAGTTCTAAATATTGAGAGGTCGAACCCTACTTTTGAACTTTTCCAAAATCAGGGAAGGAGCCAGGACCTCTAGCACCGTCCTCCTCCTCAGCCTTGCTATCTTTGCTCTTTGATAGCTCTTGTTCCATATCCAAATCTTTAACCTACACTTTTTTACTATTATTTTCTAGCCTACCAAAGTGTCTAATGATGGCATTACAACTAATAACCACCATATCCCCCTATAGATTCCTTTCTCACCACATTTTTTCCTTTGCTTGGAGGCTCCTTCAAGATTTTACCTTCATCCTTGCCTTTCCTTTTCAGGGTGGGCTTGCTAGAAGTCTTTGTTGGGGTTGACTTGAGTTCACACAGACTAGTTTTCGTGCTAGTCTGGGTTGCTCCCTTGTTTCCTTTAAGCTTTTTAGCAACGGGTTTAGGTTTTAGTGAGTTAGCAAGGGCTAGGGTTGACTTGAGTTCACACAGACTAGTAGGGGTTAGGTTTTGGTTTCATAGGACCATATGTTAGGAATCACAAAACAATGTACAATAAAATGAATGTTATAATAAAGGGGTATGTGCAGGATCATCATGGAAAAAATAGGCCCTTAAGTGGCAAAAAAATTAGAAAAATCAAAGTGACGCAACTTGACGTAAAAATTTGAATCAGTTATCTATATTATTTCAAAAATATGTAAAGATAGAATCTATATAAAATTGAATGTAGTTTCTAAACTACTAGGCTTTTTTAAGAAAAAAAAACTATTTGGTGAAAAT
Source organism: Sequoia sempervirens (assembly GCA_007258455.2). Lineage (NCBI taxonomy): Eukaryota > Viridiplantae > Streptophyta > Pinopsida > Cupressales > Cupressaceae > Sequoia > Sequoia sempervirens. The sequence goes on along the minus strand of VDFB02000003.1, from coordinate 741,502,462 downwards.
TTGAAATTTTAATGCAGTGGTATGTAAATTTGAGGGAAAAAATAAGAAGTAGGTGTTTTTCTAATCACCCTAACCACAATAAAATGATAATATTCTTTTTATAATATTTTAGATATAAGTAGAGGACTCATGCCCCGATGTGATGCATATTTTTTTGTAATTTTTTTCCAAGTAAATAATTAATTATGAATATTTTATTACAATTTTTATAAAAAAAAAACTCGTATGTCTGACCACCTTAACTTGGTCAATAATTAATTAAATTAAATTTTTCTTTTTTTAATCCTATAGTATGTGAAGCATAGAATGTGACGGTCATGTATGTGAAGCATAGAATGTGACAAATTCAAATGTGATACTATTTGAAAGTTATAGATGTTTTTCAATCAGCCTATCAATTAGGACTTTAGTCATAATTTGAATAAAAAATGAATAATAATTACTTATTAAATTCAAAGTAAAGCATAATTTATATCGGTGGAAAGTTGAGAATTTCCTTTAAAAACTCTTTTCATTTCATCAATTTTAGGTAAAAATATAGTCATTATCCACATACCCATCATATTGCCACTTTTTGGCCCATCATGATCTTGCACATACCCAAAATATAAAAATAACATAAAACACAAAGACATTAAGATATATATGGTTCACCCAATATGGGCTACATACATTGAGAAACAATCAAACCTTCCTTTATTATGTTCAACAAAATGAAGGGAGACAATATACAACACATCCATTATAACTTTTTTTCTCTCTATCAGAGTCTCATAATAATACAATGCAATCTACAAGAGTAATATAATACCCTCACATAAAGAGGGGAGCAAGAAAAACCAAGATATCCTCAATTGTAGAAATGTGTGATCTAATGATAAATGATCCAAATTTACAATGAATAGTTGTGAAGGAGATGTATTTGCAACCCTTGGAATGATTGTTAGGGAGATAGGCCCCTTGAAACTCGTAGGGGGCATCCCCTCTACATCCCCACATTATAAATATTAGCAAATAGGACCAGAATCCATAACCAACACTATATAGATCAACTAATCAAAATAACATTAAAAGTTATCATCATCAAAAGATATAAGGGATTCCTACATAGAGTGTCTTAAAACATGAATATAATCCTTGGTGGGGTGTCTTTGGCCTTGTCTAAGGAACCATAGTACTAAGGGCATTTAACATAAATAATATATATAATAGGCCTATAGATCAACTTAGTCTAAATAACTTTAAAAGTTGTCATCAAAAGATACAACGGATTCCTAGTAGGATGTCTTAAGACCTTGTCTAAGGAATTGTGGTATGATGGAGATTTATTTAATAATATTTTACATAAACAATGGTCCATAAGTTATTCTTTAATTAATAAATTTTATTTTAATCAATATAAGAAGAAATAAATTAACTAATTTAATTTAGAGTTTTGGTAGATTATGTATTACAACTTGGAAATATTGAAATAAAAATATGGTTTTAAGTGTGTTATTACCACATTCAAATATTGTTTCAAATTCAAATAAATAATGAATTGACTTTTTACCTTTCTAATAGTTTCATTTTTAAAATTTAAAATTTTTGTTTTACTTATAACTTTTAATATGAAAGTTAAATTTTAGCTTAATCAATTTTAATAGAGTTTATTTTTATGCTTTATATTTTATTTGAAGTACGTTTCAATTTTTTAAATCTAATTTATTTTCAAATTTATAATAATTTATAATTTTTCAATATTGAGTTTATCTTTCAATTAATATTAACATTGTTTATAATATGTTAATTATAATTTTAACATATATGTTTTTTTAATATTTCAAATCTACTATAATAAATAAATAGATTTACTTTTTAAAATTATTTATTAACTTAATAAGTTTATTTTTTATTATTAATTTCTTACAATTATTAATATTTTAATTTTGATATATTTTGAATTTGTATTTAGTTTATTCTATTTTCTTTCTTAATTTAGATTGAAGTTTAAAAATTATTTTTATTATTTATGTCTTTTTATGAAATTACAATAATAATTAAAAGTTATTGAAATTAATTTACTTTATAATTATTTGTCTAATTAATATTTTGGCTATGTGCAGGATCATGATGGGCCAAAAAGTTGCAATATGATGGGTATTTGTAGGGTATCTGGCTGACGACTTTTTTTTACCCAAAATTGATGAAATGAAAAGGGTTTTTAAAGGAGCTTCTCAGCTTTCCACTAATATAAATTATGCTTTACTTTGAATTTAATAAATAATAATCATTTATTTTCTATTTGAATTATGACTAAAGCGTTGATTGATAGGCTGATTGAAAAACATCTATAGCTTTCAAACAGTATCACATCTTTTGAATAAAAAATATGCATCAGATTCTATGCTTCACATACTATAGGATTAAAAAAATAAAAAATAAATTTCATGATGTTTTGACCAAGTTAAGGTTGTCATACATATGAGTTTTTATATTTTTTAAAATTTGTAATAAAAAATTCATAATTAATTATTTACTTGGAAAAAAATTACAAAAAAAATATGCATCAAATCTCGACATGAGTCCTCTACTTATTCCTAGAATATTATAAAAAAATATTATCATATTATTATGATTAGGGTGGTCAGACAGACAACTATTTCTTATTTTTTTCCCTAAAATTTAAGTACTACTGCATTGAAATTTCAAATTTTCACCAAATAGATTTAAAAAACAAAAGAAACCTAGTAGTTTAGAAACTACATTCAATTTGCTACATATCATATTCTTACATATTTTGAAATAATATAGATAAAGTATTCAAATTTTTAAGTCATGTTGCCTAACTTTGATTTTTCTGAATTTTTTGCCACTTAAGCGCTTATTTTTTCCATGATGATCCTGCACATACCCTTTTAACTATTGTAAAATAAATATATTTTCAATTTTTATTTTAATTTATATGCTAAAATAAATTTCAAACTTAAAGTCTAAACTAAAATTTATAGATAGAGAGAGAGAGACTAACTTTTGATTAGTTTTTTTTTTTCCAACAATCAAAGGATAGCATGTTTTCCTGAGGAGTTATGTTTAGGGAGAATGCCATTTGATTAAGGAGATAATGATTAATCTTTAAGACCTCTTTAATTTACCCATTGCACACTTGAGGGAACTAGAGAGAGAGAGGGGAGGGGGAGATAGAGATAAGGTATACAAGGAAAGGGAGAAACAAGATAAATAAAGGAAGAGAAAGAAAGAAAAGGGGAGAAAATGAGACAAAGGATGAGAAACAAAGGAAAATAAACAAATAGATGAAGATGGAGAAAGTTAGAGAAAAAAAAAAAGATAGAAATAGAGGGATAAGAGAGGGAGAGGTAGATACAAAAAGAGAGAAGATAGATACAAAGATAGGGATTGAGAGAGATAAAGAGAAATAGGGTAGAGAGGAAGATAGAGATATATTAGGGAGATAGAATGTGAGATAGATATATAGAGATATAGTTAGAGATATAGATGAATAAATATAGGGAGATAAAGACAGAGATATTAAGAGATCAATAAGAGAGTGAAAGAGTAAATGAGAGAAGAGGAGTGATATTGATAGATATAAATTTACATTGAGAGAACAAGATAGAGAGATAAAGAGAAATATGAGACAAAGATATATATATATATGTAGAGAGATAAAGAGATAAGGAGGGAGAGAGGGAGATAAATAGGGATAGCAAAAGAGAGTAACCTAGAGAGAGAGATACTCTCTCATCCCCTATATCTTTCCCAATTTATCGATCCCTCTCTCCTCACTCTCTCCCTATCACTCCCTCTTTATATATTTCTCTACTCCTCTCCCCTCTCTCTATTTCTCTACCTCCCTCTCTATCTATTCTAAAAATATATCCCCCCCTCTATCTCTCTCTCACTCATACACACACACTCCTTATTTCTCCCTCAAAATCTATATCTCTATATCTATGTCTCTATCTTTCCCCCTCTTTATCTATCTCTCTCTCTCTCCCTCTCTCTATACATCTCTCACTCTTACCCCCTCTATCTCTATCTTCCTATCTCTCCCTCCCCCTCTCTATCTGTATCTAATTCTATCTACCTCTCTCTCTTATTCACTACATCTTTTTTTCTCTATATCTCTATCTCTCTATTTCTCTCCTTATCACCCTCATGCTCCTATATTTATCTCTTTTATCCATATATCTCTACCTAGATATCTCCCTATATCTCTATTTCTCTCCTTATCCCTCTACATCTCTCCCTCTACCTATTGAGCTATCCCTCCCTCTCTCCTCCATTTCTCTCTTACTCACTCCATCTCTCCCTCCATCTCTCCTTCTCTATAAATCTCTATCTTTGTTTCTCTCCCTCTCACTCTTTTCTCTATCTCTTTATATCCATATATCTTTCTATACCTATATCTCCCTATATCTTTATGTCTCACCTTATATATCTCTATCTCTTTCCCTATATAACCCTCTATATTTATCTTCCCTCTCTCTCTCTCCCTCTCTTTGTCTATAGATTGATGCATATCTCTTTCTCTCTCCCACTCTTCTCTAAATCTTTCCCTCTCTACCTCTCTCCCTCCTATTCTCTTTCTCTCCCTCTCTACTTATTTATCTACCTCTCTCCCTCTTCGACCTATCTCTCCCCCTTTCTCTCACTCCCTCTCTCTATCTCCCCACTCTATCTCCTCCCATCTCTTCATCCCTACCTCTATCCTCCTCATCTCTTTATCTCTACACATGGGTATGTGTAGGATCATGATTGGCCAAAAAGTGGTGATATAATGGGTATGTGTAGGGTATGTCGTTGATGACTCTTTTTTACCCAAAATTGATTAACCCAAATGGTTTTTAAAGGTCATTCTCATCCTTCCACCAATATAAATTATGTTTTACTGTGAATTTAATAAATAATTATAATTCATTTTCTATTTGAATTACAACTAAAGTCTAGATTGATAGGTTGATTGAAAAACATCTATAGCTTTCAAATGGTATCACATTTTTTCAATCTGAAACATGTGTCACATTCTATGCTTCACATACTATAGGATTAAAAAAATGAATTTCATGAAGTTTTGACCAAGTTAAGGTGGTCAAACATACGCGTTTTTATATTTTAAAAAAATTGTAATAAAAAATCATAATTAATTATTTACTTGGAAAAAAATTACAAAAAAATATGCATCAAATTGGGACATGAGTCATCTACTTATATCTAAAATATTATAAAAAAATATTATCATTTTATTGTGGTTAGGGTGGTCAAACAAACAACTACTTCTTATTTTTCCCCTGAATTTAAGTACTCTGTATTGAAATTTCAAATTTTCACCAAATAGATTTTATTTTTTTTAGTAAACCTAGTAGTTTAGAAACTGCATTCAATTTTCTAAGGATTCTATTCTCACATATTTTTGAAATAATATAGATAAGTTATTCAAATTTTTACATCAATTTTCTGAACTTTAATTTTTCTAAATTTTTCACCACTTAAAGGCCTATTTTTCCATGATGATCCTGCACATACCCACATGTATCTTTCTCTCTATTTACCCATCTCTCTCCCTCACCCTCTTCCTAGACCTCTATATCTATATCTATTTACCTCTCTATCTCTATCTATCCATGTTTCTTCTTTCATCTCTCCCCTATCTCTATCTCATTATCTCTCCATCTCTCTCTACCCCTATATCTCTCCCTCTCTATACCTCTCTCTCTATCACTTCCTATCTCTACATATTTATCTTTATATATCTCCATCCCTCATTATCTCCCTCTTTCTCCCTCTCTATTTTTTATTTCTTCCATCTATGGTTATACCTCTCTCCTCTCTCTCTCTCTTTATATCTCCCTCTCCTCTCCATATCCCCCTCCTCCATCTCCATATCTATCTCAATCTTCCTCTCTATCTCTACCTCCTTACCTCACCCCTCTCTCTCCCTCTCTACCTATTGCAAACATACCATTAGTGCGTAGGTAATGAAACCTAATTATTTTCCTAATTCAAAGGTTTTGTTTCAATTGTCTTTGGATCATTGTAAGTGGATGCATAGTTGAATTAAAGGTATTGATTCTCCATTGATTCCTTTATCACACGAACAAAATAATTTTATAAATGGCCTACCAATTCACCTCCTATACTACACATATTTTTTGTAATTGATCTTCCATATTGTGTTTGTGGACATCAAATCTGCAAATGTTAACAATCTTAACATAATATCATTATGTTAGTCCTTTGAAAAACATTAGATTTAACATCCCTATGAAATACTTGACTATGATAAAATATGCAAACTTGAGGAAATAAAACAAAGATAATGAAATGTAAGCATATAAAAACATAATCAAAACTTTATTTCATAGTGGATTGGTGCTATTGTAGAAAATAGCCCTTTCCCAATCCTTGCTTAAGCTTGATGTTAAGATGCTATGAAGATGATGATAAGATGGGCAAGATTAGCTCTCCATTGAAGAGAGTAACCTTGTATGAGATTGTGGAGGATTTGCTTGAAGAATGATGCCTCTATTTGTAGATTTTTCAAATGCTAAGAGTGCCAAACATGGAGGATGTGGGACTAAATGTAGACCAATGAAAGAAGGCCACTTGTCAAGTTGTGATAGGCTGAAGGTTGTGCAATATTTGGGAAGTGTTCCTATGAGAGGGAGTTTCAAATTCAAATTTGTGCAATGAATGTTGAGTTTGACCTTTGGAAGGGGACATGTAAGAGCCATGTAAGAGCTCATAAATGACTTGTTGGATGTACATTTCAACTTGCCTTTGAATTCAAACCTGATGGAATATTCCTCATGGATGCCATGTTGAGTGAAAATGCTGATTTAAATAAATCAATAAATGGATTTATTGGTGCAAGTGGCAAAATCTAGAGGATGCAAGTGGTTAGGATTAGCATTTAATCATGGTTAGATTAGTTTAATGATGATTAGGATGTTTGACCTCTTTGACTTGAATATTTGATTTATTTAAATCAAGAAGGATGGAAGATGCATTTGGATTTGATTAAATGAATGCTTTATTTATTTAATTAAAGGTTGATGTGAGACAAGTTGATTTATTTAATAGTCCTGATTTACCTAGTGAATGGATTTTATGTATTTGATTCAATGAGCATATGCATAATGCTAATTTTGCATGTTTAAATTTTTCCCCTCTTTGAAGCGATGTACTTGTTGCGTTGGTTCAAAGAATAAACTTGCCGCGATCAAAAAACTTAAATGATGATATGATGTGAGATGGATGAGATTGATGATGTGATATGTTGTGATTATGCAACAGATGATTTATGAGATGCTTAGACTAACAGATCTATATTATGATGATGATGCAAATGTAATGCATGTGAAATGATCGATGTTTCCTATTATGTATGATATGAATGATATGTGGTATGCTGGCAGTTTTCTGGATGCAGGATGGATGCATGAAGGATGCATTGGTGATGATGATGTTAGTGTGGAAATGAGATGATGACAAGAGGATCCCACAAGTCCATGATTTGGCAAGAATTTATTAGAGATGATGATGATGATAGATGATGATGATGATTTTCTTATCAAGGATTGAGATTTTAAAAGGGCTACTTACCTTATGTTTGATAACACATGTAGGTATGATGCATCAAGGTATAAAAAACTAGGATGGTGTTGTACCTAGTGTGATGGAATTTGACTCAACAAGCAGATAGGAGTATTCTTGTTCACACTTGACATACAAAAACCTTGCTAGGACGTACCTAACAAAGCAAGTATTTTCCAAGTTATATTACAAGAATGTCCAACAAGCACATCAGACAAAATATAATGATTGTTGCCCCATTCCTATCTCTCTAAATCCTTCATTCGGATATCATTGGGAGGTCCTTGGGATGAGCACAATAAGATAAATCAAATGAGAAGATCAAGTATGCAAAAAAGCCAATGTTCTTCGTACCTCTAGCCAAAGGGATTTGTTTTGATAGGATAAGAATCCAAGGTGATATCCAAAATGATGCCCATTGTCGGAATGATATATCCTAGGACATGCATTGTATAGGATGATGATAGTTTGATAAGTTGATTGGTAGGCTATTGATATAAATCTTGATTGACATGTTTGCAACTGATCAAGAGTTTGATTTTGTTTTAATGATTTGTTGCTTTGATTTTGATTTTACGATTGAAGATTGATTTTGTTGATTGTTGTGATTGTTTCTGTTTGTGTTGCCAAAGGATGAAGGTGATGATCAGTTTATTATGGATGATTGATTATTGCGGGTGCAAGCGAGATGAGATAGATGGATTTTTTCAAATATTTGGATGTTTTTGACGTTTTGAAATGTTTTGAGGTTGTTTTTGGTGTTTTTTGAGATTTTACAAATGTTTTGGTTTTATGATTTTTGTGATGTTTTGGGGTTTTGATGTTTTTTTGAATGTTTTTGGATTTTGACATGTCTTGGGGGCTGATCAAAGATGAGCCTTGCCTATGTTTAAGCTCAGAGACGATGTAGTTCAAATTCTGATGTTTTTGATGTTTTTCTAACTTTTTGAGTGTTTTTGGATTTTTTGATGTTTTGGATGTTTTTGGATGTTTTTGATTTTTTTATGTTTTTGGATTTTTCGCATGATTTTGACGATTTTGATAACGATGTGATATTAGTGCTTTGTTTGGGATTTTGTTGAAGACCAAACTAAGGTTGACTGATCGAATCGATGGATTGATGATGATGATAACATTGTTGAGGATACTCAACAATGCAAGGATTTGATTGATCAAGATTGATGATGATAACATTCTTGAGGATGCACAACAATGCAAGGATTGATTGATTGGGATTGATGATGATAACATTCTTGAGGATGCACAACAATGCAAGGATAGTGTTAAGCAACACAATGATCGGGAAGAATATGCCAAGATTATGGATTGATTGGATTCGATTGATCAGGATTGTTGAAGCTTGGTTTGGAAAAAAAGTTGTTTGAATGATTTGACGTGATGTTTGAAGGGTGCATTAGATGTGACTAATATTGATTGTTTGGATCGATGTTCCATTGAAAGATGAAGACTGATAAGGAATGTCCTCTTGTCAAAATATGCCATGGGCTAGTGATTTGGATTTTGGATCACAAATGCTTTGACTAATTTGGTTTCACATTTGCCAATGTTCAGATTGCCACATAAGTTGGGGGATATAGTTCAAGATTTATTCTTGAAGCAAGATGTAAATATCTTTCCCCAGTGTCTAGCAATGTACAAAATGCGATGGATGAACGGATATGGTAAGTACACCAAGGATGCCAAGGATTATCTTGTGATAGGATAAGATGTTAAAAAAAAAGGAATTCTCATTTGGATAATGCTTCATGGCTCAGATAACAATGGATAGGATAGGATCAATGAAAATGACCCATGTCAAGATGTTTACCATAAGCAAGCGTAAAGCGTGCACCAAACTTTTTTTTCAAGATCAAGATAACTTGGATGATGGACGTAGTGGATAAAAATGGATTGAATATATGGTTCATGGATGAATTTCTTTATTATGGATAAGATGGATGGAAATGGATGAAAACGGATTGGATAAATGGTTCATGGATGCATGGATTTATTATGGATAAGATGGATGGAATGTTGGATTTATTATAGATGGCATGAGATTCTTTCACCTGAAGTGGCACACATAGATGCTCGATTCTACACATGACACCTATTTTCCAGGTTTTCATCATGGTCTTGCCCAAAGTGCCACCATATTGGTTTTCACTAGAGGATGATTTTTTTCTCTTTACTATTTTCAATCCTTTTTCTTATTTTTTTGGATTTTTTTTCTTTTTTTTCTTTTTTTGCTTTTTTTTGAAACATTCATGTTGACCCACCTAGTAGTGTTGATGTGGATGCTTCTATCATAATGTGCCATCAGTATCCTACTTGAATAAGTTGCTTTGCTAAGATACGTGCACTTGAATGCACCTTTTTGGATTCTTAATCTGCTTTGTTGATACCAGAGTTAACTTTTCCTCTGTGCGTACATCGCGATAAAGTGCCTTATGAATCCTTATAATGAAGGGTCATTGCCAATACATGGTCAATGTGAGAATTGAATATCATGCGTGGAGGTATGGATGGAGTGTGTTTAGGGATAAGAGATGGATTGGTTGACAGTTTGGAACCTTTGACTCTCCAAACTTGGGACAATGAGAAATGATGGGTGGATATGGAAGTGTGCATGGAATTAGGACCAACTGCTTGATACACTTTGTACGTCGCTTGAAAAGCATGATTTTTCTTTTGTGGACATCTTTGATGGATACTTTTCCCTTTTTTATTTTTCCCCATAGTTTCTTTGACTGATGGAGTTTGATAGGGATGATCTTTCTTTGTATTCTTTGGTATCCACTTGTATTTTATTTGTCCATTACGCTTCTCAACTTCTTTTGCTTTGATAACATTCTTCGTACTTTGATTCAAATCTTCCTTTTGATGTTGGTCCCAATTTGTGGATGGGGTGATGGGTGGATGAAGATTCATGACGTGACTAGTTGTAGTATTGGCATCGGTTTCATCATAAGGACTCTTCATGCTCCCTATGTTGACGTTTCCTTGAGATGAAGTTTCCCCCAGTATGGTGGAAGTAGTACCTTCATGCTTTGATTCTTCCTATTCTGAGATGTCTTGTTCGGTAAACATACTCTGATAAATGACCACTATAGATGACATTGTTTCAATTTTTTGCTCTGCTAACTCTGGATTATATTGTTCTATCTGATTTTCTTCCTTGAGTGGATAATGTTGGATATCTGCATACCTGATGTCCTAAGTCTGAATTCGGGATATATCTAATCCAGATGTTGATAACTCAGTTTGACTGTAGGAATTAATAATTTGCTCTTTTTGTGTAACAATGTCTGAAATAAAGGGATCCTGTTCTGAATGACGATCATCTATGTTTCCATCCAAAGAAAGTATCTCATGGGTAGATGGAGGAGTATGTGCTACATGGATATGATCATCTTGCATAGATAGGAGAGTTTCCATTAGATCATTGTAATATCTTGTATATACAAACTCTTGATCTTGAATGATATCGAAGTTGCTTTTGACATGCTTTGGATAAGGTTCTTGACATGGATCAGTTTCAAAGGATGGATCACTTACAAAGGGTTCTTGGATGTTGTTATTAGACATGGTAAGTGGTTCAATATCCTCAAGTGTCAAGTTCAAGTTTCCTTCAGTATCTATAACCATGAGGTCAAAGGGGGTTAACATGTCTTGGAAAGGACCACTGCTAGACTTTGGTGAAAGATGTTGATCTTGCTTTGGGATAAATTCTTGAGATATGTCCTCTAACTCATGAGGAGATGTAGAGACATTTTCAACATGATGATAGGTCAATGGATTATGCATTATGTCAATAGGATCAAATAACCCTAACACTCCTTGAAAGAGATCACTAAAAAGTGGCTCTTGATGTATGGTGAGTTGATCATCAGATGGGGTGGAAACATCTTGAAAGTGTTTGTCGATGGAGAGATCTTGATCATTGTTTTCAACAATTGTGATGGAGAGATTTCCAATGTCTTCAACCATAGGGTCAAACAATGTTGACATTTCTTGAATTAGATCATTGTTGGTTGGTGGATTTTGATCATGATTGAAAAGTGACTCTTGACCTATGTTGATTTGATCATTGGATGAAGTAGACATAGCTTCAAGGTGCTCATTGATTGATAGATTTTGATCATTGTTGCCAATGGTTATCATTTTTCGTGTTTGTTCTTGTGTTTTTTGGGTAGCTTGAGAGGCTTGGGAAGCTTGGGTAGCTTGAGTGGCTTGTGGAGCCACCTGATATTGTTGAATTTCTTGTTGGTAGGCTTGATGTGCTTTTAGTGTGATGTTACGATATTGACTTATTGCACTTGGTTTTGGTGGTAGCGGTGGTGTATTTAGAATTTTGTTGGATGTAGTGACAAGTGGTTGAGATACACTTGGAGCAATCATGGTAGTGATGGTTTGAGATGTGATGGGTATGATAGTGGTGTTTGGAGTGATTGAAGTGATAAGAATGGTTGGAATGACCGAGGTGATAGGCCCTTGGGAGACCATATTTTGATTTGTCATGATTGATGTTGTCATTGGATTAGATACCATCTGTTGGTGTGATGTCAATGGAATATTCAAAATATTTGATGTGATGGCTTGATTGGTGTTAGGGGGATTGATTTGGATGGAGTAATTGGTGCTAGGTAAAGGGGGAATCCCTAAACCAAGGAATGATGTTGATATGGGTAATGGTGGTGGAGATGTCTCTTGGCATAATGACTCAACTATTTTGGTAAGTGAAGCAATTTGATCTAGCAAAATTTATTCTTGATTTCTATCTTGACTCCCTTGATATAGTTGGTTTGGCTTGTTTTTAATCAGATTTGGAGTGTGCACTTGTGTTTGATTTTGGACAATGTTCTGACTTGGGATGATGTTTAGATTTGGCATGATAGGCTTAAATTGAACATTGTCTTTGATTTAGGTAACTTTGATTTTGCATGGTGTTACCTTGTCTTGGAGTCGTTAACATCTTGTTTGGACTCTGAACAACATTTGCATGATTCGCAAACATATCTATCCCAAATTTTGTCGGATTCATGTTTGGAAAACTTGTACTTGGTACATTCTTATTTGGCATGTATGGATTTGGTGGGATGACGTTATTCATTTGAAGGCTCATGCATTGATTGTTCGGTTGACATAATTGTAGGTTTGGATTTAGATCTACCATCGGGAAATGTGTTCCAATTTTTTATTTGGGCATACTCACACTTGTTGTGCCATTGAAATTTGTAGAAGGTAATGATCCCATGTATGGATTGTATAAGTGTGAGTTTTGATAATCAGTCGGCATTGTAAGGCTTTGAAAGTTCAATTGATTTGGATTACTCATGATGTATGGATCAAGTTGATATTCCATGTTAATCTTGTGTTTTGACCTTGTTGCAAAAGTGATCTCTAAGGTGTTTAGGACCAATGATGAGATGGAGGATGAAAATGGGTGAATGATATGAGTGTTGAATGTTTAGGAACTTTGGATCAATGCTAGACTTAGGGTTTGATTTTGATTTTCTTAATTGGATAATGAACTTGTAAACCCTAAGATGTAAGATGTTATCTTAGGATGAACTTGTTCAAAGGATTTCTAATTCAATTAAATGTATGAGAAATGATGCATTCCCATTCATCTAACTAAACGAGGTGATTTTGATTTGATGACTTACCTAAGTCTAGAATGATGTTTCCAAAAGCTCTAAAGTTTTTTGTGGGATGAAGATGATAAATTTTTGGATGGATGAAGTGTTTGAGTTGCTCCTAAATGAACCTAGGAAGGACCTGTTTACTAGGCCAAGATAGTGAAGAACGTGCCTTTCTCTAAGAGTAATTCAAAATCAAAAGACCAATGTTTTCATGAAAACCATGTGATTAAAAGATGCCAAGCACATGTGTGGGGTCCAATTGACTTAATATTTTCTTAATGGATTCTTTTTACTACAAACACACTCTTGATTAGGTTTTCAATTGAATGTCCAATGTCCTAATTCCCTTTCATCCCACAAAGTGCATTATGTAGAAATTGAGGAAATCAAGGAAAAGGTTACCTAACATCAACTTTAGTAGAAGCAAATTGAGATGGAATCCAAATGTTTAGATGCCTCTAAGGATACAAATCCCAAGGGAAAGAAATAACATGTGAATTTTTTCAAGGATATTTTCCTTCCCTAAAGAGTTTGCAATTTTGATGATTTGTTGAATGTTGGTTTCGATGTTTTCGATTAAAGCACTGTGTTTTCAAACTGACTCACAAGAAATATAACATCCTAGCTCAATTGGTACATTTTTCTAAGTGGGCTTGCCTTATGCCCTTCATAGTAGAAGAGACGATTTTACATGCAACTAAGGAAAATTATAAAGGTATGTTAAGAATGAAGTCTTAACCTCTATATTCTAACCAAGATCAGACATGGCAAGTAACTTCTTGGAATTGAGTTCCAATGCACCACTTTGATAAACTCGTTGGATGGATTGGTTGACTTCTACAAACAAGGTTCATAATGACACAATATTGGGGACATGGCACCTTGCGAGCATCCAGCAAGCCACTAAAGGCTTTAATCAATCCTACTAGGGGATCTTATACGTTTTATGGTAGTACCCCATTCTGAAAGACACTATACGGATAAGGCCTACATACCATGAGGACTTGACAATTTAGTCTTATCCATTTGTATACCGGCCCGAATGAAAAACCGGTTGGAGTCGCCTTCGAATTCTCCTTTCAGATGTGTCTCTTAGGCAATCCCCTCTAAAGGTAAACAATAGCAAGCAAGCACATCCGTAGTTTGATCGACCTTCATTTAAAAACAAAGGGAGAACACACGCAATATACCTAACTCACACTCGCAAAGTGTTTTTTTCAATTTTAGTTCCCAAACTAAAGTGTGGAGGAAATCTTTTATGAAACTTAATGTCATCAAAAAAGGACTTTTGATTCTCAATATTTCCGTGAAGCACAAGAGAAGTGCATACATCTTTTGATGAGATTACTTTGCATAAAAGACACATGTTCATTTTAAAATTTCAAAGCACCAAGCTAAATGTGAAGTTGATTTGTTCAATTTTAGTCCAAAAGTAAAGGATTAGTCAGTTTCTAACGTTCAATTTTAATACAACTTTGAAAAAAAATAAAATAAAGAAAAATACAATGACCTAGATGGCTTAAAACTAAAAATTAAAGTGGTAAAAGGAAGCTCTAGGCTCTAATAAGCATTAAGAAATTCTTTTCATTCAAGTTCCAGGTCAATTGTCCAACTCCAATCTTGTTTTTGTGTTTGCTAGATTCCAATGCTTTTGCAAAACCATTGCTTCTTTCTTGATGCCAAACCTTATGAATAATACAAAGTTAACTTTTAGAAATGAGATTTATTTCAAGGAATTAGTTGAAATATTTAGCATTTAGAAAATCACAATACAATTCCTTAAATAAAGGTATATTTGAATTCCAATCCTATGCAAGATGTAGAATTAAAACATAATTCACTTTCTAAGTATGTTGTCCTTTCTTTGCTAGTGGGTGCATGGAAGTAAGACAACAATATTAATGATGAGATCTACAAAGATATATGCCAACTCTCAGAGTGACTGCTAGTAGATGAACAATGAATTATTGTGCACATGTACACCCCCCTTTTCTTTTTCTTTAGCTAACCACGCCTCAAGCACAATAAAAGCCTTCCAATAGTCAAATCATCTGCCCTATAGGATTTCATGTACACAACTACTCATCGTATAGCACTATCCTATCAAACAAAACTTCCCCCCGTAGAGAACTTCAAACATGTAGCCATTATTTGAAATGTCAGAAAGCACAATGAACTTGCATCAAGGAGTCTAATCACTTACTCATATATCAATTCATACATGCTCATTCTGTAGCAATCAATATAAATAATAAATCATTTTAAAATCACAACCAACCGTATTTTCAGACTTCTCAAAATATGGACAAGACAAGGGGTGTAAAGTTTATGGATAAGACAGGGTCAGTAAAGTCTAAAGTATATTATGGACATAGATAAAGATTTTTCATTCCCTATGCTAAAAAAGAAGAGTGATACGATGATAGTAATGATATAGACAGGTAACTTGGATGTTTGATTGAAAGCAACTCTTTTTTGGTTATTTATAGTGCATACACAGGTAATCCCCTTCGTGTGTTCTGTGCAGTTTTGTTTATTTATTGTTACTGTTGCTGCTTTATTGCTATGTTACGCCTGATTTGAAATAAATCATTTAGATATGACAGAATGAAGAAAACAATTCAAAATAATAATAAGACAAACTTGCAATGATAATGTACTATTCCATTGGGCAGCGCCAGTTGCATTTGTAAAATTATGTGACAGAAAGTGAAGCCACATGAACTGTTTAACAAAATTCCTTAAAGACGTGGTCTCATGGTGCGTGGTAAATATAGTATAAGCATAGCATGAATTTATGGAAATAATATAAGCAAAAATTTTGGGTAGACAAGTATGCAAAATGCAGAAGATTAGACAAGGCACGCAAACTGCTTGACAAAAAGCCTTAAAGAAATGCGTTGATTGGAGGTTGCCTCAGTAGTTAAATACACTTTAAAAAATTTCAAGGAAATGCTATTGGCAGCTATGATATGATGCAAATTCAGGCATGTGAGCTGTTTGATAGAATTCTTCAAAGAGAAACTGTGGTTTCAATGAAGGCCAACTACTTTCTTAAATGCATAAGAACTGCAGTCTCATGGAATGCAATGATGGTGTGATATGCACAACATGGATTTACGAAGAAGGCACTAGTAAATATACAGCAAATGAATTTTAACAAGTGTAAATATTAGTGACAGCCAGAAACACAACTGCCAGCGCCAACTTCTGTCCATCCCATAATGACTTATAACTTGTTTTTTCCATTGTTGAGTACATACCATTTGACATCCTTATCATAGGAGGCTCTTCTCTATCCCGTATTTCCTTCGCCTATCTATGCTTAATTGATTTCATCATGGATTCTCTTGAAATTAAGATGCTTTAAGAGCTTACCAAACATGTACTCTTTACTGGAATTATTTAGGTAATTCAGATGGAAAAGAGATAAGTGTAATCCAAAAAAAGAGAAACATCCTCTACAGCAGTACAGAATACAACTACCAAAAGAAAAAAAAAAGATAGTATGAGCATTCTCAAGGATCTAGATAATGACATACCTCTGTATATAACAAATATTCTAGCTAAATCAAGGATAATCTATATATGCCCTACTTTATACAAATCTGAAGCAAATGTTTTGAATTAATCTATAGCGACTATAGAGTAAATGTTTCCAAATTGATTAGAGTAAAGGGGAGACAATCAAAGGTTGAATGGCTCTGCCACTACCAGAATGAGTTATTTAACAGGTGAAAAGATCAATAAGAGAAACTCCACCAGATAAAGTAAGCTATCAACAAACATAGTAGATAAAGACAACTCCACTGTGCGTTTTGAAGCCTTCCTAACAAACTTAAGCATAAAAAAGTGTCTTTGTATGACATTCATACATGAAGTCTAGATTATTCTGAAGCTTTCAAGCAAATTTGATTTAAAAGAAATAGAAATGAAAAGAAACAAAATAACCATGATTACACTATTTTAAATCCAAATAGAGTGACCTCCTTCTAGTGCTAGAATGTGGACATCAAATCTACAAATGTTAACAATCTTAACATAATATCATCATGTTAGTCCTTTGAAAAACATTAGATTTAACATCCCTATGAAATACTTGACTATGATTAAATATGCAAACTTGAGGAAATAAAACAAAGATAATGAAATGTAAGCATATAAAAACATAATCAAAACTTTATTTCATAGTGGATTGGTGCTATTGTAGAAAATAGCCCTTTCCCAATCCTTGCTTAAGCTTGATGTTAAGATGCTATGAAGATGATGATAAGATGGGAAATATTAGTTCTCCATTGAAGAGAGTAACCTTATATGAGATTGTGGAGGATTTTCTTGAAGAATGATGCCTCTATTTGTAGATTTTCAAATGCTAAGAGTACCAAACATGGAGGATGTGGGACTAAATGTAGACCAATGAAAGAAGTCCACTTGTTAAGTTGTGATAGGTTGAAGGTTGTGCAAGATTTGGGAAGTGTG
The DNA here is from genome assembly GCA_007258455.2 of Sequoia sempervirens. Classification (NCBI taxonomy): domain Eukaryota; kingdom Viridiplantae; phylum Streptophyta; class Pinopsida; order Cupressales; family Cupressaceae; genus Sequoia; species Sequoia sempervirens. Next base: position 741,484,742 of record VDFB02000003.1, on the reverse strand, counting down.
CCCATGAGAGGGAGTTTCAAATTTAAATTTGTGCAATGAATGTTGAGTTTGACCTTTGGAAGGGGACATGTAAGAGCCATGCAAGAGCTCATAAATGACTTGTTGGATGTACATTTCAACTTGCCTTTGAATTCAAACCTGATGGAATATTCCTCATGGATGCCATGTTGAGTGAAAATGCTGATTTAAATAAATCAATAAATGGATTTATTGGTGCAAGTGGAAAAATCTAGAGAATGCAAGTGGTTAGGATTAGCATTTAATCATGGTTAGATTAGTTTAATGATGATTAGGATGTTTGACCTCTTTGACTTGAATATTTGATTTATTTAAATCAAGAAGGATGGAAGATGCATTTGGATTTGATTAAATGAATGCTTGATTTATTTAATTAAAGGTTGATGTGAGACAAGTTGATTTATTTAATAGTCCTGATTTACCTAGTGAATGGATTTGATGTATTTGATTCAATGAGTAGATGCATAATGTTAATTTTGCATGTCTACAGTGTTGATCTACCCATTGCATGTAATACCCCCATGTTGTTCATACTCTTTGATACTCTTATGTGTTGGTTTGTTACTAGCTTGAGGTGGTGATTAGTTCACCAAATTAGTTGTGTGTGGATTCATAGTTTGGTTGGTTTGCTACACATGACATTATTATGATGATTTATGATACATTATGTGGTGGTTAGATTATTTGGTTATGCTATTGTTTTCCTTAATAATACGTGTGGTGATATTGTGATTCTATGATGCTATGTTTTCTGATGTGTGGTTGGTGAGTCTTGGTGAAAGGACGGAGTAGCATCAGTCGCTTGTGAGAACCCTACTACCCCGCAATTTCCTTTCACGATGTGTCTACAATGGAGATTTACATGTTACTTGAAATTTGTTTGTATGCAGGAATTGTAGGAATAAAAGTCTCAATTCCACCTGCTTCAGTAGGATAGGGCGAGCATTAAATTAACCCAACGGGTACAATGTTGATAAAGGGAGTTGATAAGGAAATGTCCTTGTCCCAAGTCTGTCAGCTCATTTTCAGTCTTGCTATGTCATGGTTTTGGCTCTTTCCTTGTCTCTATTTTGGTTGTTGTTGTCTATTTATCTTAATTATGGTTAGTTGTCATTTAATTTATCTTTATTTTATGTGGGATAAATTAATGATATTTTGTGGATATGATTAATTGTGAGTAATTGTAATTTGGAATTTCAATATTGTAAATTAAAATTTATTTAATTAATTAAAAGTGTAAGTAATTAATTTAAATAAATAATGATAGTGATAATTATATATTATCTTTTTCCAAATATTAAAATTAGAAAATCAGAAGAGAATATCTTGTGAAGATAATATCATGTGAAAATAATGAACTTTTAAATAAAGTTTGTGAGATAAGTCTGAGCTTTTAAAAGCAAGAAAAAGAACCAATGAATGTTTTTGATTTTTTAGGAAAAAGAAAAAGAGCTTGATTTACTTTTATTCATTTTATTGTGAGGAAGTTTTTACAGAGAGAAGGGTTTTTTGTTTTTTGTCTAAAGCAGAAAAAGATAGGTTTTTATGCTTCTTTGTAAAAATGGTTCTATAAGAAAAGGATAGAAAATTGATTCAGAAGTTAGCTGAAAGGAAATTGAGAAGGAACTGCATAGGAAGTTCATTTTTGAAAGAGGAAGAAGGGGAACCATGTTTGGATTCGTCATCAAATGAAGTACTCCAGGTTCTTTGAATTTATTAATTCTTTTTTTTTTGAAAGTTCTGTAATGGAAAAAAAAAATCATGTTAGCCATTCTTTAAATTCGAACTTATGTTTGAGAGAGGGTTTCGTTTTAGAAAAATTGTTGTGTTAAATCTTTGAATCTTTTGTAGAAAACTATTGTGAAATCTTATGAATTTATTCAATAAATCTAGCGGTTAAAATTCTTGAGTTGAAAGAAAATCAAATTTATTAAGGGGATTGAATTTGTATGCCCAAACTTCTTTTAATTGTCTCTAGAGAAAAACAAGACTATTGTTCATATCATTTATTTTATATTGTGGGAATATATATATATATATATACACACACATATATATATATGTATATATATATGTATATATATATATACATCATATAAATATATATATGTATGTATATATATATATGTATATATATGTATATAAATATATACATATTCTTATATGATGTTTTGTTTTCTTTTAAAAATTACATATACATTTTTGTGGTTCAATGTTTTGTATGTGAAAATAAAATAAGATGAAATATAAAAATAAAATATAAGTATTTGTTCTGTTTTCCGTGCCACGTAATTTACAAGAAATAAAATATAATTAAAAAAATGTATTTATGTATGGGGTGGAGTGGTCGATTGAAGTCATACCACCCCACGCCTAGTGGACGGTTGTGTGCAGCCACCACAAGCTGCGCACAACAGCCAAGGCTGCCAGTCGCAGCCTAGTCGGGGTTGCGTCCTCCCCACTGGGAGGTACACAGTACCTCCACTAGGGTTATTTTCTACTAAATGTTTTTGTTTTAAATTTTATTTGATCATAGTTTCAATTTTTATGATATGCGTGTTATATATATAGGGGCATATATATGTGTATATATTTATATATTTTTATATAGTTGTAAATTACATTGTAAAATAAAGGAAATTTTTATAATATGTTTTAAATGCATGAATTTAATATATGTTATATATATATGTTATATATATATATATACGTATATATGTATATATGCATAAAAGTGTGTATATGCATATATATATATAAATATTTAAATATGTTGGGATTATGGAATAATGAAGTAAATTTGCAAATGACATAGTGTAATTGAGTAAATTAGAATTAAGCTTTGTGACTTAAATTAAATTGAATATTCTTGAGAATTTAAATTATTTATTTGGTGAAATTATTGTGTTTTGAAATAATTTTTATGGTGTTCTTTTACATAATTGGTTATTCTCGAGATTATTCATTGAGTCTATTGTGGTTTTCTCGTTATTGTATTTGTGTCAAGTGGGAAAATCCTTGAGTTAGTTAATCCTCCTATAGGAGTTTAACTCATTGATTAGGGACTTCCAGAGTTGGGGATACTGATGATTATATTTGATCTTGTATTCTGATGTTTGGCCTCTGTTTTGGCTATGGTTGTGTTTTGAGTTGCACATGGATTGTACCATTTTATGGATGTGTTTCATATGATTTTGGTGAGATGGTTATGCCTCACAGATATTCCATTTGTTGGTTCAGTGTTCTTGTTGGTACAATCCCTTGGTGTTATATTTTATGTTTTGGGTGTCAAGGGAGAGTGGCTCTAAGTGGGGGCCAGCGCACAAAGGGGCTGTCAGGGTAACCCACATAGAGTTAGATTAATCAGTGATAACCTAAGTAATTGATTAGTGGTTGGGTAGTTAAAAAATAATCAAGATAACTATGGATGCCTCGTTCACCTGTTAGTGCTATCATAGACTAAAGGTGGGAAGAGAAGGTCGTGGTTGGCATTATTGTTGCCTCATCCTTACGAGAGGTTAATAATTCCGTATGAGTAGCCGTATGGAGCAAAGCCTTGAGATAGACTATCAGGAGAACCATAGATGGAGGTGGCACCTTGTGATAGGTTGTCTGGATAGTCCATGTGAAGCCATGCGATGACACTCTCCCCTAGCATTCCTTTTGAGTTGTTTTTATTGAAGCCCTCTAGAAGTGTTCTATTGTTATGTTTTGATTATTTATCGTAGTTTAGTTTTCTAAGTGGTCTATTGCTATGTTTTTGTGATTTATTGTTGTTTAGTTTTCTGAGTGGTCATTTGATATTAGGTTATCTCGTCTAGAGTTTGTCTTGTGTTACTGTTTGGATGTGCTTGGTCAGGGATCTTTCCTTGTTTACTCCTAGCATGGGGGTGGTTGTGTGGAATGTGCTATGTACCCCATTGGGTCCCCTTTGGATGCAGTTGTACCATTCAGTGCAGGGTTTTGCAGATGTTGTTGATCTAGGATTCATATGTTACCAGATGTATATTTGTATTATAGATGTATTTCATTTATGGATGTCTAATTCCGATGTGCATTGGGAAGAATTTGATGTAATTTTCATATGTGTTCATTGAGATGTATTATCATACCATGTAATCATTCATGAACTCTCATTTGTAAATACTATTAATGTTATGTTATATCTGTGGAAATATATATACTTAATATCTTCATGATTAATTTATTTGTGATTTTCATGTATGGTTTTATATGGATTACTCTTATTAATGTGGCTATCATTAATGGATGTTTTAAATGGTGATATTTGAATGAATGGATACTTAATTGAATATTTTATGTTTAGTCTATTAACTTTGTTATGGGTTAGTTTGGTAATGTCACCTTGTGTACCCAAAGGGATTTAGTTGTGCAACTTAGAAAATTGTTATGTTGGAATACCTAAGTACATTCCTTATGTTCTTTAAAAAAAATTGTTGCATTTTTACTTTTTCCTTTGGGGTTTGCACGATGGGGCGTTACAACTTGGTATCAAATCCAAGGTTGCTAATGTTGGGTTCTCTCGATTTTTTGTGTCCATTAAGAAACCTTTGCATTAACTCTTGATTTTATATAACTCTAATTGTTGTGTAGGATCATGCCTCAAGGTATAGGTCATGGCCAAGGAAGAGGCTGAAGTGGTGGTCATAAATCCAACTACCAAAGTCCATCACCACTGATTTCCCATAGTTCAGAGCAAGAGGAATGATAGAGTCCTCAACATAATGCATTAGGTGGTGGTAAGAAACTAAAACAACCTAGTTTAGATGAATAGTTGTAGCACCTTCTGGGGGAGATTCTTGATCGGTTGGGACCTAGGCTTGAGGAGGAGCAATGGGTCAAGAGAGAAAGGGAAAGGTCACTGAAATGAATGGAAGTAACATCAGATCAGGATGTAGTGGTAGCTAGTCATATGAGAGATTTGATGAGAGCACACCTGCCTACATTTGATGGTTCTGGAGGAGGTCTGGAAGCAGAAACATGGTTAATTGATTTGGATTAGTGCTTCACGATACACCCCTATGGTAGCAATACCAAAGCTTGGTGTGGAGTCATGCATCTAAGAGGTTTCACGTCCACTTGGTGTTAGCTGGAAGAGCAAAAGTTACATTTGGATATCAACATGGTCACATGGGAGTTCTTTTTGGTGAGGTTTAGGGCTCGCTTCCTTTTAGATCATTAGAGGCAATGCAGGGAAGATGAGCTTCATGACCTTAAGCAGATGTCAATGTTCGTTGAACAATATGAGTGGCAATTCTATGAATTGAAGCAATATGTAGAAATCAACCATGATGAGGGAATGTTGGTTCAACATTTTTTGGGCTTAAACTCTTGAATCAGTGGTGGAGTTAGAGTCTTCGAGCTGAAAAAAATGGAGGTAGTGGTTGAGAAGGCTCAACTAGTAGAAGAAAATTTGGCAATGGCATTGGGAGGATACACATGAGTTCAGATTGGTAGTGTTCCAGCATCAGGTTTTTGTTCTAGAGGTGGACAACCTCAAGTTGCAGGGTCTTCCAAGAATTTTTAAGCACCCTCTAAGGGTGGTCAGTAGCAGCAACAACAGTCACAGCCCAAACAAAACAAACCACAGTCTCAGCAGGTTGATAGATCTTAGAACAAGAAGAACCAAAGTTGGGAGTGTAATAGACCTAATCATTTTGTGTAGCCTACACAAAGGACATAGTCGACATCTTCACAAGGAAGTTTTTAGTAGTCGAGTGCACTGTCTAGTGTCAGATGATTTGGATGAGGCATAGGCTATTTCTCATGTGGGAAGTAGGGACATATTGCCAGGCAGTGTCCACAAAGGAGTACTTCAGGTTTTAGCCAAAGACCAGTTGCTTCTGAGGTGACAGTGAGTGATGCAGGTAGACAACATCAAGTATTTACGGTAGTGGATAATCATTAAGAAAAATATCAGGGCACTGCAATCAAGACATCAGGTGTGTTGCATGACACTAGTATTTCCATACTCTTTGATTCTGGTGCATCTGACTCTTTAATATCTCCTTTAGTAGTAGAGCGATGTAGATTGGTGGCATCTAGGCAGGGCATAATATGGCAGGTTGAATTAGCCTTAGGGTCAAAGGTTGTTGTAGAGAATCTTGTTTAGGGTTGTAGTCTAGATATAGGGGCATTGACAACTAAGGTGAATCTTTGGATCCTACCACTTGGCTCATATGATGTCATCTTGGGAATGGATTGGTTGAGTGTACATTGTGCCATGATAGACTGTCGTCGTAAAGTAGTGCAGTGCGTCAATGATTTTGGAAAGGAGGTGGAGATTGTGAGTATTCAAAGGCTCATTTCATTACAAATGATCTCTACCATGCAACTTAAGAGGTTTTTCCAACAGGGATGCCAGCTTTTTGCAGTTGCAATGAGTGATCTTGATTCAAAGGATAGTCGAGGGGTGTCATTGGATGATTACCCTCTCCTTAAGGGGTTTTATGATGTTTTTTCAAGCAAAATACCATGTATGTGGTCAAAGCAAGATGTAGATTTCAGGATTGATTTGGTACCTAGAGTTGAACCTATATCTCGAGCTCCATACCAGATGACAACACCGAAGCTTCAAGAACTCCATCTACAATTGAACGAGCTGTTGGCTAAGGGGTTTATTCACCCAAGTATTTCCACTTGGGGAGCACCTGTAATATTCGTAAAGAAGATGAATAGTTCTCTCCATCTGTGTATTGACTATAGGAAGTTGAAAAAAGTAATGGTAAAGAACTAATATCCCCTGCCTAGAATTGATGATCCTTTCGATCAGATAAAAGGAGCGAAGATATTTTCTAATATTGATCTCAAATTAGGGTATCATCAATTGTGGATTGTAGAACTAGATATTCATAAAACATCATTTCGTACTCGATACAGACATTACAAGTTCACTGTGATGTTTGAGTTGACAAATGCACCTTTAGTCTTTATGAGCTTAATGAATGGGGTGTTCTGAATGTATTTGAATAGATTCATCCTTGTGTTTGTTGATGATATTTCAATTTATTCCAAATCTATGGAGGAACATGAGGAACATCTGAGACAACTGCTATAGTTCTTAAGGGACAACCAGCTGTATTCCAACCTGGAAAAGTGTGAATTCTATAAGACTGAAGATCAATATTTGGGTCATGTCATTTCAGGTGAGGGAACTTTTGTGGATCCTATGAAGATTTAGGCTATTATGGATTGGCCAACATCCATGAATGTCTCAGAAATTCACAGTTTCATTAGACTTGTAGGCTATTATCGACGGTTCATCCAAGGCTTTTCAAGGATTGTAAATCCTATCACCTCTCTTCAGAGGAAGGGGAAGAAATTTCTTTGGTCAGATCAATGTCACTTAGCATTTCAGTCTCTTAAGGAAAAGCTTACCAATGCCCCAATTTTGGTAGTACTGGATCCTATGGGGGAGTTTGTTATATGTATAGATGCTTCCTTGGAAGGCTTAAGGGCCATTTTAATGCAAGAAGGGTGAGTGATTGCGTACAAATCCCAAAAACGTAATTATTATGAACTAAACTACCCCACACATGATCTTGAGTTAACCATTGTGGTTCATGCTCTGGTAAGATGGAGACATTTCCTTTTAGGTCATTGGTTCAAGTTGCATATAGATCATCGTAGTTTGCAATACATTTTCACTCAACAGAACCTGAATGTAAGATAAAGAAGGTGGATGGAATTCTTGTGCAAATATGATTTTGAAGTGAAGTATATCTAGGGCAAAGAGAATTTGGTGGCAAATTCCTTGAGCCGGTGTAGACAAGATATTTCTGTAGTGGCTCTTGAGGTTGATTTGATGAGTCAGATCCTCAATGCTCTCTCCTTAGACAATTGGTATCAAGAGGGGTAATTTGAAATCGAGTCGAGCAGAACTCTAGAGGGAAAATTTGTTGGATACTCATTAGATTTTGATGGTGTCTTGTGTTATGTGGGCTGAATGTATGTACCTCCTATAGAGGGTCTTTGCACCATAATCTTGGTTGAAGCCCATCGGGCACCTTACTTGACACATCCTGGAGTTAATAAAATGTATGCGGACTTGCGCTCACTATATTTTTGGGCAGGATTGAAGTGTGATATTGCTGATTTTGTGGCTAGATGTGTAGAATGTTAGAGGTTTAAAGCTGAGCATCATCATCCAACAAGTTTTTTGTAGCATCATCTTGTTCCAGAATGGAAGTGGGACATTATCTCTATGGATTTCATTGTCAGCTTTCCTATTTCTTCTAGGCAAAACGACACTATCATGGTCACTATGGATAGACTGACCAATGTAGCCCATTTCTCTCCTATTTGATCTTCCTATACTACTTTTGTGGTGGCCAGGGTGTTCATGGAAGACATTTTTCAATTACATGGGATACCGTGAAGAATCATTTATGATAGAGATCCGGTATTCACATCCGCATTCTAGACATCTTTGCAGTGGTCCTTAGGGACTCAATTAAACTTTAGTTCTTCCTACCATCCTAAGACAGATGGTCATACTGAGAGAGCCAATCAGGTGCTGGAGGATATGCTTCGCATGTATGTCATGGACCAACAATCACGTTGGGACGATTATATGCACTTAGTCAAGTTTTCCTATAACAATGGTTGCCATAGTTCGATTGGTATGGCTCCTTTTCAGGCTTTATATGGTCATCCTTTTCATACCCCTTTGAGTTGGGATCAATTAGAGCATAGGGTTCTCCTTGGACCCAAAATTCTTTGAGATATGGAACAACAGGTAACTCGCATCCGAGAGCATCTTATTGCAAATCAGGATAGACAGAAGAAGTATGTTGATGCACATAGAGTTGATCAACAGTTTGCAGTTGGTGATTAGGTGTTTCTTTGAGTACATCCGTAGAAGAGCCCTATTCGTTATGGAAATGGTTCTAGGCTTGCACCCCGCTTTGTAGGGCCATTTGAGGTGTTAGAAAGGATTGGACCTATTTCCTACCACCTAGCCTTGCCACCTACTCTGTCATAGATTCATGATGTTTTTCATGTTTTAGTCCGTAGACCCTATTATCCTGATGTTACTCATGTACTTGATTGGAATGCTCTACAGGTCGAGGATAGGTAGCTAGCTCTCGAGCCCATGGCCGTGTTGTAGCATCAAAGACTCGCCCTCAGGGGTAGAGATATTGATCAGCTGTGGGTTCAGTCGGACCCGAATGACAAGACTTCGGCAACATGGGAGGATGCGTCCCATATTAGAGAAGCTTACCCATATTTATTTACTAGCTTCCAGGATTAAGCCATGTTCTGGGGGGGAGGATGTAATACCCCCATGTTGTTGATACTCTTTGATACTCTTTGATACTCTTATGTGTTGGTTTGTTACTAGTTTGGGATGGTGATTAATTCACCGACTTAGTTGTGTGTGGATTCATAGTTTGGTTGGTTTGCTGCACTTGACATTAGTATGATGATTTATGATACATTATGTGGTGGTTAGATTATTTGGCTATGCAATTTTTTTCCTTAATAATATATGTGGTGATGTTGTGATTCTATGATGCTATGTTTTCTGATGTGTGGTTGGTGATTCTTTGTGAAAGGACAAAGTAGCATCACTCACTTACGAGCGCCCTACTACCCTTCAATTTCCTTTCACGGTGTGTCTGCAATGGAGATTTACATGTTACTTGACATTTATTTGTATGTAGGAATTGTAGGAATAAAAGTATCGATTCCACCTACTTTGACAGGATAGGGCCATCGTTAAATTAAACCAATGGGTATGATGTTGAAAAAGGGAGTTGATAAGGAAATGTCCCCATCCCAAGTCCATCACCTCTTTGTGAGTCTTGTTGTGTCAGGGTTTTGGATCTGTCCTTGTCTCTATTTTGGTTTTTGTTGTATATTTATTTGAATTATGGTTAGTTGTCATTTAATTTATCTTTATTTTATGTGGGATAATTTAATGATATTTCATGGATATGATTAATTGTAAGTAATTGTAATTTGGAATTTAAATATTGTAACTTAAAAGTGTCAGTAATGAATTTAAATAAATAATGATGGTCATAATTATATATTATCTTTTTCCAGATGTTAAAATTAGAAATTTAGAAGAGAATATCTTGTGAGGATAATATCATGTGAAAATAATGAATTTTTATATAAAATCTGTGAGATAAGTGTGAACTTTTAAAAGCAAGAAAAAGAACTAATGAATGTTTTGGGTTTTTGAGGAAAAAGAAAAAGAGCTTTATCTTTTATTTTATTTTTATTGTGAGGAAGTTTTTATAGAGAGAAGGGTTTTCTAGTTTTTGTTTGAAAAAGAAAAAGATAGGTTTTTGTGCTTCTTTGTAAAAATGGTTGTGTAAGAAAAGGATAGAAAATTGATTCAGAAGTTAGCTGAAAGGAAATTGAGAAGGAATTGCATAGGAAGTTCATTTTTGAAAGAGCAAGAAGGGGAACCATGTTTGGATTGATCATCAAACGAAGGACTCCAGGTTCTTTCAATTTATTAATTCTTTTGTTTTTGAAAGTTCTGTAATAGAAAATGAAAATCATGTCTGCCATTCTTTAATGGAACTTATGTTTGAAAGAGGGTTTTGTTTTAGAAAATTTTTTGTGTTAAATCGTTGAATCTTTTGTAGAAAACTATAGACATGCAAAATTGACATCATGCATTAGGTCCATTCATTAGGTAATCTCACTAGTTTCCATCTCCTAAGGTCATTAATTTAAAATTAAATAAATCAATACCTTTAATTAAATAAACCAAACTTTATTTAATTAAATCTCGAAATGCATATTTCATCCTTTTCTGATTTAAATAAATCAAAAATTCAAGTCAAAAGGGGTCAAAACATCCTAATCATCATTAGGCTAATCTAATCCTGATTAAATTAACCTAATCAGCCACTTGCACAAATAAATCAATTTATTGATTTATTAAAATCCTTATTTTCTTTCAACATGCAATCTTGGAGGAATATTCCCCACTCAACATTTTTAGAATTTTAAATTCTGACTTGTCCCCCATTCAAAATTTTAAATTCTGACATGTGCCCACTCAGAATTTTAAATTCTCACATATCCCCCACTCAACATTTTCAAAATTTTAAATTCTCACATGTCCCCCCACTCAACAATTTTAAAATTTTGGCGCATTGGCCAAAATGTTCTCATCTTCCAACCTATCAAAAGTTGACAAGTGGCCTCATCTCATTGGCCAATCTCTCATCAAGAAAATCTATAAATGAAAGCTTCATCCTCCACAATTTCATCTACAACTATTATGCAAGGTTACTCTCTTGGATTGAGAAGTAATCTTATTCTTCACCATTGCAATTTATCACCTGAGCTTGAGAAAGGATTGGGAAAGGGCTATTTGCTACAATAGGACCAATCCAATATGGAATAAGGTATAAATTATGTTGCTTCTTTCATGATTTCAATCTAATTTGATTTGGTATTATGTTTAGCAAACTTTTATGCACTCACCTTCTTTATGGAGTTTAGAATGTTTTCATATTTGAGAAGTGCTCACATCTGGCACTAGAAGGAGGGCTAGGAAAGTATATCTAAAGAATCTTAAAGAAAGGCTATTAGACTTACTAATATATTGTTGTTTTTTGTTGTGGTATTTTTTCCTGAAGCAGTTTAGTTTCCATTTTACTTATTCTCATTCGGTCTCTTGCCTCAGGACATTACGTTTGTTTTAGGTAATGTCTATTTGGATTGGAATAATCAAACTTGCTAAAATTCTTGAGGCATGAAGTATTTGTATGAGAGTGTATAAACCTAGATTACTTTTGTATTTTGCTTGCCTTTTTGACTTTAAACATGGTAGGTTTCGTACGCTTATGTATTTCAATGAAGGTTTTTTTAAAATATTATTTACTAAAAGAGGTTTCTGTGTTGTAAATTAATACCGCTGTAGTCATTATAGTGAACTACATGTTATCTAACTTTTACATTTTGCTCTGTTATAGAGTTTACTATACCACAGTATTTGTCTGTCAAAGAATTGTAATATGAAATTTTGCTATCTTCTGTTAGAGGGAAAGCAGTCTGAGGAATTTTTTTTTGTTCTGGATAGTAAGTTTATCTATTATTTTAGCAGCTAGTTTCTTTTATGAAATAATACCCAATCTATCTTGCAGCCATTGATGCGCATAACACATGAGCTAGAAACCCCTTCCCTACTAGACTGTCGGAAAGCCAACATGTAGCTCATCTTGATGGTATTTATGTTGTAGTCATGGATTCTCAAAATACTTAGGATTTTGTCTATAGATCAAACCTGAATGCCTTCTTAGGGCTCACAAGATGCACATCTCAAAGAAAAAGCAGTGCTGATTTTACAGTCGAGGACAGGGAAATCGTGGAATTGAAGCTATTGGGGGACTTGATTATTGTGATGCACAACATCATTCCAGAGGAATTTTGATTGGAACTGATGTATTCCTGAGATACGGCTGTACAACCTTGTTCTTTATTTTGATTCAATCAAATCTTTTTGATGTTGTGTATCGAGTTCCATTTTGGCTCAGGCAGAGAGGCCATAGTAATAGCTGATAGCCTTAATAAATGTACTATGCATGCTTTATATTTTGTGAAGGCCTCGGCTTGCAAATTTTACGTTTGTCTTTCCATCATTGCCACAATCATTGGATAGGAAGCTTACTTGGTTTCCTTGAATGGTTGTGAGTTTTTTTTTCTTACGATTTGTTTTTGTTCTTCATCAAATATGACGCACTTCCATGCCCTGTAGTCTTAAAATCTCAGAACAGCCATTTGTAATCCTTGAACCACCTTTTTCTAGAGGTCATTGATGTTTTGTGAGTTTCATAGTGAATTGTATAATGTCAACTGTGCTAGAGTAAGGAGTCACTTAGTGTTTACATTATTGTCTCCTTCATATTCGTGTAAAGTATGTGTTCTCTGCTACTGCATCGACAAAGAAGAAGGATCATTTTTACACCATCACACTTTCATATTGGAATCCTATAGTGAATGTGAAAGATCAAGCATAAAAGATTGTGGGAATCAAAAATGGAGGAACCATCCATACAAATGGCACTAGAAGATATATGTTTTTTTTAGCTTTTAAATAGAGATATATGTGAACTATTTGATAATTCCCTTAAGAAAATGAAAGTAGAGGAAATCTCAATGTTGTTTTGAATCATTAAAGATTATTTCCTATATGCTATCAAGCAGTTCTAGTGACTTATCTATGTGCCTTCTTTGTGCTTTGTGACTTATCTGTATGGCATTCCCTAAAAACATATTTGATCAAACATTGAGTATTGTAACCTTCCTTCCATTATGACTATTTTTTGAATCTGTGATGAATGATTGGAAAAGATAGGATGCAACAATGAAGAATCTATAATGGCTAAGTAGACCAAGCACGAGGATGAAAAGACATTCATGCATTATTATATCCTTTTTTCGCTGAAAAATCTTTACTTGCTGCAAATATTAGTTATTACTTTTGATAAACAACAAATCTTTTTTTAAAAATATACTTTATTCAACTATTGAATGAAAGTTGTCATTAGATACCTATCTCTACCTCTAATATTACTATTCCTAGTAATTGATTGGTTGTACGGAGTACAAAAGCTTTTGCATTTATAGAAGAGCTTTCCATTTGAATAGAGTTTGTTTGTCATTAAATCCATTAGTCGTTGCTAACAAATTTATAAATCTTTTTCCCGAAGGATCTAATCATTAAGATGGAATACTGGATTGTTGAGATTAAATTGTTAGCAAGAAAGACTTTTGAACTTTGTTAACAAATTATCCATTTATGGTTAAGATTCACTTTAAAATATTTGAAAGGTAGGGTTCTTATTAAAGTTAATAACTTCATTCTTACATGATTTTCTTTCTTGAAGGTGAAAACAAAGGAAAGCGAGGAAGGTGATAGTGAGGAAAATAAAGAAAAAACAAAAGGTGAAAGTTAAAAATCAAGCATTGGAGTTGGAGGAAAACGAAGGCGAAATCGGAATTAAAGATTCAAGCATCGAAATTGAAACCTAAAAGCGTTCTTAAATTCTTTGAGCTTCCGTCACCTACATTAATTTTCTATTTTATGCTTTAACTCACCTTTGGTTTTTAAAATGAACATTTCAAAATGCTTGGAGGGTTTGTCATCTGCCTTAATATTATGTTTTAGGCTAACTTATATTTTGTTTGGTGCTTTAAAACAAATTCATCATTTCTTTGAGGCTTAAAATGATTTTTTTTTTCATGTTTCGTAATCTCTTATTCAAAGTAATCTCATCTAAAAAGGCATATGCACTTCTCTCACACTTCATTACGATCTTGAGAACCAAAATTCTTTTTGATGACATTAAGTTGCATAAAAGATTGCCTCCACACTTCGATTTGAGTTTGTAATTGAACCAAATACTTTGCGATTGTGAGTTAGGTATATCGTGTGTGTTCTCCCTTTGTTTCTAAATGAAGGTCAATCAAACTATGGATATGCTTGCTTGCTATTGTTTACCTTTAGAGGGGCCTACCTAAGAGACACGTCTGAAAGGAGAACTCAAAGGTGACTCCAACTAGTTTTTCATTCAGGCCGGTATACAAATGGATAAGACTAAATGGTCAAGTCTTCATGGTATGTAGGCCTTAGCCGTATAGTGTCTTTCAAAATGGGGTTCTACCATAAAACATATAAGAGCCCCTAGTAGGATTGATTAAAGCCTTTAGTGGCTTGTTGGATGCTTGCAAGGTGCCATGTCCCCGATGTTGTGTCATTAAGAACCTTGTTTGTAGTTTCCAATCAGTCCATCCAATGAGTTTATCAAAGTGGTGCATTGGAACTTAGATTCCAAGAAGTTATTTGCCATGTCTGATCTTGGTTGAACTATAGAGGTTAAGATTTCATTCTTAACATACCTTTATATTTTATCCTTGGTTGCATGTAAAGTCATCTCTTCTACTATGAAGGGCATGAGGCAAGCCCACTAGGAAAAACATACCAACTGAGCTAGGATGTTACATTACTTGTAAACACAATGCTTTATTCAAAAACATTTGCAAACAAACATTCAACATGATCCTCAAGATTTCAAACCCTTTAGGAGGAAAATACCATTGACCAAATTCTCGTGTTATTGCTTTCCCTTGGGATTATATCCTTAGAGGTTTCTAAACACTTGAGTTTACATCTCAATTTCCCCCCCAAAGTTAAATAATAGGTAATCTTTTCCTTAAATTCATCAAAGTTTCACATAATATACCTTGTGAAATGAGATGAAGTTGCGACATTGGACATTCAGTTTAAAAACTAATAAAGAGTGTGTTTGTGGTAAGAATAATCCATTAAGCAAAGATAAAAAACAATTGAACCCCACACATGTGTCTCTAATGATTTCACGCAAAATCAAGATCAAGAAACCAAAGGTGAAAGCCCTTATTTTGATAGCCCGTCAAGAACGTCTCTCTATGTTATATGAAGTCAGACCAAGATTGCTTTTCAACTTTGACAAGAAGGCTTCAAGGAACAATCCCGGTTTGTATTCATTCCATTACTACCAAAAACCAAATCTTTTCAGAGAGTTTGAACCTTGAACTTAGAGAAAAGCTTGTTCTTCAATACCTAGGTCTAGGTAAACAAAGTGTCTTTTTTAGGTTCATCTTAGGATAAAATCAAATCAAAACCTTTTTCATCCATCCTTCAAACCATCAAAATGAACATCATCTCACAATCACCTTTTGAAAATCTTGAAATCATCCTTAAATGCTAGGATTTTTGGCAAAATCAAAATCATCAAAAATCCTTGAGACTAAATCCTTGAAAACATTATCAAAATCACCTTTGGCTAAGTATATGTGGATGCATCCTCTTACATATGCTTAATCAATAGTTATCAAAACCATCTCATTCAGCTTAGTATATGTAGATGAATCCTTCGTCATATGCTTAGTGAAACTATCATCTTGTTTGGATAGATGTGGGTAGATGCATCCTTCTACCTGCACATATTCAAATCATCATCCTTTGATCAAATCTATCCCTTAGATAATCATCCAAACATCTAAGGGTCTATTTTTTCAAAATAAAAATCAATCGAGGAAAAATCCCAAGGGAAAACCAAAATCAAAATCTGAAACATATCTAAAAGTCCCAAAAGCCTAGTATCTCCTTCAAGACTTATCAAAGGACCATAACATCCACATCATTCATCTTTTACATCATCATCATATCACCTTTTGATCCTTAAGATATCTTAAAATTTTCCACTTTGAGACATAAGATAAAGATCAATCCATAAGAATCAAGAGATTCATCTCCCATTCTTAAAAATTGATCCTTGTTTTATGGTTCAAACCAGATCTCAATACAAGAAGAGCATGGAAGCCAATAAAGAAAAACCTACTTCAAGTGATTTAAGTCAAAACACTCCTAAAATGAATCCCATTGGGTCTTGAAATCTCACAGTTGACCTTCCAACATTATCACAAAACCCACAAGAAGAAGCCCAAGAAGAAGACCTCGCCTTTGGGATGTCTCACGAAGAAATGACTAAGATGCTCCAAAATCCAAAAAACCATAAAATCGTTAACATCATGATGAGGCTTAACCCTTCGCTATACATGCTTGAATTAGCAAAGCAGGGAGCCAAATTACCTTCAGATTTTGATGTGAGTACCATAGTGGAGACATCTTTTCCCTCCATCTCATCTACCATCCCCATCTCATCTACACCCCCATCCCAAAATATCACCCAAAATGTTCTGAAAACCATGAAATCTTTTTGTCCAACCTAACCCACTATTAATAAGGGAAATACATTTCTTAATGTTATTCAAACACACCCCCTTGTTAATAATCAAATTTTGGATGCAAACACCATCTTGGAACAAAACATACTTGAAAAAGAATTACACAAGAATGTTCCTCTCACTTTCCATTATGATCCATCAACAACACTGTTTTGCGCAACACCTCAAACTCCTCTCCTCACAAATTCACAAGAGGAAGGAGACATGTTCTGACCAGGGGGCATTTTTGACACCACAACATTTTTGTAAGGCCACACACCCCTTACATTTCCACTACTTCTGCTTTTTCCATCATCATCCACACCACTCCTTGGCTTATGGCTTCCCCCTCTACCAAGTATCAATAAAAAAAATCCCAAATAACAACCAAAGCCTTATGTAAAACACTCAAAATTTGTTGTTGACATCGTAACAATAGACAACAAATGCACAAGCAATTGCAACAACATCAAACACGACCCTAACATTGCAAAACATAGTCTCTCAAGGGCCAATCACATCAACATCACCACGTATCACTCAAACCACCACATCAACAACACCATCCACCAATCAAATAATCAACACAACATCACCACTTACTACTACCCCAAATGCCATTCCAAATCCACCACCACCCCCTCCATCGCCAACATTCACCACATCAAGTCAATACAATGCATCATTGCAAGCTACTTTCCAAAGAGGATACCAACAAGTGCAAAAAAAAGGCCATATACCTAGCCGCTCAACAAGATGCTCAAGCTGCACAAGCTACACAAGCTACATTACAAGCGCAACAAGCCACACAAGCCAAATATTTATTGCAACAACAACAACAAGCCATCCAAGCTGCACATGCATTGCAAGCATTACAAGCACAAAAGGTAGCTCAAGCACAACTCCTATTGCAACAATGAGTAGCGTAAGCACAAGCCACACAAGCACAAGCTCAAGCACAAGCTCAATATTAGACACAACAAGCCCAATATTAAGCACAAATCCTTGTACAAAGACAAGTAACGCAATGGCAAGCATATCAGCAAGCAATAAAGAAATAGCAAGAACAACAAGAAACTGCTGAATTGGCAGCCCAACAACAAGCACAAATCTTAGCACTGCAACAACAAGATCAACAACAGGCGTTGTTCATACAAAAGCAGGTGGAAGCCTACCTAGCTCAATATAACATACATATATCATCAAACAACACACTGACCAACCCACCCATCCAACCCACAATTGAAACACCCCAAAACACTTTCATCCCACCCCTTGATCCACAAAATGATGTGACGACACAAATTAGGTTGCTTTTGTAACAAATGCTCGATATGCAATCTTGGCGAACAACGAAAACACCAAGCAACTTGTGTCCCTATCCATTTGATAGGAGACTAGAGATGAAACCATTCCCTAAGGGATTTGAAATCCCCAAATTTGACAAATATCGAGGGATGGGAAACCTTGAAGATCACATCAGGGAATTCCAAGTTCATTGCATGGAGGTCGCATATGATGATACTTATTTGATGCAACTATTCCCCAGCAACTTGGTAGGCCCCACTATAGAATAGTTCTCTCACTTACCTTTAGGCATTAGAACATTCCAAGAAATTAGGGACACATTCATTAAAAATTATGCATGCAAGATTGCAATGGATGTTAGTCTTGAAGAACTCTCAGCTCTAAAACAAGGAAAGGGTGAATCTTTATCTTCATTCCTTCAATGATGGCAATCCAAGGCAAATCAGAGTAAGTGGAACATGTTGGAAGAACAACAAGTTTGCACCATCATTTCCAACCTTGAAGGCCACTTGGAATTTCATCTCAAGGTTCAAGTTTGCACCATCTTTTCCCTCCATCTCATCTACCATCCCCATCTCATCTACACCCCCATCCCAAAATATTACCCAAAATGTTCTGAAAACCATGAAATCTTTTTCTCCAACCCAACCCACTGTTAATAAGGGAAATGCATTTCTTAATGTTATTCAAACACACCCCCTTGTTAATAATCAAATTTTGGATGCAAACACCATCTTGGAAAAAAACATACTCCAAAAAAAATTACATAAGAATGTTCCTCTCACTTTCCGTTATGATCCATCAACAACACTTTTTTGTGCAACACCTCAAACTCCTCTCCTCACAAATTCGCAAGAGGAAGGAGACATGTTCTGACCAGGGGGCATTTTTGACACCACAACATTTTTGCAAGGCCACACACCCCTTACATTTCCACTACTTCTGCTTTTTCCATCATCATCCACACCACTCCTTGGCTTAGAGCTTCCCCCTCTTCCAAGTATCGATAAAAAAATCCCAAATATCAACCAAAGCCTTATGTCAAATGCTCAAATTTTTTTGTTGACATCGTAACAACAAACAAAAAATGCACAAGCAATCGCAACAACATCAAACACGCCCCTAACATCACAAAACATAGTCTCTCAAGGGCTAATCACATCAACATCACCACGTATCACTGAAACCACCACATCAACAACACTATCCACCAATCAAATAATCAACACAACATCACCACTTACTACTACCCCAAAGGCAATTCCAAATCCACCACCACCCCCTCCATCACCAACATTCACCACATCAAGTCAATACAACGCGTCATTGCAAGCTACTTTCCAAAGAGGATACCAACAAGTGCAAAAAACAAAGCCATATACTTAGCTGCTCAGCAAGATGCTCAATCTACACAAGCTACACAAGCTGCATTACAAGCGCAACAAGCCACACAAGCCAGATCTTTATTGCAACAACAACAACAACTAGCCGTCCAAGCTACACAGGCATTGCAAGCATTACAAGCACAAAAGGTAGCTCAAGCACAGCTCCTATTGCAACAATGAGTAGTGTAAGCACAAGCCACACAAGCACAAGCTCAAGCACAAGCTCAATATCAGACACAACAAGCCCAATATTAAGCACAAATCCTTGTACAAAGACAAGCAGCACAATGGCAAGCATATTAGCAAGCAACAAAGAAATAGCAAGAATAACAAGAAACTGCTAAATTGGCAGCCCAACAACAAGCGTTGTTGGAACAACAACAAGCACAACAACAAGCACAAATCTTAGCACAAAAACAACAAGATCAACAACAGGCGTTGCTCATACAAAAGCAGGTGGAAGCATACCTAGCTCGACATAACATACATATATCATCAAACAACACACTAACCAACCCACCCTTCCAACCCACAATTGAAACACCCCAAAACACTTTCATCCCACCCCTTGATCCGTAAA
This sequence comes from Sequoia sempervirens, assembly GCA_007258455.2. Taxonomy (NCBI): domain Eukaryota; kingdom Viridiplantae; phylum Streptophyta; class Pinopsida; order Cupressales; family Cupressaceae; genus Sequoia; species Sequoia sempervirens. The sequence continues at coordinate 741,464,690 of VDFB02000003.1, read as the reverse complement.
ATGATGTGATGAAACAAATTAGGTTGCTTTCATAACAAATGCTCGATATGCAATCTGGGCGAACAACGAAAACACCAAGCAACTTGTGTCCCTATCTATTTTACAGGAGCCTAGAGATGAAACCATTCCCTAAGGGATTTGAAATCCCCAAATTTGACAAATATCAAGGGATGGGAAACCTTGAAGATCACATCAGGGAATTCCAAGTTCATTGCGTGGAGGTCGCATATGATGATACTTATCTGATGTGACTATTCCCTAGGAGCTTGGTAGGCCCTGCTATAGAATAGTTCTCTCAGTTACCTTTAGGAATTAGAACATTCCAAGAAATTAGGGACACATTCATTAAAAATTATGCATGCAACATTGCAATGGATGTTAGTCTCGAAGAACTCTCAGCTCTAAAACAAGGAAAGGGTGAATCTTTCGCTTCATTCCTTCAACGATGGCAATCCAAGGAAAATCAGAGTAAGTGGAGCATGCTGGAAGAACAACAAGTTTGCACCATCATTTCCAACCTTGAAGGCCACTTGGAATTTCATCTCAAGGTTCAGGGCATCACCACATATGATCAATTAATCTCCAAGGCACTCAACATCGAAAGATCCCTCATGACTCAACCTGCAGAATCAACATCATACCATGAATAAAAAAATAATTTCCCACCATCCATTTACAATGATAAACCTCGTACATAGGAAAGAAACAAAAACATTACTAATGATGGTGTTGTCAATGCCAAGGTGGTCATTAGTGGTCCTCTCCAAAACGCATCCACCCCACAAATCCAATCACAACACCAAAAAACTCATCACAGAGCATACCAACCAAACAACAATCCAACCATCAATAGTCTCAATGACCAAAGAGAACCACCCCAATGAAAAATTTATCCCAAACAAAAATACACAATTTTGGCAGAACCAGTTGAGGATATAATGAAAAAGTTGATCGACGAAAAAATCATCAAACCTCCTACATTTGAGAATTACCAAGAACTTGATGTCAAACCTCCTCGGTATAATGAGAATCAACTTTGTGAATATCATAAAATTAAATACCACACCAAAAATAGTTGCATGAGACTCAAAAACATCATCCAAGATCTCATCGATAAGAAAATCATAAATGTGGAACAACCTATGGGAAATCAGGATCTAAAGATATACATGAATCCGATGTCGAATCATGGCAACAAAGGGAATAAAAATGATAAAGGGAAGGGTAGTGTAGATCATATTTATGAATCAGTCGTTGTCGCCTTAAATGAAGATTGCATGGTCATCACCATTAAAGGTGCCCATGTCGAAGATTGTGGAGTCACCACAAGAGGTGGCAAAGTCACCATCGCAAGATCATCCCAACCAAATAGAGTCCCTTCATCTAGATCTATTCTGCATGGTTACAATGTTGTAGATCAACTTAAGAGAATGCCAACATACATCTCCATCATGGAGTTGTTAAAAATATCATCATCTCATAAAAATATCCTTGAGGAAGCATTAGCCTCATCAACTGTCCCCGTAGATCTTGATGTAGAGCAATTCTAATCTATGGTTGGAAATATCATTACATTTTCTAACCAAGATTTCCCCACCCAACCATCTCACAACCTTGCACTTCACTTGGAATTCATCATAAATAAGAGCAAAATCAAAACGGTGCCGGTGGATGGAGGTGTGGGTCTGAATATCTGTTCTCTTGTCCTCATCAAGCAGTTGAAAATATCAGAAGACTCCATTAACAAAGGGAAGGGTATCACGATAAGAGCATATGATGATCAAGAAAGAGTGTCTCAGGGCATAATCAAACTCCCTATTCAAGTAGGGCCAACTCTCATCGAAACCACTTGTCAGGTCTTGGACCTCGACTTAACATATAATATCCTCTTAGGACGTCCATGGATCCATGCAATGAAAGTCATAGCATCAAATTTTCACAAATGTGTGAAATTCACACATAATGGACAAGAGGTTACCATCCACAGAGATCCCAAACCTTTCTCATACTACAAGAATCTTGAAGAAAAATATTACAAAATCCCCCAGGTACCAAAAAATTATGAGGGCCCATCCTCACAATACATTGATCCCACCACCCTCGCATCCACTTCTATGACAAAGACACCCACCACTCCCACCATTCCCACCATTTTAGACATAATTCTCATCATCCAAGATGATGGCTATGGAAACTACAAGCTTCCTAATAATGCTTTTGTGGTAGGAGAGTTACCACAATCTCCTAGATCATGTGGATGTCCACAAGAAAATCAAGCTTTCACATCACAAATGTCTACTGAAGACTATCCTCAATACACAATCTGGGGAGACCTTGGCCAGAAGGTTATTGAAGAAGATCCATCACATATACTTGATCAAGATGAAAGACCACTACTTGAATTACCAATGGATGATAGAAGCAAGGGTTTGCAAATGATGCTTGCAATGGGCTACGATAGAAACCAACTACTTGGAAAAAATGATAATGAGCTCATAATACCTATCATGCCAGAGACGCAACCAATAACCAATCTTGGCCTTGGATGTGCCCCTTCAAGTATAACCATATGTGGCTGAAGTCCTCTGGTTAGAGTGGTTAATAAACCTTGTCAGCCAACCACAACAAAACTACGATCACCAGTATCCATAGGTCATATTCTAGATAACTATACCTTTGATATAACCGATGTCTATAGTAGTAGCGATGATGAGGACCCCATATCCAATCTACTTAGGCTTTTTGAGGATACCACTCTATGCATTATTAGTACCTTATCCTTTGAAACAGACCATCAAAATCATGAGATCCACCTAGTCTATCCCCAACTCATCGACTACGACCAATGAGTACCACCGATTCTTGATACATTCAAAAATGATGAGGCACTCTCAGAATTCATGGGATTGCGGGACAACATTCCAGATGGGGATCACAAGCAAGGTTTATAATGGAGTTGGATACACATTCCTATTATGGAGAAACGATTGAATCCTTCAGTCGCAAAAGTGAGAAATTAAGAATAATATCCAAGTCCTTGAGTGAAAACCACATTGTGGCACTCTCTAACAAGAAAAAAGTAAAAAGAAAGGATGCATCCAATAGTGAAAACCTCTATGAGGCACTTGAGGATGGGGGATTCAATATTCCTCTAAGAGCTATTCATCAAGAAAAGTCAACAATCTTGGCAGAAAAATGCAATCCTATCAACCTAGGAACAGAGGAGATCCCGCATATGACATTCTATGCAGAATCACTATTATCAGAAGAGAAAGAACTCCTAGCAGCCTTCCTAAGGGAAAGACTATAAACTTTTCATGGCGTTATGTTGACATCCCATGACTTGATCCAAAGATTGTGGTTCATCACTTAGCAGATCATCCAGAAGCAAAGCCTATCAGAGAAAAGCTTTAAAAAATGCACCCTCAGATCGCCTTATTGGTCAAAATGGATATAAAAAATTTGTTAGATGCAGGATTCATCTCGCCAATAGACTATCTCGAATGGGTATCAAACTTGGTACCTATTTCAAAACTTGATGGAACTATTAGAATTTGCATAGACTTCATGGACTTGAACAAGGCATGTCCAAAAGATGATTTCCTGCTTCTGAACATCGACTTGATAGTAGACATGATAGTAGGACATGAGATGCTATCACTAATGGATGGATTCTCAAGATACAAGCAGATCATGATAGCTAAGGAAGAAAAGCATAAAACAACATTCACTTGTCCATGGGGGACTTATTGCTAGAACATGATGCCATTCGGCCTAAAGAATGCAGGGGAAACATATCAGAGGGCCATGACACTAATATTACATGATATGATTCACAAGATGGTTGAAGACTATGTTGATGATATTCTAGCCAAGTCCAAAAAGAGAAAAGATCACATAACAACCTTAGGTTCCATCTTTGACAGGTTAGAGGAGTAGAAAGTCAGACTAAACCCAAAGAAGTGCATCTTCGGCGTACAATCAGGGAAGCTGCTAGGGTATATAGTGTCCATGAGGGGTATTGAGGTCGATCCAGCAAAAGTAAAAGCAATCCTCAAGATGGAAGCAACAAAAACATTAAAGCAACAAAGAGGTCTCCAAGGTAGACTCCAATCAATCCAATGATTCATAGCGCAACTAGCAGACAAACAAAACCCATACTCTCACCTACTCCACAAGGGAGTCGCGTACAAATGGGATTCCAAGTGTGAAGAGGCATTCAATAAAATCAATGAATATCTACTAACACCACCAATATTAATGCCACTCATCCCAAGAAAGAGATTGATTCTTTATGTGTTAGCAACAACAATAGCCCTTGGAGCTCTCCTAGCTTAGCATGACGAAAATGGAATAGAGAGGGCTACCTACTATATTAGTAGAAAAATGGTCAGGCATGAGTTAAACTATTCATTCATCGAGAAAGCATGCCTAGTAGTAGTGTTTGCATCATAGAAATTCAAACATTACATGTTGGCACATAAAATAAAGCTCATAGCAAAAATTGATCCCCTCAAGTATCTACTATCAAAGGCAATGCTCACAGGAAGAATGGAAAAATGGGTAATGATATTATCAAAATATGACATTGAGTATGTAGAGAGGAAAGCAATAAAGGGTTAGGTTATTGCCGATCAACTGGAATAGGCACCTATTTATTCTAAGAGTCCTCTGGTCTCAGATTTTCTAGATGAATCCATTTTGAATCTCAATGTAGCTAACCATTGGAAACTATACTTTGACGGCTCATACACACAACACGGATGAGGAGCGGGTGTCTTCTTCATCACCCCACAAGAGGATTGCATACCAAGGTCGTACAAACTGGCATTTCCTTGCTCTAATAACATTGCAGAATACGAGGCCTTAACCATTAGAACATTCCAAGGCATTAGAACATTTCAAGAAATTAGGGACACATTCATTAAAAATTATGCATGCAACATTGCAATGGATGTTAGTCTCGAAGAACTCTCAGCTCTACAACAAGGAAAGGGTGAATCTTTCACTTCATTCCTTCAATGATGGCTATCAAAGGCCAATTGGAGTAAGTGGAACATGATGGAAAAACAACAATTTTGCACCATCATTTCCAACCTTGAAGGCGGCTTGGAATTTCATCTCAAGGTTTAGGGCATCACCACATATGATCAATTAATCTCCAAGGCACTCAGGATCGAAAGAGCCCTCATGACTCAACCTACAGAATCAACATCATACTACAAACAACAAAATAATCTCCCACCATCCAATTACAATGATAAACCTCGTACATTGGAAAGAAACAAAAACATTACTAATGATGGTGTCGTCGATTACAAGGTGGTCATTAGTGGTCCTCGCCAAAATACATCCACATTGCAAATCCAACCACAACAACAAAACACTCATCACATAACATACCAACCAAACAAAAATCCAACCATCAATAATCTCAATGACCAAAGATAACCACCCCAATGCAAAAGTTATCACAAATGAAAATACACAATTTTGGGGGAACCAGTTGAGTACATAATGAAAAAGTTGATCAATGAAAAACTCATCAAACCTCCTATATTCAAGAATTACCAAGATCCCGATGTCAAACCTCCTTGGTATAACGAGAATCAACTTTGTGAATTTCATAAAATGAAAGGCCACACTAAAAACAGTTGCATGAGACTCAAAAACATCATCCAAGATCTCATCGATAAGAAAATCATAAACGTGCAACAACCTACGGGAAATCAGAATCTTAAGATATACACGAATCTGATGCCAAATCATGGAAACAAAGGGAATAAAAATGATAAAGGGAAGGGTAGTGTAGATCATATTTATGAATAAGTCGTTGCCACCTTAAATGAAGATTGCATGGTCATCACCATCAAAGGTGCCCATGTCAAAGATTATGGAGTCACCATAAGAGGTGGCAAAGTCACCATCGCAGGATCATCCCAACCAAATAGAATCTCTTCATCCAGATCTGTTCCACATGGTTACAATGTTGTAGACCAACTTAAGAGAATACTAGCACACATCTCCATCATGGAGTTATTAAAAATATCATCAGCTCATAAAAATATCCTTGAGGAAGCATTAGCCTCATCAGCTGTCCCCGTAGATTTCAATGCGGAGAAATTCCAAGCTCTGTTCAGAAATATCATTACGCCTAATCTCATTACATTCTCTAACCAAGATTTTCCCCCCCAACCATCTCACAACCTTGCACTTCACTTGGAATTCATCGTAAATAAGAGAAAAATCAAAAGGGTCCTGGTGGATGGAGGTGTGGGTCTGAATATCTGTTCTCTTGTCCTCATCAAGTAGTTGAAAATATCAGAAGACTCAATCGACAAAGGGAAGGGTATCAGGGTAAGAGCATATAATGATCAAGAAAGAGTGTCTCAGGGCACAATCAAACTCCCTATTCAAGTAGGGCCAGCTCTCATAGAAACCACTTGTCAGGTCTTGGACCTCGACTTACCAGATAATATCCTCTTAGGATGTCCATGGATCCATGCGATGAAAGCCATAACATCAAATTTTCACTAATGTGTGAAATTCACACATAATGGACAAGAGGTTACCATCCACAGAGATCCTGAACCTTTCTCATACTACAAGAATCTTGAAGAAAAATATCACAAAATCCCGCAGGTACCAAAAAATGATGAGGGCCCAATCCACATAATACATCGATCCCACTACCCTCGCATCCACTTCTGTGACAAAGACACCTACCACTCCCACCATTCCCACCATTGTAGACATAAAGCTCATCATCCAGGATGACGGTTGTGGAAACTACAAGCTTCCTAATAATGCTTTTGTGGTAGGAGAGTTACCACAATCTCCTAGATCATAGGGATGTCCACAAGAAAATCAAGCTTCCACATCACAAACGTCTCCAGAAGACTATCCTAAATTCACAAGTTGGGGAGACCTTGGCTAGGAGGTTATTGAAGAAGATCCATCACATATGCTTTATCAAGATGAAACACCACTACCCGAATTACCAATGGATGATAGAAGCAATGGTTTGCAAATGATGCTTGCAATGGGCTATGACAAAAACCAATGACTTGGACAAAATGACAATGGGCTTATAATACCTATCATGCCAGAGATGCAACCAATAAAGAAATCTTGGCCTTGGATGTACCCCTCCAAGTATAACCATACATCGCTGAAGTCCTCTGGTTAGAGTGGTTAATAAACCTTGTCAGCCAACCGCAACAGAACTACGATTACCAGTATCCACAGGTCGTATTCTAGATAACTATACCTTTGATATAATTGATGTCTATAGTAGTAGGGATGATGAGGACCCCATATCCAATCGACCTAGCCTTTTTGAGGATACCACTCTCTGCATGATTAGTACCTTATCCTTTGAAACAGACCATCAAAATCATGAGATCCGCCTAGTCTATCCCCAACTCATCAACTACGACCAATGAGGACCATCGATTCTCGATACATTCAAAAATGATGAGGCACTCTCAGAATTCATGGGATTGCGGGACAACATTCTAGATGGGGATCACAAGCAAGGTTTATAATGGATTTGGATACACATTCCTATTATGGAGAAACGATTGAATCCTTCAGTCGCAAAAGTGAGAAATTAAGAATAATATCCAAGTCCTTGAATGAAAACCACATTGTGGCACTCTCTAACAAGAAAAAAGTAAAAAGAAAGGATGCATCCAATAGTGAAAACCTCTATGAGGCACTTGAGGATGGGGGATTCAATCTTCCTCTAAGAGCTATTCATCAAGAAAAGTCAACAATCTTGGCAGAAAAATGCAATCCTATCAACCTAGGAACAGAGGAGATCCCGCATATGACATTCTATGCAGAATCACTATTATCAGAAGAGAAAGAACTCCTAGCAGCCTTCCTAAGGGAAAGACTATAAACTTTGCATGGAGTTATGTTGACATCCCATGACTTGATCCAAAGATTGTGGTTCATCACTTAGCAGTTCATCCAGAAGCAAAGCCTATCAGAGAAAATCTTTAAAAAATGCACCCTCAGATCGCCTTATTGGTCAAAATGGATATAAAAAATTTGTTAGATGCAGGATTCATCTCGCCAATAGACTATCTCGAATGGGTATCAAACTTGGTACCTATTTCAAAACTTGATGGAACTATTAGAATTTGCATAGACTTCATGGACTTGAACAAGGCATGTCCAAAAGATGATTTCCTGCTTCCGAACATCGACTTGATAGTAGACATGATAGTAGGACATGAGATGCTATCACTAATGGATGGATTCTAAGGATACAAGCAGATCATGATAGCTAAGGAAGACAAGCATAAAACAACATTCACTTGTCCATGGGGGACTTATTGCTAGAACATGATGCCATTCGGCCTAAAGAATGCAGGGGAAACATATCAGAGGGCCATGGCACTAATATTCCATGATATGATTCACAAGATGGTTGAAGACTATGTTGATGATATTCTAGCCAAGTCCAAAAAGAGAAAAGATCACATAACAACCTTAGGTTCCATCTTTGACAGGTTAGAGGAGTAGAAAGTCAGACTAAACCCAAAGAAGTGCATCTTCGGCGTACAATCAGGGAAGCTGCTAGGGTATATAGTGTCCATGAGGGGTATTGATGTCAATCCAGCAAAAGTAAAAGCAATCCTCAAGATGGAAGCAACAAAAACATTAAAGCAACAAAGAGGTCTCCAAGGTAGACTCCAATCAATCCAATGATTCATAGCGCAACTAGCGGACAAACAAAACCCATACTCTCACCTACTCCACAAGGGAGTCGCGTACAAATGGGATTCCAAGTGTGAAGAGGCATTCAATAAAATCAATGAATATCTACTAACACCACCGATATTAATGCCACTCATCCAAAGAAAGAGATTGATTCTTTATGTGTTAGCAACAACAATAGCCCTTGGAGCTCTCCTAGCTTAGCATGACGAAAACGGAATAGAGAGGGCTACCTACTATATTAGTAGAAAAATGGTCGGGCATGAGTTAAACTATTCATTCATCGAGAAAGCATGCCTAGTAGTAGTGTTTGCATCATAGAAATTCAAACATTACATGTTGGCACATAAAATAAAGCTCATAGCAAAAATTGATCCCCTCAAGTATCTAGTATCAAAGGCAATGCTCACAGGAAGAATGGAAAAATGGGTAATGATATTATCAAAATATGACATTGAGTATGTAGAGAGGAAAGCAATAAAGGGTTAGGTTATTGCTGATCAACTGACATAGGCACCTATTTATTCTAAGAGTCCTCTGGTCTCAGAGTTTCTAGATGAATCCATTTTGAATCTCAATGTAGCTAACCATTGGAAACTATATTTCGACGGCTCATACACACAACACGGATGAGGAGCGGGTGTCTTCTTCATCACCCCACAAGGGGATTGCATACCAAGGTCATACAAACTGGCATTTCCTTGCTCTAATAACATTGCAGAATACGAGGCCTTAACCATTAGAACATTCCAAGGCATTAGAACATTCCAAGAAATTAGGGACACATTCATTAAAAATTATGCATGCAACATTGCAATGGATGTTAGTCTCGAAGAACTCTTAGCTCTACAACAAGGAAAGGGTGAATCTTTCACTTCATTCCTTCAATGATGGCTATCAAAGGCCAATTGGAGTAAGTGGAACATGATGGAAAAACAACAAGTTTGCACCATCATTTCCAACCTTGAAGGCGGCTTGGAATTTCATCTCAAGGTTTAGGGCATCACCACATATGATCAATTAATCTCCAAGGCACTCAGGATCGAAAGAGCCCTCATGACTCAACCTACAGAATCAACATCATACTACAAACAACAAAATAATCTCCCACCATCCAATTACAATGATAAACCTCGTACATTGGAATGAAACAAAAACATTACTAATGATGGTGTCGTCGATTACAAGGTGGTCATTAGTGGTCCTCGCCAAAATGCATCCACATTGCAAATCCAACCACAACAACAAAACACTCATCACATAACATACCAACCAAACAAAAATCCAACCATCAATAATCTCAATGACCAAAGAGAACCACCCCAATGCAAAAGTTATCACAAATGAAAATACACAATTTTGGGGGAACCAGTTGAGTACATAATGAAAAAGTTGATCAATGAAAAACTCATCAAACCTCCTATATTCAAGAATTACCAAGATCCCGATGTCAAACCTCCTTGGTATAACGAGAATCAACTTTGTGAATTTCATAAAATGAAAGGCCACACTAAAAACAGTTGCATGAGACTCAAAAAAATCATCCAAGATCTCATCGATAAGAAAATCATAAACGTGCAACAACCTACGGGAAATCAGGATCTTAAGATATACACGAATCTGATGCCAAATCATGGAAACAAAGGGAATAAAAATGATAAAGGGAAGGGTAGTGTAGATCATATTTATGAATAAGTCGTTTCCACCTTAAATGAAGACTGCATGGTCATCACCATCAAAGGTTCCCATGTCAAAGATTATGGAGTCACCATAAGAGGTGGCAAAGTCACCATCGCAGGATCATCCCAACCAAATAGATTCTCTTCATCCAGATCTGTTCCACATGTTTACAATGTTGTAGACCAACTTAAGAGAATACTAGCACACATCTCCATCATGGAGTTATTAAAAATATCATCAGCTCATAAAAATATCCTTGAGGAAGCATTAGCCTCATCAGCTGTCCCCGCAGATTTCAATGCGGAGAAATTCCAAGCTCTATTCAGAAATATCATTACGCCTAATCTCATTACATTCTCTAACCAAGATTCCCCCCCCCCAACCATCTCACAACCTTGCACTTCACTTGGAATTCATCGTAAATAAGAGAAAAATCAAAAGGGTCCTGGTGGATGGAGGTGTGGGTCTGAATATCTGATCTCTTGTCCTCATCAAGTAGTTGAAAATATCAGAAGACTCAATCGACAAAGGGAAGGGTATCAGGGTAAGAGCATATAATGATCAAGAAAGAGTGTCTCAGGGCACAATCAAACTCCCTATTCAAGTAGGGCCAGCTCTCATAGAAACCACTTGTCAGGTCTTGGACCTCGACTTACCAGATAATATCCTCTTAGGATGTCCATGGATCCATGCGATGAAAGCCATAACATCAAATTTTCACTAATGTGTGAAATTCACATATAATGGACAAGAGGTTACCATCCACAGAGATCCTAAACCTTTCTCATACTACAAGAATCTTGAAGAAAAATATCACAAAATCCCGCAGGTACCAAAAAATGATGAGGGCCCAATCCACATAATACATCGATCCCACTACCCTCGCATCCACTTCTGTGACAAAGACACCTACCACTCCCACCATTCCCACCATTGTAGACATAAAGCTCATCATCCAGGATGACGGTTGTGGAAACTACAAGCTTCCTAATAATGCTTTTGTGGTAGGAGAGTTACCACAATCTCCTAGATCATAGGGATGTCCACAAGAAAATCAAGCTTCCACATCACAAACGTCTCCAGAAGACTATCCTAAATTCACAAGTTGGGGAGACCTTGGCTAGTAGGTTATTGAAGAAGATCCATCACATATGCTTTATCAAGATGAAACACCACTACCCGAATTACCAATGGATGATAGAAGCAATGGTTTGCAAATGATGCTTGCAATGGGCTATGACAAAAACCAATGACTTGGACAAAATGACAATGGGATTATAATACCTATCATGCAAGAGATGCAACCAATAAAGAAATCTTGGCCTTGGATGTACCCCTCCGAGTATAACCATACATCGCCGAAGTCCTCTGGTTAGAGTGGTTAATAAACCTTGTCAGCCAACCGCAACAGAACTACGATTACCAGTATCCACAGGTCGTATTCTAGATAACTATACCTTTGATATAATTGATGTCTATAGTAGTAGGGATGATGAGGACCCCAGATCCAATCGACCTAGCCTTTTTGAGGATACCACTCTATGCATGATTAGTAGCTTATCCTTTGAAACAGACCATCAAAATCATGAGATCCGCCTAGTCTATCCCCAACTCATCAACTACGACTAATGAGGACCACCGATTCTCGATACATTCAAAAATGATGAGGCACTCTCAGAATTCATGGGATTGTGGGACAACATTCTAGATGGGGATCACAAAGTAGGGTTTATAATGGAGTTGGATCACATTCCTATTATGGAGAAATGATTGAATCCTTCAGTCGCAAAAGTGAGAAATTAAGAATAATATCCAAGTCCTTGAGTGAAAACCACATTGTGGCACTCTCTAATAAGAAAAAAGTAAAAGGAAAGGACACATCCAATTGTGAAAACCTCTCTAAGGCACCTGAGGATGGGGGATTCAATCTTCCTCTAAGAGCTATTCATCAAGGAAAGTCAACAATCTTGGCAAAAAAATGCAATCCTGTCAACCTAGGAACAGAGGAGACGCCGCATATCACATTATATGCGGAATCACTATTATCAGAAGAGCAAGAACTCCTAGCAGCCTTCCTAAGGGAAAGACAAATAAACTTCGCATGGAGTTATGCTAACATCCAAGGACTTGATCCAAAGACCATGGTTTATCACTTAGTAGTCTATCCAAAAGAAAATCCTGTCAGACAAAAGCTTCAAAAAATGCACCCTCAAATCGCCTTATTGGTCAAAATGGATCTAAAAAATTTATTAGATACAGGATTCATCCAGCCAATAGACAATCCCAAATGGGTATCAAACTTGGTACCTGTTTCAAAACTTGATGGAACTATTAGAATTTGCACAGACTTCATGGACTTGAACAAGGCATGTCCAAAAGATGATTTCCCACTTCCCAACATCGACATGATAGTAGACATGATAGTAGTAAATGAGATGCTATCACTAATGGATGGATTCTTAGGATACAACCAGATGATGATAGCTAAGGAAGACAAGCATAAAACAACATTCACTTGTCCATGGGGGACTTATTGCTGGAAGATGATGCCATTCGGCCTAAAGAACGCACAGGCAACATATCAGAGGGCCATGACACTAATATTTGATGATATGATTCACAAGATGGTTGAAGACTATGTTGATGATATACTAGCCAAGTCCAAAAAGAGAAAAGATCACATAACAACCTTAAGTTCCATCTTTGATAGGTTGGAGGAGTACAAAGTCAGACTAAACCCATAGAAGTGCATCTTCGGCATACAATCAGGGAAGCTGCTAGGGTATATAGTGTCCATGAGGGGTATTGAGGTTGATCCAGCAAAAGTAAAAGCAATCCTCAAGATGGAAGCAATAAAAACATTAAAGAAACTAAGAGGTCTCCAAGGCAGACTCCAATCCATCCGATGATTCATAGCACAACTAGCGGACAAACAAAACCCATACTCTCACCTACTCCACAAGGGAGTCGCATATAAATGGGATACCAAGTGTGAAGAGGCATTCAATAAAATCAAGGAATATCTAGTATCACCACTAGTATCAATCCCACCCATCCCAAGAAAGCCATTGATTCTATATGTGTTAGCAACAACAACAACCCTTAGAGCTCTCCTAGCTTAGCATGACGAAAATAGAACAGAGAGGGCTATCTACTATATTAGTAGAACAATGGTTGGGCATGAGCTAAACTTTTCATTCATCAAGAAAGCATGCCTCGCAGTAGTGTTTGCATCACATAAATTTAGACATTACATGTTGGCACATAAAATAAAGCTCATCACAAAAATTAATCCCCTCAAGTATCTACTATCAAAGGCAGTGCTCATAAGAAGAATGGAAAAATAGGTAATGATATTATCAGAATATGACATTGAGTATGTAGAGAGCAAAGCAATGAAGGGTGAAGTTATTGCCAATCAACTAGCATATGCACCTATTTATTCTAAGAGTCCTCTGGTCTCAGAGTTTCTAGATGAATCCATTTTTAATCTCAATGCAGCTAACCACTAGAAACTATACTTCGACGGTTCATACACACAATACAAATCAAGAGTAGGTGTATTCTTCATCACTCCACAAGGGGATTGCATTCCAAGGTCATACAAACTGGCATTTCTCTACACTAATAACATTGTAGAATACAAGGCCTTAACCATAGGTCTCAAAATAGCAGTGTAGTGGAACATCATGGTTCTCAAAGTGTACGGAGACTCCCAATTGATCATAAATCAAGTCAATGATGAATCTCAGACTAAGGATGACAAGCTCACTCCATAGAAGAAAATGGTGGAAACTCTCAAAGAATCCTTCATCAAAATCACATTTGAGCAAATACCTAAAGCCAACAATAGAGCAGCAGATGCCATGGCAACAATTGGGTCCCTAATAGACATCCCCAACAATGTTCTAAAATATGAATTTTTGATTGAGCAACTTCTCATACCGGCATTCAAGGCACCTAAATCAGAATTTGTGTGGGAAATTGTTGGTCCCAACGATCCTTGGTATCATGAAATCTACACGTATCTTCACATAGGAATCATACCCACTGACCTACCATCAAACGTAAAATGAACCCTTGTTAAAAAGGCCTCTAGAATTGTCATCCTAGGTGATACCCTATATTGTAGAATCATAGAAGGTACCTTACTGCACTGCTTAAATGTAGAGGAGGCATTAACCGCTCTAACTAAGGTACACAATGGTATCTATGGTTCACATTCAAGCGGAATGACCATAGCCAATAAATTGTTGAGGATGGAGTATTATTGGCCCACAATGGAAAGAGAAGCACATGATTATGCCAGAAAATGTCTACAATGTTAGCAGCATGGGGACCTCATCCATGCTCCAGCTCAAGAGCTTCATCTGATCATCACACCATGGCCCTTCTCATAGTGGGGACTGGCTCTCATTGGAAAAATCACACCCACTTCATCCAACAGACACAGATTCATCATAAATTCCACAGAGTACTTTACTAAGTGGGTGGAGGCCATACTCATGACATATATAACTAGGAAGTAGATCTCAAAATTCATCCTGAACTATCTCATCTGTCATTATGGTGTCCCACAAGCCATTATCTCAGATAATGGGTCACCATTCAAGAACTAGGAGGTGCATGACTTGTGCAAGAAATTAAAAATCTAGCATCGCTTCTCCACCCCATACTATCCCCAAGGCAATGGCCAAGTAGAAGCTACAAACAAAACCATCCTCAAAATCCTTAAGAAAAAATATCAATGACGTAGGTCATGACTGGCATCTGAAGCTTAATCTCACCCTCTGGGATTATCGAACCAGCATCCACACACCCACTAGCGCCACCCCATTCTCCTTGGTTTATGGTTCAGAAGTGGTTCTTCCTATTGAGATCGAGCTCCCATCCCTCAGGATATCACTACAAAACCTCATCACAGATGAAGAGTATCGGGTATCAGGACTAAATGAGCTGGAGCTACTAGATGAGAGATGAATAGATGCTTTAAATAATTTGCAAGTCTATCATAATAGACTCAAACAAAGCTACAACAAGAAAATAAGAAGCAGGACTTTCCAAGTCAAAGAACTGGTATTAAAAGAAAATCAAAAGAATATCCCAAACCCAAGCAACAAAGGCAAGTTTGAACCTAATTGGTTAGGACCTTTCATCATCATGATAAGTTATAAATCAGGGGCGTATCAGTTATCAACACCTGAAGGGGAACCTCTACAGGAGCCCATGAATAGCTCCCATCTCAAAAAGTTTTATGCCTAAAATCTTTCAAGGTATAGAACCAATAATCCAAAACAATTAGAAAATTTCCTTAAAAAAATGGTTACTTCGATGAAAACCTGGCAAGTAAGCGTCTTTGTGACAACAAAAAAAAGAGAAAAAAATCCAAAAAAAATTAAAAGAAGGATAAAAAATTAGTAAAGAGAAAAATCGTCCCCTAAACCACTTTGGTGGCACATTGGGCAAGTACCTTGGTGAAAACCTGGCAAGCAGATGCCTTGCATAAATAAGTACTTTTCATCCACCAGGAACTTTATGGCTTGTTCTACATCATCCATCCATTTCACTTCCATCATCCATCACATTAAGGTCTCCATCCATCACTCGTCCACTTGCATCTGCACCATAGCTTGGTCCTGCAATTGTATCATGATCCCTCTTAGTACTTTTCGGCCCATCCTCAAGGTCAATTTGTCCTGCCTTTATCAGAGTAGTCTATTGTGTCACACTGGGGGCATGTTCTCATCGGATTAGATTCGTGTATGATCTTAAGGTCCTCAAATCAGAAAATCCAAAAACATCAGAATATCAAAAAATCCAAAAACATCAAAATATCAGAAAATCCAAAAATATCAAAATATCAGAAAATCCAAAAACATCAGAAAGTTAGAAAATCCAAAAACATCAAAACATATCAAAATCCAAAAAAAGGTCAAAAAGTCAGTCAAAAAGTCAGTCAAAAAGTCAAAAATAGAGTCGTCTTGTCGAACTACGTCATCTTTGAGCTTGAACATAGGCAAGGTTGATCTTTGATCATCCCCCGAGACACTTAGGTCAGTCCTTTAGGAGTCTATCATAATAAACTGACATCTCATCATGTATATCTTCATCTATAAATCGATCAAGTCATTAGTCTAAACTACGTGGTCTTTGCGTGTATAATGTAGGCAAGGCTAATCTGTTGATCAACCCCCAAGGCCCCTATGATAGGTCTTTAGGTTAGTTTCTTGGTCAAAATCTTAGAAAATCCCAAGAAATTGGAAAATTGAAAATCAAAACATTTGAAAATCTCAAAAAATACCAAAAACAACCTCAAAACATTGGAAAACTCCAAAAAAATCCAAATATTTGAGAAAATCCATCCACCTCATCTCACTTGCACCTGCAATAAACACCATCCATAATAAAATAATCGTCATCCTCAACCTTTGGTGAAATAGTTAGAAACAAGTCTAGCAGGTTAAAAAAAAGTAAAACTCAAAAACGTCAAGTCTCAGGTTTAAGTCAGTACATAAGCAAGTTGGTGAATTCTTTGTCTCGATAGTCAATCATCCAAATAGTCCCATATCAATCATCTAATAACATCATGTCCCAGGATGTATCCTTCCTACAAGGGGCATTATTTATCAGAAAGAACACTTTGGATAAATGAAATGATGTGCCGCCATCCACTAACATGTCCTAGGATGTATCCTTCCTACAATGGGCATTATCTTTTGGCAATAAGTTTTGGTTCTCATCTTTAAAAACACATTCCCTTTTGGTTAGCGGTATTGAAGAACATCAACTTGTTTGCATGCTTTATCTTTGTCTTTTGAATTATCTTATTGTGCTTAGTCCAAGGACCTCTCCATGATATTTGAACAAAGGATTTAGAGAGATAGGAATGAGGAAACAATCATTATCCTTTTGTATGCTATGTGTGTTGGACATTCTTGTAAAATAACCTTTGCGAATACTTGCTCTGTTAGATATGCATAGAGGATGTTTTGGACAGTTTGTTGACTATTACATTGATTGGTTACACCTTTCTGTGTTTTGGTCCGAAATGTTTGAAACTTCTAAAGTGAATCTTAGCAAGGTTTTTGTATGTCAGGTGTGAACAAGAATACTCCTATCTATTCATCGAGTCAAATTCCATCACACTAAGTACAATGCCATCCTAGTCCTTTATACCTTGATGCATCATACCTATGTGTGTTATCAAACATAAGGTTAGTGACCCTTTTAAAATCCCAATCCTTGATAAGCAAATCATCATCATTTCTCATAAAGTTGGCTTGTTGGATCCTCTTGTCATCATCTAATGTCTTCTTTTCCACACTAACATCACAGCATGAATATTTAATCATCATCACCAATGCATCCATCATGCATCCATCGCGCATTCATCTTGCATCCACAAGCCATCAATATTTCAAATGTCATCTCACATGCATAATCATTATCATAATATAGATCTGTTACTCTAAGCATCTCATAAATCATCCATTTGCATAATCATGGCATATCACATCATATCATCATTTAAGTTGTTTAGGATAATATAGATTTGTTATTCTAAGCATCTCAAAATCATCTCATTTGCATGATCATCCATAACCATCCATTTTGAACCTCTTTATTGCGAGATCGACCCTCAAATCGAATATTTTCGCTCGATCTCTCGAGGGGGCAATGTACTAGTATACTTCTTTCCCTTGGGGCAACCAAAAAAATCAGGAATTTTTTTAATTTTGATCGCAGAAAGTTTATTCTTTGAACCAATGCAACAAGTACATTGCTTCAAAGAGGAAAAAAATGTAAACATGCAAAATTAACATCATGCATTAGGTCCATTCATCAATTAATCAAGTTCACCTTCATCCATTCATCAGGTAATCTCATTAATTTCCATTTCCTAAGGTCATTAATTTAAAATTAAACAAACTTTAACATTAACCTTTCAATTAAATAAATCAATACCTTTAATTAAATAAACCAAATTTTATTTAATTAAATCTCCAAATGCATATTTCATCGTTTTCTGATTTAAATAAATCAAAAATTCAAGTCAAAAGGGGTCAAAACATCCTAATCATCATTAGGCTAATCTAATCCTGATTAAATTAACCTAACCACCCACTTGCACAAATAAATCAATTTATTGATTTATTAAAATCCTTATTTTCTTTCAACATGGCATCTTGGAGGAATATTCCCCACTCAACATTTTCAGAATTTTAAATTTTGACATGTCCCCCACTCGGAATTTTAAATTCTGACATGTCCCCCACTTAGAATTTTAAATTCTAACATGTCCCCCACTCAGAATTTTAAATTCTAACATGTCCCCCACTCAAAAGTTTAAATTTTGACATATCCCCCACTCAACATTTTCAAAATTTTAAATTATGACATGTCCCCCAACTTAGAATTTTAAATTCTGACATGATCCCCACTCAGAATTTTAAATTCAGAAATTCTTACATGTCTCCCCACCAACAATTTTAAAATTTTGGCACATTGGCCAAAATGTGCTCATCCTCCAACCTATCAGAAGTTGACAAGTGGCCTCATCTCATTTTCCAATCTCTCATCAAGAAAATCTATAAATGGAAGCTTCATCCTCCACAATTTCATCTACAACTATTATGCAAGGTTACTCTCTTGGATTGAGAAGTAATCTTATTCTTCACCATTGCAATTTATCACCTGAGCTTGAGCAAGGATTGGGAAGGGCTATTTGCTACAATAGCACCAATCCAATATGGAATAAGGTATAAATTATGTTGCTTCTTTCATTCTTTCAATCTAATTTGATTTTCTATTATGTTTAGAAAACATTTTTAATTATTTCATAGGAGTATTTATAAAACTTGTATGCACTCGCCTTCTTTATGGAGTTTAGAATGTTTGCAGATTTGAGAAGTGCTCATAAAAACTATTGTGAAATCTTCTGAATTTCTTCAATAAATCTAGTGGTGAAAATTCTTGAGTTGAAAGAAAACCAAATTTATTAAGGGGATTGAATTTGTATGCCTAGATTTATTTTAATTGTATCTGGAGAAAAACTAGACTATTGTTCATATCATTTATTTTATATTGTGGGAATACATATATATACATTTCTGGTGTTCAGTGTTTTGTATGTGAAAATAAAATAAGATGTAATATAAAAATAAAATATAAGTATTTGTTCTATTTTTTGTGTGGTGTAATTTACAAGAAATAAAATATAATAAAAAAAATATTTATGTATGGGGTGGAGTGGTCGGCTGAAGCCGTACCACCCCATGCCTAGTGGACAGTTGTATGCAGCCGCCATAGGCTCGACATAGCAGCTAAGGCTATTGGTTGCAGCCTAGTGGGGATCGCGGCCTCCCCACGTACCTCCACTACGGTTATTTGCTATTAAATGGTTTTTTTTTTAAATTTGATTTTATCATATTTTCAATTTTTATGATATACATGTTATATATATATATATATATAATGGGTGATCACACAATAGTGGTTTACAATTTTTGGCCAAACTTGACACTGAAATAATTTTTTGTAACTAAATCTTTATTTTCAGGCACCTATAGCGGTTAAACCGTGAGGAATTTGAAGATGATGCAAACTAGAGTTTCATGAAATTTTGTCTATAGATTTTAAATATATATTTTTTAAAAATTTTGGAGTTAGATTGCATTTCTTTTCCCATCTCCCTCGAAAACTATTTTTTTTTAGAAAACATCATTTTTAAAAAGTGATGCTCATTGTATAACGCATAACTTTTTTTCCATGAAGGATAAAATTCTAATTCTTTCGAATTTAAATTCTTAACTCTGATATCTAGTGCTTCCACTTGGTTAGATAGTTTTTTATTGAAAATATTTTTTCTTTAATCAAGTTTCAAAGTCAAACCAATTATAATTCAGACATAGCAACCGTATAGCGTAACATTTTCAGTATGTATCAAAATTCAATTTTTTTCTCCTTGTTGGATCGTGTACTTCAATATCTGGTGCACTCAGTTTTTTATATTTTTCTTTTGATAATCTGCTATTTTTCCACATGTGAAGAACAAAGAGCTTGATATCTGGTGAAAAACTTACATTCATGAGAAATAAAAAATAAATATAATAATAAAATAAAATTTATTTAAAATTATACTTTTTGGGAAGCTTATAATAAGGACTACATACTTACAAAAAATAAATTTTAAATGAATTCATTTGATTCCCCCAAAGGTAAATCAAAAGTTGGTTTTTATCAGCATTTTGATAGGTGTAAAGGAGACTCCGTTATAGGTATGGTTTAAAACTAGCGGGGTTCTATCCAAGGGGGTTTGGTTTAAGGTAGTTTGATCACACCCTCTTCAATTGGAATGATTTAAATGGAACTTTTTAAGGCTTAAATCATTATATTTTCTAAAAATATGTGATTTCAACAAAAATCAGATCCATAAAAGTGTGTATAATATGTTTTAAATGAATGAATTTAATATATGTTTTATATATATGTATATATATATATACATGTATATATGTATATATATACATGTATATATGTATATATATATATGCATATATGTATGTATATATCCATATACACAATTTTATGCATATATACATATATGCATATATATATATATATATGATATTTAAATATGTTGGGATTATGGAATAATGAAGTAAATTTGCAAATGACATAGTGTAATTGAGTAAATTAGAATTAAGCTTTGTGACTAAAATTAAATCGAATATGCTCGAGAAGTTAAATTATTTATTTGGTGAAATTATTGTGTTTCAAAATATGTTTTATAGTGTTGTTTTACGTAATTGGTTATTCTCGATATTATTCGTTGAGTCTATTGTGGTTTTCTTGTTATTGTATTTGTGTCAAGTGGGAAAGCCCTTGAGTGAGTTAATCTTCTTGTAGGATTTTAAGTCATTGATTAGGGACTTCTAGAGGTGGGGATACTGATGTTTATATTTGATCTCGTATTTTGATGTTTCGCCTATGTTTTGGCTATGGTTTTCATTTGAGTTGCACATAGATTGTACCATTTTATGGATGTGTTTCATATGATTTTTCCAAGATGGCTATGCCTCGGGGATGTTCCATTTGTTGGTTCAGTGTTCTTGTTGGTACAATCCCTTGATGTTAGATTTTATGTTTTGGGTGTCTAGGGAGAGTGGTTGTAAGTGGGGGTCGGTGCACAAAGGGGTTGTCAGGGTAACCCATTTAGAGTTAGATTAATCAATGATAACCTAAGTAATTAATTAGGGGTTGGGTAGTTAAACAATAATCAAGATAACTATGGATGCATCGTCTACCTGCTAGTGCTATCATAGACTAAAGGTCGGCCGAGAAGGCCACTGTTGTCATGATCATTGCCTCATCCTTACGAGAGATTAACGATTCCACATGAGTAACCCTATGGAGTGGCACCTTGAGATAGGCTGTCAGGAGAACCATAGATGGAGGTGGCACCTTGTGATAGGTTTTCTGGATAATCCATGTGAAGCCATGCGATTACACTCTCCCCTAACATTCCTTTTGAGTTTTTTTCATTGAAGTCCTCTGGAAGTGGTCTATTGTTATGTTTTGGTGATTTATCATAGTTTAGTTTTCTAAGTAGTCTATTGTTATGTTTTGGTGATTTATCATTGTTTAGTTTTCTAAGTGGTCTTTTGATATTGGGTTATCTTGTCAAGAATTTGTCCTGTGTTACTGTTTGGATGTGCTTGGTCGAGGATCTTTCCTTGTTTACTCCTAGCACGGGGGTGGTTAGGTAGAATGTGCTACGTACCCAATTAGGTCCCCTTTGGATGCAGTTGTACCATTCAATGCAGGGTTTTGTAGATGTTGATCCAGGATTCATATGTTACCATATGTATATTTGTATTACAAATGTATTTCATTTATGGATGTCTCATTCCCACGTGCATTGGGAAGACTTTTATGTAATTTTTATATGTGTTCATTGAGATGTATTATCATACCATGTAATCATTCGTGAACTCTCATTTGTAAATACTGTTAATGTTATGTTATATCTGTGGAAATATATATACTTAATATCTTCATGATTAATTTATTTATGATTTGCATGTATGGTTTTATATGGATTACTCTTATTAATGTGGTTATCATTAATGGATGTTTTAAATGGTGATATGTGAATGGATACGTAATTGAATATTTTATGTTTATTCTATTATATTTGTTATGGGTTAGTTTGGTAATGTCACCTCGTGTCCCCCAAGGGATTTAGTTGTGCAACTTAGAACATTGTTATGTTGGAATACTTAAGTACATTCCTTATGTTATTTAAAAAAAAAATTGTTGCATTTTTACTTGTTCGTTTGGGGTTTGCACGACAAGGTGTTACATTGCACTCCAAGGTGCAATTTCTAGTTTCTATTATTTTTTATTTTTACCATAATAAAGGAACTTTATCATTTTTTCACATTTCTCATTCACTAGTATTAATCACGCATTCATCTTGCATCCACAAGCAAACAAAATTTCGCGTGTCATCTCACATGCATAATCATTATCATAATATAGATCTGTTAGTCTAAGCATCTCATAAATCATCTCATTTGCATCATCATCCATAACCATCCATTTTGAACCTCTTTATCGCGAGATCGACCCTCAAATCAAATATTTTCACTCGATCTTTCGAGGGGGCAATGTACTAGAATACTTCTTTCCCTTGGGGCAACCGAAAAAATCAAGATTTTTTTTAATTTTGATTGCAGAAAGTTTATTCTTTGAACCAACGCAACAAGTACATTGCTTCAAAGAGGAAAAAAATGCAAACATGCAAAATTAACATCATGCATTAGGTCCATTCATCAATTAATCAAGTTCACCTTCATCCATTCATTAGGTAATCTCATTAATTTCCATTTCCTAAGGTCATTAATTTAAAATTAAACAAACATTAACCTTTCAATTAAATAAATCAATACCTTTAATTAAATAAACCAAACTTTATTTAATTAAATCTCCAAATGCATATTTCATCATTTTCTGATTTAAATAAATCAAAAATTCAAGTCAAAAGGGGTCAAAACATCCTAATCATCATTAGGATAATCTAATCCTGATTAAATTAACCTAACCACCCACTTGCACAAATAAATCAATTTATTGATTTATTAAAATCCTTATTTTCTTTCAACATGGCATCTTGGAGGTATATTCCCCACTCAACATTTTCAGAATTTTAAATTTTGACATGTCCCCCACTCGGAATTTTAAATTCTGACATGTCCCCCACTTAGAATTTTAAATTCTAACATGTCCCCCACTCAGAATTTTAAATTCTAACATGTCCCCCACTCAAAAGTTTAAATTTTGACATATCCCCCACTCAACATTTTCAAATTTTTAAATTATGAGATGTCCCCCCACTTAGAATTTTAAATTCTGACATGACCCCCACTCAGAATTTTAAATTCAGAAATTCTTACATGTCTCCCCACCAACAATTTTAAAATTTTGGCACATTGGCCAAAATGTGCTCATCCTCCAACCTATCAGAAGTTGACAAGTGGCCTCATCTCATTTTCCAATCTCTCATCAAGAAAATTTATAAATGGAAGCTTCATCCTCCACAATTTCATCTACAACTATTATGCAAGGTTACTCTCTTGGATTGAGAAGTAATCTTATTCTTCACCATTGCAATTTATCACCTGAGCTTGAGCAAGGATTGGGAAAGGGCTATTTGCTACAATAGCACCAATCCAATATGGAATAAGGTATAAATTATGTTGCTTCTTTCATGCTTTCAATCTAATTTGATTTTCTATTATGTTTAGAAATTTTTTTTAATTATTTCATAGGAGTATTTATAAAACTTGTATGCACTCGCCTTCTTTATGGAGTTTAGAATGTTTGCAGATTTGAGAAGTGCTCATAAAAACTATTGTGAAATCTTTTGAATTTCTTCAATAAATCTAGTGATGAAAATTCTTGAGTTGAAAGAAAACCAAATTTATTAAGGGGATTGAATTTGTATGCCCAGATTTATTTTAATTGTATTTGGAGAAAAACTAGACTATTGTTCATATCATTTATTTTATATTGTGGGAATATATATATATATATATATATATATACATTTATGGTGTTCAGTGTTTTGTATTTGAAAATAAAATAAGACGTAATATAAAAATAAAATATAAGTATTTGTTCTCTTTTTTGTGTTGTGTAATTTACAAGAAATTAAATATAATAAAAAAAAATATTTATGTATGGGGTGGAGTGGTCGGCCGAAGCTGTACCACCCCATGCCTAGTGGACAGCTGTATGCAGCCGCCATAGGTTGGACATAGCAGCTAAGGCTGCTGGTTGTAGCCTAGTGGGGATCACGGCCTCCCCACGTACCTCCACTAGGGTTATTTGCTATTAAATGGTTTTTTTTTTAAATTCAATTTTATCATATTTTCAATTTTTATGATATACATGTTATATATATATATATATATATATATATATATATATATATATAATGGGTGATCACAAAATAGTGGTTTACAATTTTGGCCAAACTTGACACTAAAATAATTTTTTAACTAAATCTTAATTTTAGGCACCTATAGCGGTTAAACCGTGAGGAATTTGGAGATGATGCAAACTAGAGTTTCATGAAATTTTGCCTATAGATTTTAAATATATTTTTTTCAAATTTTTGGAATTAGATTGCATTTCTTTTCCCATCTCCCTCGAAAACTATTTTTTTTTATAAAACAACATTTTTAAAAAGTGACGCTCACTATATAATGCATAACTTTTTTTCCATGAAGGATAAAATTCTAATTCTTTCGAATTTAAATTCTTAACTTTGATATCTAGTGCTTCCACTTGGTTAGATAGTTTTTTATTGAATATTTTTTCTTTAATCAAGTTTCAAAGTCAAACCAATTATAATTCAGATAGAGCGCAACTGTATAACGCGTAACGTTTTTGGTATGTATCAAAATTCAATTTTTTTCTCTTTGTTGGATCGAGTACTTCAATATCTGGTGCACTCATATTTTTTATATTTTTTTTTGATAATCTGCTATTTTTCCACATGTGAAGAACAAAGAGCTTGATTTCTGGTGAAAAACTTACATTCATGAGAAATAAAAAATAAATATAATAATAAAATAAAATTTATTTAAAATTATACTTTTTGGGAAGCTTATAATAAGGACTACATACTTACAAAAAATAAATTTTAAATGAATTCAGTTGATGCCCCAAAAGGTAAATCAAAAGTGGGTTTTTATCAGCATTTTGATAGGTGTAAAGGAGACTCCGTTATAGGTATGGTTTAAAACTAGTGGGGTTCTATCCAAGGGGGTTTGGTTTAAGGTAGTTTGATCATACCCTCTTCAATTGGAATGATTTAAATGGAACTTTTTAAGGCTGAAATCATTATATTTTCTAAAAATATGTGATTTCAGCAAAAATCATATCCATAAAAGTGTGTATAATATGTTTTAAATGAATGAATTTATTATAAGTTTTATATATATACATATATATGTATATATTTATATATATATATGCATATATGTATATATATATATATATATATATATATATATATATATATATATATATATATATATATATATATATATATATATATATATATATATATGCATATATATGCATTGATATTTAAATATGTTGGGATTATGGAATAATGAAGTAAATTTCCCAATGACATAGTGTAATTGAGTGAATTAGAATTAAGCTTTGTGACTAAAATTGCATCAAATATGCTCGAGAAGTTAAATTATTTATTTGGTGAAATTATTGTGTTTTAAAATATGTTTTATAGTGTTGTTTTACGTAATTGGTTATTCTCGAGATTATTCGTTGAGTCTATTGTGGTTTTCTTGTTATTGTATTTGTGTCAAGTGGGAAAACCCTTGAGTGAGTTAATCCTCTCGTAGGATTTTAAGTCATTGATTAGGAACTTCTAGAGGTGGGGATACTGATGTTTATATTTGATCTCGTATTTCGATGTTTGGCCTATGTTTTGGCTATGGTTTTCATTTGAGTTGCACATAGATTGTACCATTTTATGGATGTGTTTCATATGATTTTGGCAAGATGGCTATGCCTCGAGGATGTTCCATTTGTTGGTTCAGTTTTCTTGTTGGTATAATCCCTTGATGTTAGATTTTATGTTTTGGGTGTCTAGGGAGAGTGGCTGTAAGTGGGGGTCGGTGCACAAAGGGGTTGTCAGGGTAACCCATTTAGAGTTAGATTAATCAGTGATAACCTAAGTAATTAATTAGGGGTTGGGTAGTTAAACAATAATCAAGATAACTATGGATGCCTCGTCTACTTGTTAGTGCTATCATAGACTAAAGCTGGGCTGAGAGGGCCACTGTTGGCATGATCATTGCCTCATCCTTACGAGAGGTTAACAATTCCACATGAGTAACCCTATGGAGTGGTGCCTTGAGATAGGCTGTCAGGAGAACCATAGATGGAGGTGGCACCCTGTGATAGGTTGTCTGGATAATCCATGTGAAGCCATGCGATTACACTCTCCCCTAACATTCCTTTTGAGTTTTTTTCATTGAAGTCCTCTGGAAGTGGTCTATTGTTATGTTTTGGTGATTTATCGTAGTTTAGTTTTCTAAGTAGTCTATTGTTATGTTTTGGTGATTTATCGTTGTTTAGTTTTCTAAGTGGTCTTTTGATATTGGGTTATCTTGTCTAGAATTTGTCTTGTGTTACTGTTTGGATGTGCTTGGTTGAGGATCTTTCCTTGTTTACTCCCAACACGGGGGTGGTTAGGTAGAATGTGCTACGTACCCAATTAGGTCCCCTTTGGATGTAGTTGTACCATTCAATGCAGGGTTTTGCAGATGTTGATCTAGGATTCATATGTTACCATATGTATAGTTGTATTACAGATGTATTTCATTTATGGATGTCTCATTCCCACGTGCGTTGGGAAGACTTTTATGTAATTTTTATATGTGTTCATTGAGATGTATTATCATACCATGTAATCATTAGTGAACTCTCATTTGTAAATACTGTTAATGTTATGTTATATCTGTGGAAATATATATCCTTAATATCTTCATGATTAATTTATTTCTGATTTGCATGTATGGTTTTATATGGATTACTCTTATTAATGTGGTTATCATTAATGAATGTTTTAAATGGTGATATGTGAATGGATACGTAATTGAATATTTTTTGTTTAGTCTATTATATTTGTTATGGGTTAGTTTGGTAATGTCACCTCGTGTACCCCAAGGGATTTAGTTGTGCAACTTAGAACATTGTTATGTTGGAATACTTAAGTACATTCCTTATGTTATTTAAAAGAAAAAATTGTTGCAATTTTACTTGTTCCTTTGGGGTTTGCACGACAAGGTGTTACATTGCACTCCAAGGTGCAATTGCTAGTTTCTATTATTTTTCTTTTTACCATAATAAAAGAACTTTATCATTTTTTCACGTTCCACATTCACTAGTATTAATTGACATGTAGGGGGCTTAATTTAGCATGACAAATATTTATTGATTTGGTTATATCCTTGAATGATAACACCAAATTTACAGTTTATGATTTATAGGATCCAAAGCATTAATGAGGTGACCTAGTTAATGAGTTGACCTAAATTATATTTATTAGCATTGTTGTAGTCTTTGTGTTAATTTCATAGCATAAAGTTTTAGATAGCTTTCCAAAGATTAACACACACCTTACCCACTATGAGCATTTGGGAAATAGATTTAGTTCAAAAGAAAGAAAATAATTAATATATATTGTATATTAATATTAATATTAATATTAGAACTTGACATATTCTAAAATCTATAATATAATTATATATTATAAATAAAATTTATATTATATAATTAATTTAATTCTTTTATTAATATAATAATATTATATATATTATATTCAAACTATGAGTTGTATATTTATAGTTAAAATAATATTTAATTATTATATAGTTTAAATGTTGTTACTATTTTAAATAGTAAAATATAATATATATTTTAAATAACATAAATTGAATTAAATATAATATAATTATACTTATTATTATATATAAAAATTATATTAATATTATTATATATTATATTTTAGAATATAAATTATTGAATATAAATTAAAAATAGCTCAATTAATAAATAATATTTGTAATATAGTACAAATTAAATTAACATATAAATATAATACAATATATACTAAATATAACATAAATAAAATTGTACATATTGTATATGAATATTAATATTAAATTATAACTTAACATATTATAAAATCTAATATATATAATTATATTATACTTCAAATGTATATCATATAATTAATTTAACTCTTTTAATAATTGTATTTATTAATATAATAATATTATATATATATTATATTTAAACTATCACTTATATATTTAGTCAATAGGCTATTTGTGTCAAATTTCCATCAGGATTTTTTTCAACCCAACCATGAATAGAATTTCTTGGCACTGGAAAGTAATAATCATTGACAGTCGGTGGTAAGTTTCCTAGGGTTGTTTATGACAATGTGGAGCTTTCTAATTATTTGGGTTGGAAATGGTGAAGTTGGTTGCCTCGATACATGGAAGGGTCATCTCACAAAGTTGGTTTACAATTTCTGAGAGATCCTAATTTTTGTTGAAATCACATATTTTTAGAAAGTATAATGATTTAAGCCTTGAAAAGTTACATTTAAAGGATTCCAATTGAAGAGGTTTTGATCAAACCACCTTAGATCAAACCCTCGTGGATAGAACCATACCTATAACAAAGTCTCCTTTACACCTATCAAAATGCTGATAAAAAACAACTTTTGATTTACCTTTTGGGGGATAAAATGAATTCATTTAAAATTTAGTTTTTGTAAGTATGTAGTTCTTATTATAAGCTTCCCAAAAGGTATAATTTTAAATAAATTTAATTTTATTATTATATTTATTTTTATTTCTTGTGAATGTAGGTTTTTCACCAAAAATCAAGCTTTGTGTTCTACACATGTGGAAAAATAACATATTATAAAAAAAATTGAAAATATGAGTGCACTAGATATTGAAGTCCTTGCTCCAACAAAAAAAATAAATTTCAATACATAAAAAGAAAAATTATACGTTATACGCTCCACCTATGTGTGAATTGTAATTTTTTTGACTTTGAAACTTGATTAAGGAAAAAATATTCAATAAAACACTATGAAACCAATTGGAAGCACTAGATATCATAGTTACAAATCTAAATTCAAAAGAAAAAATTATCCTTCATGGAAAAAAAATTATGCGTTATATGGTGAGTGTCACTCCTTAAAAATGTTGTTTACTAAAAAAACCTAGTTTTCAAAGGAGATGGAAAAAGAAGTGCAATCTAATTCCAAAAAAATTGAAAAAAATATATTTAAAATCTACAGAAAAAATGTCACAAATCACTATTTTGCATCACATTCAAATTCCTCATGGTTTAGTCACTATAGGTGCCTGAAAGTGAAGATTTAGTTAGAAAAAATTATTTCAGTGTCCAGTTTGGCCAAAAATTGTAAACTTATTGTGGGATCACCTAAAAGCAGAATGGTAAGTGTTTGCTTGCGTGAGGGTTAATGCATCATGGCATTATACGCTGATGTGAAAGGAAGTAAATGCAATATTCAATGTTGCAATGTGGGAAAGTATACTCCAAATGTGCGAAAAAATATATTGATTAAGTTGCATTGTTGAAAGAGCCATTGTGGTGTCAGTTTGATAGCAGAGGCTCCGTTTTATATTAGATTGGATGGTTTTAAAACTGTTATGCTCCAAAATCTGTAAGTCATTTTATATGGGTATTTTGCATAAATGATTAATTTATTATTCATGTCTTTCGCTTTCTACCTATGGTTCCTTGTTATATGTTTGTATCTTTGGTGTTATACCCATTTTAGAGAGTTCAATGAGATTATGGCTTTGTATGGATGGAGAAATTGTAGTTAAATATTCTTTCTTTCATAAAAAAAATATGGTTAGGGTTAGTAATTTTTTCGCCCTTCATTTATTGTTTGTAGTTATCTCTATGCATCTATGGCCTTATACCCATTAACATAGGAGTAATTGCATATATATATATATATATATATGTAGAGGGTTAGTATGAAAGCATAAAGATATTCAAGATAAAATTAGTTTAGTGGCTATTAATTGTTATTCTAATAGCTCTTTTACAATTTCTCTATTTGTCTATGATATTTACTACCAAGTAATGTCACTCAAATTTTCAATTAAGTTTGTGGCATTATACCGATTTTGAATAGATTATTGCTACCCATTAGCTTTACGAGTTCTATTTAATGTGGGTTTCCATTCATCTATCATTTATGTGCGTTTCTTAAGTGTTATTCTAACACCTCTTAAAATTGTTACATAGACTGCTTGTCTTGTACCATTGTGTTTCATGATTTTCTTTTTTCCTCATCTATTTGAACCTCTTTATAACAAATAGTTAAATGTCGTGGTTATTTTGTCTGGATGGAACATATTATATGTCTTGTATCAATATGTTTCATGCTATTCTTTTTTCTCATATGTTTGAAGTTCCCCATAACAAACTATTCATTATCATAGTTTTCCTCTTCTATTCTCCATATTTTAAAGCTCTATTTAATGTGGGTTTCTGAACATTTTCCATTTTTCTGTGATTCTTAAGTGTTTTTCTAATAGTTTTTTTCCAATTTCCCTTTTTTTCTATAATATTTAGTAGCAAATATGTGTTACTCTAATACCCCTTATACAATCACTCTATTTTTATTTAATATATATGTGTATATTTATTTGTCTATGTTTCAAAGCATTAATTTTCACATACAGTTCACATTGCATACCATTCTCTTTGGAAGGATTTGAAGTTAAATCTATCGAAAACATACCAAGCAACAAACTATGCAAAATGTGTATAACACCAAAGATGCACAAAGTATATATATGTATATATATATATATGTATGTATATGTATATATATATATATATATACATATGAATGTATATGTGTGTGTGTGTGTTTTTTTTTTCTAATAGTTCTTTTACAATTTCCATATTTGTCTATAATATTTAGCGCTAGATAATGTAGCTCAAATTTAGAATTGACAAGCCAACTATTACATAGATTACTTGTCTTGTATCAATATGTTTTATTATATTCTTTTTCTCTCATCTATTTGAAACTCCCAGTAACAAATTATTCTATTGTTCTTGAAACAAGAATTGTTTTCAATTTTTTAAATTCTAAAATTTTAGGGTTTTCGATGTAATGCCCAATTGTGCGAACCCCAAAGGATAACTAAACAATAATTACTACACAATTTTCTTTTTAAAAAAAATAAATGTAAACATACATGAGATGCACATCAAGTCCTACGTCATGAAACTTAGTTAAAAAAATCCACTAAAAATTACGTCCCTTGGGGTACACGAGGAGTCATTATGAAACTTAAATTTATACAATAGAAATAAAGAATGAAAACCAAAGATACAATCCATAACAAATTTTACATTTACAAATGTAACACATACATGATAAAACATTAATAAGAAACCATCCATGTACATTAATACAACATATATATATAATTACCTCAAAACTCATAATGATAAAATTTATATCATCATATAAACTCAAGGGACATATTTCCACAAATACAACGTATCGAATAACAACTACCATGGATCAAAAGTCGTAAAAGGTATAACATTACATTTCATTACAATGCTCAAAAGTAACAATGATACAAAAATATCCCCCAACATGAATGGGAATTCATATAGAATGATATTGTTGAATAGATAAATAGAAAGTATCATAACTGGCTCAAAGATAGATACAATTTGGAGTCACCGTAAAGGACACCAACCCGCACCTCACGATCCTCAACTAGGGACCCAATGGGGTACTTAGCATGTTCCACCTGACCATGTGGATTTGAAGACCCATCCACCATGCTAAGGAGCTGAAAAGAAAGTGACCCCAACCAAGAATGCCACAAGACCAACCCAATAAAGAATACCATAGTAACAATAACTCCAAAAGCATCAACACAAGATTCCACAGACCATAAACAACAACAACCAAGATCCAATCATAGTAAACACAAAACCATAAGGAAACATCATAGATAAATCAACAACAAAAATCATAATCACTAGCAAAGTAAATCCAAGGCAACAATCATAACACACTTCCAGAGGCAACCTAGAAAACAAGGCATAAAGGCATCTAGTGGAGAGTGTCATCACATAGCCTACATGAGGTGCTGACCCCCATCTCTGGTTATCTTGGCCCTTCCTCCTACTTGAGGTGCCAACCCCATAGGGTGACTCATGTAGATCCGTTAACCTCTCCTAAAGAAGAGGTAACAACTTTTCCAACCACGGCCTTCTCAGTCTACCATTAGTCTGCAATAGCCCTAATGGATATACGAGGTATCCAAGATTAATTTATTATGTTATTACTACCCATCCCCCTAAGTTCTATTATTAGGTATTCACTTGTTATTCTAACTCTTATGTGGGTTATCCTGTGCCCTTCCTCCTATTTGAGGTGATGGCCCCCACAAAGAGCCACTCTCCCTAGAGACTCAAAAACATAATCAAAATCAAGGGTTGTACAATAAATAAAAAAACATTAAATCTCAACAGATGACATGTGATGCATTTACCATCTTTCCAATAGCCAAATACATAAACGCTCATAACATCAGGTAAAACCCACTCATAATTCAAAATCACATTAACAATCAAAATTTTTGCAAAGCCAAATCAATGAAAGATCAATATAAAACTAGATTAACCTCACCTCTAGAAGTCCAAGAAAAATGACTACTTAAATACTCTCAAAGGAGAGTAAGTAAGAATAAAATGAGTTTTGTATATGCAACAAATGAAGATTCTTCAAACCAAAAATTAACCCAAGAGAAAGCCACATCCAAAATGGACCCCACATAGTGACTAAAAGAAAACCACTATCATAGATGAAAAATCTGAAATAAGAGAAGAAATATAACAAGATATTCAAATAAAAACTCAATGAAAGTTAACATAAATAGTTCAATACAAAATCAACCACAATTTTCCAACTGTAACTCATCCAATAGGGTATTGAGAGGAGATTTCAATTTTCTCCTTGCACGATACCCTAAGCAGCTAACAAATTGGCTAGAACAACAATGACATATTCCATAGCACAATTGAACCAATATTAACAAACCAACCAAGGTACATTTCATACAAGTATTTAACTCCATAAATAACCACCACCATCACTTTTAACAACTTAGCCACATAATTCTAACACTAAAGGAAATTATACAAAACACTTGAAGACCAACACTTAGGCAACTATTAAATCATTATACAATCAAGATACATTCCCTAATTAGCTTACAAAAAAGTAAAAATTAGACATTATAAGTTAATGAAAAGAAAATATTATCACAATAGCATTAGTTCAACTTACCCATCTTTTAATCATGATCATTCATTTTAAAATCCTATAATTAAGTACTTAATTATGTTCAGTTTATTCAAGTTTACAAAACTAAAATCAATAGAGCTTATTATAACTCATAGTATTTAACCCATATTTATGATTTCAGTTATTACAACAATGATAAATAAATTATTTAATTCAATTCATTAATAGATTTACTAGTCAACTATTTAAAATAATCCAGTCAAAGTACAAGAATTACTGGCTAACATCTAACTTTAGTCAAAAAAAGCAATAAGATTAGGTTAATGAAATAGATACATCCTAGATTTCTTAGTCACTTTAGTTTTCTCTGATATACGTATATGTATAAGTTTTAGAATAATAAAACATTCAATTTACACTATATATGTATATATATAATTTGATTGAATAACTTTTTCATTGATATAAGTATCATAGTTCCAAGAGAACTTAATGGAATTCATGTCATATATTTGTTTATTATGATATGTGAGAAAAAAAAATCTCCAAAGGGTCAAATAAACTAAAAAGGATGGATTCAACTTGCCTTAACATTACTGATTTCCTTCAATCTTTTGAATGCAAGATATCAATGTGTCAGAAATGTTTTGGGGTGTTGCTTTCCTGATTCTCCATGGTTGAGATCTTGTGAATTTTTCCAGCACGATATTACTTATGGTTTGAATAAATTCCTCCAATAGTAGATTGGTGGGATTTCTATTTGAAGGTGCTTGATCTCAAGAAAATATTATGGCTCTCAAATTCTAGTTTCCACACAAAGGATCTATATGTGTAAACCTACACACAGGTGAGTAATATGAGTAGAATCTTCTAATTTAATTATAATATCTATTTTGACTTAACCATTCAATATTGGATCAGAATTTTATTCTTAAGTGTTGCACCTGTGATAGATTGCCAATGATATCAATGATATTATTTAACACTTTAATTTAATTTAATTGTTTTAATTATTTTCAAGTGTTGCAATTGAGACAAGTTGACAATGAAATCAGAGAGATCATTTAAACCTTTAAAATTTCCTATTATGTTCAACTTCAGCAGCTTAGACATGTTGACAATGAAATCAAATGAAATATGTAATATCTACAACACTCTATTTTCAAGTACTACAGATACGCATAAAACAAGGATATTTAGTGACTTTCATTCATGGCATAAAGCACATCCAACAGGGGATTTATGCCATAGTTGGGTCTAGCTACCAAGGTGGACAAATAACTTCAACAAATTTTATTTCTCTATCCAAATTCTTATACATGCAATCCACTTTCCAATCTAAAGGATTGACTAGGCTAAAGATAAGTATGGACTGTAAATGATGCCCACCACAATAGGACTCAGCTAACAGAGTAAAATTTGATACTTTCAGTGAGAGTAAAGAGCACAAAATTGAAGGATAAGCACAAAATGAGTTTAGAAAGGAAGCTCTCAAAATATTAGAACTAATGAACCACTTTGGGTTGCATCCTAACAGTGTAAGCTTTGTTTGAGTTCTAGGCACGTGCATTCATGCAGGTTTGGTGGATGTGGGTTGTGCATACTTCACACATTAGTAACCCTTATTGCATTACATATACGGTTGATCATTAGGTGTGTGTGGGTACCCTTCATATCCGTGCTGGAAATCATGAGGACACTCTAAACCTTGTTACTAAGATTGTAGTTGAACCTGTGGTGCCAATGGATCAAGGTCATCCGGTTCAGGAATGTTACTACAATCACAAAATTGGATTCACATGAAGTTAAAGCCACAACTTAGTGTTATGATAGGAAGCCACTCAATGACTAGGTTCTAATCAACTACTAAAGAATCAACTGACAAAACTTAAGGGGAGAAAAGGGCTCTTAAGCAAAAGGTTAAAACGAGTGCAAAAGAAATTATATTTAGATTGACCCACAAATACCCAATGAAGAAATTTCAGGAAATATCAATGATGGAGATGAACAACGGCTTCCAAGATATGTTTACAATGACTTCCAACCTTAAAATTTGGAAGAAAATCCAATCCTTACAAGGGAGATTCAATGACGCACCTGGAGTCTTCCACCGAAAGTCAAAGAAGATGTATTGTATAGATAACCTTCAGAGCCCAAAGGTTTGATCCCGACTTTTGAAATGATCCCCCTGATAATTTACCATCTTCAAAATTGATCTCATCAAAGACATAGAGGACACACTGAAGACCGTTGTTTTTTCCATCTCCAACTCCTCCTTCAGACTCGAATACAATCATAAGATAAAAAAAATTTAAAGCAAAATTTTGCAAACCAAAAAGAGCAGAGCCAAAAAAATTCCTTTTTTTGAGAACCAAATCAACTCTCCATCCAAATCTCATCCAAGAGGACATATAAAGAAAGTTTTGAAAACAAAAAAAATAGTAAGAATAAGAAGTTTCCTAATTGACAAATCATTCGATGTCGTGTATGCACACACTTTTATCTTTTTTCTATTTTTTTTATACTTTAGTTCATAAATCTTATATCCTTATCTCTTTTCCATCTTTTCTATTTTTGTTTGTATTTACTTGAGTTTGAAAATCATACATGTTTTTCCTTTTTTAAAACAATATTATTATTTTTATCTCCATAATTAGATGATCATCCCTTTAATAGCAATTTATCATAATATAAAATATCATAAAATAATTGAATCTAATTATTATAATAACTTTATATTGTATTATTTTTTTAATTTTAATTTTATTTAAACTATTCTTTTAGAAATTTTAATTTAATTCACTTATTGCACCCCTCCATAAAATATTAATTTCACCTCACAAAACATTAACAAATTAAACAACAAAACACAATAAACACTTACTCAACATTCTAGAAAGGCCACAAAGGAGGGGCACTACATCCTCCCCCCTTGGCGTCGACTTACTCTTGGATGTCGTAAAATGAGGTGGAATCCACACAATCATAAATTCATCAACACCATAAACTATAACATCAATTAAAGGTTGTAAAATAAGCAATGAAAATTTAAACAACTAAAAGAAAGGGAATGATACCAAAAATGAAAGTGAAGACGGGGTCGCAACCAGACCGATTTGTTAAACATAAGGATAGGGTGGAAGAACTAAGTTGAGGAAACTTTGTTGTCAGCTCATATTTTTCCACGTCAATCCCATTGGGTGTTTATGATGCTCACCCTATCTTGACCATGCAGGTGGAATCGACGTTTAGTACCTACAACCCTGCATACAAACAAATGTTGTATACAGTACACATATATATCCAATTACAACCACACCGTGAGAGGAATTTACAATGTAGTAGGGCACTCACGAGTGAGTGTTACTATACTTTCCCTCTCACCAGACAACATATAGTATTTAAAATAGTTCTCATAATTCATAAACAATTTTCTACTTACTGGTTAGAAACATAATCACTTAATGATCCTAACCATCAATCTTTCTCATATGTTATATCAGAATTGAATTACTACTTGACATTATAAGTATCTATCTATGTAAAATTCCAATTATGTTACCTTTATCACTATGTTTCCGAAGCCAACTACCTGGAAATCATAAACTTCAATAGGACATAACACATTAGTATCAATAATTTCAAGTTCATTTTAATTTGAAAATATTGCACTTCCATAAAATCATAGCATAATTGTCCACACATAGGCACATTTTCATTAAAAATCATCATTTCACACAAAACACTCCACTTCATTCATTAGTCAATACCAAATCTCACAACAATTTCAAGAAAAGGAAAAAAATTACACCTTCACAGATTCAAGAAAACATAATTCATCAGTCAAGGACAACAAAATGGCAGATTCCACACACCCTTGATGTATTCACACACATAACTCACATCACTGGAAACCACATCACACAACAACACAAGGGTCCATAGTGCATCCTTGACAAGAATAATATTGATGCATTGCACACTACACCGAGGTTCCTATCCTTTCCCATCAGTTTCTTGCACCATCGACCCGACACCAGCCAATAGGAGAAACTCAGGTTCACAACCATGACAATAGAAAAGTGAAACTCTAGACTCAAGGGTCTAAACACAAGGTTACATAGTGAGCACACATAGTGCCTAGTGTATGAACCTATGCTCTGATACCATGCTGTAACACCCCGTCGTGCGAACCCTAAAGGACAACTAAACAATAATTACTGCACAATTTGTTTAAAAAAAGAAGTAAATCTAAACATACATGAGATGCACATCAAGTCATACATCATGAAACTTAGTTAAAAAAATCCACTAACACTTATGTCCCTTGGGGTACACGAGGAGCCATTACGAAACTTAAATCTATACAACGGCGATAAAGAATGAAAACCAAAGATATAATCCATAACAAGTTAAACATTTACAAATGTAACACATACATGATAAAAAAATTAATAAGAAATCATCCACGTACATAAATACAACATATATATATATATATATATATATATACCTTAAAACTCATAATGATAAACTTTATATCATCATATAAACTCAAAGGACATATTTCCATAGATACAACGTATCGAATAACAACTTCCATGGATCAAAAGTCATACAGGGTATAACATTACATTTCATTACTATGCTCAAGAGTAACAATGATACAACATTGTCCCCCAACATGAATGGGAATTCATATAAAATGATATTGTTGAACGGATAAATAGAAATTATCATAACTGGCTCAAAGATAGATACAATTTGGAGTTGCCACAAAGGACACCAACCCGCACCTCGCGATCCTCGACTGGGGACCCAATGGGGTGCTTAGCATGTTCCACCTAACCACGTGGGTCTGAAGACCCACTCCCCGTGCTAAGGAGCTGATAAGAAAGTGACTATGACCAAGAATGCCACAAGACCAACCCAATAAAGAATATCATAGTAACAATAACTCCAAAAGCATCAATAAGATTCCACAGACCATAAATGACAACAACCAAGATCCAATCATAATAAAAACACAAAACCATAAGGACATATCATAGATAAATCAACAAAAGCAATAATAATTAGTAGCAAAGTAAATCCAAGACAACAATCATTAGGGTATGTGCAGGATCATGATGGGCCAAAAAGTGGCAATATGATGGATATGTGGCTGACGACTATTTTTTTACCCAAAGTTGATGAAATGAAAATGGTTTTTAAAGGAGATTCTCAGCTTTCCACTGATTTAAATTATGCTTTACTTTGAATTTAATAAGTAATTATTATTCATTTTCTATTCAAATTACAACTAAAGTAATGATTGATAGGCTGATTGAAAAACATCTATAGCTTTCAAACAATATCACATTTTTTTAATCCAAAACATGTGTCACATTCTATGCTTCACATACTCTAGGATGAAAAAAATAAAATTTGAATTTCATGAAGTTTTGACCAAGTTAAGGTGGTCAGACATACGAGTTTTTATATTTTAAAAAAAATTGTAATAAAAAATTCATAATTAATTATTTAATTAGAAAAAAATTACAAAAAAATGTGTATCACATCAGGGCATGAGTCTTCTACTTATATTGAAAATATTATAAAAAAATATTATCATTTTATTGTGGTTAGGGTGGCTAGATAGACACCTACTTCTTATTTTTTCCTTGAAATTTAAATACCACTGCATTGAAATTTCAAATTTTCACCAAATAGATTTTATATTTTTAAAACATACCTAGTAGTTTAGAAACTATATTCAATTTGATACAGATTCTATTCCTACATATTTTTGAAATAATATAGATAACTTATTCAAAATTTTATGTCATTTTTCCTAGCTCTGATTTTTCTAAATTTTTTGCCACTCAAGGGCCTATGTTTTCCATGATGATCCTGCACATACCCATTACACACTTCTAGAGGAAACCAAGAAAACAAGGTATAAGGGAATCTATTGGAAAGTGTCATTGCATATCCTACATAGGTTATCTTGGCCCTTCCTCCAACATAAGGCATCGGCCCCCATCTATGGTTATCCTAGCCCTTCCTCCTACTTGAGGTGTCGGCCCCATAGGGTGACTCATGCAGAGCCATTAACCTCTCCTAAGGATGAGGTAATGACTTTGCCAACCATGACCTTCTTATTCTACCATTAGTCTATGATAGCCCTACTGGACATACAAGGTATCCAAGATTATCTTGTTATGTTATTACTACCCATCCCCCTAAGTTCTATTATTAGGTTTTCACTTGTTACCCTAACTCTTACATGGGTTATCTTGTGCCCTTCCTCCTATTTGAGGTGCCAGCCCCCATGAAGAGCCACTATCCATGAGACCCCAAAACATAATCAAAATCAAGGGTTGTACCATAAAGAAAAAAACATTAAATCTCAATAGATGACATGCGAGGCATTTACCATCTCGCCAATAGCCAAATACATAAACGCTCATAACATCAGGTACAACCCACTCATAATTCAAAATCACATTAAAGATCAAATTTTTGGCAAAATCAAATCAATGAAAGATCAATATAAAACTAGATTACCCTTGCCTTTGGAAGTCCAAGAAAAGTGACTACTTAAATACTCTCAAATGAGAGTAAGTAAGAATAAAACGATTTTTGTAAATCCAACAAATGAAGATTCTTCAAACCAAAAATTAACTCAAGAGAAAGTCACATCCAAAATGGAACCCACATAGTGACTATAAGAAAACCACTATCATAGATGAAAAATGCTAAATAAGAGCGGAAATATATCAAGATCTTCAAATAAAAACTCAATCAAAGTTAACATAAATAGTTCAATACAAAATCTGTTAATGTTATAGCAGCTTCGGTTGATCCTTCCAACTCACTTCTTTCGAGAAAGTCTTAAATTGAATTTATAGCCGTTGGCTATTCAATTCACTTTATTTTTATTGTTCATCCTCACCTTGTATAGTTGACATAAGAAGTCATTTAATGTGAGGCCGACCTCTTGTGAAGAGGCATTCATTTATCTAGGCTAACATTCTTCTTTTTTTCCTTATGGGCCGACATAAAAGATTTTTGATGTTTATCTTTTATTAGAAAATATTTAAATTAACGCCGACCTTTGTAAAAGAATATTAGAAATATATTGAGGCCGACTTGAAGGGTCTTGAGGATGTGTATTTATATACAGTGCAAACATATTATAGAGGAAGTCAGTTCAATCATTCCTACAAAAAAAGGTGCAAACTTGTCTATGACTTAAGGGGCGAACACAGCTGATGATAAAGTGGGTGATCTTAGTTGATATTATATGATCTGATCAAGGTGAAGTAACAGTTAGCGAATTATTCATGGTGCAGATTCAAGATATCACAGTGCGAACTACTTCATCACAGTGTGAACTCTACACAAGTGCAAATTCTGCCTAGTGCAAGCTCGATTCCAGTCAGGAGCAAACATTATCAAGTGCGAATTCTGTGAGGTCAATTTTCTGTAAGAGCGAACTCCTCAAGTCCAGATTGTGAATTGATCAAGGTTAGTTTGTAAGTCATTCAGGGGCAGTCTGCGAGTTCCTATAAGACTGAACTTCAGTCTTAAAGTGCAACAGTTTGGTTCTGTTCTTTGTAACTGGTGATGAAACTGATTTCTGGCCCTATGTTCGGCCTCATTGTAAAGTGAATTGTTGCCACTTCTATAATCAATATAAGAGAGATCTTTGTTGCTGGGTTTTTCTCCCTCAAGAGGAGGGTTTCCCCAGGGTATATGCTGTGTTATTTTTGTTTGATTTTGATTTATTTCTCTATGCATTTACATCTGATCATAAACAACATGGTATCAGAGCAGTTTTATGGAAAGATCTGATCAGATCTTGAAAAATAATTCGAAGTCAGATCTAACGTCTTCTACTTGAGCAAGTAGAGTACTTCTGTGCGGGCTGCATTCTTTGGTCCTTCCATTTCAGAAAAGTCTAGTTTTGTCATCTACGAAAGGAGCACATCATCTTGGCTCTCTTCATGAGTTTACTTGAGTCATATTGTTAGCAATCTGAGATCAGAGAGTTATATGTGGTGATCTCACCTCCCGGGATCTGTTATCTAAAAGCACATGATTATGGAAGTCAAAGAGCTCAACTATGTCAGATTGTGCTGCCAAGGGTTGAAATCAAAAGGCTGAAATCAAATAGAGATAAGTATTTGGTTCCTTTCTTTTTTTATATTCCTTTATGTGAATCTCAATTGTGCAGATCTGATAAAGTCTTTCGAATCATGATCCTATCTATCTCTAACAATTTGGGTATTGCTAGTAAGCATGTTGCATAACCTAGAGGATTGCAGTTGGAAATGGAGTGCATTGTAAATTTGAGCAGTCATGGGCCTTGTTCAAATTTAACCTTGTCATGAGTCTGTGCTCGAGTCATGAAGGCTGTGGATTGATCTGAGTATAGGAACAACATACCGAGTTCAATAATTGCATTCATCAGAATATCAAGGAAGATAAGTATTCTGTGTTTTGTTGAAATCACCTTTCTAGTTTGAATTACAGTTACTTCAGTTAGTTGGATCTTAGGAAAGAGAGTTAGTGATTTCTCTTGAGTTGTGATCCTTTGAAGACTTCAAATTATCTATTATGAATTGGTTCATGCTAATCATGTAGATATCTGAGTGTGACTTTGAGATGAAAAAGAGAATTGCATTTTTGATTGTGATAAGTTAATCACAATGATGCCATTCTCTAATGCATGAACTATGTTAGAGCCTTGAACTCTTGGAGAGAGTTGGTTCTACATGCTAAGCACTTAATGCATTCAAGAAATTTGTAGTTGTGTAGATTATTCCCTTGTTGTGCTAAGTTTGGCACTCTTGAGAGGAGTAAAAGATGAACGAAAGAGTTATATCAAAAATTATATAAAGATAAGATTCTTGATCTTTTGATATATTTCTCTTTCAGGTTGATTTATTTATTCATGTTCTAACATTGTGCATAAAAGCTTATGTGTTCATGTTATAACCTGTGATTGTAAACTTTGTATGATTCTAGTCTTGTTATTTCTTTGGGTAATTACAAATTGTTAAGTAATCTCTCTCTAAAATGCTTGCAGGAGCAAGAAGGTGATGAGAAATTGCTTAATGATGAAAAGCTTGAGGCATCTTGTGAGAAAGTCCTGTTGACCAAAGAAATAATCAAGCAGCCTTGGAACTGAGCTGGTGGCCAGAGGGAGCTCACTTCCAAAAGTCTCCTTTGTAATCTTTGGAGCAAGGATCAAGAGGGAGTCTTGTAACTCACTGAGAAGAAGTGAAGATTGTTGCTAAACCCCTAAAGGATCCCTTCAATTGCTGAGATCATAAGTGCTCAAGATTGCCCTCTGGACTCATCATTGGTAGCTCTGCAAACCTATTCAGAATAGTGAGATCTGAGATGAGGTCAATGAGGACTATCCTGAACTCTCTACAGTACCAGAGGTGTGCGCTGGAAAAAATTTATCTAAGTCTTGCAGGCAATCTTGGACAAAGAGGTCAAAAGGTTGATGCAAGTGCCTGAAGATTTAGAGGAAGCCTGCTGAGCCTAAAGAAGATGTGAGTGCACTTAGCTAGTTTATGTGTGATCTGAGACAGATACATCTTGCTGCAGCTAAACATATCCTGAGATACTTGCGTGGCATAGTTGGATATGGGTTGAAGTATACTTCAGATGCAGACTTGAAGTTACCTGTTTTCACTGATTCTGATTGGGCAGGCTGTGTCTCAGATCGGAAGAGCACCTCTAGCTATTGCTTCAGTTTGGGTTCTGCTACGATCTCCTGGTGCAGCAGGAAGCAGTCTTCTGTAGCATTGAGTACAGCAGAGGCTAAGTACATTGCAGCTTGCATGGCAACTCAGGAAGCAATATGGCTTTGTAAGCTCCTTGCAGGATTGTTTGGACAATCAATGGAGCCCACTTTTATTCATTATGATAAACAGAGTTGTGTGAAGCCTTCTATCAATCCTGTGTTTCATGACAGATCCAAGCATGTTGAGATCAAGTACCACTATATCAGAGATATGGTACTGCAGAAGGCTGTACAGTTGAGGTACATTAGCACTGATGAGTAGATGGCAGATATTCTCACCAAAGCCTCTCGCCAGGGTAAAGTTTATAAACTTTCGAGACAAGCTTGGTATGGTGGAGAATCCAGCCTTGACTGAGTATGAGTCTCAGTAATTAGTGAGCCTTGCTTAATGAGTTCTTCTCTGTGAGAGAAGTTCGAGGTGAAATCCCTTGTTAATGCATTTTCTTCTGTGACAAAAGAATTTGAGGTGAAATCCCTTGTTTCCACCCTCTGAGAGAGTCATGGTGGATGTCATGTGTGTGAATCCATGACATATGTTGTACTTGTGTTTCACCCTCTGGGAGAGCCATGGTGCAAGTCACATTGAGGTGACACCATCACGCAAGTGATGAACACTTGTACTTACTACTGCACTTTCTTCTGTGACGGAAGAACTTGAGGTGAAAGCCCTCGTTTCCACCCTCTGAGTTGAGTCATGGTGGATGTCATTTGTGTGACTCCATGACAACATCACGTGAGAGAGTCTGTGATGATCTTCTTGTACTTGTGTTTCACCCTCTGGGAGAGCCATGGTGAAAGTCACATTGAGGTGACACCATCACGCAAGTGATGA
Organism: Sequoia sempervirens; assembly: GCA_007258455.2. Classification (NCBI taxonomy): domain Eukaryota; kingdom Viridiplantae; phylum Streptophyta; class Pinopsida; order Cupressales; family Cupressaceae; genus Sequoia; species Sequoia sempervirens. Next base: position 741,420,194 of record VDFB02000003.1, on the reverse strand, counting down.
ACACTAGTACTTAACCATGTGATGGTTGATATCACATTGAGGTGATATATATCTCTCTTTATATTTAATTGCAGGCAATGGTGGTAGATTATTTGTCTTCAGCTGGAAGTTCTCTCCCTAGCTGAGAGGGAGTGTTAATGTTATAGCAGCTTTGGTTGATCCTTCTAGCTCACTTCTTTTGAGAAAGTCTTAAATTGAATTTATAGCTGTTGGCTATTCAATTTACTTTATTGTTATTATTCATCCTCACCTTGTATAGCCGACATAAGAAGTCATTTAATGTGAGGCTGACCTCTTGTGAAGAGGCATTCATTTATCTAGGCCGACATTCTTCTTGTTTTCCTTATGGGCCGACATAAAAGATTTTTGATATTTATCTTTTATTAGAAAATATTTAAATTAAGGCCGACCTTTGTAAAATAATATTAGAAATATATTGAGGCCAACTTGAAGGGTCTTGAGGATGTGTATTTATATACAGTGCAAACATATTATAGAGGAAGTCAGTTCAATCATTCCTACAAAAAAGGGTGTGAACTTGTCTATGACTTAAGGGACAAACATAGCTGATGATAAAGTGGGTGATCTTAGCTGATATTATATGATTTGATCAAGGTGAAGTAATAGTTAGCAAATTATTCAAGGTGCAGATTCAAGATATCACAGTGTGAACTACTTCATCACAGTGCGAACTCTACACAAGTGCGAATTCTGCCTAGTGCAAGCTCGATTCCAGTTAGGAGCAAACATTATCAAGTATGAATTTTGTGAGGTCAGTTTTCTGTAAGAGCGAACTCCTCAAGTCCATATTGTGAATTGATCAAGGACAGTTTGTAAGTCATTCAGGGGCAGTCTGCGAGTTCCTATAAGACTGAACTTCAGTCTTAAAGTGCAACAGTTTGGTTCTGTTCTTTGTAACTGGTGATGAAACTAATTTCTGGCCCTGTGTTCGGCCTCATTGTAAAGTAAATTGTTGCCACTTCTATAATCAATATAAGAGAGATCTTTGTTGCTGGGTTTTTCTCCCTCAAGAGGAGGGTTTTCCCAGGGTATATGTTGTGTTATTTTTGTCTGATTTTGATTTATTTCTCTGTGCATTTACATCTGATCATAAAATTCAAAAAAATCAACTAGAATTTTTTAACTATAACTCATCCAATAGGGTATCGAGAGGAGATTTCAATTTTCTCCTCACACGATACCACAAGCAACTAACAAATTTGCTAGAACAACCATGACATCTTCCATAACACAATTTAACCAACCAAGGTACATTTCATACAAGGCTTTAACTCCATAAATAACCACCACTATCACTTTTAACAACTTAGCCACATAATTCTAACATTAAAGGAAATTATACAAAACACTTGAAGACCAACACTTAGGCAACTATTAAATCATTATACAATCAAGATTCATTCCCTAAGTAGCTTACAAAAAAGGAAAACTTAGAAATTATATGTCAATGAAAAGAAAGTATTATCACAATAGCCTTAGTTCAACTTACCTATCTTTTAATCATGATCACTCATTTTAAAATCCTATAATTAAGTACTTTAATTATGTTCAGTTTATTCAAGTTTAAAAAACTAAAATCAATAGAGCTTATTATAACTCATAGTATTTAACCTATATTTATGATTTCAGTTATTACAACAATGATAAATCAATTATTCAGTTCAATTCATTAATAGATTTACTAGTCAACTATTTAAAATAATCTAGTCAAAGTACAAGAATTATTGGCTAACATCTAACTTTAGTCAAACAAAGTAATAAGACTAGGTAGATGAAGTAGAAACGTTCTGGATTTATTAGTCACTATAGTTTTCTCTGATATATGTATATGTATAAGTTTTAGAATAATAAAAAATTCAATTTACACTATCTATATATATATATAATTTGATTGAATAACTTTTTCATTGATATAAGTATCATAGTTCCAATAGAACTTAATGGAATTCATGTCATATATTTGTTTATTATGATATGCGAGAAAATAGATCTCTAAAGGCTCAGATAAACTAAAAAGGATGGATTCAACATGCCTTAACATTATTGATTCCTTCAATATTCTGAATGCAAGATATCAATGTGTTAGAAATGTTTTGGAGTGTTGCTTTCCTGATTCTCCATGGTTGGGATCTTGTGAATTTTTCTAGCATGATATTACTTATGGTTTGAATAAATTCCTCCAACAGAAGATTGGTGGGATTTCAATTTGAAGGTGTTTGATCTCAAGAAAAGAGTATGGCTCTCAAATTATAGTTTCCACACAAAAGATCTATATGTGTAAACCTACACACAGGCGAGTAATATGACTAGAAATCTTCTAATTTAATTATAATATCTATTTTGACTTAAAAATTCAATATTGGATCAGAATTTTATTTTTAAGTGTTGCACCTATGATAGATTTCCAGTGATATTAATGGGATTATTTATTTATTTAATTATGTTCAAGTGCTACAGCCGAGACATGTTGACAAGGAATTAGAGAGATTATTTAAACCTTTAAAATTTCCTATTATGTTCAACTGCATCATCTTAGACAGGTTGACAGTGAAATCAGAAGGAATACGTAATCTCAACAATGCTCTATTTTCAAGTACTAAAAATGTTCATAAAACAAGGATATTTAGCGTCTGTCATTCACAGCATAAAAGCACATCCAACAGGGAATTTACGCCATGGCTGGGTCTAGCTACCAAGGTGGACAAATAACTTCAACAAATTTTCTTTCTCTACCCAAATTCTTATAAATGCAATCTGCTCTCCAATCTAAAGGATCGACTAGGCTGAATATAAGCATAGACTGTAAATGATGCCCAACACAATAGGACTCAGCTAACAGAGTAAAATTTGATACTTTGAGCTAGTGTAAAGAGTACAAAATGATTTTAGCAAGGAAGCTCTCAAAATCTTAGAACTAATGAAGCACTCTAGGTTGCATCCTAATAGCGTAAGCTTTGCTTGAGTTCTAGGTATGTGCATTCATGCAGGTTTGGAAGATGTGGGTTGCGCATACTTCACACATTAGTAACCCTTATTGCATTACATATACGATTGATCATTAGGTGTGCGTGGTTTCCCTTCATATCCATGCTGGAAATCATGAGGACACTCCAAACCTTGTTACTAAGATGCTAGTTGAACCTGTGACACCAATGGATCAAGGTCATTCGGTTCAAGAATGTTACTACAATCACAAAATCAGATTCACATGAAGTTGAAGCCACAACTTATTGTTATGACAAGCAACCACTCACTGACTAGGTTCTAATCAAGCACCGAAGAATCAAATGGCAAAACTTAAGGGGAGAAAACGACTCTTGTAATACCCCTCCTCTTACTGTTTGGATTTATTATTTTTTCTATGCGTTCGTTTGCTACTTGTGATTGTGATGGTACTAGTATTGTTTGGTCTGATAGTTGGTTAGTTAGACGTTTGATGATGTTGTTATTCCATTAGTGGACATGATTATTTCATATGACATTGTGGTTGGTGATGTTAGTTGATTTTCAGAATTATATTATGATGCAATAATTTAATAAATTATGTAATGAGATGAATTGTTAGTTTAGAAATGTTAGTTTATCAGTTATATTATAATTTTTAGGATAGAAGTGATGAAGGATAGTGTAGCATCACTTGTTTGTGAGTGCTCTGTTACGCTGCGATTCCTTCTCTCAATGCAATGCTTCGATTTAATGCTTTAATTTTATATATATGTATGCACATGTACATGACTTTGTTTGTATGCAGGATTTGCAGGTATAAGTCTCGATTCCACCTGCTGTGGCAGGATAGGGCGAGCACCAATAACCCAACGGTATAAGTTGAAATAGAGGTGACAACGAAGTCATCTCGTCCCATGATGTTAGACCGTCTTGTCTAAATGGTTTTGTGCGTTCGTGTAGTTGTCGTTCGTTGTGGGTCATGTTTTTGTTTTGTCGTATTTAATTGATGTGGTATTTTATAATTTATGATTTATTTAATTTAAATGATGGAAATAATTGTTTATTTTAATGTTAGATTTATTTGTATTTAAATATTTAAATGTTTTATTTAATTTTAAAAAAAAGGTCATGTGTTTTATTAAATAATAATTAAAATACTAAATTGTGTTTTATTATTTTAATTAATTATCTGGTTAAGGATAATTATTAGAATAAATTATTTAAATTAATTAGATAATGTGCTTTGCAAGTAAAGTTGTAAAAAAATAAAAAAAAAAATAGAAATTAAAAAAAAAAAGTATTGAAAATAGAAAAATAAATAAATAAAAGAATGAAAAAATTGTGAGAATGAATGAGAACTCAGATCTGACTGAAAAGCTTGCTTTTAAGGAATTAATTTCTTTTATTGTGGATTTTTGTGAGTTTTTGGAAGAAATTGGTAATATCTTTTATTTAATTAGGAATTTTGTGAGTTTTCTCACACACAGAAGATTAGGGAGACAAAAGTTGCACAAGTTATTGATTATGTATTTTTGAATCTGAAGAGAATATTTTTCAATCTTTTGCTATATTTTGAGGAGAGTTCTTGAAAGGGATTGGGAATCTGTTACTGGTTATTCTGGAGTCTTCTGAACAAAGGATCGGGTTTGAGATTTGAGTACGGTTACTTAGAGGAGATTCAAAGTAGGAAGGAGGAGCTCTTTGTAAAGGCCATCAGAAACCAGCTTCATCAGATTCTTGAGAGAGCAGGACTCCAGGTTCCACTCTCTTCTCTCAATGGTTTTAAATCTATAAAAGGAATAAAGAGGGGTTTTAGAATCAATCTCTGTTTGAAAAATAAAATATTTCTATGAATTAGATTAAAAAGATTTCTTTGAGATTAGAAAATGAATAAACAAATAGGTCTTCTTTGAAAAGAAAAATTCTTTTTAAATTTTGGGAATCATGTTTTTCAAACAAACTGAAAAGAAACTCTTCAAATTTGTTTAGTTATGCCCTATTTCTCTCTTTTATTATTCTGTAAAAGAAATAATTAATCTTCATATTTTGGATGGTTTTGTAATGCTATTTTTAATAATCATCAATATATATATTTTCTGTAAATATACACTGTTCTTATTTATACAGAAAACTGTGTTCTCTATAGTTATATATATATATATTTAAATTTATATATATATTATTTATAAATATATCATATGTATTTTAAAATTAAATTGTTTTTCATGCATTTCAAAAAGGGACGACTGTCGAAGTCCGTGCTTGTGCAAAGGATGGATCAAAATTTTATGTATTTATTTTAAACTTTGTTTTTTTTTTATTAAAATTTTATTATATTAAAAAAAAATTAAAACATATGGGAATTGGTTGGCACCCACCCCATTACCCACTGTCGTAGTTGACACAACAGTCCAGATGTGTAGTCTCCAGGTACTGGCCGCACACCGGGGTTGCTCTTACAAGGTTTTTTTTAATTTTGATTTTTAATTATATATATATATATGTCTATATATATATATATATCTATATATATATATATATATATATATATCTATATATATATTTATATATATATATATTTAAATATATTTATTTTATTTAATATTAGTTGTTTTTTAAAAATAAATATTAAAAAAAAAAGTTATTATAATTATTTATTTTAATATTAGAGAAATGTAAGTTTTATTTGGGAATCAATTATTAAAGTTTTTTTTTTAGTAAAATAAATTAATGTATTATGTTATTTGGCTTTAGAGAATTAATTTTATTTTGGTGTGGAAATTATAGTTTTATTGCGGTCAAGTAAATTTCATGAATTTCGTCGAACATGTTGTGTTCGTTTTATCATTTTATAATTGAAATATTTTATGCAATTGAGTTAATTGTTACTTTTGGTTATGAAATCGTGTGATCTGGTTATTGTGTTCTTTTTAATAGTTGTAAACTTTTCTTGTCGATGTGGGAACCATTGTTGTTTGCGAAACCTTGTTCCAGAGACTTGTTATTTTAGAATGTTATTTTTGTCTTGATCATGCTTTTGAAGTTATTGATTTTATGTTTGGAAGGGTTGAACGGTTTTGTGAGACTTTTGGTTATGAGTTATCGCAAGAGGGTTAATGCCTCACATGAGCTTGTTTTGAGTATTATGCTTTATATGTTTTAGTTCAACCCTTGCCTAGTTTTGATTTATGTTAGGGGTCATAGGGAGAGTGGCTCTTTGTGGGTGTCGGTGCCTCGGAAGGAGGAAGTGCTTAGGGGAACCCACGTAAGAGTAGTTAAACAAGTGATAACCTAAAAATAGAATTTAGGGGGATGGGTAGTAAAACACACAAGATAATAAACATTGGATTCCTCATTTATGCATTAGGGCTATCATAGACTAATGATAGACTGAGTAGGCCATGGTCAGAAAAGTTGAAATCTTGTCTTCATGAGAGGTTATTGACTCTGCATGAGCTACCCTATGGTGTCAGCACCTCAAGTAGGAGGAAGGGCTAGGGGATCCATAGATGGGTGTCGACACCTCAGTTGGAGGAAGGGCTAGGGGACCCCATGAGAGCTATGCGATGAAACTCTCCACTTGACACCTATTTGCCTTGTTTCTTGTTGCCTTTGGAATTGTGTACTGAATTGTTGTTTCAAATTTATATGGAATTGTATTCTGGTTATTGTTTTAGATTTATTTGGAAATGTATTTTGGAAGTTGTATGCTTAATTGTGTTTCAGAGTCTTTTGAGAATAATTTATGAATGTTCTTTGGACTTGTTTAATTTTCATTTCTTTTGATTAATTGTGGTGAGTTTCATACTTTTGTCTTATTTCTTGACTCGTGCATGTTGTGGCTTATGTCATTGTAACTTTGAGTTGTATTTGTATTCGTACTATGTTGTTCTTGGAGTCGGTTTGACAATCATGGTCGAGTTAACTTCCTTGTCACCTCTGAGCACGGGGGGTGAGTTATTCATAATTCACATGGTTCGGTGGAACGTGCTCCGCACTCGTTGGGTTGCCCATCAGCATCCTTTGTTTGCAACATTTCTGTAGTTGGAGTTGTACCAGTGTTCACTTTGTATTTTAGATTTCATTGTACTTGTATCATCCCACATGTTTGAGAGATTCATTGTAATTCTTCTATCAAAAGCTTGTAATGTAATATTATAACGATGATGTAATAGTTAGGATCATTTGTAACTTTATTAAGATGGTTGTATTATGTGATGTTTATTATTCTCGCTCATGGTTATTGGATGTATCCTTATTCATGGTTATTATAATATAAATGGTTATGTTGTAATCTTTATCTTTATTTTCATTTGGTTGTTGCGATGTAACCTCGCGTGCCCCAAAGAACTAAGTGTGATAATGTGATGTAATAAGTTATGTGACTATGGTTAATGTTATTGCATGGTTTAATTTTATTGTTTTAAAAAAAAATTATTTGCTTTGTGTGTGTTCTTTGGGGTTTGCACGACGGGCGTTACAACTCTTAAGTGAAAGGTTAAAATGAGTGCAAAAGAAATTATTTTTAGATTGACCCACAAATATGCAATGAAGAAATTTAAAGAAATATCAATGATGGAGATTAACAACTTCCAAAATATGTTTACAACGACTTCTAACCGTAAAATTAGGAAGAAAATACAATACATACAAGGGAGATTCAATGACACACCTGGAGTCTTCCACTAAAATTCAAAGAAGATGTACTATATAGATAACTTTTGGAGCCCAAAGGTCTGATCCTGACTTTTGAAACGATCCCCCTGATAATTTCCAATCTTCAAAATTGATCTCCTCGAGGATAGAGAGGACACACTGAATACAATTGTTTTTTCCATCTCCAACTCCTCCTTCAAACTCGAATACAATCATATGATAAAATTTGTTTGAAGTGAAATTTCCCAAACCAAAAAGAGTAGAGCCAAAAAAATTATTTTTTCTGAGAACCAAATCAACACTCCCTCCAAATCTCATCCAAGAGGACATATAAAGAAAGTTTTGAAAACAAAAAATATTAGTAAGTATGAGAAGTTTCCCAATTGACAAATCATTTGAAGTCGTGCATGCACATGCTTTTATCTTTTTCCAGATTTTTTATACTTCAGTTCACAAATCTTATCTCCTTATCTCTTTTCCATCTTTTCTATTTTTGTTTGTGTTTACTTGAGTTTGAAAATCATACATGTTTTTCCTTATTTAAAACAATATTATTATTTTTATTTCCATAATTAGATGATTATCCCTTTAATAACAATTTATCATAATATAAAACATCATAAAATAATTTAATATAATCATTATAATAACTTTATATTGTATTATTATTTTTATTTTAATTTTATTTAAATTATTCTTTTGAAAATTTTAATTTAATTAACTGATTGCACCCTTCCATAAAATATTAATTTCACCTCACAAAACATTAACACATTAAACAACGCAACACAATAAACACTTACTCAACATTCTAGAAAGGCCACAACGGAGGGGCACTACATTCGATCATTTGTCATTTTCCTATGATTCTTAAGTGTTTATCTAATAGTTCTTTTAGAGTTTCTCTATTTTTTCTATAATATTTAGTACCAAATAATGTAGCTTGAATTTTGAATTGACAAGCCAGCTATTACATAGATTGCTTGTGTTGTATCAATATGTTTTATGATATTCCTTTTCTAGTTTTGCAAAGCAAACTGTTCATTATCATAGTTTACCTCTTCTATGAACTCCATATTTTAAAGTTCTATTTAATGTGGGTTTTCAATCATGTGTCATTTTCTTGTGATGCTTAAGTGTTTTCCTAATAGCTCTTTTACAATTTCCCTATTTGTCTATAATATTTAGTGCCAAATAATGTAGCTTGAATTTTGAATTGACAAGGCAACTATTACATAGATTGTTTTTCTTGTATTAATATGTTTTTTGATAATCTTTTTCCCTCATATGTTTGAAGCTCTCTATAAAAAATCATTCATTGCCATAGTTTAGCTCTTGTAAATTCTAAAATTTTGCAGACTACTATAAACTACAAATGTGATGCTAATATGTACCTTTGGGATGCTTTCAATTTTTTTGGTTTGTGTATGATTTTCTACCTCTCTTAAAGTTATATTTAATGTGGGTTTTTTATCATATGTCATTTACCTATCATTCTTAAGTGTTTTTCTAAGAACTCTTTTACAATTTCTCTATTTGTCTATAATATTTAGCACCAGATAATGTAGCTCAAATTTTTAATTGATAAGCCAACTGTTCCATAGATTTCTTGTCTTGTATCAATATGTTTCATGATATTGTTTTTTCAACTTCCCCATAATAGATTGTTCATTATTGTAGTTCACCTCTTCTATTCTCCATGTTTTTAAGTTCTATTTAATGTGGTATTTCGATCATCTATCATTTTCCTGTGATTATTAAGTGTCTTTCTAATAGCTCTTTTACAATTTCCCTATTTGTCTATAATATTTAGTGCCAAATAATGTAGCTTGAAAATTAAATTAACAAGCCAACTGTTACATAGATTGCTTGTCTTCTATGAATATGTTCATGATGTTCTATTTTCCTCATTAGTTTGAAGCTCCCTATAACAAGTTGTTCATTTCCATAGTTTAGCTCTTGTATTCATCATATCTTAACCTAGGTAAATGTTCTTGTGCATTTAATTAAGGATTGAATGTATTTTTTTGCTTGCCATGACACTTTAGGAGTTTCTTATTCTACTATCCTTGTGACAAAAAATGTTTTTAAGTTTCAAAATTTTAAAATTTTGTAGATTGGTATAAACTACAAATAGGACATTGACAAGTACCTTTGGAATCATAACAAATTCGTCATTATTATAATTCTCTATTTAATGTGGGTTTTCGATCATTTTCCAGTTTCTTGTGGTTCTTAAGTGTTTTTCTTCTAGTTCTTTTACAGTTTCCCTATTTGTCTATAATATTTAGTGCCAAATAATGTAGATCAAATTTAGAATTGACAAGCCAATTGTTACATAGATTGCTTGTCTTGTATCAATATTTTCATGATATTATTTTCCCCTAATCTATTTGAAGCTCCTTGAAACAAACTATTCATTGTCGTAGTTTAGCTCTTCTAAGTTCTAAATTTTTGTAGACTGCTATAAACTGCAAACATGACATTGATGTATACCTTTAGCCTGATTTCAATTTTTTTGGTCTACGTATGCTTTTCTACCTCTCTTAAAGTTCTATTTAATGTGGGTTTTCGATCATTTGTCATTTACCTATCATTCTTAAGTGTTTTTCTAATAACTCTTTTATAATTTCTCTATTTTCCTATAATATTTAGTACCAAATAATGTAGCTGGAATTTTGAATTGACAAGCTAACAATTACATAGATTGCTTGTCTTGTATCAATATGTTTCATGATATTTTTTCCCACTTCCCCATAATAGACTGTTCATTATTGTAGTTCACCTCTTCTAATCTCCATGTTTTTAAGTTCTATTTAATGTGGGTTTCTAATCATTTGTCATTTTCCTGTGATTATTAAGTGTCTTTTTAATAGTTGTTTTATAGTTTCCCTATTTTTCTATAATATTTAGTGCCAAATAATGTATCTTGAATTTTGAATTGGCAAGCCAACCATTACATATATTGCTTGTCTTCTATAAATATGTTTCATGATATTCTCTTTTTCTCATTTGTTTGTAGCTCCCTGTAACAAGTTGTTCATTGCCAAAGTTTAGCTCTTGTATTCTTCATATCTTAGCCTAGGTAAATGTTTTTTTGCATTTAATTAAGGAGTGTGTCCTCATGTATTTTTTTTCTTGGAATGAAACTTTAGGAGTTTCTTATTATATTCTCCTTATGACAAGAAATATTATAAACTTTCAAAATTCCAAATTTTTGTAGATTGGTATAAAATGCAAACATGACATTGACCTGTACCTTTGGACTTCTTTCAATTTTTTTTGGTCTGTGTATGTTTTTGGCCTTTGGTTCTTGTTCCTTGTTATCTTTGTGCATCTTTGGTGATGTAAAATTTTTGTAAATCTTATTGCTTGGTATGCTTTTGATAAATTTAACTTAAAATCCATTGAACGGAAATGGTATAGAATGTGAATTGTATGTGAAAATTAATGCTATCCAATGTTATTTTCCAATGTTTTCCCATGTATGTTTTTATAATTTCTCACACTGCAATATTGAATATTGCATTTACTTCCTCTTGTGCCATCGTATAGCAACGTCAGGATGCATTAACCCTCATGTGGGAAAGCACTTACCATTCGTCTTATGTGTATCGAAGAAACCAACTCCACCCTCACCAACCCATTTAATTAGAAAGCTCCACCACTGTCATAAACAACCCTGGATAGTTTATTGTAGGGAGCTTCAAATAGATGAGAAAAAAAGAATATCATGAAACATATTGATACAATATTTGAGCTATGTTCTTTGGTAGTAAATATAGAAGACAAATAGAGAAATTGTATAAGAGGTGTTAGAATAACACTTATTTGCTGCTAAATATTATAGACAAAAAGGGAAATTGTATTGAATTCCCTGAAACATAGACATATACATATACACATACATATATGTATTGAATTCCCTATTTCTTATTTGAAAATATACATATAGGAAGATATATATTTAAAGCTCAAGCCCTTACAACTCTCAAAATAGGATTGATTTGACTTGAGACACTTTTTTGACTTGACCAACATCCCTCAACTAGATTTTTGGATTCAGGTATGCAAAGAACAATAATCAACTCCCACTTGGACAAAAGAACACAATCTGTAGAACTAGATGAGGTTTCAAAATACCCGAATCTAGAGAACAATAATAGTATCTCAAAGTAAATCAATCCTATTTCAAGTGTATACATATTATTGTTCTCTATATTCAGGTATATTGAAATAGGATTGATTTGACCAGACTCAACACCCCTCAACTAACTTTCAAACTCCCCATGACTGTTGGAGTTCACAAAGTTGTACTTTTTATGAGAACATTTTGCATTTTTTTGCATTATTTTTTTAATTGACTCTCCTAACTACCTAAAATATTGGAATTGATCTATTTATACCTTATTCAACCTAAGAATATTACCTCAAACAAGAAAATTCCATTTTACCCTCCTTGACAACTTTTGTCAAAATTGACAACTTTTAGACATGATTTGCAACTTTTACATTATAGACCCCAATTAACTCAAATGACCACAAAACCTTATGGATGGCCTCATCATGGCCTTATTACATTGAAACAACCCAAAACACTCAAGAACCTATCACTTGACCCAATTTACCTAAAGTGACTTGGTGCTCCTGCACCATACATTCTACCTAAAAGAAAACCTCATGTCCCATGAGGACTATACTACCTTGAACCTTGTTTCTTCACAACATATTTAGGTCCTCCAAATGATCCTTTGTCTAGAAATCTCCTCCATGGAATCGAGTGCTGCAACCTTTCTTTTTTCTCTACATTGATGGACTTCTTGCTTTCTTGTATTTGCTTCATCTTTGCAACCTTCCTTGTTGACTTTATTTCCCTCTTTCCCTTGTCATTAGTTGATGTTACACCTACCTTGATCTTTGTAACCTGACCTCTAACCACTTTCCCTCTTATTGTACTCTCTCTCATTCTCATTATATACTTAGGCTCATTCACTTGCACTTTCCAAGCATCCTTGCTCCCTGCACCTTTACCTTTGACCTTAGTCATCAAGTTTTATGTCCTTTTAACTGCTATGCCATTAGCTTCATTAGCCTCTAAAGTAACAAAAATGAACTATCTCTTTTCCTTCAATGGAAAACATACTTCCCCCACCATAATCCTATCAAGCTTCATGAACCCATCTTGAAACTTCAACACAAATTCACCCTTAACCTTTCCATGATCATATTTCATTAGTAACTCACCTTCCTTTCCCTTCAACATGGCATCATTCTGCAAATTCACTATCATGGCTTATTCCCTCCTCGTGGTGTCTATATCCTTCATCTCCTTTTCACTCTCAACTTGCACAAACTCTTTATTATGCATCATGATTAATTTTGTTTCCTTTGTCTATTCCTTGAATTTCTCTTGCAAGGGAATCAAAGTAAATGTGTTCCCATCATAGTCAATCTAATATGTTTTAGCCCTTCCATGATAAATGGCATTCTTATCAAATTTCCATGGTCTCTCAAGAAACAAATAGCAACATTCCATTGGTAGAACATCACAAAGTACCCTATATCTATACCCTCCAATCTGAAACTCAACTAAAGCCTTCTCATTGACTAGAAGTGATAGATCATCATTTAAACATGACACCTTATAGGGTGTTTCATGGGGAAATTTAATCAAATTCAACTTATCTACCATTTCTCTTGACACTATATTATTAGTGGAGCCTAAATCTATTACTACCTTGCATACTTTACTTTTTCTCTTGTAGGTGGTCTTGAATATATTTCTCCTTTGCATTGGTTCGTTCTCCTTGGAGGCCTTCAAAAGTTGTCTTTATAGCATCAAAGCTTCACCAACTTCTGGTACACAATAATGAATTGGAGAATTGACACTTTCCTCTTCATCTTCTTGCACAATTTGGACTCTCTTTTCACCTCTTCTTTCACCCCCACTTGAAGTAGCACCAAAATTTTCAAGACACTTAAAGGATGGATGAACAAACTCACCACAGTTGTAACACCTTCTTGAAAACATATTATAACCTCTTCCTTGATCTGTATATCTTCCCATAAAACTTTTTCTTCCACCTGTCCATCCACCTCTAGATTCAACCACATGTTCTTTACCCTTACCAACATCTTCTTGTTCTTTATTGGACTATTTTGAAGAAGAAAATGTACATTTGCCTCTACCTCTTGTTTCCTTCTCTTGTCTCCTTTTCACTTTTTCTTCTGCTCTTATAGCCATTTGAAAGCATTCTTCCACTGTTTTTGGTGTCATCAAACATATTTCATCCTAAATATAATACCTTAGACCATTAAGACACCCTTCTACTCTTTCTTCCTCATCTTCCTCATGTTTTTTCCTTATACTTAACCTATAGAACTCCTTGATGTATGCTTGTAGATCTAAGTCCCTTTTCCTAATATTTTGAAGTTTTTAAAGAAATTAAACATTGTAATCATTAGGAAGGAACTTACCTTTGATTATTTCCTTCATTCTCTCCCTAGAAGTGATCTTGTTCTTCCCCTTTTTATTCCTTTCATCTTGCACAAAGTTCCACCACAATAAAGCATGTCCTTTTAACTTGGTCTTAACCTTCTTCACCCTATGTTCTTCATCTACTTCTTTTCTTTCAAAATAATTCTCCATGGATCCTATCCAGTCCAAGAGCTCTTTACCATCTAGTTTACCCCCATTCATAGGAAAATCCATTTTTCCATGTCCATCACCTTTCATAGCCTTCAAAGCTTCAACATCCTCACATCCTTTGGATCCAACTCTTCATCTTCACTAGAAGTTTCTTCCTCTTCAAAATTACTTTCATCCATGTTGACCCTAGGTTTAGACTTCAATATAGCCATCTTCTTTTTCAAGGCTTCTAATTCTCTAGCCTACTAATCAATCTTCCTAACAATAGTGCTTCCTTTAGGAGGTATCTTCACTCCTCCAATTTCCCTTATTTTCCTTACACAATCTTTCAACCTATCACCTTCAAAGATCTACTAATTGTGCTCTAATACCATCTAATGACAATCCAGGAGGGCTTCCAAAAATTCAACACAGAACTAACACCTTTCAACAAGTATTTGAAACTTCAAACCCTAACAAGGGAAGTTCCTCACACAAAATCACCTCTTTCTCTAGTAGGTCTATAGACCTATATTTTGCGACTTAACTCACAAAAACCTTATCAAACTTTGAAACCCTTGGCCTCTTCAAGCACCCATTTTAGTCAAATTAAACACACTTCAAACTCTCATATGAATATTTTGGACCAACTTTCACAAAAACAAGAAATAGTGTTGTCCAAGACCTCAATTAGGCTAAATTTACAAAGGAAGTGCGCCAAACTCTTCTCCCAATTCCTAAAAATGGATCAGACCTTCTTAATAGATAGAAACATTCCTAAATCAACAATTTCTAGGAGGACAAACTCTCACTAAAGCATCAAAATTGGAAACACCCTTTTTACCCAATTTTGAGTAGGGTTTATTGAAAATGAATGTTCCTAGCCACTCACAGCTCTGCCACCACCTTATAGGGTGTTTCATGAGGAACAATAATCAATTCTCACCTGGAGAAAAGAATGCAATCTGTAGAACTTGAGTTTTTTTATTTGCATGTGCATAGGAAACAAGCGTGACTTTGCACAGGCAATAATAATTTCTATTTAAAACTCAGATAAATAATTTGGTAGTTTGGCATAGTTTCAAGAATGCATTGTTGAGTATTGAGTTTTGGATTCAACTACCTAACATACATAATATAAATTATAGACAAGAAACATATTGCATGCATATCCAACATACGGATATCATTAATTATCACAAAGTAATAGGGAAAACACTTGGTAAGTATTAGATGATTAGCCAAAATGATAGTCATATAAACAAAAACATCATCGACACATATATTTGCACAAAACTTTGTCAAGATATTCTAGCCACTAAGAACATTGTAAAAAAAATAAAAAGAACATTCTCTTTAGAACAACTCATAGGTAGTTATAAATATTGAATTATGTATGCGTATATGCATAGATATCTAACACATGAACCAACATCTAGACACATCCGTAATAGAAAGTTGTATAACACAGGGATATGCCAATTGCATCCATGCATATTTATGTATATGCATATGTAAATGGAGACATATATACAACTACGTGCACAAATAGATATATGAGCAATTTTAGATAGAAATATGCATGCTAACAAGAAAAATAACTCTATATAAATAGTAAAAAATTAAATAAAAAATATAAACTTAAAATTTAAGAAAATTATAAAAAACATAATCAATAGAAAACAAAATAACAATATATTTTTACCTAGAGATTGCAACATATACTTCACTATCTTAATAAATAACCAGTGAAACAAAGAATAAAGAAATAGCAATAGAGAGTAAAGGTGTATTTGGTCTGCCAAGGAGTGCAAGGGAATTAAACAAACTAAATGTCTAAACAAGCTGAACTTAAAGAATTATATAAAGTCCCAATTAGATATGCTTCTTTTTCTCTTCAAAAGGAAACACAACAACTAAATTTGGAGCCTACTCAACCGTGGGAGAAATAGTAGACAAATCTGATAGTAATGGCTTGCACTCAGCTTCAAAGTTGATCTTAGCAACCTTTACTATTGTTGTTTTCAGTCTTCTTTCTGAATTATAAGGTTGGGTTTTGATTAGAATTGTTTAAACAATTGCCATGTAGGTGAAAATATTGATAACAAACTCGACACTCATTTCAGCAGTTGACTCATATTGCAACATGTAAATCTCTTTTGATAGCATTTGTAATAGGCTTGTTGTAGCCTCATCAAAAGCAGTTTTCCAAAGCTCACCTATGTGGTATTCAATCTTTAGTTGCAATAAATATCGTAAGTCATAGTCACCTATCATTTTGTTGCATTTTGGGAAAAACCATTTATTTTCATCAGATTGTTCACACTTTTTTTGCACAGCCTACCATTCACCTCCAATGGGCATGTAACATAATATAATGCATCAATTTTGATAAATTTTATTGTTTCCTTGAGAGTAGCTTGCAAAGTCTATGGAAAACCAAGGCAGTGGTCAAACATGTATGCTATAGTAACTCTCCCATTTTCCAAATAAACTTTTTGATGGACTAGATGAGGGGACTCAATAGTAGGTGGAGAAATAAATCCTCTCTCAATCAATGGTTGGGCCTCTAGAATGTTAGCGTTTATATAAAGAAGAGTTCTTGCAGCTCTTTTATGGACAACTCCATTAAAGTACCCAACATGTGTATTTTTCACAACAAGGATGAGAGTTGAACAAGGGGTGTACAAACCTCTCTAACTCATGAACCTTTTCTTTACAAGACGATCCCCACAAATTTACATCAATTGAAAAAGATGACATATCATTAAGCTTAAAAGTCCTTCAAATTGTTTGGGATAGATCTTTTCTTTGTATGGCTAAAACCATTCCCACATGCACCACAGTGCCAATTTAACATCAATTAAATTGTTATTAGTGCAATCTGCAATTTGATTTAATGGTGTGAAAAAAAATACTTTCTCTAGCACAAAGGCCTCATCATCACAAGACTTTTACATTGAAGTTTGATCTAAATGATTTCCATTTGGCTGTTTCACTTATTAATTTTTTTGTCTGCTTGTCTCACCAATCCCTTTGACACATAGTAAGTATGTCCCACCTCAACCTTCTCATAATGCATGTATACAATCTCATTAAAGCATGTAATCCATATTCTTGTGCTCTCACCATCAATGATATCAAAGCTAAATACCTGCCCCTCACGGCCTTGCTTGCTATAATGGTGCATATCCCTCTTTCTTGTTACACGACCTTTTATTGTCCATCTGGTTTGGTAAATGTTCAACCCTTTAATAGGGTTTATTTTTGTATGGGAATATTTTTTCCTTGGTGATGCGGAGAGCAACTCACAACCAACTTCATGTTCTTCTTTATCTCTAAAAAAATATTTGGGTTTTCCAATTAGCTGGAAATCTACCATCTTCACATCTAGGGACAATATGACAATTTCCATGTAATGAAATGAAGATTAAATAATTCAAAATGAACCCCCCACAAACAAGCAAGTAGAAAACTACAAGAACAAGAAAGGCACAACTATATTGAACCTCGATTCTTGTAGCTTTATAGACAAATAGTTTTTCAAGCACACAACTGAACCTATTTTCAATTCACCTATAAAAAAATAGGACATTGTACTTTCCAGGTAGAGCTCCCATCAGCATGTGGGATCCTTCAAATAGCACAACTTTGTATCGATCAATTGGGCTTTGATCACCTCCTATTTTTTGGTAAGATATTAGTTGGAGCACTGGAGATGGGACAACATCCTCAACATCTATAGAGTGTAGTGCATCTATTGTTAAGGTTGGATTTACATTTGTAGCCTACAACGAAATTAAACTCAATATAGTTGTAGCAATGACATTTGTATTACTATGGCTCAACTCTAAAAAGAAACAACAATATTGACAAATTTGGAAACCATGACATTTTTCCCTCTAAGATATAACTTACTCCAAAAAGGCCAATAAACTAAATGGGCAACAAGACATACAATTTAAATATAATTAAGTTAGAGCATATATAATAGTAATTATCAATGTAAATGAAGTATTACTTTGATTTATTTGGAATACTTGAGGAACTGACAAGGAAATTGGTAGCAACAATAAACTAAACAACAAACACACTTACAGGAGTGTTGCTTGAGGATTGTTCCCCAGCCTCAGAAGAGCTAGAGACCACCAACATTGCTCTATCTTCTCTTTTTAGGAACGAATAGCTGCAACACCGACAGGTGGCTAGGAGGTCTATGACTTCAAAACACAACATCGAATCTTAATTTGTTTACACAACTATTAAGAATATGGTAGAAAATAATTAATAATAACAAGGTCTTCAATTATTTAACTAATACTTAACATAGAATTTGTTATTCTAGGTTCACTATTTCAATATTAAAATTCTTCCTTTTGTCCCCTAGAAACAAAAACAGTACGAATGAAAACAAATAATTAGCAAGATAGGATTCAATGTTCTATGTAATAGTAATATGAAGTATAACATTTGAAATATGACATGCTAAGGCTGAAAAAAATAACTAGTTTGAGTAAAACAATAAACATTGGCAAGAATAAAGATGCACATTGCTTACATCCACTTTGGTTTACATGCAAATCTACACACAAAAAAATATAATATTGTCTTATTTATGGCTTTTCTTGTTTGTAAATGATTGCAATATACTTAAATGCTATGTTCTTCTCCACAACACAACCTAATAAGAAGAATTAGCAATTGGCCATGGGAAACATTGGATGGAATCATTCCCAACCTACGTGTTGCCAGGCATCTGACATCGTATAACAGGTGTTATTCTATTGTTTTTTTAAAAGTTTAAAAGAGTTTGGTGCAGCGATAAAGAAGGTGAGCGAAATGGCATTAGCATTAATCATTGCATGGTTTCCGTGTAGCGATGATGGTGCATATATATACATATATACATGTATATATAGATATATTTATATATATACATATATATACATGTACATATATATATATATATATGTATACAAAGAGACATATATGTAGATACAAATATATATAGAGAGATACATGTATATATCTATGTCTATACATATCTATGCACATATAATTATACATACATATATATATATGTAAGAATTATCACAACGCACACGTTTTGCAACCATCAATGCATGCAAAGAACAAAATATAACAACCAACCACCTTCACAAAATTTCTACAGCTAGCATTGATTGTGATAGTTCTATGTTCATATGCAAGAAACCATCAACAGGGGATAGAGGGAAGACAAACCAAGCAAGAAGAAGTACAATTGAAGGAATTTGAGAGAGGTGCATATTTGTAAAACCATTCATGTAGTATTTGTGAAACAACTTATCTTAGTTCCAAAAGCATATTGTTGGTTGTTACTTTGTAGGTTGTTGTAAATGGTTTGGTTTATGAGTTATGTATAGCCGATGTTAGATGCAAGAAATATTGTTTCTTTTCTGCATTTGATGTGTTCCATACATTAAGTATAGTATAAAGGAAGCCCTATCTTACATCTCATAGCTTATATACAATTAGATAAACAAGAGCTACAATCAAAAGTATTTCAATCAAATGCAAACCATACAACAAGGAATCTCAATACCAACTTGCATTCAAGAGACCAGACATCCAAACAACATTTTCCCTCACTTGATTGGTTGAGGAGGCTACAAATTCAAAGCTTGTCTTGCCTATGATTATTCCTTGCTTATGGATGGACAACATATTATAGCCAAGAGAAGTTTTGAATTCCTAGCCTTCTCGGCAAGGAAAATGAGGGAAAATTCAGTTTGGATGTTTGTGCTCTTTCCACAAGTGTTAAAAGAGTGTGACCTTATGGGAATTTCAGCTTAGATTTTTTTAGAAGGGAATACCATTTGCAACCTTAGCCTTGGTATACGAGAAGTTGGAAAATGAAAAAGGCTTGCAAGGATTCCAATTAAAGTATACAGAAGGGAACCAATGATTAAGATTACAGAAGACAACATTGAAGATAGGCTATATAGCAATGACCATTTAATTGGATTGCAACCATAAGGAGCAAACAAGAAGGAAAAATTAAACATAATAGGTTTCAAAGTTTAAAATCCATGCTAAAAAAATGAATGTTGTTGCACCTCTTCCCACTTGCTTCAAACAAACATCTTCTTGCCAACTTGTCTGCACAAGAATAGGAAAAATAGTATCACAATCGACAAATTTCTTTTGCATTCCCAACCACCCTCCCTTACAAAAACCACAAAATAGCATCCACCCACATTCACAGAAGTTGTACAAAACTTAATATAGCTTGCACCCTTACAAACACTAACCCTCCTCGCTCTCGGCTCTCATAGCAAGTATAGCAACAAAATGACACCAAACAATGCCTCATTGAAAATTTACCAACATTCATTTTTGTTCCCAGAGGCATTAATAGGAAGATGTTATTACAATGATCCCCAATACACACAAAGCATACGACAACTAATGTTGACACAAACCAATGTTTAATTTCCACAACCTTCTATATCCACGCGGCTTGACAAATGCCACCCAATTCCCAAAGCAGTGAACAACCGCCTCTGCCATCTTTTCGCGGCCATCGAAAGAAAAAAAATCTAGGAGGCTAATGGAAATTTTGGCTAAGCTTATAACCCACATGCCACCTTGTCCCCAACCGCTGGAAACTAAAAAACCAGGGAGGCTGACAAAATTTTTGGGACAAGTTGACACAAATAGCCTATCGGCTAAATATATATATAAATATATACACACACATATACATATACATATATCTACATATGTGTATATACATACTAAACATACTACACATATACATAGATATACATTTAGATATACATAGGTTGTGCAATTTCTGTGAAAGTGGTTGAGAGCTATTTAGTGTTTTATCACATGCATCGATGGCTACAAAGTGTTTTTGTTGTATACATATATATACATACATACATACACATACAAACATACATACATACATACATACATATATATATATACATATACATATACATATATGCACATATATATATATATATGTGTGTGTGTGTGTGTGTGTGTGTGTATATGTGAATGTAAAATTTATATATATATATATATATATATATATATATATTGTTGTACGATTTTCATGTAGTGGTGATGGTGCAAGTACCATCTATTTTAAAGTCCTTGGAAAACAAAATGAATTTCTATCTAGTTATCGATAACGTATTCTTTGGTGTCATTGTGAGGGTTTTTGTTATTGTTGAAGGTAGTAGTGAGTGGTAACTATGAATGTTAGCATTGTATGGCATGGTTACAATAAACAAGTTAATGTTATGGAATTCATTCTGTTGATGTCCACCTTAAGATATATTATTCCATTTATAGCTTCCATTTAGCATCTATAGTTGCAATAGAACAAAATAATTAATGTTTTGGTTGCTATATATACATATATATATACATACATCTATATACACATGTCCATACAGATAGATATACATATATACACACACACATATATATATACATATATATACACATATATATAAACATGTATATACTTATATATAGATATCTATATAGATATACATACATATATACATCTATATAAATATACATATATAGTTACACATATTATATGCTTTGCATGTACTGGGAGACATCATAATAATAGCTGGCCTATTAACACCCCAAGGAAGAAAGCAAAGGTTTGGCTAATTTTCAAAAAATGACTGTGCAATTTTTGTGAAGGTGGCTGAAGGTTATCCTCCATTTTTTTGCATGCGTTAATGGTTGCAAATGGTGAGGGTTGTGATAATTTTGTGGACTTGTTTGACATTTGATCTAGGTTATTCTTGAAGGAAATATTGTTTCGATGTGTCGATTGTTGTTAGAAAGACTGTATAGTTTTGCAGGTTTTGGCATGTCAGTGACTGTTGTTTATATTTTTCCATTTTTGGCTTTGGTTCTATGTCAATGGTTGGAAAATAGTTAATCTATTGAGTTTTTGGTGAATGTTGAAATTGAGATTTCGTATGTTTTGTGGTTTTTCCCTTAAAGATTCATTTTGTTTTGTAAATGCTATCTGACACTTGGCGGATGGGTTATAGTGTGGTTGACTTTTTTGTCAGCCTTGTTGGATTAAGGTCTTGAACTTGGTGATGAGCCTTAAATATGCTCATAGTTTGAAACTTTTGATACTCTTACTTTTATTATTAATATTTGTTTAAACTTGTTGATTAAAGACTTTATGGGTGGTATCCTGTAGCAATGAATTCCATATTTTTGCAGCTTGATAACTTCATTAATTACCTTTTTGACTACCCAGATAGCTGATGTATGCTTATGATTTTGGATAATGGAAGAGGATTAACATGTGATTAATGAATATATGATGTGTCGTTTGTGTGTATGCTTTCCTTCACCTCTATCATTTATTGTAGGATTGTTTGAGGGAGCTGAAGCTGATCAATCACAAGAATCTTGACTCTATTGAAGAAGTCGTCCCAGTAATAACTCTTTGACTGAATCTTTGGGAAGAAGCTTTAATGATCCTTTGATCTATGGAGTGTGTAATGCTATATTTTCTCTGGGTCACGTCGAGCAGATAGACTTTTATTTCTAAATATCTGTTCCCCAGATTCAGAATGTATTTATGATCACGACTTCCTCTGTTAATTAGTTAGTTGTCTTTTTCATTTAAATAATCGTTCCTCCTGCGTGAGTGAATGAGGATGAAATAGTATGTGTTAGAATTAAGTTGAATAAGCAATAGAGTTCTACGTTAAGTTTTTTATTTTTTAAAATAGAGTAATCGATGTATCCTGGTTTTGAGTCAACTTCTTGTGTAATCTAGTTGATGCTTGCTAAGGGGGCCCACTTAGTAAGTATTCTATAGAAAGTTATACTTAACTATTCATTTCATGTTGATTACTAGTTAGAATTTATTTCTATAGACTTCAACGCAAACTTAGCTTTGTATTGTTCCTACAACATTGGGAATCCATCCCTATGTCTATTCCTGTAGCATAAAGCCAGTTCATAGTTTGTCCTTTAATAATAGCTGCCATGATTTTTGTTTTAGCCGAGTTGTGTTTAAGTTAAAAAGCTTTACGTTGCATTACTTTTAAGCATTTGTTTTCTATACAGGGTGACTGGAAACTAGTTCTTAGTGCACATACCGTGCTGCTCCATTTCAAGTATATGTTCCCTAGTTTGATAAAGTAAATGAACCATGAGAAGATGTTAGTTGCCTATTGGAATGTCCAATTCCCAAGTTTAGTTTTTCTGTGACTTTTATATCCTTTTATGGGCGTGACCATTTTTG
This sequence comes from Sequoia sempervirens, assembly GCA_007258455.2. Lineage (NCBI taxonomy): Eukaryota > Viridiplantae > Streptophyta > Pinopsida > Cupressales > Cupressaceae > Sequoia > Sequoia sempervirens. Next base: position 741,396,651 of record VDFB02000003.1, on the reverse strand, counting down.
GCGCCATTGTCGGGGATGGTGTCAATCTAAGAACCTGCTATAGTCATTGTTAGCGGTAGGTTAGTCAGTTGTTCAAGTATTTTCAAATTCTTTTCAATACCATTTATTCTATTGCATGCATAGAAGAAGAAGAGACGCGCTGGGAAGGTTCCTCCCTAAAAATCTATTTGTTGAATTTCCATTTGGCCTAGTTGACGCAGAACCTAAGGAAAATCCATTTGCTCTGATATTCCAGCATGCAAATATGGCAAATAATCCACCTAATCCACCTCCTGCTTTTGAGTTTCCCATCGTTCCTCAGCAAGACACTGATAACCTCAAGAATATTCCTTCTTCATTACTTCCCAAGTTCTATGGCCTAGTTACAGACCCAAAAACTTTTCTGTTTGAGTTTGATATCCTCTGTCATAGTTATGACTACACTTCAGATGCTCACAAACTGAAGTTGTTTCCTTCCACCTTGAAGGAGGGAGCTCTTAGATGGTTCATGAGTTTGGGAAGGGGTGTTGTTGATAGTTGGGCAGCCATGCAAACAAAATTCCTTGAGAAATATAAGGAATATTGTAAGAGTTCTAGTAAAGGTGATGACATATTCAGAATTCAGCGGAAGGAGGATGAAAGTCTGGAGGATTATATCTCAAGATTCTTGTTTTTCCTGAAAAGGAATTCAAACCATACTCTCAACGAAGACTCTTAGAAGCTACTTTTTCTAAGGGGAATCAGTGATGCCTGTATAGATGCCTTGGACCTGATGGGAGGAGGTGATATAACCCAACTGCCTTGGGATGATATCAAGAAAATATGTCTCAATTACTCTCAAGCAAATGTGAAGAAAGGTCAAGGTCATCAAGCTACAGTTGGCAAGTCTTCTTCTAGTGGAGTCTCCTAGATGGAGATAACAAATTTGCTATCTGACTTCAAGTAAGATATCATTAACAATATGGCTACACAACTAGACACTATGCAAGCTCGGAAGAAACATGAGGTGGCTGAAGCAATCTTGGCCGAGTTCTGTCCACATTGCAGGCAGAAGAAACTTGACTACAGATGCAAGATGGTGGCTAATCTAGAAGCTAAGCAATTACTTACCTACTTTAAGCTAGTAGAAGGTGATGATGATCAAGTCTTCTACGTTGCACAAAGGAGACCATGGGTTCAAAGACAAGGTATGCCTCAAGACCCGTTGACTTTTAGTAATCCTTATTCTAGCTATAATAACCAATGGAAACCCTCATATGGACCACCACCACCTTGGATTACATCTCAACCAAATTGGCCTAATTATCAGACCCCTTAATGGAAATCTCCTCAAGGAGATTGGCAACAACCACAAGGACAATGGACCCCATCTCAAGGTAATTGGCAGCAGAGTCCTCAATGGAGAGGTTCTCAGCAATGATAGAACCAGTCCCCTAGGTTCCTGCAGCTTCCATAGCCACAACCTCCTGTAGCAACTGCCACAAATATGAGCCCTCCAAAATAAACGCCTATGCCTACTCAACCGTTGCCAAATCCTAACAATAAGCAACAACAGCAACCACAGCAGCCCACATATTTTTTGCTGAAGCCAACCAATATCAAGCTTATGCCTTAAACATTCATGATATCCATTTGAGGTCTGGAACCATTCTTCCTCCTCCACAAACACCTTCAATTATTGAGATCCTAGATTCTTCCCCTGAAGAACCTACTGCACTTGTTGTTCCTACTGAGCATATGCCCATAACTGATACAGTTTCTAAGGAGACTATTTTGAAAAGTCAAGACAAACCACCTTTTCCTCAGAGGTTACAAAGTACTGCATCTAAAGCCATGGAAGAACCCACTTTTGACATTCTAGATTAGCTCAAGAATGTGAAAATTCAAATCCCTTTATTTTAGGCCATTAAAGATGTTCCCATTTTTGGAAAAGCTATTAAAGAGGCATGTTTGAAGAAGCCTAGATGGAAGAAAAAGGATCCCCAAACAATTCATGTCTTAGGGAAATTGGCTGATATAATGTTGGGAAATGTAGTCATTCCAAAGTACATTCACTCTGGAAGTCATGTAGTACAAATACATATAAATAGTCAAATTGTAAAAAATGTTTTGATTGACCTTGGTGCTGCCATCAATGTCATGACCAAGCATACTATGGACTACTTGAACATTCTAAACATTAGGTCTACACCTATAGTACTGCAGCTTGCAGATAGCTCCACAGTCAAACCTGATGGAATGGTGGAAGATGTAATTGTCACTCTTGAATCTTGGGAGTATCCAGCTGATTTTACAATATTATCTATTAAGGAAACTTTAGGAGGATACCCTATTATCCTAGGTAGACCATGGTTAGCAACTGTTGATGCTTTTATAGGATGTCGTTCTTGAGACATGACTATTTCTGATGGACAGTCCACAAAAAAATTGGCTTTGTATCCGCCTGCTAGACCTCAACTAGATTTGTCCCAACCTATTTGGCCAGATGTGGGGGAAGAAACTGAAGAGGCCAATTCATTGGTTCAATTAGTGATGCTTCAAACTGATCCATTCTCACAACTTTAGAATGAAGATGCCTTGCTTTTTCAAATTCTGTTGTCTAACTCTGATACAGGTAGTTCATCTAATACAAATAGCAGTCATCTACAATGTTTCTTGCAGCAACTAAATTATGAGAGTTTGCTGCCTAAATTTCCTACAATTTTTCATAACATGCTTCCACAAGAGGTACAAACATCACCTGGAGATTCTATGAGTGATCTCACTAAGAAAATAGAATTGTCTCTAGGTCACTGTTTGAATATCAATAGCAAGCTATCACAATCTCAACAGGTTGTCCTATTCAAAATGCTACAAGATCAGCAAAAAGTTTTTGCATGGGAATACAGGGACATGCAAGGAATAGATCCTCAAATTTGTACTCATAGGATCTATATCAAAGAAGACTGTTTACCAGTTAGGCAGCCTCAAAGAAGAATAAATCTAGCACTTAGAGAAATAGTTAAGAATGAGCTTCAAAAGTTGCTGGATGCTGGTTTCATTTATCCAATCTCTGACAGTCAGTGGGTCTCTCTATTAGTTATTGTCCCTAAGAAAGGTGAAAAATGGAGAGTGTGTGTAGATTATAGAGAGTTGAACACTGCCACTAAAAAAGATCACTTTCCACTGCCCTTTGTAGACCAAGTGCTAGACTCATTATCTGGTAAAAGATATTTTTCCTTCTTGGATGGCTACAGTGGGTACAATCAGATAAAAATTGCCCATAAAGATCAAGATAAGACCACTTTTACCTGTCCATGGAGAACATTTGCTTACTCAGTCTTGCCTTTTGGTCTATGCAATGCGCCAGCAACATTTCATAGAGCAGTAATTAGTATATTTGTTGATATATCTCATGACTGTATGGAGATTTATATGGATGACTTAACTACCTATGGAGTTACATTTGAAGAAGCACTGGTGAGTTTAGAAAAAGTATTAAAAATGTGTAGAGAGAAAAATTTGTCTCTGAATAGTGAAAAGTGCTCTATAATGATGGAGGAAGGTATTGTTCTTGGCCATCATATTTCTAAGAATGGAATTCAGGTTGACCCTGCTAAAATTGAAGTTATTTTGAATTTACAAACTCCTGCAAAACTAAAGGATGTCAGAAGATTCCTTGGCCATGCAGGGTATTATAGAAGGTTTATAAAATATTTCAGCAAAATTGCCAGTCCACTATATGCCTTATTAACTAAGGAGTCTCAATTTGATTGGACGAAGGCCTGTGAAAAATCTTTCCTACAACTAAAGGACTTGCTTACTAAAGTTCATATTCTTCAATGTCCAAAATGGACTTTGTCTTTTCACATACATGCTAATGCTTATGATTTTTCTATAGGGGCAGTCTTAAGCCAAAAAGAAAATTCAATTAAGCATGCCATCTATTTTATCAGCAAAAACCTTCAAGGTCCAGAGCTAAACTACACTGTTACAGAAAAGGAGTTGCTAGCAGTAGTGTATACTTTGAATAAATTTAGGCATTATGTCACAGGTTATCAAATATTTGTCCACACTGACCATGCAACAATTAGGTATCTGATGAACAAGCCTGCCATTTCTGGTAGGTTGGCAAGATGGCTCTTGTTGTTATAAGAATTTGACATTACAATCATTGATAAACCAGGAAGAGCTAATGTTGTAGCTTATTTTTTATCAAGGCTTCAAATAACTACACCTGTTGAACACAAAGTCATTGATGATAGGTTCCCTGATGAACACCTGTTTTCCATTACTGCACATACTCCATGGTATACAGACATTGCCAATTATCTAGCAGCAAACAGAATACCAGCTCACTTTTCCCCAAAAGAAAAGAAACTATTAATTGAGAAAAGTTTTAACTTTTCATGGATTGAAAATTGTCTGGTTTATACTAGACCTGATCAAGTTATGCGAAGATGTGTAAGAGAATATGAGACTTATGATATCTTGCATGCTTGCCATGATGAACCATGTGGGGGACATTTTGCAACAAAGAGAACATCAATGAAGGTTCTTACAACAGGATACTATTGGCCAACATTACACAAGGATGTCGTAGCTTATACAAGGAAATGTGACAGATGCCAACATATGGGAAGACCAACCAAGTCAGATGAAATGCCACTCTACCCATAGGTAATAGTCACCCCTTTTGATAAATGGGGAATGGATTTTATTGGACCAATTGATTCAGGTCATCAAATGGCAAGTCATACATTCTAGTTTGCATAGATTATATAACAAAGTGGGTTGAAGTAAAGGAAATGACTCATGCTCATGATAATAAGGTTGCTAAATTTTTGTATGAGAAAATTTTCACTAGATTTGGAGTTCCTAGAGAGCTGGTAACTAATCAGGGATCTCAGTTCACATCTAATTTGATCACTGCACTAATGAATGACTATAAAATCAAACATAGGAAGTCCATCCCCTATCACCCTCAAGCCAATGGTCAGGAAGAGGTTACAAACAGGGAAATTGAGGCGATCCTAACAAAGATAGTGTAGGTCCATAGGAAAGATTGGAGTAGTAGACTTCTTGAAGTAGTTTGGGCCTACAAAACTGCATGGAAGACAACAATTGGGTTTACACCTTTTGAACTACTTTATGGGAAAACAACCATGTTGCTCATTGAATTTGAGCATAAAAATTTGAGGACAACTCTTGAACTCAATATGGAAATATGTGAAGCACAGAAGGAATGTCTACTGCAGCTAAATGCTTTGGACAAAATGAGAAAAGCTGCCCTGTAGCATACAGAAGCAGTCCAACAACAAAGGAAGAAATGGCACGATTAACACATCAAAACCAAGCAATTCTCTGCTGGTGATTGGGCTCTGCTATATGATTCTAGATATCAAGAAAATCAAGGTAAGCTCACAACACGCTGGCTCGGTCCCTATGAAGCTGAGAATGTGTTTGACAATGGATCAGTATAGTTGGCCACAATTGATCTAGTCCATTTCAAATTGCTAGTTAATGGCCACTGACTGTGGTTATATCATAAGCAAAAATCAAAGGAAGAGTTCCTGAAGAAGTTTGTTTCGACTGGTCTTCCTGCAGCAAAAGGCTTAGGCCTTCTTCCTACAACTACTCTTTAAGTATTGTGTTGACCACCCATAATAAAGTTTTCTATTTAAAGAAAACCACTTTTCTCCATTTCTTGTCATTTATCACATCATTCATTTCTTTATCTGCCATGTCATCCATATCACCACTCTGCCTCATTCATGCATTCAATCTTCCAACTATCATTTCATGATACACTGTTGTCCTTTATGGCATTCCTAAGAACTGAATTCAAGGTACGCGAAATATTTTCATTATCGCATAATTTATACTTTCTATCTATTCATTAATTGTAATGTATACATCAGTCGTAATTGCATGCTTTAATCCTATCACCTTGCACATGTGAGGACACATGTCGAATGCTAAGTAGGGGGTGGGGTATTCTCATTTCAAATTCTCTTGTGCCAAATTTATGTTTGCCAAAAGTAGTTATGATCTTGTACTTTCTAAAAGTACGATTGCGAAGCCATATCCTGAAAACAAGTTAACTACTTAGTTTAAGTAGTTATTAAAACTATTTTATGCAAAACTCTAGTTGTTATTCTTGGTAAGGAAAAGGAAAGTGCATCAACGAAGAAGAGTCTTTTTCAAGCTTTCAGCATTAGTCTGAGTTTTTATTTTAAGGATTTTTTATTATGGGTGGCAAACTGGTAAGGCACGAGCCTGCAACTCATGATGCGTTGATATAGGATCCTCAGTTAATGCAAGAATTTTCCAATTGTGGATGGTTAAATTATTTCTTGAGAATTTATTCTTTTGATGAGGAGGCTGCAAGAAAATTTTTAAGAACATTTTCAGAAAATGAGGCTACGATATGGAGCTTGACAGTGGCTGTGACAGAGGAAAGAATTTCAGAAGTCACTGGATTATCGGTAGTTGGTAAAAAATTTCCTATTGGAAGGGATGCTATCTCTGCTAGGGTAGAATTTACCCTACCAGCTGATGGGCCTTTGGAAATTTCAAAGCAAGGGTGCAAAAGAACGTCCCTGCCTTATCCATACTCTAAATATGCCATCTTTGTTATCAAGTATTTAAGTTGTGAAGGGCACTTCTCTTACCTACATTCGTATCATTTCAAATTGTTAAGTCATATGAGACATGGACTGGTAGTGAATGTTCCAAATTTCTTGTTGAACCTTTTACAAAATAGTGCACATGAAACCCAAATGGGTAAACAAAACTCTGTTACACATCATGCCCTAGTAAAACTTTTGGTTGAGCGATCTTTAAGGGATGTTTCACCTCTTTCCTGGAATGAGTTTGTTGCCGGAAAGGTCTTCAACCGCCTGAACCTCCTAGGGTACTACCCACATAGCCTAGAAGAAAGAGAATAAGAATTGGGTCCTTGAGTTCTGAAATAGAGCAAGAATTCACTGCTCCTGCAGCACCCAGTCTTACAGCTTCCATGCCGATGTCCTCTACCGGTGTGCATACAAGGTCTGCCACTAGGAGAGAAAAAGGAAAGACAATTGTAGGTGAGTCATCTAGGGTAGAGTAGACTCCTGAGTTAGACCCACATATTCAAAGACAAAAACTTTTTGCCTCATCCTCTCCTGCAAAGTCTTCCCCTGTTTCTGTCTCTCTTGTAGCAACACCAGTTAATACTCCAATTTCAATTTCTTCTTCCCTTGCTGAGTCTAGATCTTCAAGACCAACTAGGAAGAGGACTGCTAAGGAAGCATCCTTTACTACTGCTCCTACAAAACTACCAAGAAGGAGTTCATTGAGAAAACAGTCTAAGCCTGCTACAACCTCTGTTCAAATAGAAACTATCATAATATCAGAGGACTCTGCTAAGTCAGGTCATGATAACTCCCTGGATATGTTTGCAAATGTTCCACAAAGTTGCTCTGCTATTCTTGAGGCAGCACAACCTAGTAATATTGATAAAGGGAAAATGCCGAGTCTGGACGACTTGGCTTGTGCAGCTGAGAAAATTTCTGAGGAAGAAAAATCTTCTCCTATACAACAACAAGGCTTCATCCTACAACAAGAGGATTTTGTCCTACAACAAGAAGAAGATGTGCCTGAAATGCCTGAAATACCTTATGATAATCCATTGCCCACTAAAGTTTGCACAGATTTAGTTGTGTAGAAAAGAACTTTACTGATTGCATACTTGAATTTTATGAGAATTAAGAAGACGCCTGTGTCATTCCACACTTTATGTTTTTGCCATCTCGCCAACACTGAAGTCCAACAAAGTTTATGGGATGAAGAAAAGAAAAAGTTGCAAAGGGAAATTGAAAGGAAAAAGCAAGAAATTCAAGATATGCAGAAGAAAATGGATAAAATGATGAAAATAACTGGACAAATAATGGAGTGTAGGCCACCACCCAAAGTATATGCAATGTGCCTCAACGAACAGTTTCTTTGGTTCAAATTAATGAGGATCTCCATAAATTTGGATGCTGATATTGAAACAGCCAAAAAATTCTATGATGCTTATGAAATGGCCCCTAATTGGTTGAAAAACTCCATGTGTGAACTTTATTTACATGGTTATTTAATTCCTGCAGAAACTGAATGGAACCCACTCCTTTATATAGGTGATATCTAGCTAAGAGCACTTATGTCTTGGGCTACAAATGAGATCAATTATGGGAGACAATTGGAAACATATGAAGAAACAGAAAGAGATGAACCTGTTCTTCTAAGAGCTAAAAGTTCAAACCCATGCACAGTTTTAAGAACCTAGTTTAAGGTTACTTATGGATGCAATCATGCTGAGGAAAGAGAGAAATTTTTTGATATCAGAAAATAGGTATACAATGAGTTCAAAGAACATAAATATACATTTTGGAAACTCACCTCTTCCAGAATTGAGACAAGGTGGGAGAAATTGACAGTTGGTCTAAGAAGGACAGAGCCTCACAGCCCATTGAACTTCATAGCAGCACTCAGGAGAATAGAAAGGTACATGCAACTGGGTTTACAATGTAGATTTGAATTATGGATGCCACTGACCTTCCAACCTCTAGTTTTAATGTGGCTGCTTTATCCCTACCAAGCCAAGGAAATCAATGATGAAATAGAAAACCGCAGATATGAAAGATGGGAGTTTACCAAAGGTTTTTACTACAAGTTTGGAACTTCGCTGTAGGGTCATCCTACTCCAACAAATTTCAAGGAAATAACAAGGAAAGTCAATGCTGGAGGACCAACATTATCATAAGTAGGGGGCAGAATGATGAGCCTTAAATATGCTCATAGTTTAAAACTTTTGATACTCTTACTTTTATTATTAATAGTTGTTTAAACTTGCTGATTAAAGACTTTATGGGTGGTATCTTGTAGCAATGAATCCCAAATTCCTACAGCTTGATAACTTCATTAATTACCTTTTTGATCGCCCGCATAGCTGATGTATGCTTATGATTTTGGATAATGGAATAGGATTAACATGTGATTAATGAATAGATGATGTGTCACTTGTGTGTATGCTTTCCTTCGCCTTTGTCATTTATTGCAGGATTGTTAGAGGGAGCTGAAGCTAATCAAGCACAAGAATCTTGACTCTATTGAAGAAGTCATCCCAGTAATAACTCTTTGACCAAATCTTTGGGAAGAAGCTTTAACAATCCTTTGATCTAGGGAGTGTGTAATGCTATATTTTCTCTGGGTCACATCGAGTAGATAGACTTTCATTTATGAATATTTGTTACGCGGATTCAGAATGTATTTATGATCATGACTTCCTCTGTTAATTAGTTAGTTGTCTTTTTCATTTAAATAACCATTCCTCCTGCATGAGTGAATGAGGATGAAACAATATGTGTTAGAATTAAGTTGAATAAGCAATAGAGTTCTGTGTTAAGTTTTTATTTTTCAAAATAGAGTAATCGGTGTATCTTGGTTCTAAGTATGAATAAAATTCGATGAAGCTTTGAGTCAACTTCTTGTGTAATCTAGTTGATGCTTGCTAAGGGGGCCCACTTAGTAAGTATTTTGTAGCAAGTTGTAGTTAATTGTTCATTTCATGTTGATTAGTAGTTATAATTTATTTCTGTAGACTTCAATGCAAACTCAACTTTGTATTGTTCTTGCAGCATTGGGAATCTATCCATGTGTTTGTTCCTGCAGCATAAAGCCAGTTCATAGTTTGTCCTTTAATAATAGCTGATATGATTTATGTTTTAGCTGAGTTGTGTTTGAGTTAAAAAGATTTACATTGCATTACTTTTAAGCATTTGTTTTCTATAGATGGTGACTGGAAACTAGTTCTTAGTGCACATACCATGCTGCTCCATTTCAAGTATGCGTTCCCTGGTTTAATAAAGTAAATGAATGACCATGAGAAGATGTTAGTCGCCTATAGGAATGTCCAATTCCCAGGTTTAGTTTTGTTGTGACTTTTATATCCTTTTATGGGCGTGACCACTTGGGTCTCCATTGCCATGTAAAAGGTGGCAGGAATTTTCTGCAAGGATAGAGAAGACGAATGAAATGACCAAAGTGCAAAGGAGGCCAACAAAATTTCATTAGCATTGACATACATATATACACACACATATATACATATATATACACATATATACATATATATACATATATGTACATATATATATAGATATATATACACCTATATATATATATATATAGATACATACATATATCCACACACATACAGTTGGTGAATGTTGAAAATGAGATATCTTGTCTTTTTTGTGGGTTTTCCAAAAAACATTTGATTTTTTTTGTAAATACTATCTTAGAACAATAGCAATGTGTACATGTAAACTATAAATAAAACTCAAGACAATAATGGTCTTGTAAGACCGCGCCTCGTAGGTACTTAATACAATCCTAAATTGTTATATGCCTTTCTTGAGTCGATGATTAGATATATTATGGATGATAAATGAGGTGATCTTTTGGTGATATTCTTGCATTTAATTTTAACATTTTGTTTATTGTCACTACCATGAAGTTGGAATGCACTCATATATTGTGAAAAGCTAATTGAAATTTTAAATGGATTATTATGTAGCTAAAGTATAAAATATTTAGTTAACAAACTTATGTGATCAAATTGTTACTTATGATTGTGTTGGTATTGTGCAGGAAGGTAATGGTGTTAGCATGGGAAGGGTGTACCATTGAGAGAAAATTAAAAGACTCTTCTTGAGGGTATAAATTTGACCCCCTTTTTAGAGCTTAGAAAGAAATAAAGTTAACATGTTGAAGTGGTGAGGTTTGATATTAAAGGGATAATTTATTGTGGATTTGAGAGAGTATTTATTTGTTTGTCAAGTGAGTTGTAAGTTGGGGGGGGGGATAAGGTTTAGAGACCATTATTCAATTTTAAATTCGGATAAATCCTTAAATGGGTCTTTAAAGAGGGTTGTTGGTCAATTTCTTGGGTTGGGATGCATAAATAAACCCCCTAGGGTCTATACCATAGTGGTAGGGGTCAAGTAGGCATGCAATAGTGCCCCTAGGACATGATTTGACCCCTGAAAAGGCCTCATTATGGGGAGTGGCGAGTTTTGAAGAGAGGATGTGATGGAAATATTGAGGGATTGTCCAAGTGCATGTATCTTCTTTAATAAGGAAAGGACCCTCATTTATGGGAAAAAAAAAAGACACTCCACACATCTCCTTCCAAGAGTTGCAAGTTGAAAATCCTATATATCTTAGAGAGGAAGAATGAGTGGGTTGTTACCCACTTCTCCTTTTGGAGAACTCTAGTTGAGATAGAAGAAAGAAGAAGAAGAGGAGAGAAGCTCTTCCTTCTTGGAAAGATAGTGATTCAAGATGGATTAGCAAGGAGAGGAAAGATGGAAAAAAAGAGTTCAATCCCTTCCCTTGAAAGAAAGAGATAAGTTCTTCCTATTCTCATTTTCTCTTGTTCAATGATAGTAAGAAGGTAGTGTAGTTTATGGATCATGATTGAAATCTGAAAGTAGAGAATCTAGATGCATGAAATTTGTACTATGTTAGTTCATTTCTTTGTAAAAATGAGAATAGACTCCATTTATCATTATGGAGTTGAAAGAATTCCTTGCTCAGGGGTATGGCTAGAGCCCATGAGGCTCCATGATGCCATTATGGTAGGGTGGAGAGCAAGCCTTACTAACTAGTGTGTCATTCATTATGTCATTAAATAATGTTGTAATGCTGTAAATTAGTAGCTTTAAAAAAAAAAAAAGAATAATGGAAAATAGGAAGTCTTCATTGTTGACATGTTATATATTTCTCTTCTATGTTCTATTTGCAATATGGGAAGTTTAGACAAGGAAAAATAAATAAAATTGTATCTTGTGTTCATTAAAGAGATTAAGAAAGATTTTTTTTGGAAATGAAGAGTAGAGATTTTGTTTCTTTTCTGCCATGCTAGCGTAGGGGTCTATTCGTCATGCAGTAATATGTGTGATTTAATGGTAGTTGGTGAAAACAAAATATAAAAAGAAATTAAAACATCACTCTATAGTCTAATAAATGATGTTGGCATAAGACTGTGATTTACTCCCTCTTTTTTCAAATCATCATAGTAAAATGTGTTTGCCAAACCAGCATCGTAAGCTACAACACTGAATAGTATTGAAGGAGGACTGTGAAGATGATCTTAACAAAATAGAACTAACGGTAAATTTATATAAAAAAGAAAGAAAGTAAGTAATAATAAAGAGAGATAGAATGAGAACAGTAAATCACGGGGTTGCAGTTATTGTTGCCTATTCTTTTTAGTATGGATCAGGTTATCCCAGCAGTTAAATGCCATGAGAGACCCCTTCTGTAGAGCGAAGTGCTGTAACATTTCCTCTCCTCTCACTCTTCAATTTCTCCCCAGCCACCGTTCTTGGCCTCTCTGACTTTACGTCCCTTTGAAAAGGTTGCACAGTAGAGATGAGTAGTTTTGGAGTGTATTAAATTTGTTGTGGAATTAAGTGATAGTATAAATGAAATAAAATCATTTATTGAATGTTGACTGGGGAAGGTATACTTCAGCCACCACGTAAGGAATGACTAGCTTACAAATCCTCTCTCACACGCCTCTATCTAAACATCAATTCGTATGAGACTATCCTTGCCAGTAAAATCTATCACAATCTTCGTGGGAAAGTTGTAACTTGCGCTCAATCCTCTCCGCACCATAAATGTTGATTAATAAATGCATCGTGCCACACAACTTGACCTCTAATTAAGTGATTCTGAAAGTGATATACAAATAAACTGTTATCATTGTTGATATAATAGAAAGAAATTTATTAAAAAGATCAATATTATTCTCAGACACCTCCCTTTGCAAGGTAATTAATGTAGCCGGTAGAATGCAAGTCATTCATCCTAATCAAGACCATGTCCATCAGAAGAATTAAAAAAATGTAGGTGAGATATTAACAATCGTACCCCTCATGTGTAGCAGGGGAGGACATAACCTTTTCAAAACTGTGTCGTATATATGGCTTGACCTGGTATAGTTATTAAGGTAGATCCTCATTTTCTTTTGCATTCAACTTACCAGTTGTCAGTAATCGCCTTTCATTGCTGTTTGAATACCAATTTTTTATTTTCCAAAAATAAAACAAATTTCCTTAATATTATTCCAAGATTAATTAATGATAATATATATAATCGAACAAGAGCATTGTATTAAGAGATATGATGTCTTTCAGAAAAAAATAATAATAATAATTCTATTGATCTGATAGATTAAATAATAATACCATTATTAAAATTGACTATAATAATATTATCTGAAATGAAATACGATAAGTTCAATGGAAATTTGAGGAGAAAAGTAAAGTAATATCATTCAGGTTATTGAGAGAATTATTATCATCATAAGAAATATTAGTTGAATAATCAAGTGGATTCCTCATTGGCGCAGTCCTACGTGAATAACTATGAAATGATACAGTTGAGGAATGTGAATATTAAATTGTGTAGGACATAATAATTTAGACAAGTTTAACATTGTGACAGGTAAAGTAACACTACTGCGTGGAAGAAAAAAAATAAAAAAATAAAATAAAGAAGAAAACCACAAAGTACTATTGTAGAACCTAAGAGAATCTGATGATCATGCCAGAATAAGTATTATTATTTTGGGCAGTAGAGTCAAGTAAATTCAACATTAGTAGAAGAATAGTACCAAAATTACTAGGCTGCAACCATTCATCAACAGCAGCAAAAACATTACAAGGCTGCAAACATTCAGCAACAGCCATAAAAGAAATACAAGGCTGCAATAATTACAATAGCAGCAATAAATACAATTAACAGCAGCAAATGGAAGATAATAAATTAAATAGATGGTTATCTGGGGCACTTAAAACAGTCTCAAGTTTTAACATTTGACTAAATGCATGCATTGATAATATAATTAATTTCAATATTACCAATTAAAGAATAAAGATGCCCAAATGGAGTAAATTAAATAAGCTTATCTGAATTGTCATAACATTTTATTACTATAGAGTCATATTAGAAAATAATAATAATATAAATAATAATGTTGATATTATTATGGCAAAACCGCCATTATGAGATAGGCAGAATTACAAGTATCGAGGAATAAAAGAGTATATATATGAATATTATAAATAACATAGATAATAAATAAACAAATAAAAATAGATAATATAGTAAAGTAAGAGACAATGCTTATATTTAATAGTTTCATTAGTTAAAAAAATATAGGCCACATTAATCCTTGTTGGGTGAAATAGTAATATTGATATCTTTACCCAAACACAATAATATGAATAATATTACTGTTAAGATAATAGGCCATATCAATATTATTGACATTAAGACGATAATAATGGTCAGAAGTAATTTAACGATTATATTAATATGTTGGTCTAACATAATTACATTATTGATGATAAAATTAGATTAAATATTATTAATAATGGTTGGAGTGGATGGAAATAATATTAGTGTTAATTTGAGGAGTAAGAGATTATAATGTTAGTTGAGGGAAGAGGTTAAGTTATAATATCAAAGAAAATAATAATAATAATAATAATAAAATTAGTAATAATTGGTGAGTAAATATTATTGTCTTATATTAAGTAGTAATGCGCTTATTATTAACTTATTAGTTAAATAACAACATTATTAGTCATGGTTGAGTATCAAACAAATGACTATAACATTATTGTGACCCAAGGTGTGTTGAGACCAAAGCACTATGAACATTATGAAGTGTTGACTAAACCATGATTAGGGAAAGTTAAGAACTCTATTATTGATTGATGATTAAGTAACAATAATGTGAAGTAATGAGAATTAAATAAGAGTGTTATTATTTTTGGTTAATGATCAATTCATAATCCTTTTATAAATAAATCCTTCAAGTATCAATTGATGATAAATATATCGAGGGTAGCTAATATAAACCATGAATATTAATAATGTATGGTAGGGTAACCTACTATTGTCACGGTGATATGAATCACATAGTTAATGTTGGTTGAAGAATTAACTAGTGATATGGTCTTTCATGTTAGACAAGGGGGTTCTGATTTTGGTATCAATATTCTAACTTACGACCTCATGGTTTAGAAGGAACAAGGTTATGGAGTAATTGCGATTAGAGAAAGTAATTGGTTAATGGCTATATGGTAAATGGTTAGATCCCTTTGGATAAATTTCATGTTGTTGTTAGTATCATTAATTAGGGTGGTAGCACCACTAGGTAATGGAACGCGGTGACATCTTTGGGTAAGCTATAGTGAGGAATCTTGGGGTAACACTAAAATTAACCTTATCATTTAGATTGGTGAGTATGATATTAATTCTAATAAATAATGCATACAACTATTAGAATATTGTGTATGATAATTTGGAGAGTAAAGATCCTTATCATTTCAGAATATTGTAAGTTGTATAGCTAGAGTATTACTTGGCCATGGCAAGGCTTTAAATATCTATCTAGGTAAGCGGTATGGATACTATTATAATTATCGAAGGTCCAAATCCGAATAATGAATAGTAGCTCGTTACTTTAAATAACTATGCCTAGTTACCTAGTGAAGCAATAATCCTCTTGGCTTATAATGAGATATTTAATGTGAAAAAAAAAAAATGTTTCTTTTCTAGTGAAATTTTTTGGGCATGAAAGGTCTTGTGTGAATGGCTGGAAAATAGTTACTGTGCAGTGTTTTTTTGGTGAATCACCCCATCTGGCTTACAGTTGAAACCGATATTGATTCATTTAGGGTTGGAATTTTTGTGGGGAAAGTTTTGAGTTGGTATCTTACTGGGAGCTTTCTGTGTTTTGTGGGTTTTATATGCGAGGTACTATTGGAAGCCATGTTTTTCTTTTCTGTTTAGAATAGGTCATAGATAGTTGTAAATTTTGAATGGGGTATGCATTTATGCATAGATATCCAACAGTCGACCAAATATCTACACAAATATGTACCAAAAATTTGTGTAGGATAATGAAATATGAATTGAATACATGTGTTCTTATGTGTATGCATATACATACAACTATGTTCACAGGTAGATATATGAGCAGGTCTAGATAGCAATACTTTGTTGGCAACGATATTGTTTGATTTATGGTTTGGATTTTGTGCATATGTTTGTCTATGCATTTGGCACTATCATTTTTAGTATTTTATAGGTTTGGCCATCTGCATGAGTGTGGATAACAATATTGTTTCCTTCACAACTTTTTTTTGTGGTGATGGTTGGAATGTAGTAAAATAGTTAATGTTATGTGCTCCATGTTGTTTTACATAAGGGATTGTTCATTGTTGTTGTTTGGGTTAGGCTTAATTGTTACATTTATGGCTTGCATTTATCATTGGTTTTATTAGGGCCATCTCCAATACATGCAAAGCATACATTAATTAATGTTGTTGCAAACCGGTGATTGGAAGGCCTAAGAAGTGGCAGGCCAACCAAAACTCAGAGTGAACTTATAATCTATCCACCACTATATCTCTTAATGTGTGTGTATATATATATCTATATATATATGCATATATTTATAAAAATGCATATAAATATATATGTATATATATATCAATGCAATGAAATAGTTAATGTTATGTCTACTATTTTTTTTGCATGCATCAATGGTTCTAAAAGCTCTAGGATGTGACAATTCTATGGTGTTCTTTGGTAGGTTGTCAAGAAAGAATGAAGAAAAAATACAAGCATGAATGCCTGTTATTGAAGGAACCAGGTAGAGGTGCATCTAATTTGGGTTATTCTTGGGAAGAATATTTTTTATTGTGTCGATTGTTGTTGGAAAGAATGCATTTTTTGTGGGTTTATGCATACCACTAACAGCTGGCTATACTATTCCATTTATGGCTTCAGTTCACTGTGAATGGCTCAAAAATAGCTAATCCACTGTGATACTGGGGTTACCGACAATGTATTGTTTTGTGTCATTCTAGGACTCTTTTTTGCTATTCAAGGTAGCTATGACCAAGGATGGCAAGATTTTGTCAAGGTGCAAGTGCATTCATTGGTTGTGCAACCTATATGTCATTGAAATATTATTAGCATTGATTGTTGTATGGTTCCCATATAGTGGTTTTGGTGCAAGTAACATCTTTTTTAAAGTCCTTGGAGAACAAAACAAATATCTGTATAGTTATCAATACCATATTGTTCATTGTCAGTTTGAGGATTATGTTGTTGCTGAAGGTGGTTATGAGCGTAGAAGGAGAGATTTTGTAAAGCTAGAAGTATGTTGAATGCTGTGCAATTTTACTAAAGCTAGTTGAAGGAAAAATTGTGTTTTTTTGCATGTTTCAATGGTTCCAAAGGGTTTGCTCTACAATATTTATCATGTAACACACATGCATATATATATATATATATATATATATATATATGTATATATGTATATATATATGTATATATATACATATATATATGTATATATATATGTATATACATGTATATGTATATATGCATGTATATATATACATACATACATACATACATATATGTGTGTGTGTGTGTGTGTGTGGCTTTTTGCATGTGGTTGGTTGTACAAAGTAGTCTTGTTTGATTTATGGCTTTCATTTTTTGTTTTGGTTGGAACACAATAAAATCAAAGGTTGATTCTTATTGTATACCTCAAACTATACTATGTGTGTGTGTGTGTGTGTGTATATATATGTAAATATGCATGTATATATATATATATACATACATACATACATACATACATACATACATACATATATAAATGTGGCTTTCTACATGTGGGTGGTTGTAGAAAGTAATCTTGCTTGATTTATGGGTTTTTGTGTATATATGCATGTATATATACATACATACATACATACATATATATGTGGCTTTCTGCATGTGGGTGGCTGTAGAAGGTAATCTTGTTTGATTTATGGCTTTCATTTTCTTTTTTTTTTGGAAAAAAATAAAATCAAAGGTTGATTCATATTTTATAACTTGAAGTATATTGTACCTTTTTGCATCTAGCCATTTTGGAGAAGGTGCTATTGAAACGGCTATATTTTTTCCAATTACCAAGCAGATTGTGTTGAATGTTTGCATTTTATGGCTATGTTTGCAACAGAATAAAGTTGGAGAGGATATACATATATATATACACATATATATACATATATATATACTACATATATATATACATATATATATATACACTTATCTATATATATATATATTCTGCCCTGCCACCAAGAAAAGAGGGGAAAATGGTGAAGCGGGCAAAAATTCCCAGCAAAGTTGACACATATACAACCCAGGCTAAGGAACAATAATCAATAATACCTAATGTAACCAAACATAGAATGGACAACATTAATTATTTGATTCTCCTCCAACCATATCCAGATAACAAAAGCCATAAATCAAACAATGTTAACCTAACACAACCAACAATAATGAACAACCCCTTATGCAAAAAAACATTGTGAGAATCCGAACCCTAAATCAATCAATATTGGTTTCAATGGTACCCCAAATGGGGAAATCCAACGAAAAACACAACAGTTTTTATTTTTTGGTTATTTTTGGAACAAAATAAAATAATGAAATAATTAATATTGTTCATCAGATAACAAAAATCAGACAACATATTTGACACAATCAATAGTACCTTATGGAAAATCAACACAGTTACAATTGATGATAACTTGATAAGGTCAAGCATTTTTCTCCTTTGCAATTCATAAAGAGAGACCTATCAAAAATTTATATATATAAATACATGTACGTATCTATACATATATATCTATATATATACATATTAAAATATACCCAACATATCTTAAGGAACAAAACAAAAATTAACAATACCTAATGCAACCAAACATAAAATCAACACCATTAATTATTTTATAAGTATCAACCCAAAATCCATACCCTTAACATTTTCAATGTTACATATATATATTGATATTAAAATATACCTGATATAGCCTAAAATAGAAACAATAATCAATAATACCTAATGTAACCAAAGATAGATTCAACAACATTAATTATTTTATTCTTTTGCAAGAATAACCAAAAAATGAAACCCATAAATCAAACAACATTACTCTTTATAGCCACGGACATGCAAAAAGCCACAATTTACATGTAGACCACTTCGAACAATGCTTCACATACAAAACCCACAAAACAATATAAAAAAAACTCCTTACTCAATACAATCTCCTCATAAATTGGGAAAAAGTACAGCCATTTCAACAACACCTACTCCAAAATGAAACATAATAGCTTACACAACTATAATGGACAATTCCCAATGGATTGACTATTTTATTCCATTGCAATCATAACCACACACCGCAAGAAATAAACCAACCAACCTAATGTAACCAAACATAGAATCAATAGCATTAATTATTTAGCAGCCACCGGATCCATAAAGCAACAATGTAGCCCAGGCTATACAATAAGAATTGACCAAAACTCCATAACATATTCAATCTTAATATTACCTATATATATTCTTATTAAAATATACACAATGTACCCTAAGGTAGACAATAATAATCAATAATACCTAATGCAACTAAACATACAAGCTACCACTATTAATTATTTTATTTTGTTTCAACCATAACTAGAATACTAAAGGCATAAATCAAACAACATTACTTTCAACAACCACCCACATCTACAAATCCATAATATATAACAATGTATACAATAAGAATCCACCAAAAATCCATAACCTTAGCAATTTTAATGTTATATATATATATATATATATATATATATATATGATACTAAAATATACCCAGTATAGCCTAAGGAGGATAAAAAATAATCAATAATACCTAATGTAACCAAACATAGAATCAACGACATTAATTATTTTACTCTATTCCAACAATAAGAAAAAATGAAAGCCATAAATCAAACAAGGTTACTTTCTACAGCCACCCGCATGCAGGAAGCCACAATATAGGCTGAGCTATACAATAAAAATTCACAACAACTCCATATCCTCTACAATTTAATTATGTTGGATACATAGCCACAAAATGAAAGCATTAAACACAAACCCTAATAAGCTTCACACTAACAAACCCATACAAAAAACACTCCTTTCTCAAGACAATCTCCCCACAAATTGAAAAAATATAGACTTTGGAACATAGAATCAACAACATTATTTATTTTTTATCTATTCCAACCAAACTAGAAAATGAAAGCCATAAATCAAACAACATCACTTTCTACAACCACCCACATGCAGAAAGCCACAATATAAGCCGAGCTATACAATAACAACTGACAAAAACCTCATATCCTCTACAATTTAATTCCCTTACAAACATAGCCACCAAACGCAAACATTAAACACAAACCCTACGAAAGTTGATAGTAACTAACCCATACAAAAAATAGTCCTTTCTCAACACAATATCCTCCAAAATAGAAAAATACAAACTTTCCAATAGCACCTTCTCCAAAATGGAATAATATAGCTTAAGCAGTAGAACTATAATCAACAATACCTTATGGAAAATCCAATGAAACAATATGGAAAATGTTTTTTTTTCTGCATATGCACCTCTTGTTGGCATTTCAAACAAACCCCTTTCCATGCTTCCTTGTTTATCAAAGCCTCTGAACATACACAGATCACTAAACCCATAAACACAAGCCCACAAAATCATAGTATCAAGTCGATGGAAAACCACTCACAGGAAATGTGAACCATAATCATACAAGCCATTTGTAACAATCAACAGTACCTTATGAAAAATTAAGCAATATAACTGCTAAGTACAAATCAAACAATATCACTGAGGGGTTATTCCACATGCACCTCTTCCCACTCACTTGAAGAAAATATCTTCTCTCCAACTTACCTACACAAAAATAGGAAAACACTATCACGGTTGACACATTTCTTTTTCATTTCCAACCACCTTGCCTTGCAAAAAACAAAAAATAGCATCTTCCCACCTTCGCCGAAGCTGCACAAAACTTAATCCAACTTGCACCCTCACATAAGCTAACCCTCCTCACTCTCAGCTCTCATAATAGGTATAGCAATAGAACGACACCAAACAATGCGTCATTGAAAATTTACCAACATTCATTTTGTTCCTTGAAGTGTTAAAGGGAAGTTGTTATTACAATGATCCCCAATATGCGCAAAGCATACAACAATTAATGTTGACACGAACTAGCGTTTAATTTCCGCAACCTTCTCTATCCACATGGCTCAACAAATTTCACCCAATTCCCAAAGCAGCCAACAACCACCTTTGCCACCTTTTTCGCAATTACCGAAAGCAAAAGAACTCGGTAGGCTGACAAAAAATTCGAGTTGAATTATAACCCACCTGCCACCTTGTCCTTGGTCGCTGGAAACCCAAAAACTAGTGAGGCTAATGAAAATTCTGGACAAAGTTGACACAAATAGCTTAATAGCTAATTATATTTTGATCGACTAATAAAACTTAATGATATTAATATTACTTTTAGATTGTTTTAAGTATGGTTGATGTAGCATTCTTTGTTATTTGTTGGCTAAATTATACGGTGCGGTTATATAATGATGAATTCATCTAATTTAATGTCAACATTATTAGTTTGCAATTGATTTCAGGTTAGTAATGTCATCAATTTAGACATTGAATCCTATACATAATAATATTATATTTTGATTAACTAATAAAACTTAATGATATTTGTATTACTTAATGAAATCATTTCAAAAGTAATTATAGTATTTATCTTTAATAAAGAACTTAACTACATAATATTATTATTTGCGCTGCCAAACCAATTACCAATAAAGATGATCTTCTCACTAAATAACTAATTGAACGTTAATACAATTGTTTATCAACCAACCCTCTATATGTGTATATATGTATAATCTACAAATTTATTTCTTCACCAACTACATTTAAAAAGTAATTATAGTATTTCTCTTTAATAAAAAACTTAACTACGCAATATTATTATTTGTGTCGCCAAACCAATTGCCAATAAAAATGATCTTATCACCAAATAACTAATTGAACGCTAATACAATTGTTCATCAACTAGTCCTCTATATGTGTATATATGTATAATATGCAAAGATATTTCTTCACCAACTATTGCTTGCACACTGTAACCATTATATACATATCCTCTTTATAGTCCATTAGGGTTAACACCCTCCTTTCCTCCCCATTATAGTTCAAATTGTAAGGAAAAAAAGGGATAGAATATTGTTCCCACTCAATCACTTTCATTATTGCACATAATATATTTAGCAAACCATTGTATTGCTTGCTATATTTCCTAATTTCTAACTATATTTTCTACATCTACACATAGCTATTGTTCCCACTCATGCCATTCACATTCAAATATTTCCCCACATACAGTGTATGTACATCACTCCCCTTTCATGTCGTGTGCCGCTTATCAGCTCATTGTTGTGTGTTACTACATGGAACTCCTAGTATTTATTATGTAATGTATAACATTTAAGGGTGTCATCTATGGAGGGGGGCTTCCTAAAAAATTCAATGGGTGCTCCTAAGATTTTTTAGGATTATTTTAAAGTGGGTGGTGTCATGAATTTTGTAGTGTAGTTTAAGTTCCCAAATTTTTGGAAACATATTCAATTCAAGAGAGTAAATAAATATAAAATAAAATAAAAATTAAATGGTGGGAATTTATAAACTTCATATGATTGATAGTGGCAGAAAAATATTAGGCTAGTGGGGAAATTTTCAATCCCACCTCATTTCCGCCCACTTGTTGTATGGTCTTTGTTGTTAATTAGATTTGCACCTTGCTGAATACAAGATTCAACAATCTATTGAAACATGGAAACCTTCTTCAAATGTGGGTGATTTGAATGAAGAAGGAATCTCCAGAGTGAGCTGGTTCTCTGAATGATGAATATTATTCTAAGTATTTTTTGGGAAAAGGGATAAAGTGATAACTTGAAAATAAAGCCTATGACTAATAGATGATTCACCAAACTTATGAAAATTTAGACCTAACCACTCATAAAATTTTCTTTAACATAGTAATCCTCACAATCTCATTAGAACATACTTCATTAGTGATTTGCATGAATATATGGAAAACTAAACACATCATGCAACCTGAAACATGTCATTCTGATTGAAGGTTTACAATAGCAAGACATATAAGGATTCAAGTTTGAAAACACAAATACATTAGATTGCCATTACAAAATTAAGACAGAAAATAAGGAGAAATTTGTTGTTCTATTAAAATTGGAAGAGTATTTGTCTGGACTGAACACAACTGAATTTACAAGCTCCAGAATGCTAAGAGCAAGAAACTGTATCTTGAACTGGGAAGGAGAAAAAGACTAAGTCTTTTCAAAATATATCTCTCAAGAAACCCTGATCCGAGCTCACAAAGAAACTCAAGGAAAAAAGCTTCAAACTGTCTCAAAAGATTACATAAAAGCAGAAAAAAGCACACTACTTTTATGATCAAACTGTAAAGCCTCTAAAAATAGGCTAAATCTGCTTTAAAAGAAAATAAAGCATCTTATCTCTCCAAGATGAAACTCAAATCCGACCAAGAGAAAAAGTCAATACCAATCTGCTAAAAATAGCAAGAAATCATAAAACAATTTATAAGTATTGCTTTATGCTTTTGCTTTACATGATTGCAGATTTTACAATTTGTTTTATTTGTGCAATTAAAGATTGCTAAATCTTTTACAAAAAGAAGTACATCCTTATTTCATCGATACAATGCTTGATTTTTCTTTTAAAAAATATAAAAAATATCAAAGTATATCACTCTCTCTTATCAACATTTCTAATTGATTTCTTCAAAATCAATTTTAAAAATAAAATAGATGATTGTTTTCTTTGAAAATACAAAAACCTAAGTGATCAAAGGTTTCACCCCTCAGTCATAAGATATTTACCATTCATACTCCCATTGATTTCTCACAAAATAAAATAAAATTAGGATATTGAAGTCTCTAGTTTTCTGTAAGGCACAAGGGTGAGTGTAAATAAAAAAACACAAGCCTTAAAGACTTAACACATTGACTTAGGAATATGAATTTTTGGCCACCAAATATTTAAGCTTCAGATTTTAAATTCATAATGCAAGGTAACCCTAATTTTCAATTTCTCCACATGCTATTATCAAAGGTGAATATTCAAGGTAATTATAATGTTGGCTCAAATTAGGGCATGAGACAAAAGAAGTCAAACCCTAAAAATGATTTCATTTTCTCAATGATCACTTTGGAAAACTTGCTCTGTCTAAGGAAGCACGCCGCCACCGCCATGTTTAGGGTTTCGATTTGGACCTCTCTATTCAATGTTTTTGGACACTCTATATGACCTCGGCCTCTCTGTGATTTGATTTCCACATTTTGACTATAGGGTAACTATTCCTTTGTTACTTTGTGGCTTCTCCTTTTAGTTCTAAAAGCAAATCTTGGCCTCTTGGTCGCGGCCTGTACATACTTGTTTCTGATTTTCTTTTACATTTCCTATGACTATTCTTCTTGGCCATTATGCATAGGCATGAACTAAGGCTTTTGTCTAGAACTCCATGAGAAAGCTTACATGTGGGTTATTGTTCTTTATTTCACACAAGGTAAGCTATTGTTTATAGCTTTTATGGCTATACTTTTTGAGTTATTTTTGGTCTTGTTATTTTTGTGTTCTCTGTCTCCACTAGCTTCCATGCACGAGAGCTTGTGTCTTGGTTACATTCGACCTTCATAGCTTGGAGTAAGTGTTTAACAGTGATTTTTTTTTTCTCTCTGTTCCTTGAGCTTTTTTATAAAAAGAGAGCCTCACAAGTTGTGTCCAAAACACAATTTCTAATATATTTGACTTTTATCACTACACTCCTCTCTTTCTGGCCGCGAACATATGATATTCTTACTGATCATTTGAAATTTTGTTACAATTGTTTATATTTTGAAATGAAAAATCTTATATGGGCATCACTGAAAGTTGTATTTTATGTATTTGAAATCAAACCCAAAATGTGGGTATATGGGAAACAAAATCTATATATTCATTTTGCATTCAATTTATGGGCTTGACCCATCATGGCAGGTTCTTTTCTTTGACATTCTATTGAAAACCCTCACATGGGTATATGAAATTCTAGAAAAGGTCTCTTCATGGTACACAAAAATGACTGTATATTCTTTGAAAATTAAAATTGCTTTATGTGAATCTCAAACCAATTGTGACTAAATGGACAACAACAAAATTTGTATGTGTAAAAATTTGGGCCTTACTCACATGGTATTTTCTGATTTTCTCAGTTTTATCCATGAGAATGCTAAAGACAAAACCTAAAGCATATTGAAACTCTAAGTATTTGAAATTCTAAAGCATATGACTTGAATTCAATTTCTCAAATCGACCCCCTGTACTTCAAATATACTACATTTTACTCAAAACCCTGATGTGGTATTCAGAAAATGAAGGAAGTCATAACCCTGTCTCTTCCTATAGATGATCTAAATGAGAAATCAGAACCTTGAAGAAATTTTAATTATCTCTCAAATAGGGAACACTGCAACATGATAAAAATAGAACATTAAATATGAAGCTTCATATGAATACTTGATTGAGGTTGGGCACTTACTACATTCAACATTATAATAAAGATCCCTTTTATATATCTATATTTGTTTGAATATCTTTCAACTGTCATATTCATACTGCTCACATCATCCTCTCATACAAAAATATCTTTGGTTTGAGTCTGAAGATATTTGGTCCATCTTGCTACTTATGCATTCACAATCATGCACTTTCACTCATGCTATGTCTAGTATGAGTTATGTTCATTCTAGAGGAAACACCTTCACATTACAATTCTTGTGTAGCCTACCTTTAAAGGTATATTTGAATGACTAAAAAAGTGAATGATAGGACAACATTAGGTATTCTAGTTGTCTTCTTCCAAATAGTAGTGATACAATGACTCTACTCACAACAATCATTTGCATTTCCAGCCATAATGAAACTGGTTGTTTGTTGCCGAATCATGCACTTCTTTTAACCTTGTCACCTCCCATTATCTAGATGGAAGCTAGAACTCTTTTACTTGTCTTGATTATATAACAGAAAAATGTTTCATGTATGAATACCTTTCCTAAGAATAAAAATTGAAACTCATACATACCTTCATCTCCTTTATTGAACAATGCTCCTTGTAATTAGGCATTATGTATGCCTATTCACTCATAAGAAATAGAACACTATGATTTAAACCATGAAGATGATGTATTATACTCAGTTTACTTGACTAAGCTGATAAAACCCATTGTTCTCATGTAGCTTTTAGAAACATTTTTTACTACTATGAGCGAATAGTTGGTTTGATAGCTTGAAAGATGAACTTTGTTTTACTCTTTTGGTTGTACATTTACCTTCTTGATGAATATATTAGTTGCAATATCCTTCTCAACCCGCTTATGATGTATGTGGGGCAGCATGCCGAGCTCTACCCTTGTGGGAGCCCATTTTTCTCCACATGCTTGGGTTTTCAAAAAACTAATCAACTTCATGATTTTCCCTATACCTGCACAAGGAAAAAAATGAAGCTAGCATAAAAAAAAAAATCATGATCATGTTGATGTTTCTCCTTCAACTCATTTCTCTGCACTTTCACTTTATTGTTTCAGTGTATGATTAGTAGTAGACTGCATTATTTGTTGATGGTTCATATAGGTATCTTCATAATCAGAGCCTTTGACATCCCTCTCTTCTTTCTTATAGGTCAACGGAGCTTAGAGAAAACAAAAGATGCACCATTTCATCATCGATCATCAGCCAATCAGGCAATGATGATTATGTTGTTACTTATGTGATTTCTTCTTTCACATCTTCCATAGTGTAGTGTGCTATTAGTGATGCACTATGATAGTCCTATCCATGGCTTGTGTGGATATTTGATTTCAAACTCATTCTTTTCATTTTGAAAAAAAAATGCATCTCAATACAATGTTGTAATATCATTTGGATTCTTGCAATCAAATGAAGCTATGTAAATATGAATCACTTTATGAAATAGTGAAAGCAATCAAAATACTTTGTTGTTTATATGCTCAATTTTGTACTTCATTTAATTGTAAAACATTGAATAGAACTTCTAAAACTCAGTTTCCTCATTTTAATGTACAACTATCACTTGACGGACAATGAACAAGGTGCAAACAACACTTAAGCACAATGCAGAAATAACTATAATTTCACTTTAAGATATAACAATATTCAACTAGCTCCACCAATTGAGTTGTAACGAAAAATTGGTAACAGTCTCATGGGGGGCCAAGTGGCCCCTTGAAGCAAAAAGGTTTATGCTACATGATTACTTGGAATATTTTCCTAAAAAATAGCAGCCCCTAAAACTTAGGGATTGTTTTTGAAACTTGTTTATCACTTAAACTTTTAAATTCTTAAAAGGAATAAAAATGAGAGATTTTTTATTTATTTATTCTTTTTTATGAAAGTACTCTAATTCATTCCTTAATTTTTGGAGCTCAAACTCTTAAGTTGAATTGCAAAATTGAATTCATGGAGCACTAGCTTTAAAATTGTCCTAAAAATATATCAATAGCACCCACTCAAATTTTTTTAGAAGCCCCCCATCTTACCCTTAAATTTTCAAACTAAAAAGTAGGGGTTGATATTGTTGAGGAAAAGATTCTAATTAATCCCGTAGCATTTTTCTTTTTTGCTTCATGGGACCACTTGCTCTTTCAAAATAGATCCTCAAGCCCCCGTCATGGGACCGCACCCTAAATAGTATAATAGTTAAATTATATGATTTTAAATATATAATTTAATAATATATTAGATTTTGCTAATAATTTAATATACTTTTAATTTAATATATTATGTTATTAGATTATTTTTAATTAATATAATATAATATAATTATTACATTAAATTAACATCTAATTACGCATTTAAAATGACAGTAGTGGAAGTCGTGTAAGTAGAGGAGATTTGATGAAAAAAAAAAACAAAAATCTGTGTAAAGTTTTTAAAGCTATATTTAAAATGACAGGTAATGGAAGTCATGTGCAAGTAGAGGAGATTTGATGAAAAAAAACAAAAATCTGTGTAAATTTTTTTAAGCTATATTTAAAATGATAGGCAATGGAAGTCATGTGCAAGTAGAGGAGATTTGATGAAAAAAAAGCAAAAATCTGTGTAAAGTTTTTTAAGTTATATTTAAAATGACAGGCAGTGGAAGTCATGTGCAAGTAGAGGAGATTTGATGAAAAAAAAAACAAATCAAATAAAAGAGATTTGATGAAAAAAAAATCAAATCAAAGAGATTTGATAAAACAAAAAGAACAAATAAGTAAAAAATTAATAAAAATAATTCAAATATTTACATAAAATAAAAAACAAACAAATAAATAAATAATATGTATGCTAATATATATTTTAGTATATGCCATTTTAATTTAGAAACTTTCTTTTAATTGAAATAATAAATTTAACAACAATATAAAACTAATAATAAATAAATAAAAACGAGTAGCTGTTAATGCAGTGTGTGAACTATAAGTAGTAGTCATTTCCCACAGACTACATCATCTGTGCTTGCTCACATGGCGAAGGGCATATTTGTGTTTCTCATATTTTTGTTTCTCACAGTTTCTGGTAATATTTTTTCTTCCTCTCTTCAATAGTAGTAGATTTTTTATGTTATATCCATGAAATATATTATTTGTCATGGAACTATTTAAAAAACAGTCTGACTAGTTAGTCATTTGTAATATGATCAGTGAGTGTTGCTGATGATGACCACCCGGGGCTCTGTAAGAGCTTAAGCGGTTCATTTAAGAGGGCATGCATCGTATTTAGGGAGTCAGAGTGCAACCATACGTGTATACATAAAGATCATCAACTCTTTGGAGAATGCAATTGGGGTAAAGACTGGTGGCGGGGATTGGCTTGTTTCTGTTATCATCGCTGTTGGAATTAAAATGTTATTTATAAACAGTACCAGTGTTATCAGTTATGTGAAAAAAGTTTACCAGCACACTGTAATTTATAAGACACTGAATTTTTCTAGATCTAGTTTATAAATAAAAACTTACTTTGTATTAAGACTTATTATCAAACTTTATATCATTTATTATCAAACTTTATATCATTTAGTTCTTAGATTATTTGTTGATAATGTTTGTCAATTTTAAGACTTGTTCTACAGCTCATTTACTTAATCTTAATGTTTTCTTTTAATAAAAAAATGATTAATTAAATATGAATTAACAGATTTAATTTAATGTTCATACTTCTGCTATACTACTTGTGCTCATGGTATTGGCTTTCATGCCTTATAATGTTACCTCTGGGGTTTATTCCAGTGTTTCCTTTTCATCTATTGTGCTCGCCTTTTCGTTAAACAGAAATTATAAGCTGCAGCACTTTTTAATATTTAAGCCGAATTTTCCTCTTTTGGATAATATAAAATCTTCAATAAAATAAAATAAACGCCAGAGATTGAAGAGCCGTTAAAATTTGTGTTTATACAGACTTATAAAATTGGCATAAAAACCCACATAATCATTTAGCTAATTGTTTGATACTAAATTGTTCGATACTATATGTTTGGAAGAATCCGATTATACTCTTTTTCTTTAATACATGTCAATTGGCTACTAGTTAGTCACAAAAATTTACTTCAAAACAATAAACATATTTACAACAGTTAATTATACCAAGAGGCATAATCTATAGTGACAACACGGGTGGTGCATGATTGTGTTAAAAAAAATGTTAACTTATAAATAGTAAAAGCCGACAACCAAAGCGTTTATTAAATATTATATCTTTTTCATCATCAATTTTCCAACTAATAAATTAAAAGCTGACAACTAAAGAGATGTGAAATATAATACAGAGGTGCAAGCTAAATACTGATGAAAAAAAAATAAGTTATTTCTATTTTCATTTTGTCTATAGTGTTTTCAATCTTGCAATTGTGAAAATATTTGTATGCATTATAATACTGTTTTTAGATTTATTTTTTAAGTTAATTTCATTCAAAATGTTTTTAGTACTTACATTATCATATTTTATTATAAGCAAGTAAATAATTTTTTAATAAAATATTTATTATGTGATAATATTTATATTTAATACGTACAATTTATATCACATACAAAAACAAGAAAATAGTGCAATGGATTAATAGATTTAATATGTAATTATGTTTTTTTAACAATGTCCTTTTATATTGTATTTGGTTGATAAAATTATTTATATACCTTTGAACCATTAAGTGTCTTTACGAATTCTTAACAATTTTATAGATTTATTAATTTTTATTAAAATTTGTAGGATGCCTCATCGTCCAAGGACAAGTTTTCAAAATGAAGAGCAATGAAGAGAGCATTGAAGAGAATATGCTCAAAATTATATGAGACAATGACATGAACAAATGGCTAATGCACAAAGAGAGGAAGCAAGGAGTTTTACAACTGAAGAACAACAAATAGAACAAAGGAGAGAATATTCTTGGAATTATATGAGACGACATGAACAAATGAATGATGTACAAAGACAAGAAGAAAGGATTCATTGAAATCAAAATCATAGAGAAAGAAGCCTTAAACGTAGGGTAGATATGACAATGGAAGAGATTGAAGTAGAAATGAGACATGTAGATAAAATGATAACACATCATTCACAAATTCAAAGAGCTATGCATTCTGATCAATTGAATGAGATAGAAAGACAACAAATACAAGTGTGCAATCATGAATCAGTTAAAAGACATCGTCAATCTCATGGGAATGTTGTGGTTAGTTCTGAAGGGGTGAATTCTATTACAATAGATTGTGTATTCCAAACACCAAATGATAGAATTCAAAATGTAATAAATGTTGATAATAGAAGAGATCAAGAAGTAATTCATAATAATACAACTACTGAGATTGATTTCAAAAGTCTACAAATGATATTTTGACATGGACTAGATAAACTTTCTACACCAAGTATGTGTTATATTTTTGAAGAGAGTTATCTTGCAATGAAAGTGTACGCATACCGAAGGGCCCTATTTGCAATCAATGTCGACAAGAGAGGAATGAACATCAATTTTCAGCATTAAACAATATAGATCTTGGTCCACAACCATCAGAACTTGCAAATTTAACGCTAATAGAGGAAAGGTTGATAGCACGTGTCAACCCAATACTTCAAGTAACACATGCAACTGGAGGAAAATACAAATATAAAGGAAATACCATAAGTTTTCCACAAGAAGTGAGAGAAATAGCTAAAATTTTACCACATCGAATAAAATATTTACCAATCATTATTGTTCGAAAAAAGGATCAGCATGGAACAACTTATAATTTTACAGTTAATAGAGAAAGGGTATATAGAGCTCTTAAATATAAAATAGAACATGATAGGTTCTATAAAGATGTTCAAATTGATGAAAATGTGCTTAGTGAACTTACATGCAATTCAAATAAAAAAAAAATTGACCAACTGAATTTTGTTTATATGGATTTTGATTCAAATGTAGATGAGTATGTATTTGCAGGTCCAATATTGGAAATAGATGAAGGAAACATTATTAATCACACTACATCAATGGCCTCTAAACCATGAAATGCTCGAAGAGAGATGGAACTAATTCATGCATGGGTAAATAACCCTAATGTAGATCCAAAATCAATAATTGATTGATTAGGAGTTGTACCATCTCCAGTGAATGTGTATGTTACTGAAGGATTACTTGATATGGCTTTTTTAACACTATTCCCAAATGGATGATGTGATTGGATAGAACCACGAATGAGGAGAGTTCATTTGCATGAATTTGTTAAGCATTTATTTAGATATAGAGATCATCATTTTGGAAGACACCCACGATTTAGATATTATATGATGAATATGATTATGCGGCATCGTGCACAAAACTCATTAGCAGTGTTTGTCAAAAAGAGCTTGCAAGATATTCCAATCACAATTAATGAGTTAAGAGAACATATGGAAAATTTCCCTCATTCACATCTAGTCGACCATCTAATGCATTTTGGTACAATGCTAAGGGGGACAAGGTCTTATTGGGAAAAATGTCGAGCTGAATTAACTGATCTATTGCATCAAATTGGAACACCAACATTTTTCTTTACTTTGAGGGCAATAGATATGTATTGGCTAGATTTACATGCATTAATGCCAGGGACACATCCATCTAGCCTACAAGAAGCACATAAATGGAGACGACAAAATATTATTGACTACCCACATATTGTGGCACATTACATGCACCTACAATATACAATATTTCACAAGGAATTACTACTAAAGGGAATGAAGGTAAAAGATTATTGGTCAAGATATGAATGGTAGCATAGAGGATCACCACATGTGCATGGATTCATATGGTTAGATGGATCACCTAACATAGACAACCTTAATTGGAGAAATTCTTATGAAATAAAAAATGTTCAAAAATATTTTGATTCTATTGTTCATGTATGGAATCCATGGGGAGACCCACATCAATGAAACATACAGGTATAATATTAATTATCAATTACATATTATTTTTTACAATATATGATACTTAAAAAAAATTATTTCAATTAATAAAACATGTTATATCATGAATGATAGGTCCTCCAAAATTTTTCACAACTTAGCCAAATAGACTTGGCATGTGACTATGAAAAGTTGTTCAATTGTGTTGAATGCAATACAATGTGTAAAGAGGGTTCTTTCCTTCAAAAATATAGAGGAAGAATGGTTTGTAGGTAAGATATGTATACTTTCATATATTTTGTACCAATAAATGACTAAAATGTTTATATAAGCTAACAATTTACTCTTTGTTTGTAGATACAATGCACCATGGCCATTACATCTAGATGGATCAAAATTATTTGAAGATCCAACCGTAGGAGATAAAGTATATCAACCTACAAGAAATAATGATCGAGTAAACACACATAATCATAATATACTTCAGTTATGTAGAGAAAATGTAGATTGGCAACTAGTTCTTTCAAAACATGTAATAAATTATATTGCAAAGAATGCAACAAAAGCAAAAAAGAGTTTGGAAACTCATCATCAAATCTTAATGTGACTTGAAAATATTGAAAACCTAAATGAAGTGGCATCAAAGGTGTATAGGAGACTTCTAATAGAAACCCTCATTGAGAGAGACATTGGAGCATAAGAAACATGTCATATGTTATTGGAGTTTCCATTGGTAGAATGTAGTAGATTATTTGTTACATTAAATGTTTCAAGAGAGGTGTTCAAGCCAGTGCTAAAAAATGAAGAAAATGATGATGATGGACATCTAAAACATTTCATTCAAGGATACATTGATAGACCATATGCAATGGAAAGTATCACACTTATAGATGCAGCTAGATCATGGATATATAATCCAAAAAGAAAAAGAGATAAAAAATGGGAACCAAGGACACTATGGAAGCTATTGTAAGAGTGTTTCCAAGATTTACCACCATACCTATACGTCAATCAGAAAAGTGGGTTAATTTTTGTGGGTCAGAGTTATTTTTGTACAATCCATTTCATAATATACAAAGGGATATTGGACTTGATGATAATACAATTATGTCAAATTGGGACTCACTCAATTATGATCCATGGCATTTAGAACGAAGAATTATTTTAGATGAAATTAAAAATCACAATGATTTTGAAGATGAGGATAATTTACCAAATGATTAGAATATAATTGAACATGAGTGGGAGATCATATCAAGATTACATCATGGACAAATTATGGATGCAACAGATATAGATATGTTAGGAAGAAGAGATATTGATAGACAAACTCCATGGAGTGTTGAATATCAAGGAGAAGATTATACAAATAATGCAATAAATTTTATCAACTCTATGATAGAAAATGGCTTACTAATACCTGATGATATGTTGTCAACTATATCATATGGAACATTAGGTGCTAAGCAAAAACAAGCACTTGATATTATTATGTCACATTATAATCGACAAGATGATGTCATGCCACTATACATGATAATTCAAGGAGTAGCTGGAATAGGTAAATCATACTTGATTAATGCAATCCGTGAAGCTCTTTATGATCCATCACAACTAGAATTTTCTCCTTTTTTATTACTAGCACCAACTAGAGTTGTATCCTTTAACATTGGTGCATCAACAATTCATTCAACTTTAAGAATACCTATTGCAATTTTGTTGAATTAGAAGGAACAAGGCTCACAAGTCTTCAAGAAGAAATTTAACATATAAAATACATATTAATTGATGAAATGAGTTTTATTGGACAAAATTTGTTACAAGATATTGATTCAAGACTATGCTAGGCTTATCCTCAAAATGAAAATATGAGTTTTGGTGGAAGATCAATCATTTTGGTGGGGGATTTGGGACAACTATGTCTTGTAAGTGAAAAACCACCTTATGATAGTAATGTATGCACAAAAATATTATGGGACGAGTTTAACATAGTTGTTGCATTGGATAAGTTGTTCATACAAGAAGGTTAAAGTGAAGACCAAAAAAGGTTTCACCAATTGCTCACAAATATTAGAGATGCACATCCAGCCATAGATGATTGGAAATTACTCATGACAAGAACAAATGCTTCATTACATCCAACAATTAAGGAGGAGTTTGATAATAATATTCATCTATTTGCAACAAATGATAATGTGCATAGCCATAATAGAAAAAAGTTACATTCATTGATAAGAGTAGTAGCCCATAGCATTGCAACCAAAGAAGGTAGCGCTAATCCAACAAAAGGTCAAAATGATGAATTGGATGTTGAATTATTAGATTCAAAGGATGCAAGGGTCATGTTAACATTTAATTTATGGATAGAAGCAGGTCTTGTGAATGGAGCTTTAGGATACATCAAAAATATCATATACAAACCTGGATGTGGCCCACCAAATTCACCTACATATGTTATGGTTGAATTTGATAATTAATTTGTAATTCCTTTTGAAGATGCATCTCCAAATTTAATTCCAATTTCACCAATACAAAGGGGCCACAGACATCAATTGCTTCTACGATTGGATTGGGCACAAACACTCCATAAATCACAAGGATTAACTCTTTCCAAGGCAAAAATTGATATAGTACCAAGAGAAAGGGCAGTATTAACAATTGTTGCTATATCACGTGTTAAGTATTTAGAAGGAATTAGAATCTCACCACCATTTACATATGATCATTATGAAAAAGTGCAGACAGGAAAGCAACTCGCCAAAAGAGAAGCAGAGGAAGAAAGACTAAAATCTTTGGAAACATAACATTTTTATGTGATGTATATATTTTTCAAGTGAATTCTTATATTAATATTGATATTAAATTTTTGGTATAAAAGATGAATTGTCTCATTCATTATGAATTCCTATTGTACACATCTCTTTGTGCATTTGAATAAATATGATATGAATCACGATTCGTAAAGTATTATAATTCTTTATTTAAAATAAAATATGTGATAAATTATTATTTTGCATTGCGTGTTGTGGATGCTACTAGCTTATCTATCTTAATATATTAGTCTATATATTATACGCAGAGAGATATCATTTTCGAGGCATATTTTTTAAATTCAAAAAAGAAAAAAAGTGAAAAAAATATGCCTCGAATATGATATCTCTCAGCGTATAATATAAAGATTAATATATTAAGATAGATAAGCTAGTTATATAGACTTTTATTTAAATAGATTAAATTGTGTAATGTTCAAATTTATTATTTTTTTATTTTACTTTCTATGGGCATATTCCTTGAACCTCCTATGTGCACAAGCTAATTTGTTATTCTTATTTACATGTTTTTTTTTTTTTAAAGAGTTAATTTTGTTTTTTTAATTTATTATATGCTATATTGTATATAATGTAAATTTATACTTATTACATATTATATTTTATATTATTCATTTTTTAGTTGCATGTTTTTTTTATTTTTTTACTTTCACACTTTATATTTTTTAATTTATTATATGCTATATGTTATATAATATAAATATATATTTAAAATGTTATTATGAATATACTTATTACATATTATATTTTATATTAAGAATTATTAAATACAAATATAATATAATATATAATAAAAAATATTAAATACAAATATAATATAATATATAATTTTTATAATATAAATAATATTATAAATGATACTTATTATTGTATATAATATTTAAATTATATATGATACTTATGATACTTATGTGCAACAAAGGTCTCAAATTTTGATGGAAAAGTGACAACTTCAAAACAATTATGCATCCACTTACAAGGATCTACACACAACTAAAAAAAACCCTCTAAATTGGGAAGATAATCAAGATCCATAACCAATAGGATCATGTTATGCTTCAAATAAGGAGAGGGAGAGAAACAAAGAAGTAGGGATGGAAAGATGGAGATATATAGGGGAAGAGAAAGAGAGAGAGACAAAGGGGTAAGGAGATAGAGATAGAGATGGAAATGAAAATAGAAATGGAGATGGAGATGAAGGAGAGGGATATGGAGAGGAGAGGGAGAAAAATAGAGAGAGGATAAAGGGATAGATAGAGATGGAAGACATAAATATATAGAGATGAGGAGAAAAGAAGAGAGAGGGATAGAATGAGAGAGGGAGAGACAAAAATACAACGA
Source organism: Sequoia sempervirens (assembly GCA_007258455.2). Lineage (NCBI taxonomy): Eukaryota > Viridiplantae > Streptophyta > Pinopsida > Cupressales > Cupressaceae > Sequoia > Sequoia sempervirens. Next base: position 741,359,975 of record VDFB02000003.1, on the reverse strand, counting down.
TATAGGGAGTGATATATAAGAGGTAGAGATGGAAAAATATAGGGGTAGAGAGACATGGAAAGATAATAAGATAGAGATAGAGGGAGTGTTGAAAGAAGAAATATGGAGGGATAAAGATAGAGAGGTAAAGAGACAAATATAGAGATAAGATTAGAATCTAGGGAGGGAGAAACAAGGAGTGTGTGTATATGCATGAGAGAGAGAGGGTGATAGTTATGTATAAATATATATAGAGAGAGAGATGGAGAGGAGGGAGAGAAATATAGGAGATAGGTGAGAGGAGAAGTATAAAGATATAGAAAGAGGGAGTGATAGGGAGAGAGGAGGAGAGGGGGGAGATAAAGATAGAAAAAGGGAGATATAGGTATAGAAAGGAGAGATGGAGAGAGATACAATTGGGAATGATAGAAGGGGTGAGATATGGAGAGTCAAAGAAAAGATGGAGAGATGAAAGGAGGGACACAGAGGGAGAGGGATAAATAGAGACAAAAAGAGGGAGACAATGAAAGAGGGGGAGTTGGAGAGAGCGAGATAAATATATAGGAAGTGATACATAGAGAGAGAGTAGGAGATATGCAAGGAGAGATTAAGTGAATAATTCAAAGAGATACAAACAATGATATATAAAGAGTGAGGGAGAGAGAGATAGAGGGGGGAGATACATATATAGGAAGGGGAAAATAGGGAGTGTGTGAGAAAGAGAGTGAGAGAAATATAGGGAGGGAGAAATAGGGAGTGTGTGTGTGAGTGAGAGAGAGAGAGAGAGAGAGAGAGAGAGAACTATAGAGATATAGGAAGAGAGAGTGATAGAGGGAGAGAGAGGGAGGGAGATATAAATATATATACATTAGGAAAGGTATATGGGAAAGAGAGAAAGAGAGAGAGATGCAAGGAGACATAAGGAGATAGAGATAGGGGGGAGAGAGAAATGAAGATAGCGATGCAGATCCATAGATGTATATGGAGAGAGAGGGAGACATAATAGATATATAAAGAGGAAGAGACAAAGAGAGGGAGATCTATGGAGGGATAGAAAGATATAGGAAGTTATATATAGAGAGAGGTAAAAAAAAAATTTAAAAACATGCAAAATAGTAAAATAATAATAATAATAATATAATTTCTATATATAAAACATTATATACAATAATAAGTATCATTACATTAAATGTATAATTTTAATTTATATTATATATTATATTATATTTGTATTTAATATTTATATTATATTTAAATTTAATATTTTTTAATATAAAATATAATATGTAATAAGTATAATCATAATAACATTTTAAATAAAAATTTATATTATATAAAATATAGCATATAATAAGTTTTAAAAAAATAAGTTGTACAAAGTAAAAGTTATTTAAAAAAAACATGTAAAATAGTAAAAAGGGAAAAAAAGCAAGTAATATGTAAAATAGTAAATGAATGGCGAGAATGAATCTAATCATCTAGAAACCTTTTTTAGGTAGCTTGAACCATTCATCTAACAAATTATCTTGTGCACTTCATATATGGAATGCCTTCAATCTAAATATATATTGTATATAATAACATTTATTTGTAATGACTATAATTAATATTATAAATATAAAATAAAAAAATTAAGGATAAAATATAATAGTAAAACATATTCATTATATAAATTTTATATAAAGTACGTATATAATCCATAATAAATATATAAAAATGTTAAAATAAAATTTATTTTAAAAGGAATGTTTGAGGCATAAATATCTCTAACAAAAGAGCCGAGATCAAGCACCAATTAGAAGCTTGTGGGGAAAACCTAATCATCCTACAGGAAACAAAGCTCTATGATAGCATGTTTGAGGGAACAATAAGAAAGTGGAAGAAATGGTCTTCTATTCATACATCAACTCAAGGAGCCTCGGGTGGTTTATCCATACTATGGGATCCTAAGACCATAAAAATTGAATGCATATCTAATGACACAAGTTGGCAGTTAATGAAAATAACTCACTTTGAGTTAAAATTTTGGTTGGTGAACGTGTATGTTCCTTCATCAACGACGACCAAGAAGATGTTGTGGGACAACTTAAAACAAATCTTGGATCAAATAGGTGTGGAGAATGCATTGATAACAAGTGATTTTAATGGCATAACCTCTCCACAAGAAAAAAAGGGTGGAATACTACCCCCACATAGATTCATGGAAGATTTCTTAGCTTTTATCTAGGACAATGCACTTCAATACATTGTACCAACTAATGGAAAAATTTACTTGGACCAATAGGAGGAAGAAATTTCTTCAGATTACAAAAAGATTGGATAGATTTCAAGCTTCTCCAAATTGGGCACCTAGAGAATTTTCTTTAATATTTGAGATTCTCCCACTAACAAGATCAGACCATTATGCTATCTCACTCAACATATTAACACAAAAAGTGAATTCTTCAGAGAAATCATCCTTTGAATTTGAGAGCATGTGGCTGAGACACCCACAATTTATGATGGAAAGGTAACCTGGACAACAAGAGGAAAATTTTGTTGGTAGCTCTGGATAAAATCTACACTAAGTAAAAAGGTGGGACAAGGATTCATACTATGTCTACTAGGAATCAGTCCTTAGGGGCTAAGCTAGTATGGAACACATGTACTCCAAACCCCATTCAAAATGGTGCAGAATAATGCAAGAAAAATACTTGGACACTGATTCCCTTAGTAGGATATTCACCATCTCTGATCCACCAAAGGGATCCACATTGTGTAAATTCTTGATAGAATGTAGAAAAGTGATTACCCCATATCTAACATGGGAAATAAACAAGGGTGAAGAAGCCATGTTTTGGGAAGACTTGTGGAATGGCTTCCCCCCTTGGAGGCATCACTGAACCTGCAAAGAACACAACAATTTCTTCAAAGCCATTGGGGCAGCAAATTGAAGGAATACTTTGGAGTTGTGGAAGATAACATAGGAAAAGTCACACGGAAATACTTTACCATGCTGCCAATACCTTTGGATCAAAGATATGCACTAGAGAATGTACTACAGGAAAGAATAATATACAAATCTCACAATCCAGATAAGTTGATATGGGCCCCCTCTAAAATAGGAGAATACCAAGTAAGTCAGGGTTATAAAGTAGCCTCATACAATAGGGTAAATCCACTATCACAGAAAGCCTTCTCCTTCTATTGGAATGTAATGGCCCTTCCAAAAGTAGGATTTTTGGCATGGCTTGCACTAAAAAAAAATCCTAACTAGTGATAAACTATCAAAACTGGGAATATCTGCCCCCTTTCAATTTGTACTATTCTAGGAAGCTCTGGAAGACATTGAGCACTTTTTTATTCAATGCAAATTTCCCCAGCAATGTTGGTATTTCATCTAGAAAAAGTTTAGTTGGTACTCCCCTTTACAAGACTCATTCTAGGATGTGTTTACTAGTTGGCCAATACTAATACAAGAATTCACTATTTTCCTACATTTGGAGAGTTACACCAACAATTATTATTTGGGGTATCTAGTGGGAGAGAAACAAATAGATATTTAGAAAAAAAAATAACAAGGGTTGATCAAGTCATAAAGTCCATGGAAAATTTAATTACAAAAGTTGTAAATGCATATGTCCTCAAAACCAAGATAGTATCATCCATGTTCATAGATTGGGATGCATCTCTTCTTAAAGGGTGGAGGTTACTATCTTTACCTTTCAAAGGTAGCCTCCACCAATCACAAAAGAAGAAAATAGACAAAAAATTAATTTTGACATGGGAACCCCCACCATGAGACTTAGTAAGCTAAAGTTTGATGGAGCCTCTAAAGGAAACCTGGGCAATTGAGGATCAAGAATAGTTATCATGGATTGGAAGGGTGATTTGATAGGTGCTCAATCAGTCAAACTACCTCAAGGAACAAACAATATGGCAGAGGCGTAGGGCCTTCTCTTGGGGCTCAAAATGGTAATTGATCAAAAAATTCTAAAACTCTAAGTAGAAGGCTATTCCCTATTAATAATAAATGCAACTAAAGGAAGAAAAATGTAGAATTAGAAGCTGCATTACACCCTTCAATAGATAAGGATCATACTTACCAAATTTGAAAGCATTCATATCATGTACACCTATAGGGAAGGAAATGAATAAGTCAATGTCTTGGCTAATATGGCATGTTAAAAAAATGAGGAAATGGTCACTTTGGACAATGCAGATCTCAATAATAATGCACATTTGAGGGAGCTCCTCCTAGTAGACAAACATATCACTTGTTAATAGAGGGGTTACCACCTAATTAATGCACTACAACATGTATCAAGGATAATTGAATTCAAATGTAATGGTGGCTCTCAAATGCATCATCATTAAAGTCAGTGGTACTAAGATGATGGTTGGTATAAGTAACCTCACATGCCAACAAATCACACAAAATATAGGTGGATTTTCCAAGTAATTTGTTCCATCAAGACAAGTCAACACTTGATCACCCTCAGCGAAGAGTTTTAGCACTCTCAAACCTGCCCAAATGCAGCCACTTAAGCAATGTGTCATTCATTCTTTCTTCTAACATGGTTTTTGTAGGTACCAAAGACACATTATAACAAAGGGCCAGCCCAAAGGAAATATTTATTGCACACTCGGTCGTGATTCTCACACGAGCTTGGGTAAATGATTAACACTAGTATAATTAATGGCACACAAGGATGTGACAAGGGTTACTATCACTTGCCACCTAGAGCATGGCTATTTTCCATCTCTACTGGATCAAGCTTGAAATGCCTCCCACACAAATTTTTTTCACATTTCTAGAATTCTCTATCAACTCTGTCCAAACCAAGAACATTGAAGAGAGCATAGTGCAAGAAAAATTGTGTCAAATTTGTAGAACATACGAAGGTAAAATGGAAAGATGGAGTACAAGCCCTAGAACCTTCAAGTACCCATGAAAGTGCAGGCATGTGAAAGGCCATTCAAAGGTTTCCTTTTGCATGAATATATAGATATATTTTTATTTTCTATTTCTCAAGAGTGGAGGACTGCATTCACATGGTTCTAGGAATAGAAATCACTTGCCCACCAACATGAAGAGTTGTACTTCCCTCACAATTTCTCTCTATCTTTTTTTCAAATCTATATGACTTGCTTCAATCACTCAATGAACTAGAAGAAATTGCAAAAAAAATTGTTAATGTGATCTTCTTGATGGGAAATGCACTTCTAAAGGGGGTCCAAGAATATGACCTTGACAAAGGAAAAGGGTTTTTTGGTGGATTATTCCCAAGGGAGTACCTAAAACAGTGCTAAGGGTTTGCATAAATTTACACAATTGTCAAGAAACCATTCAAACACAAATGTGACCACATCCTCCTTCGTGTTATGTGTAGACATGGAAAATTAACATTATGCATTCAATCAGGATCATTCAACAAGGTTCCACATTAGGTGAATTCATCAATTAATCAAGTTCACCTTCATTCATTTATCAGGTAATCTCATTAATTTCCATCTCCTAAGATCATTCATTCAAAATTAAATAAACATTATCATCAACCTTTTAATAAAATAAATCAAACATCATCCCTTTAATTAAATAAACCAAAATTTTATTTAATTAAATCTCCAAATCCATAATTCATCCTTTTCTGATTTAAATAAATCAAATATTTAAGTCATAAAATTCAAAATCATTCTAATCATCATTAAGCTAATCTAATCCTAATTAGCCTAACCTAATCACCCATCACATCCTCTAGATAATGCCACTTGCACAAATAAATCAATTTATTGATTTATTAAATTCCTTATTTTCTTTCAACATGGCATTTATGGGGAATATTCCCTCAAGTTTGAATTCAAAACCAAGTGGGCATGTACATCCAACAAAGCAATTAATAAACTCTTACATGTCCCCCACTCAACATTTACTCTCAAATTTGAATTTTAAACTCCCTCTCATGGGCACATTTCCCAAATCTTGCACATCCTCAAGCCTATCACAACTTGACAAGTGGCCTCTTCCTATTGGCTTGATCTTTGTCCCACATTCATTTATTTGGCCAATCTCTCATCAATAAAATCTTTAAATAGAGACATCATTCTTTAACAAATCATCCACAAAGCTAATGCAAAGTCACTCTCTTCATTTGAGAACTGATTTTTTCCACAACTCCACAAATCATCTTCACAATCACTCATGCAAGGTCACTCTCTTCATTTGAGAAATGATCTTATCCATTATTATCATTAGCTTATCTAAAGGGGTTGGGAAAGGGCTATCTTCCATATCAAAATGGCACCAATCCCCCCATAAGATCAAATGTTTGCTTCATTTAAGATTAAGGAGTAGTTATTTTTTATTGTATTTGCTCAAGTATTTTATCTTTTTCTTTGTTCTCTAACAATGAAAATCGATTTTATAGGGGATTCTTATTTGATCTTGCATTTTTAGGATAATGATGTAATTTGTTTGCTTTGATTCATGCAAGTTTGCAGATTAGGGATCTCTATTCTGGCACTAGAAGGAGGGTCTGATGGTCAAAATCAGATTCAACCATGCCATGATTAATCTCATCTTTATAAGATTTCATTAGTCTTTTCTTTTGACATTTTTCTATTGAAGTGGTGGGAATGAATGTTAGTATTTTTTGATGAGAATGTTTTATGTCCATACATGCTTTCACATAGCAAAAAATAAATAAAAAAATAGCTATCCGTTCAATATACTACTTAAAGAAATACCCTTAAACTTTGGCTGGAACTACCCACTATACATGACCATATTTAGTGTCGGACAGCAAATAAAAAAGGTACACCTAGCGTAGGCATTGACCAATAGCTTTTTGTATTTCCAGATCCAACTGCTACCGCTTCTTCACCTCTCTAGTTTTGATCGTTGCCTAGATTTATCATATATCTGTGCTAATTCTACAATCTTTGCATTTCATAGGATCTGTTTCTTTGAGGCGTTCTGTCATGTAGTTCACATGTCTATGGGCATCCATGTTTCCCATTTAGCCCTTCTAAACAATGGAAAACTATCAGAACTACTGCATTTTACACTTGACTTCATGTAGTGAATTGAAAAAGCTTCTTTCACCACTTTGCACATCCTGTCTCAGCCGTAGCACTGGAACACAATAGGAATTCTAAAAGTTTAATAAGCCGCTAACTGCATTTTCTTGAAAGTTTCCGAAGTCTTTTCATTTGGTCTTATGCATGTCCAACACAATTGCTTGAATGTTTTCAAAAGACTCTAGCCACTATTTTTGTCATGCGCGTAAACTGTAATATTCACAAAAGCTTTTCGTATAAAATCCATTCAATGCATATCCTGTAGTTATGGAATTCCATGAGACGAATTTTCTTTGAGGGATTTTGTTAAATAGTTCACACGCCTTGTCTATGCTTCCACTTTTTTTCAGCAAACAGCTCGCATCCCCCTTGAGTTATTTATGCATCCATTTTGGCATGGGCAGAGAGGCTAGAGGCAAAGGCTGTGGAATGCCTTTTACACCTGCCCATAGCATTTGCTCGAAAGCTAAAGCCCTCCCACAAATCCATTTTGTGCATATGCTATAAACTGCGTTCCTGGAAGATCACATTCATTACTAGCGCCATATCAATCTTTATTTTCTTGCAAGGGGAATCATAGATTACAGTCAGAATCTGTAAAAGAAAGAACTGAAACATCCAACGCACAAGATTACAGTCAGAATCTCGGGATATCTTTAGCTATCATCACTTTTTGTCATTTTCCTTGGTCTTATCAAGAGCATCCAGTGAAATTAGGTAAGATTTTGAGATTGGGATGTGTACGTCTTATGTCTGTCACTTTCAAGAAAGTAGAGAGTTCTAGCATGGGCCACTTTGTTTCGAGGAAATCTTTCGAGAAGAAAAACTGCTACTTTGCATGTCTTAGCCGCCTCAAATATACGAGAGGGGAGATCTTCTGCCACTCGCAAGCTTTCACGATCTTGATCAAAGAAGCAGGACACACCTTGTTTTGTCAAATCTCTATATAGCTGCCCAATAAATAAATAAATAAATTATGCTTATCGCTGTGACTGAGAAATACATCGAACCTGTGTTCCACGCGCTCATTGGGTGGAGAGTTAAGTAGATGACAAGGAACATTTTGTAGGCCCCATACCTGGCTGCTACGTTTCTTCCTATATGCTCTGATTACACTTCAAAGGCTCAATTCCATTAAGACACCACTTGCAAGTAGGCACGTACCCTTGATTTTCTCATTTGAGTATAACCTGACATAACTACATTCACTTTGTTGATTAAGATTTTAATGCTTTGACGTGGATTTTTAATGCTCTGACATTTTTTCTCGACATTTTCTCCAACTTGGCGCGTACCCTTGATTTTCTCTGTATAAGCACAGCCAAGAGTATTGCATTCATTGTGTTGATTTTAATGCTCTAACACTAGTACATTTAAAATGATTCTTACTAATGGCGGCAATATTGAATGACAAATTTTTATTTTATTTTGATTTAAAATGATTTCTATTAATTGCAGCAATCTTTGGTATGAAGTCTGTATTATTCACGATCTGGTGTCTTTGACATATTCATTTTCTCATAGGGAAATTTCTGACATAGATCTTGAATGACCAAGCTTTCTTTCTTTTAGATTTTTGATTTGATTTAAAATAATTTTTATTGATGGCAGCTGCTTTGGGTATGTGGTCTCTATTATTTGAAGTATTGAAATAACAACAATCATCACCTCATAATGCTCATTGGAGGAATAATTTGTTTGACTTAAACCATGCAATGTGGCTTCAATAAAACAAATAATACTAGCCTTTGAACATAAAATCTTACATCTCCATCTTACTGCCTTGCATTGTCTCTCGAGTATAGTTTTTTAGCTATAACTATTGATTGTTTGTATTTACAAAGACTTTGCATAACAGGGGTAATTTCTTTGATGCATTGATGCATTGATTTCTTGAAAATCTTATTTCTGATGGCTTTGTAATGTTTGCAAGATTATATCAACAAACAAAGATGGTCTCTCTTTCAAATAGGAATTAAGCGAAAGAAAGCAGATTTGAGATGAAAATTCAATTTAAACTTGAGAAAAGCATTTTTTAATGCTTAATGTAATAACTTGAAACATCCATTTCTTGCTCTCGTTTTCTATTTTAAGACAACTCACTTTCAATTTGGGGTTTAAAAACAATCATTGTTTTGGATTTTTTTTCATAGTCGGATTAGAACTAAACATTAGAAACTCACTAAGTTGTTCAATTTGGGTTCTAAAATTGAACAAACAAACTTGAAATTTGATTTTGGTGCTTAAAACGAACTCGAATCATTGCTTTGAAGGATAAAATGAACATGTGTCTTTTGTGTTTTGTAATCTTCTATGCAAAATAATCTCACCTAAAAAGGCCTATGCACTTCTCTAGTGCTTCACAATGACCTTGAGAATCAAAAGTCTTTTTGATGATATTAAGTTGCATAAAATATTTCCTCCACACTTCGATTTGGGTTTAAAATTGAACAAAATACTTTGCAAGTGTGAGTTAGGTATATCGTGTGTGTTCTCCCTTTGTTTCTAAATGAAGGTCGATTGAACTATAGATGTGCTTGCTCGCTATTGTTTACCTTTAGAGGGGCCTACCTAAGAGACACATCCAAAATGAGAACTCGAAGGTGACTCCAACTGGTTTTTCATTCGAGCCGGTATACAAATGGATAAGACTAAACTATCAAGTCCTCATGGTATGTAGGCCTTAGCCATACAGTTTCTTTTAGAATGGGGTACTACCGTAAAACATGTAAGAGCCCCTAGTAGAATTGATTAAAGCCTTTAGTGGCTTGCTAGATGCTCACAAGGTGCTATGTCCCCGATGTTCAGTCATTAAGAACCTTGTTTTTAGCAGCCAACGAATCCATCCAATGAGTTTATCAAAGTGGTGCATTGGAGCTTAGATTACAAGAAGTTACTTGCCATGTCCAATCTTGGTTCAAATATAGAGGTTAACACTTCATTCTTAACATACCTTTATATTTTATCCTTGGTTGCATGTAAAATCATCTCTTCTACTATGAAGGGCATGAGGCAAGTCCACTAAGAAAAGCATACCAATTGAGCTAGGGTGTTATATTACTTGTGAGTCAATTTGAAAACACAGTGTGTGATCAAAAACATTGGAAAACCAACATTCAACGAATCATCAAAATTGCAAACCCTTTAGGAGAAGCAAATATCCTTGAACAAATTCACATGTTATTGCTTTCCCTTGGGATTTGTATCCTTAGAGGCTTCTAAGCATTTGGATTTCATCTCAATTTTCTTCTACTAAAGTCAACTTTAGGAAATCTTTGCCTTGATTTCCTCGATTTCCGTATAATACACTTTGTGGGATTAAAGGGAATTAGGACATTTGACATTCAGTTGAAAACCTAATCAAGAGTGTGTTTGTGATAAAAAGAATCCATTAAGCAAATATTGAATCAATTGGACCCCACACATGTGCTTGATATCTTTTGATCTCATGGTTTTCATGCAAAACATTGGTCTTTTGATTTTGAAATTACTCTTAGATAAAGGCATGTTCTTCACTATCTTGGCCTAGTAAACAAGGCTTTCCTAGATTCACTTAGGATAAAATCAAACACTTCATCCATCCAAAAATTTATCATCATCATCCCACAAACAACTTTGGATCTTTGGAAACATCATTCTAGACTTAGGAAAATCATCAAAATCAAAATCACCTTGTTTAGTTAGGTGTAGGGGAATGCATCCTTTCTCATACATTTAATTGAATTATCACTCCTTTGAACAAGTTCATCCTAAGATCACATCCAACATCTTAGGGTTTACAGGTTCATTATCCAATAAAACCAATCAAAATCAAACCCTAAGTCTAGTATTGATCTAAAGTCCCTAAACATTCAACGCTCATATCATTTCTCCTTCATCTTGTCATTGGTCCTAGGAACCTTAGAGGTCACTTTTGCAACAAGATCTAAACACAAGAGGAACATGGAATACAAAATTGATCCATACATCATCAGTAATCCAAATCAATTGAACTTTCAAGGCCTTACAACACCGATTGATTATCAACACTCACATCTATACAAACCGTACATAGGATCATTACCTTCAACAAATGTCAATAGTAAAACAAGTGCAAGTATGCCCAAATCAAAGATTGGAACACATTTCTCGATGTTAAATCCAAGTCCAAACCTACAAATCCACCAACCGAACAATCAATGCATGAGCCTTCAAACGAACATCATTCCACCAAATCTCTACATGCCAAATGAGAATATACCAAATAGAATTTTTCCAAACATGAATCCAACAAAATTTGGGATAAATATGGTTGCAAATCATACAAATATTGCTCAAAATCCAAACAATATGCTAGCGACTCCAAGTCAAGACAATGTGATTCCCAATCATAACAATGTTCAATTTCAACCTATCATGCCAAATTTGAGTGTCATCCCAAATCAAAACATTGTCCAAAATCAAACACAAGTACACACTCCAAATCTGCTTGAACAAAAACCAAATCAACTATATCAAGGGAGTCAAGATCGAAATCAATAACAAATTTGGCTAGATCAAATTGCTAAACTTACCAAAATAGTTGAGTCATTGCGCCAAGGGAAATCTCCACCACCATTACCTACATCATTCCTTGGTTTATGGCTTCCCCCTTTACCTAGCACCAATCACTCCATCCAAATCAATCTACCTAACACCAATCAAGACATCACATCAAATCTTTTGAATATTCCATCGGCATCACACCAATAGATGGTATCTAATCAAATGACAACATCAATCATGAGAAATCAAAATATGGTCTCCCAAGGGCCTATCACCTCGGTCGTTCCAACCATTCCTATCACTTTGATCACTCCACCCACCCCTATCACACCCATCACATCTCAAACCCTCACAATCACTCCAAGTGTATCACTCATCACTACATCCAACACAATTCCAAATCCACCACCATTACCACCAAAACAAAGTGCAATAAGTCAATATCGTAACATAGCACTAAAAGCACATCAAGCCTACTAACAAGCACTTCAACAATATCAAGTGGTTCCCCATGCCGCTCAAGCTACCCACACCACTCAAGCTACCCAAGCCGGTCAAGCTACCCAAGCCTCTCAAGCTACCCAACAAACACAAGCACAAACACAAAAAATGAGAACTGTTGAGAGCAATGGTCAGGATCTATCCATCTAAGAGCACATTGAAGATGTTTCTATCTCGTCCAAAGATCAAATCAACATATGTCAAAATCCACCAACCAACAATGATCCAATTCAAGAAATGTCAACATCATTTGACCTTATGGTTGAAAACATTGGAAATCCCTTCACAACATATTCCAAAAACAAAGATCAAGATCTCTCCATCGATGAACACCTTGAAGATGTTTCCACCCCATCTGATGATCAACTCACCATACATCAAGAGCCACTTTTTAGTGATCTCTTTCAAGGAGTGTTAGAATTATTTGATCCTATTGACATAATGCATGATCCGTTGACCAATGATCATGTCAAAAATGTCTCTAAATTTCCTTATGAGTTAGAGGACATATCTCAAGAATTTATCCCAAAGCAAGATCAACATCTTTCACCAAAGTCTAGCAGTTGTCCTTTCCAAGACATGTTGACCCTCTTTGACCTCATGGTTACAGATATTGAAGGAACCCCGAACTCGACACTTGAGGATATTGAACCACTTACCATGTCTAATAATGTCATCAAAGATCCCTTTGTAATTGATTCATCCTTTGAAACTGATCCATGTAAAGAACCTTATCCAAAGCATGTCAAAAGCAACTCCGATATCATTCAAGATCAAGAATTTGTATCTACAAGATATTACAATGATCTAATGGACACTCTCCTATCTATGCAAGATGATCATATCCATGTAGCACATACTCCCCCATCTACCCATGAGATGCTTTCTTTGGATGGAAACATAGATGATCGTCATTCAGAACAGGATCCATTTATTTCGGACATTGTTACACAAAAAGAGCAGATTATTAATTCCTATAGTCAAACTGAGTTATCAACATTAGGATCTGATATATCCCAAATTTAGACTAAGGAAATTAGGTATGAGGATATCCAACATTATCCACTCAAGGAAGCTGGTCAGACAAAACAAGATACTTCAAAGTCAACAGAGCATCCAATCCTAATAACATCATTTACAGTGGTCATTTGTCAGAGCATGTTTACTGAACAAGACATCTGAAAACAAGTAGAATCAAGGAACAAATGTACTACTTCCACCATACTGGGGGCAACTTCGTCTCAAGCAAATGTCAACATAGGGAGCACGAAGAATCCTTATGATGAAACCGATGTCAATACTACAACCAACCACATCATGAATCCTCAACCACCCATCACCTCATCCATGAATTGCGACCAACATCAAAAGAAAGAACTGAATCAAAGTACGAAGAATGTTATCAAAGCAAAAGAAGCTGGGAAGTATAATGGACAAATCAAATATAGATGGATACCAAAGAATACGAAGAAATATTATCCCTATCAAACTCCATTAGTCAAAGAAACTATGGGGAAAAATAAAAAAATGGAAAAGTATCCATCGAAGATGTTTGCAAAAGAAAAAGAAGGCTTTTCAAGCAACATACAAAGTGTATCAAGCAGTTGGTCCTAATTCCATGCACACTTTTGTATCCATCCATCATTGCTCATCTTCCCAAGTTTGGAAAGTCAAAGGTTCCAAACTATCAACCAATCCATCTCTTATCCCTAAACACACTCCATCCATGCCTCCATGCATGATATCCAGTTCTCACATTGACCATGTGTTGGGAACTACCCTTCATCATGAGGATTTTGAAGGCACTCTATCGCGATGTGCGCACAGAGACAAAGTTAACTCTGGTATCGATGAAGCATATCAAAAATCCCAAAAGCTACATTTAAGTGCACATATCTTAGCAAAGCAACTTCTTCAGGCAAGATACCGATGGCACATTATGAAAGGGACATCTACATCGACACCACTAGGTGGGTCAGCCTAAAATATGTCAGAAAAAAAAAATGAAAATCCAAAAAAAATCAGAAAAATGATTGAAAATAGTAAAGAGAAAAAATCATCCTCTAGTGAAAACCGTATGGGCGGCGCTTTCGAAAAGACCATGATGAAAACCTAGAAAACAGGCGTTATGTGTGGAATCAAGCATCTATGTGCGTCACTTCAGGCGAAATCATCTCATCCCATCCATAATAAATCAAGCATTCCATCCATCTTATTAATAATAAATCCACTCATCCGTGAGCCATTTATCCAATCCATTTTGATCCATCTGCGTCCATCATCCAAGTTATCTTAATCTTGTTGAAAGCTTCAGTGCACAGTTTACGCTTGCTTATGGTAAACATTTTGACATGGGTCGTTTTCATTGATCCTATCCTATCCAATGTAATCTAAGCCATGAAGCATTATCCAAATGAACCTATTCTTTATCCGAACACCTTATCTTATCACAAGATAATCCTTGGCATCCTTTGCATGCTTACCATATCCATCCATCCATACACCTATCTGAGCATCCGTCCATGGAATTCCATACATTGCTAGACATTGGGGGCAGATATTTACATCTTTCTTCAAGAAAAAATCTTGATCTATATACTCTAACTTATGTGGTGATCTAAACATTGGAAAATGTGAAACCAAATTGATCAAATCATTTGTGATCCAAAATCCAAATCATTAGCCCATGGCATATTTTGATGAGAAAATGTTCCTTATCAAGCTTCATCTTTCATCAAACATCAATCCAAATAATCACTATCAGTTGCACCTAGGTTGCACTTCACACGTCACATCAAAACATCTAAAACATATTTTGTTCCAAACCAAGCTTCAACAATCCTAATCAATCGAATCCAATCAATCCATAATCTTGGGATATCCTTCCCAATCATTGTGTTTTTTAACACTATCCTTGCATTTGTTGTGCATCCTCAACAATGTTATCATCATCAATCCTCATCAATCAATCCCTGCATTGTTGTGTATCCTCAACAATGTTGTCATCATCAATCCTGATCAATCAATCCTTGCATTGTTGTACATCCTCAATAATTTTATCATCATCAATCCCGATCAATCAATCCTTGCATTGTTGTGCATCCTCAACAATGTTATCATCATCAATCATGATCAATCAATCCTTGCATTGTTGTGCATCCTCAACAATGTTATCATTATCATCAATCCATCAACCTGATCGATTAACCCTAGCTTCCACTTTTCAACAAAGTCTCAAATAGACAACTAATATCAACACACATGTCCATATCCAAAACATCAAAATCATGCAAAAATCCAAAAACATTCAAAACATATCAAAATCCAAAAAACACTCATAAAATTAGAAAAATATCAAAAACATTGGAATCCGAACTACGTTGTCTCTGAGCTTAAACGTAGGCAAGGATCATCTTTGATCAGCTCCCGAAACATCAACATCCAAAAACATTTAAAAACCATCAAAATCCAAAAACATCCAAATTCACACAAAAATCCAAAAACATTCGAAAGACATCAAAATCCAAAAAACATTCAAAAAACATCAAAATCCAAAAACATTAAAAAAAACACAAAATCCAAAAACATTCATAAAATCTCAGAAAACCCCAAAACATTTACAAAAACTCAAAAATCAAAACATTTGAAAAATCCAAAACCCAAAAACAGCCTCAAAACATTTCAAAACGTCAAAAACATCCAAATATTTGAAAAATCCATCCATCCCCATCTCGCTTGCACTTGCAATAATCAGTCATCCATAATAAACTGATCATCACCTTCATCCTTTGGCAACACAAACAAAAGCAATTATAGAAAAAAACAAAAGCAAGCTTCAATCATAAAATCAAAAGCAAACAACAAATATTTTAAACACAAAATCAAAATCTTGATCATTTGCAAACATGTCAATCGACCTTATATCAATAGCCTATTAATCAACTTATCAAACCATCATCACCCTATACAATGCATGTCCTAGGATATATCGTTTCGACAATGGGCATCATTTTGGATATCACCTTGGATTCTTATCCTATCAAAACACATCCCTCTAGCTGAAGGTATGAAGAACATTGGCTTGTTTGCGTACTTGATCTTTTCTTTTGATTTATCTTATTGCGCTCATTCCAAGGAGCTCTCGATGATATCCGAACGAAGGATTTAGAGAGATAGGAATGGGGCAATGATCATTATCTTTTGTTTGATGTGCTTGTTGGATGTTCTTGTAAAATAACTTGGTGAATACTTGCTTTGTTAGGTACATCCTAGCAAGGTTTCCGTATGTCAAGTGTGAACAAGAATACTCCTATCTTTCTATTGAGTCAAATTCCATTGCACTAGGCACAATGCCATCTTGGTTCTTTATACCTTGATGCATCATACCTACGTTTGTTATCAAACATAAGGTAAATAGCCCTTTTAAAATCCCAATCCTTGATAAGCAAGTCATCATCATTTATCATTATCATCATCATCTATCACCATCATCATCTCTAATAAAGTCTTGTCAGATCATGGACTTGTGGGATCCTCTTGTCATCATCTCATTTCTGCACTAAAATCATCACCACCAATGCATCCATCCTGCATCCACAAACCGTTAGCATACAACATATCATTCATATCATACATAATAGGAAACATCGATCATCTCACATGCATTTCATCTGCATCATCATCATAATATAGATTTGTTAGTCTAAGCATCTCATAAAATCATCACATTTGGATAAATCATGCATTTGCATAATCACAACATATCATCATCATAATATAGATCTGTTAGTCTAAGCATCTCATAAATCATCCATTGCATAATCACAACATATCACATCATCCATATCATACATTAAATAATCATTTAAGTTGTTTAGGATACTATAGATTTGTTATTCTAAGCATCTTAAAATCATCCCATTTGTATCATTGTCCATAACCATCCATTTTGAACCTCTTTATCATGAGATCGACCCTCAAATCGAATCTTTTCACTCGATCTCTCAAGGGGGCAATGTACTAGTGTACCTTTTTCCGCTGGGGCATCCAAAAAATAAGAATTTTTTTGAATTTTGATTGCCGTAAGATTATTCTTTAAACCAATGCAACAAGTACATTGCTTCAAAGAGGGGGAAAATGTAGACATGCAAATTTAACATTATGCATTCAATCAGGATCATTCATCAAGGTTCCACATTAGGTGCATTCATCAATTAATCAAGTTCATCTTCATTCATTTATCAGGTAATCTCATTAATTTCCATCTCCTAAGATCATTCATTCAAAATTAAATAAACATTATCATCAACCTTTTAATCAAATAAATCAAACATAATCCCTTTAATTAAATAAACCAAAACTTTATTTAATTAAATCTCCAAATCCATATTTCATCCTTTTTTGATTTAAATAAATAAAATATTTAAGTCATAAAAGTCAAAATCATCATAATCATCATTAAGCTAACTTAATCCTAATTAACCTAACCTAATCACCCATCACATCCTCTAGATAATGCCACTTGCACAAATAAATCAATTTATTGATTTATTAAATTCCTTATTTTCTTTCAACATGGCATTTATGGGGAATATTCCCTCAAGTTTGAATTCAAAACCAAGTGGGCATGTACATCCAACAAAGCAATTAATAAACTCTTACATGTCCCCCACTCAACATTTACTCTCAAATTTGAATTTTAAACTCCCTCTCATGGGCACATTTCCCAAATCTTGCACATCCTCAAGCCTATCACAACTTGATAAGTGGCCTCTTCCTACTGGCTTGATCTTTGTCCCACATTCATCCATTTGGCCAATCTCTCATCAGAAAAATCTTTAAATAGAGGAATCATTCTTCAACAAATCATCCACAAAACTAATGCAAAGTCACTCTCTTCATTTGAGAACTGATTTTGTCCACAGCTCCACAAATCATCTCCACAATCACTCATGCAAGGTCACTCTCTTCATTTGAGAAATGATCTTGTCCATCATTATCATTAGCTTATCTAAAGGGGTTGGGAAAGGGCTATTTTCCATATCAAAATAGCACCAATCCCCCCATAAGATCAAGTGTTTGCTTCATTTAAGAATAAGGAGTAGTTATTTTTTATTGTATTTCCTCAAGTATTTTATCTTTTTCTTTGTTCTCCAACAATACAAATCGATTTTATGGGGGATTCTTATTCTGATCTTGCATTTTTAGGCTAACGATGTAATTTGTTTGCTTTGATTCATACAAGTTTGTAGATTAAGGATCTACACTATGCACCAGAATGCCAATTGTCTTTGCACAAGTATGGACATAAACATAAAAGAATATTATTATGCAATAGCCTTTCTCTGAGCACACTCAAACCATCCTCCAATTAGAGGCTTTCAAGGAAATTCTTCTTAGGGGAATGGGTCTCCTCTAGCAGTTCTAGACTTGAATGCTTCCATAGTTCTAGTTGACACAGAAGCGAAAGCAATAGGGGAGGTTGAGGAAGGCAAGGGTGAAAATTCCATCGACATTGAGTGAATGGAAGAGTAAGGATCTG
This sequence comes from Sequoia sempervirens, assembly GCA_007258455.2. Lineage (NCBI taxonomy): Eukaryota > Viridiplantae > Streptophyta > Pinopsida > Cupressales > Cupressaceae > Sequoia > Sequoia sempervirens. Next base: position 741,341,371 of record VDFB02000003.1, on the reverse strand, counting down.
CATTTGAAATTTTTTCTTTTTTCCCAATCAATATCTCTACTCCTACAAAATATTTGCATCAAGATCAAATTACATGCATACTGTTAGCGACTACGCATGTCGGGTTATATGATTTTTTTGATAGAAACTTGTCCCCAATACAAAGCAATGTATATCAACTGTAAAGGGTGGGGGATGCAAGCTTTTTATAAAACCAGTCCCAAATGCAAATGTAATGAATATGCAAAGTGGACTGGGTGGGAAATTTCCTCTTGGGAAATGTCTTTGGAAAAGCAGAAGTTATAATGTAAATGAATGGATCTAGCTTGCCTCAGCCATTCTATTGGTAGGGAAGAAGCTCTAATTGTGTGCTATTTTTCAAATTGCCAACCTTCGAAAAGGCATTTATACTTTGTAATACCCCTTAAAATTAATATAATCTTTACATGCTTTATGTGTTTTATCAAAAACAAATGATTTTAAAAATATTAAAACATAATTGATTTTAAAAATATTTATTATTTGATTATATATGTACTTTATAGAAAAATCATATTATTATTATATTTACTATTATATTTTATATTTAGATTTTTTATCGACAAGTTGGCACATTACCCTAATCTTCTATTTCACCTCACTACAATATGTTTCTTTTTTTTTATTTAGTTTATTTATTTTTAATTGTTTTTTTTAGTAAGTTTTATTAGATGTAAAAAACAATTGCTATTATTAGTTATTATTAGATAATTACTATTATATTTTATATTTAGGTATTTAATGGCATGCTATTTCACCTAACTACAATATGTTTTTTTGTTTTATTCAATTTTAATTTTGTTTTAATTGTTTTGTTTTAATGAGTGTTATTAGATGTAAAAAATAATGTCTATTATTAGTTATTACTAGTTATTTTTTAGTATATTGTTTCTCTATTTTCTTCATTTATTCAATTTTACTTGTTTTTTTTATTGTTACCCTATTTTAATAAGTTTCATTAAATTCCAAAAGAAAGTCTATTATTAGTTTGTTTTAGTTTTTTTATAAGCTTTCTTTCTATATTTCTTTGTATTGAGATCTCTTAATAGCTACTTTCATTTTCAAAGAACTTTATAAAGTTTTATTTTTGTGTAAAAAAGTTTGTAAGTTTTTTTAATTTACTATTTTTTTTGTGCGGTGCTAACTTATTTGAAAATATCATAGTTCATTTTTATAAATGATTTTCTAGATGAAACAAACCTATCTTATGAATAACCCTATTTATGGATCCTTTTGTAAATGTGAATGCATTGACAAAACGTAAGCCTGTTATAATGTGCTTGCATTTTGGTCTAAATTGAATTTATTTTTCTTCTCTTTTTTTTTTATTTCTTCTTGTTATCTTTTAGGGAAACTATATACATGAAATAAACATTTAAGTACATAATATATATGGATGTTTAATTTCTTATAGTTTAAGTTCTATTTCATGTATATATAGTTTTAGGATGTTTGAGAGTGGTTTTAGACCCTAGGAGTTATAATACAAATTCTAGTTTTTGGAAGATCTCACAAATTTTAGACTTAGTCAAATTTCAGTAATCAACATCTCAAATTTCAATAATCATGAGGTCAAATTTCAGTAATCATAAAGTTTTATTATTTTTTTCTCTATCTCACTCATTTTTTATCCCTTACACTCTAGACCTTTCTCTCACTATCTTCATCCCTTTATCTAACTACCTGTCTCCCTTGATCTCAAGAACTCTCTCTCTCCTCTCTCTCTACCTACCAATCCCTCCATCACTCCTTACCAATCTCTCTATTTTTCTCTACCTCACCTCTCTCTCACCTTCTCTCTCTCCCTCCATAGCCTCTCCCTCTCTTCTTCCCTATTTACTCTCTATCTCCCAATCCCTCTCTCTACCTACCTCTATATCCATCACACCCTATCACTCTCCCTCTACACCTCTCTATCTCATTTTTCTCTACCTCCCTCCCTCATTCCCTCTCTACTTCTCAATATCTCTCCTCTCTCTACCTCTCCTTACCTCTCTATTTATCTTTATCTCCTCTCTCCCTCTCTCTACCTACCTCTCCTTCCACCACTCTCCATTTCTCTCTATCTCACCTCTCTCTCCCTCACTAAATCTCCCTCCCTCTCTACTTATCTATATCTCCCCTCTCCCTCTCTACCTACCTATCCATCCATCACAGTCTACCCCTCTCTCCATTACTCTCTATCTCAGCTCCCACTCTCTTCATCCATACCTCTCCCTCCCCTTCCCTCTCTACTCTCTATCTCCCTAATCCCTCTATACCTACCTCTCCATCCATCACTCCCTACTACTCTCTCTACACCTCTCTATCTCACTTCTCTCCCTCCCTCCCTCATTCCCTCTCTACTTCTCTCTCTCTCTCTACCTCTCCTTCCCTCTCTAATTATCTTTATCTCCCCTCTCTCTCTAGATGTCTCCAGGTCCCTTCCTTTTCCCCTATCTACTCTCCATCTCTCCTCTCCCTCCCTCTACCTCTCTCTCTCTCTCTCTTGCTCTCTCTCCCTCCTCCCTCACCCTCTTTCTCTCTCACTCTCTCCTCTCTATCTCACCATTTTCTCTTTCCCTCTTTGCAACTCTCTCCTTTATATGCCACCATTCTCTCTCTACTTATCTTTATCACCTATCCCACTTTACCTCTCCCTTCCTCCCCTCTCTCCCCCACCCTCACTCCTTCCCTCTATCTCTATCTCTCTCTACTTCTCTCTATCTCACCTATCCCTCTCTACCTGCATATCACCCCATCACTCCTTACTGGACACTCTCTCTATTGCTCTCTATCTCACCTCTCTCTCACCTCCAACTCCCTCCATAAATCTTCCTTATCTACTCTTTATCTCTCATGTCTCTCTACCTCTCCTTCCCTCTCTACTTATCTTTATCTCCCATTTCCATCCCAACCTCTCTCTCTCTCTCCCCCCAATCCTTCTCTCTCCACCTATGAGGGTTGAGGGTGTAAGGTTTAGTGTTTAAGATATAGGTTTTAGGTTATGGGGTTAAGTGTATTGGGTATTGTAATGTCACAAAATTGCACCTAGGGGCAATTCCACATTTTTTGCATTTTTTCCTAGCATTTATGACACCTTGGAACATTAATAACAAAAATCATCACATATTAAGAATATTTAACTTCAGTATACAAAATACTATCCTGGAAACATTCATCATGCATTATCAACTTTTCAAGTTGAGGAAATCCCTCAAGAACAGTAATACTATGAATCCTTGGATCGATGGAATTGCTTGTATTATAATTCTAAAGAGTAATTATTTTAACTGATAGTACTCCTAAAATTCCTTATAGTAAGTTAAGCCCACGGTATCCCCCTTGATCCATGACGTTGATTTATGTCAACTGAGGGAAAGCCATCTAAAATGATATATCAGGCTTTAGAACTCCAAGATTCAGGTACATGAGATTGGAAGCATGTATCTTCAAGTTTTTCAGTTGAAAACACCTTTGAATCCCTAAATTTCAAATATGTGGGCATGCATTCATGAATCTTTCAAACATAGCATCATTCACATTCAAAATTTTGGAACAATAAAATGTTGTTAGGCATGGGAAAACCCCAAAAATCATGGGTATCTTGGGGAAATAGATGAGTCTCAATTATAGGTTAGTGAGGTTTTAAAAATTAAAAATAGAGTCCCCAACCTCCACCTCAAAAGATCTATTAATCCTCTAACCAATATTGGGATTTTTGTGAGAGATTTGTAGAGCCATTCATTCCACCTATTTTTCAACTGCAAGGTGAATCCAATTGTTCATATTGAAACTCTTTGGGTTATCCAAGGTGATGTCAAGGTCCAAACAGTGAAGACCAACATCTAGTTGGAGTTGGGTGTTGTTAATTATGGTGTGTATCTTGTCATCTTCTTGTTTCTCAAAATCTTCAAAATAAAAATTGAGAAAGGATGTTTTATTCCACAAGAATTTCCATCGCTGAGAGAGAAGGGAAAAGCATACAGCATCTCTATAAGAAAACCTTGACAGAATATGAATTACAAGAAACTTATTTGATGATGTAGACAAATTGTCTATTGTCAATGCTCTTGCCATTACTACACTCTTATTTTCATTGCTTGCAAAAGAACCTCTAGAAATCTACAGAGAATTCCTATTGTGTGGAATGTGGAATAACCAAACACATATATGGATATATATAAACATTCAATCCATCTACATTTAATGTTGTTTGTGTACCATTGGCCGTGTCCAAGAACATTTGCAATGGGAAATATGACACATAATAATTATAAAGATATGTAGTTTATGATTAAGGAAGTGAATAAATATATTAATTATATCAACTATGGAAGATTTTTTAAAATATGTATAACAAATATTTTGATGAAGATGATGAGTGGGAAAACTAGTTTTCAATAAGGTTTGAGCGAGTAATGCTTGGGAGAAGCAAATACATATGAAGAGGATCAAGACTACAATGGAGATCTTGAAAGGGATTCTAATAGGGATTTTAAGGATAAATGGTACCATCCATTAGTTGAAGAGGAGGAAGAAAAAATAATTGAAATTTGGTTGGAGGAATAGTAGAGTTCTATCTCTATGAATAATAAGGTGGCATATTCAAGTGTGTTGGATCATGTGATGAATAAATAGGTATATATAGGAGGTTGTGAGTCTTATTTCATAATCAGGTTGTGAAGTGTGTTCTCATTAGAGATATTTGGAGGCTTTCCCCCTCAAAGTGGCTTGTTATTCTTAGTTATTATCCAGTATTCGTAGCATATTTCATATTATATTCTCCTATTGTGCAAGTGATTTCATAACAAGTGGTATCAGAGCATGATCTTGGCACCGTAGAGGCAAGGTTTTTTCTCAATTTTGGAGGCAATTTTGGGAAGAGCATATCTTTCATATTTTGGTGAATTTTTTTCTAATTTTTAAAGGGTTTTTGAAGAAAATATTAAAGAAGCTAAAGTCCAGAGTTTAGAATAATTGAAGTAGAATTAAGTGAATTATTGAAAAATTAGGGTTTCTACACAATTTGTTTAGAATCTATATATCTCACACATCATGTTGAATTGGAGTCTAATTTTTATTGGGTGTTTGAAGACATACTAAAGGAAATTATAGTAAATCATTTCAAGGAATTGGAGAGGAAATAATCAAGCTATTGAAAAATTATTTTTTTCACAATTATCACTCTCCACGCTACAAATCTGCTTATTTCTTGGAGATTTTTCTAGGTGATAGTTATTTTGGCCCTATTAAGTTACAGTAAAAAATTTAGAGAATTTAAGTTTCATTTATGTGATTTATTTCAACATTAGTGGTTTCCATCATGACAGGGCCTGCAACAAGGGGTAAAAAGAATGTTGTCACTCTGAGGAAGACTCCTAATAAGGATGGTGAAACAATCGAGGATATTACTCATAATGAAGAAATAAATAAGGTCAAGGAAGAAATTTCCTCAATTGAGATGGATATGTGTGA
>VDFB02000003.1:741197555-741335796 GCA_007258455.2 Sequoia sempervirens | reverse complement strand
TATTGTTTTGAAGTAAATTCATGTGACTAAGTAGTAGTCAATTGACATGTATTAAAGAAAACAAATATGACTGAATTCTTCCAAACATGTTGTATCGAACATTTTTGTGTCAAACAATTAGCTAAATGATTATGTGGGTTTTTATGCCAATTTTATAAATCTGTATAAACATAAATTTTAACGGCTCTTCAATCTCTGGCGTTTATTTTATTTTATTAAAGATTTTATATTATCCAAAAGAGGGAAAATTGGCTTAAATATTAAAAAGTGCTGCAGCTATAATTTCTGTTTAACACAAAGGCGAGCACAATAGATGAAAAGGAAACAACGGAATAAACGCCAGAGATAACATTATAAGGCATGGAAGCCAATACCATGAGCACAAGTAGTATAGCAGAAGTATGAACATTAAATTAAATCTGTTTATTCATATTAAATTAATCATTTTTTTATATTAAAAGAAAACATTAACATTAAGTAAATGAGCTGTAGAACAAGTCTTAAAATTACTGTAAACATTATCAACAAATAATCTAAGAACTAAATGATATAAAGTTTGATAATAAATGATATAAAGTTTGATAATAAGTCTTAATACAAAGTAAGTTCTTATTTATAAATTAGATCTAGAAAAATCCAATCTATTGTAAACTACACTAGTAAACTTTTTTCACATCACCCATAACGCTGGTACTGTTTATAAGAACATTTTAATTCCAACAGCGATGATAACAGAAGCAAGCCAATCCCCGCCGCCAGTCTTTACCCCAATCGCATTCTCCAAAGAGTTGATGATCTTTATGTATACACGTATGGTTGCACTCTGACTCCCTAAATACGATGCATGCCCTCTTAAATGAACCGCTTAAGCTCTTACAGAGCCCCGGGTGGTCATCATCAGCAACACTCACTGATCATATTACAAATGACTAACTAGTCAGACTTTTTTTAAATAGTTCCATGACAAATAATATATTTCATGGATATAACATATAAAATCTACTACTATAAAAGAGAGGAAGAAAAAATATTACCAGAAACTGTGAGCAACAAAAATATGAGAAACACAAATATGCCCTTCGCCATGTGAGCAAGCACAGATGATGTAGTCGCCATGTGAGCAAGCACAGATGATGTAGTCTGTGGGAAATGACTACTACTTATAGTTCACACAATGCACTAACAGCTACTCATTTTTATTTATTTATTATTAGTTTTATATTGTTGTTAACTTTATTATTACAATTAAAAAGAAAGTTTCTAAATTAAAATGGCATATACTAAAATATATACTAGCATACATATTATTTATTTATTTGTTTGTTTTTCAGTTTATGCAAATATTTGAATTATTTTTATTAATTATTTACTGATTTGTTCTTTTTGTTTCATCAAATCTCTTTGATTTGATTTTTTTTTTCTTCAAATCTCTTTTATTTGATTTGTTTTTTTTTTCATCAAATCTCCTCTACTGGCACATGGCTGCCACTGCATGTCATTTTAAATATAGCTTAAAAAACTTCTTACACAGATTTTTGCTTTTTTTTTCATCAAACTCTCACTGGTACATGACTTCCATTGCTCATCATTTTAAATATAGCTTAAAAAATTTACACAGATTTTGTTTTTTTCATCAAATCTCCTCTATTTTGCAATACACTCTATTGCTGTCATTTCAAATATAGCTTTAAAAACTTTACACAGATTTTTGTTTTTTTTTTCATCAAATCTCCTCTACTTACACGACTTCCACTACTGTCATTTTAAATGCGTAATTAGATGTTAATTTAATGTAATAATTATATTATATTATATTAATTAAAAATAATCTAATAACATAATATATTAAATTAAAAGTATATTAAATTATTAGCAAAATCTAATATATTATTAAATTATATATTTAAAATCATATAATTTAACTATTATACTATTTAGGGTGCGGTCCCATGACGGGGGCTTGAGGATCTATTTTGAAAGAGCAAGTGGTCCCATGAAGCAAAAAAGAAAAATGCTACGGGATTAATTAGAATCTTTTCCTCAACAATATCAACCCCTACTTTTTAGTTTGAAAATTTAAGGGTAAGATGGGGGGCTTCTAAAAAAATTTGAGTGGGTGCTATTGATATATTTTTAGGACAATTTTAAAGCTAGTGCTCCATGAATTCAATTTTGCAATTCAACTTAAGAGTTTGAGCTCCAAAAATTAAGGAATGAATTAGAGTACTTTCATAAAAAAGAATAAATAAATAAAAAATCTCTCATTTTTATTCCTTTTAAGAATTTAAAAGTTTAAGTGATAAACAAGTTTCAAAAACAATCCCTAAGTTTTAGGGGCTGCTATTTTTTAGGAAAATATTCCAAGTAATCATGTAGCATAAACCTTTTTGCTTCAAGGGGCCACTTGGCCCCCCATGAGACTGTTACCAATTTTTCGTTACAACTCAATTGGTGGAGCTAGTTGAATATTGTTATATCTTAAAGTGAAATTATAGTTATTTCTGCATTGTGCTTAAGTGTTGTTTGCACCTTGTTCATTGTCCGTCAAGTGATAGTTGTACATTAAAATGAGGAAACTGAGTTTTAGAAGTTCTATTCAATGTTTTACAATTAAATGAAGTACAAAATTGAGCATATAAACAACAAAGTATTTTGATTGCTTTCACTATTTCATAAAGTGATTCATATTTACATAGCTTCATTTGATTGCAAGAATCCAAATGATATTACAACATTGTATTGAGATGCATTTTTTTTTCAAAATGAAAAGAATGAGTTTGAAATCAAATATCCACACAAGCCATGGATAGGACTATCATAGTGCATCACTAATAGCACACTACACTATGGAAGATGTGAAAGAAGAAATCACATAAGTAACAACATAATCATCATTGCCTGATTGGCTGATGATCGATGATGAAATGGTGCATCTTTTGTTTTCTCTAAGCTCCGTTGACCTATAAGAAAGAAGAGAGGGATGTCAAAGGCTCTGATTATGAAGATACCTATATGAACCATCAACAAATAATGCAGTCTACTACTAATCATACACTGAAACAATAAAGTGAAAGTGCAGAGAAATGAGTTGAAGGAGAAACATCAACATGATCATGATTTTTTTTTTTATGCTAGCTTCATTTTTTTCCTTGTGCAGGTATAGGGAAAATCATGAAGTTGATTAGTTTTTTGAAAACCCAAGCATGTGGAGAAAAATGGGCTCCCACAAGGGTAGAGCTCGGCATGCTGCCCCACATACATCATAAGCGGGTTGAGAAGGATATTGCAACTAATATATTCATCAAGAAGGTAAATGTACAACCAAAAGAGTAAAACAAAGTTCATCTTTCAAGCTATCAAACCAACTATTCGCTCATAGTAGTAAAAAATGTTTCTAAAAGCTACATGAGAACAATGGGTTTTATCAGCTTAGTCAAGTAAACTGAGTATAATACATCATCTTCATGGTTTAAATCATAGTGTTCTATTTCTTATGAGTGAATAGGCATACATAATGCCTAATTACAAGGAGCATTGTTCAATAAAGGAGATGAAGGTATGTATGAGTTTCAATTTTTATTCTTAGGAAAGGTATTCATACATGAAACATTTTTCTGTTATATAATCAAGACAAGTAAAAGAGTTCTAGCTTCCATCTAGATAATGGGAGGTGACAAGGTTAAAAGAAGTGCATGATTCGGCAACAAACAACCAGTTTCATTATGGCTGGAAATGCAAATGATTGTTGTGAGTAGAGTCATTGTATCACTACTATTTGGAAGAAGACAACTAGAATACCTAATGTTGTCCTATCATTCACTTTTTTAGTCATTCAAATATACCTTTAAAGGTAGGCTACACAAGAATTGTAATGTGAAGGTGTTTCCTCTAGAATGAACAGAACTCATACTAGACATAGCATGAGTGAAAGTGCATGATTGTGAATGCATAAGTAGCAAGATGGATCAAATATCTTCAGACTCAAATCAAAGAGATTTTTGTGTGAGAGGATGATGTGAGCAGTATGAATATGACAGTTGAAAGATATTCAAACAAATACAGATATATAGAAGGGATCTTTATTAGAATGTTGAATGTAGTAAGTGCCCAACCTCAATCAAGTATTCATATGAAGCTTCATATTTAATGTTTTATTTTTATCATGTTGCAGTGTGCCCTATTTGAGAGATAATCAAAATTTCTTCAAGGTTCTGATTTCTCATTTAGATCATCTACAGGAAGAGACAGGGTTATGACTTCCTTCATTTTCTGAATACCACATCAGGGTTTTGAGTAAAATGTAGTATATTTGAAGTATAGGGGGTCCATTTGAGAAATTGAATTCAAGTCATATGCTTCAGAATTTCAAATACTTAGAGTTTCAATATGCTTTAGGTTTTGTCTTTAGCATTCTCGTGGAGAAAATTGAGAAAATCAGAAAATACCATGTGAGTAAGGCCCAAATTTTGTTGTTGTCGATTTAGTCACAATTGGTTTGAGATTCACATAAAGCAATTTTAATTTTCAAAGAATATACAGTCATTTTTGTATACCATCGAGAGACCTTTTCCAGAATTTCATATACCCATGTGAGGATTTTCAACATAATGTCAAAGAAAAGCACCCGCCATGATGGGTCAAGCCCATAAATTGAATGCAAAATGAATATATAGATTTTGTTTCCCATATACCCACATTTGGGGTTTGATTTCAAATATAGAAAATACAACTTTCAGTGATGCCCATATAAGATTTTGCATTTCAAAATATAAACAATTGAAACAAAATTTCAAATGATCAGTAAGAATATCATATGTTTGCAGCCAGAAAGAGAGGGGTGTAGTGATAAAAGTAAAATACATTAGAAATTGTGTTTTGGACACAACTTGTGAGGCTCTCTTTTCATAAAAAAGCTCAAGGAACGGAGAGAAAAGAAATCACTGTTAAACACTTACTCCAAGCTATGAAGGTCAAATGTAACCAAGACACGAGCTCTTGTGCATGGAAGCTAGTGGAGACAGAGAACACAGAAATAACAAGACCGAAACTAACTCAAAAAGTATAGCCATAAAAGCTATAAACAATAGCTTACCTTTTGTGCAATAAAGAACAATAACCCGCATGTAAGCTTTCTGATGGAGTTCTAGACAAAAGCCTGAGTTCATGCCTATGCATAATGGCCAAGAAGAATAGTCATAGGAAATGTAAAAGAAAATTAGAAACAAGTATGTACAGGCCGCAACCAAGAAGCCAAGATTTGGTTTTAGAACTAAAAGGAGAAGCCACAAAGTAACAAAGGAATAGTTACCCTATAGTCAAAATGTTGAAATTGAAGCACAGAGAGGCCGAGCTCATATAGAGTGTCCAAAAACCTTGAATAGAGAGGTCCAAATCGAAACCCTAAACATGTCGGTGGCGGCGTGCTTTCTCAGACAGAGCAAGTTTTCCAAAGTGATCATTGAGAAAATGAAATCATTTTTAGGGTTTTACTTCTTTTGTCTCATGCCCTAATTTGAGCCAACATTATAATTACCTTGAATATTCACCTTTGACAATAGCATATGGAGAAATTCAAAATTAGGGTTACCTTGCATTATGAATTTAAAATCTAAAGCCTAAATATTTGGTGGCCAAAAATTCATATTCCTAGGTCAATGTGTTAAGTCTTTAAGGCTTGTGTTTTTTTATTGACACTCACCCTTGTGCCTTACAGAAAACTCGAGACTTGAATATCCTAATTTTATTTTATTTTGTGAGAAATCAATGAGAGTATGAATGGTAAATATCTTATGACTGAGGGGTGAAACCTTTGATCACTTAGGTTTTTGTATTTTCAAAGAAAACAATCATCTATTTTATTTTTAAAATTGATTTTGAAGAAATCAATTAGAGATGTTGATAAGAGAGAGTGATATACTTTGATATTTTTATGATTTTTTAAAAGAAAAATCAAGCATTGTATCGATGAAATAAGGATGTATTTCTTTTTGCAAAAGATTTAGCACTCTTTAATTGCACAAATAAAACAAATTGTAAAATCTGCAATCATGTAAAGCAGAAGCATAAAGCAATACTTATAAATTGTTTTATGATTTCTTGCTATTTTTAGTAGATTGGTATTGACTTTTTCTCTTGGTTGGATTTGAGTTTCATCTTGGAGAGATAAGGTGCTTTATTTTCTTTTAAAGCAGATTTAGCCTATTTTTAGAGGCTTTACAGTTTGATCATAAAAGTAGTGTGCTTTTTTCTGCTTTTATGCAACTTTTGAGACAGTTTGAAGCTTTTTTCCTTGAGCTTCTTTGTGAGCTCGGATCAGGGTTTCTTGAGAGATATATTTTGAAAAGACTTAGTCTTTTTCTCCTTCCCAGTTCAAGATACAGTTTCTTGCTCTTAGTATTCTAGAGCTTGTAAACTCAGTTGTACTCAGTCCAGACAAATACTCTTTCAATTTTAATAGAACAACAAATTTCTCCTTCTTATTTTCTGTCTTAATTTTGTAATGGCAATCTGATGTATTTGTGTTTTCAAACTTGAATCCTTATATGTCTTGCTATTGTAAACCTTCGATCAGAATGACATGTTTCAGGTTGCATGATGTGTTTAGTTTTCCAGATCTTCATGCAAATCACTGATGAAGTATGTGCTAATGAGATTGTGAGGATTACTTTGTTAGAGAAAATTTTATGAGTGGTTAGGTGTAAATTTTCATAAGTTTGGTGAATCATCTGTTAGTCATAGGCTTTATTTTCAATTTATCACTTTATCCCTTTTCCCAAAAAATACTTAGAATAATATTCATCATTTAGAGAACCAACTCACTGTGGAGATTCCTTCTTCATTCAGATCACCCATATTTGAAGAAGGTTTCCATGTTTCAATAGATTGTTGAATCTTGTATTCAACAGGGTGCAAATCTAATTAACAACAGAGACCATACAACAAGTGGGTGGAAATGAGGTGGGACTGAAAAATTGCCCCACTAGCTTAATATTTTTCTGCCACTATCAATCATATGAAGTTTCTAAATTCCCACCATTTAATTTTTATTTTATTTTATATTTATTTACTATCTTGAATTGAATATGTTTCCAAAAATTTGGGAACTTAAACTACACTACAAAATTCATGACACCGCCCACTTTAAAATAATCCTAAAAAATCTTAGGAGCACCCATTGATTTTTTTAGGAAGCCCCCTCCATAGATGACACCCTTAGATGTTATACATTACATAATAAATACTAGGAGTTCCATGTAGTAACACACAACAATGAGCTGATAGGCGGCACATGACATGAAAGGGGAGTGATGTACATACACTGTATGTGGGGAAATATTTTAATGTGAATGGCATGAGTGGGAATAATAGCTATGTGTAGATGTAGAAAATATAGTTAGAAATTATGAAATATAGCAAACAATACAATGGTTTGCTAAATATATTATGTGCAATAATGAAAGTGATTGAGTGGGAACATTATTCTATCCCTTTTTTTCCTTACAATTTGAACTATAATGGGGAGGAAAGGAGGGTGTTAACCCTAATGGACTATAAAGAGGATATGTATATAATGGTTACAGTGTGCAAGCAATAGTTGGTGAAGAAATATCTTTGTAGATTATACATATATACACATATAGAGGACTAGTTGATGAACAATTGTATTAGCGTTCAATTAGTTATTTGGTGATAAGATCATTTTTATTGGAAATTGGTTTGGCGACACAAATAATAATATTGTGTAGTTAAGTTTTTTATTAAAGAGAAATACTATAATTACTTTTGAAATGTAGTTGGTGAAGAAATAAATTTGTAGATTATACATATATACACATATAGAGGGTTGGTTGATGAACAATTGTATTAACCTTCAATTAGTTATTTAGTGAGAAGATCATCTTTATTGGTAATTGGTTTGGCAGCACAAATAATAATATTATGTAGTTAAGTTCTTTATTAAAGAGAAATACTATAATTACTTTTGAAATGATTTCATTAAGTAATACAAATATCATTAAGTTTTATTAGTTAATAAAAATATAATATTATTATGTATAGGATTCAATGTCTAAATTGATGACATTACTAACTTGAAATCAATTGCAAAATAATAATGTTGACAATAAATTAGATGAATTCATCATTATATAACCACACCGCATAATTTAGCTAACAAATAACAAAGAATGCTACATCAACCATACTTAAAACAATCTAAAAGTAATATTAACATCATTAAGTTTTATTAGTCAATCAAAATATAATTAGCTATTAAGCTATTTGTGTCAACTTTGTCCAGAATTTTCATCAGCCTCACTAGTTTTTGGGTTTCCAGCGACCAAGGACAAGGTGGTAGGTGGGTTATAATTCAACTAGAATTTTTTGTCAGCCTGCCGAGTTTTTTTTCTTTCGGTAACTGTGAAAAAGGTGGCAAAGGTGGTTGTTGGCTGCTTTGGGAATTGGGTGGAATTTGTTGAGCCACATGGATAGAGAAGGCTGTAGAAATTAAACGCTAGTTCGTGTCAACATTAATTGTTGTATGCTTTGCGCATATTGGGGATCATTGTAATAACAACTTCCCTTTAACACTTCAAGGAACAAAATGAATGTTGGTAAATTTTCAATGACACATTGTTTGGTGTCGTTCTATTGCTATACCTGTTATGAGAGCTGAGAGTGAGGAGGGTTATCTTATGTAAGGGTGCAAGTTGGATTAAGTTTTGTGCAGCTTCTGCGAAGGTGGGAAGATGTTATTTTTTGTTTTTTGCAAGGCAAGGTGGTTGGAAATGAAAAATAAATGTGTCGACCATGATAGTGTTTTTCCTATTTTTGTGCAGGTAAGTTGGAGAGAAGATGTTTTCTTCAAATGAGTGGGAAGAGGTGCATGTGGAATAACCCCTCAGTGATATTGTTTGATTTGTACTTAGCAGTTATATTGCTTTATTTTTCATAAGGTATTGTTGATTGTTACAAATGGCTTGTATTATTATGGTTCACATTTCCTGTGAGTGGTTTTCCATTGACTTGATACTATGATTTTGTGGGCTTGTGTTTATGGGTTTAGTGATCTATGTATGTTTGGAGGCTTTGATAAACAAGGAAGCATGGAAAGGGGTTTGTTTGAAATGCCAACAAGAGGTGCATATGCAAAAAAAAAACATTTTCCATATTGTTTCATTGTATTTTCCATAAGGTATTGTTGATTATAGTTCTACTGCTTAAGCTACATTATTCCATTTTGGAGAAGGTGCTATTGGAAAGTTTGTATTTTTTCAATTTTGGAGGATATTGTGTTGAGAAAGGACTATTTTTTGTATGGGTTAGTTACTATCAACTTTCACAGGGTTTGTGTTTAATGTTTGCGTTTGGTGGCTATGTTTGTAAGGGAACTAAATTGTAGAGGATATGAGGTTTTTGTTAGTTGTTATTGTATAGCTCAGCTTATATTGTGGCTTTCTGCATGTGGGTGATTGTAGAAAGTGATGTTGTTTGATTTATGGCTTTCATTTTCTATTTTGGTTGGAATAGATAAAAAATAATTAATGTTGTTGATTCTATGTTACAAAGTCTGTATTTTTTCAATTTGCGGGAGATTGTCTTGAGAAAGGAGTGTTTGTTGTATGGGTTGGTTAGTGTGAAGCTTCTTAGGGTTTGTGTTTAATGCTTGCGTTTTATGGCTATGTATCCAACATAATTAAATTGTAGAGGATATGGAGTTGTTGTGGATTGTTATTGTATAGCTTAGCCTATATTGTGGCTTCCTACATGCGGGTGGCTGTAGAAAGTAATCTTGTTTGATTTATGGCTTTCATTTTTGCTTATTGTTGGAATAGAGTAAAATAATTAATGTTGTTGATTCTATGTTTGGTTACATTAGGTATTATTGATTTTTTTGTCCTCCTTAGGCTATACTGGGTATATTTTAGTATCAATATATATATATATATATATATATATATATATGTAACATTAAAATTGCTAAGGTTATGGATTTTTGGTGGATTCTTATTGTATACATTGTTCTATATTATGGATTTGCAGATGTGGGTGGTTGTTGAAAGTAATGTTGTTTGATTTATGCCTTTAGTATTCTGGTTATGGTTGAAACAAAATAAAATAATTAATAGTGTTAGCTTGTATGTTTAGTTGCATTAGGTATTATTGATTATTATTGTCTAGCTTAGGGTACATTGTGTATATTTTAATAAGAATATATATAGGTAATATTAAGATTGAATATGTTATGGAGTTTTGGTCAATTCTTATTGTATAGCCTAGGCTATATTGTTGCTTTATGGATCTCGGTGGCTGCTAAATAATTAATGCTATTGATTCTATGTTTGGTTACATTAGGTTGGTTGGTTAATTTCTTGCGATGTGTGGTTATGATTGCAATGGAATAAAATAGTCAATCCATTGGGAATTGTCAATTATAGTTGTGTTGCGTAAGCTATATTGTTTCATTTTGGAGCAAGTGTTGTTGAAATGGGTGTACTTTTTCCCAATTTATGAGGAGATTGTGTTGAGTAATGAGTGTTTTTTGTATTGTTTTGTGGGTTTTGTATGTGAAGCATTGTTCAAAGTGGTCTACATGTAAATTGTGGCTTTCTGCATGTGGGTGGCTATAAAGAGTAATGTTGTTTGATTTATGGGTTTCATTTTTTGGTTATTCTTGCAAAAGAATAAAATACTTAATGTTGTTGAATCTATCTTTGGTTACATTAGGTATTATTGATTATTGTTTTCTATTTTAGGCTATATCAGGTATATTTTAATATCAGTATATATATGTAACATTGAAAATGTTAAGGGTATGGAGTTTGGGTTGATACTTATAAAATAATTAATGGTGTTGATTCTATGTTTGGTTGCATTAGGTATTGTTAATTTTTGTTTTGTTCCTTAAGATATGTTTGGTATATTTTAATATGTATATATTTGTTTATATATATAGATATATATGTATAGATACGTACATGTATTTATATATATATATATAAATTTTTGATAGGTCTCTCTTTATGACTTGCAAAGGAGAAAAATGCTTGACCTTATCAAGTTATCATCGATTATAACTGTGTTGATTTTCCATAAGGTACTATTGATTGTGTCAAATATGTTGTCTAATTTTTGTTATCTGGTGAACAATATTAATTATTTCATTATTTTATTTTGTTCCAAAAATAACCAAAAAATGAAAATTGTTGTGTTTTTCGTTGGATTTCCCCATTTGGGGTACCATTCAAACCAATATTGATTGATTTAGGGTTTGGGTTCTCACAATGTTTTTTTGCATAAGGGGTTGTTCATTATTGTTGGCTGTGTTAGGTTAACATTATTTGATTTATGGCTTTTGTTACCTGGATATGGTTGGAGGAGAATCAAATAATTAATGTTGTCCATTCTATGTTTGGTTACATTAGGTATTATTGATTATTGTTCCTTAGCCTGGGTAGTATATGTGTCAACTTTGCTGGGAATTTTTGCCCGCTTCACCATTTTCCCCTCTTTTCTTGGTGGCAGGGAAGAATATATATATATATATATAGATAAGTGTATATATATATGTATATATATATGTAGTATATATATATATATATGTATATATATATGTATGTATATATATGTGTATATATATATGTATATCCTCCCCAATTTTATTCTATTGCAAACATAGCCATAAAATGCGAACATTCAACACAATCTGCTTGGTAATTGGAAAAAATATAGCCATTTCAATAGCACCTTCTCCAAAATGGCTAGATGTAGAAAGGTACAATATACTTCAAGTTATAAAATATGAATCAACCTTTGATTTTATTTTGTTCCAAAAAAAAATAGAAAATGAAATCCATAAATCAAACAAGATTACCTTCTATAGCCACCCACATGCAGAAAGCCACATATATATATGTATGTATGTATGTATGTATGTATATATACATGCATATATACACAAAAACCCATAAATCAAACAAGATTACTTTCTACTACCACCCACATGTAGAAAGCCACATTTATATATGTATTTATGTATGTATGTATATATATACATGCATATTTACATACACACACACACACACACATATATATGTATGTATGTATGTATGTATATATATACATGCATATATACATATACATGTATATACATATATATATATATATACATATATATATATATATATATATACATATATATATATATATATACATATATATATGTATATATATATGCATGTGTGTGTGTATATATATATGTATATGTGTTTATATGATAAATATTGTAGAGCAAACCCTTTGGAACCATTGAAACATGCAAAAAAACATAATATTTCCTTCAACTAGCTTCAGTAAAATTACACAGCATTCAACGTACTTCTAGCTTTACAAAATCTCTCCTTCTATGCTCATAACCACCTTCAGCAACAACATAAACCTCAGACTGACAACGAACAATATGGTATTGATAACTATACAAATATTTGTTTTGTTCTCCAAGGACTTTAAAACAGATGTTATTTGCACCAAAACCACTATATGGGAACCATACAACAATCAATGCTAATAATATTTCAATGACATATATGTTGCACAACCAACGAATGCACTTGCACCTTGACAAAATCTTGCCATCCTTGGTCATAGCTACCTTGAATAGCAAAAAAGAGTCCTAGAATGACACAAAAGAATACATTGTCGATAACCCTAGTATCACAGTGGATTAGCTATTTTTGAGCCATTCACAATGAACTGAAGCCATAAATGGAATAGTATAGCCAGTTGTTAGTGGTATGTGTAAACCCACAAAAATATGCATTCTTTCCAACAACAATCGACACAATAAAAAAAAATTCTTCCCAAGAATAACCCAAATTAGATGCACCTCTACCTAATTCCTTCAATAACAGGCATTCACGCTTGTATTTTTTCTTCGTTCTTTCTTGACAACCTACCAAAGAACACCATAGAATTGTCACATCCTAGAGCTTTTAGAACCATTGATGCATGCAAAAAAAATAGTAGACATAACATTAACTATTTCATTGCATTAATATATATATAGATATATATATATATACAAACATTAAGAGATATAGTGGTGGATAGATTATAAGTTCACTCTAAGTTTTGGTTGGCCTGCCACTTCTTAGACCTTCCAATCGCCAGTTTGCAACAACATTAATTAATGTATGCTTTGCATGTATTGGCGATGGCCCTAATAAGACCAATGATAAATGCAAGCCATAAATGTAACAATTAAGCCTAACCCAAACAACAACAGTGAACAATCCCTTATGTAAAACAACATGGAGCACATAACATTAACTATTTTGCTACATTCCAACCATCGCCACAAAAAAATGTTGTGAAGGAAACAATATTGTTATCCACACTCATGTCGATGGCCAAAACTGTAAAACACTAAAAATGATAGTGCCAAATGCATAGACAAACATATGCACAAAATCTAAACCATAAATCAAACAATATTGCTGGCAACAAAGTATTGCTATCTAGACCTACTCATATATCTACCTGTGAACATAGTTGTATGTATATGCATACACATAAGCACACATGTATTCAATTCATATTTCCCTATCCTTCACAAATTTGTGGTACATATTTGTGTAGATATTTGGTCGACTATTGGATATCTATGCATATATGCATACACCATTCAAACTTTACAACTATCTATGACCTATTCTAAACAGAAAAGAAAAACATGGCTTCTAATAGTACCTCGCATATAAAACCCACAAAACATAGAAAGCTCCCAGTAAGATACCGACTCAAAACCTTCCCCACAAAAATTCCAACCCTAAATGAATCAATATTGGTTTCAACTGTAAGCCAGATGGGGTGATTCACCAAAAAAACACTGTACATTAACTATTTTCCAGCCATTCACACAAGACCATTATTGTCTTGAGTTTTATTTATAGTTTACATGTACACATTGCTATCGTTCTAAGATAGTATTTACAAAAAAAATCAAATGTTTTTTGGAAAACCCACAAAAAAGACAAGATATCTCATTTTCAACATTCACCAATTGTATGTGTGTAGATATATGTATGTATCTATATATATATGTGTGTATATATATCTATATATATATGTATATATGTATGTGTATATATGTATGTCAATGCTAATGAAATTTTGTTGGCCTCCTCTGCACTTTGGTCATTTCATTGGTCTCCTCTATCCTTGCGGAAAATTCTTGCCACCTTTTACATGGCAATGGAGACCCAAGTGGTCACGCCCATAAAAGGATATAAAAGTCACAACAAAACTAAACCTGGGAATTGGACATTCCAATAGGTGACTAACATCTTCTCATGGTCGTTCATTTACTTTATTAAACCAAGGAACGTATACTTGAAATGGAGCAGCACGGTATGTGCACTAAGAACTAGTTTCCAGTCACCATCTATAGAAAACAAATGCTTAAAAGTAATGCAACGTAAAGCTTTTTAACTCAAACACAACTTGGCTAAAACAAAAATCATAGCATCTATTATTAAAGGACAAACTGTGAACTGGCTTTATGCTGCAGGAACAGACACATGGATGGATTCCCAATGCTATAGGAACAATACAAAGCTAAGTTTGCATTGAAGTCTATAGAAATAAATTCTAACTAGTAATCATCATGAAATGAACAATTAACTACAACTTGCTACAAAATACTTAATAAGTGGGCCCCCTTAGCAAGCATCAACTAGATTACACAAGAAGTTGACTCAAAGCTTCATCGAATTTTATTCATACTCAGAACCAGGATACATCAATTACTCTGTTTTGAAAAATAAAAACTTAACACAGAGCTCTATTGCTTATTCAACTTAATTCTAACACATACTATTTCATCCTCGTTCACTCACGCAGGAGGAATGGTTATTTAAATGAAAAAGACAACTAATGAATTAACAGAGGAAGTCATGATCATAAATACATTCTGAATCCGCGTAACAAATATTCATAAATGAAAGTCTATCTACTCAACGCGACCCAGAGAAAATATAGCATTACACACTCCGTAGATCAAAGGATCATCAAAGTTTCTTCCCAAAGATTCGGTCAAAGATTTATTACTAGGATAACTTCTTCAATAGAGTTGAGATTCTTGCACTTGATCAGCTTCAGCTCCCTCTAACAATCCTGCAATAAATGACAGAGGCGAAGGAAAGCATACACACAAGCGACACATCATCTATTCATTAATCACATGTTAATCCTATTCCATTATCCAAAATCATAAGCATACATCAGCTATGTAGGTGGTCAAAAAGGTAATAAATGAAGTTATCAAGCTACAGGAATATGGAATTCATTGCTACAGGATACCACCCATAAAGTCTTTAATCAGCAAGTTTAAACAACTATTAATAATAAAAGTAAGAGTATCAAAAGTTTCAAACTGTTAGCATATTTAAGGCTCATCATTCTGCCCCCTACTTATGATAATGTTGGTCCTCCAGCATTTTTCCTTGTTATTTCCCTGAAATTTGTTGGAGTAGGATGACCCTACAGCGAAGTTCCAAACTTGTAGTAAAAACCTCTGGTAAACTCCCATCTTTCATATCTGCAGTTTTCTATTTCATCATTGATTTCCTGGGCTTGGTAGGGATAGAGCGGCCACATTAAAACTAGAGGTTGGAAGGTTAGTGGCATCCATAATTCAAATCTACATTGCAAACCCAGTTGCATGTACCTTTCTATTCTCCTGAGTGCTGCTATGAAGTTCAATGGGCTATGAGGCTCTGTCCTTCTTAGACCAACTGTCAATTTCTCCCACCTTGTCTCAATTCTGGAAGAGGCGAGTTTCCAAAATGTATATTTCTATTCTTTGAACTCATTATATACCTATTTTCTGATATAAATTTTTTTCTCTCTTTCCTCAGCATGATTGCATCCATAAGTAACCTTAAACTAGGTTCTTAAAATTGTGCGTGGGTCTAAACTTTTAGCTCTTAGAAGAACAGGTTCATCTCTTTCTATTTCTTCATATGTTTTCAATTGTCTCCCATAATTGATCTCATTTGTAGCCCAAGACATAAGTGCTCTTAGATGGATATCACCTATATAAAGGAGTGGGTTCCATTCAATTTATGCAGGAATTAAATAACCATGTAAATAAAGTTCACACATGGAGTTTTTCAACCAATTAGGGGCCATTTCATAAGCATCATAGAATTCTTTGGCTGTTTCAATATCGTGATCCAAATTTCTAGAGATCCTCATTAATTTGAACCAAATAAACTGTTCGTTGAGGTACATTGCATATACTTTGGGTGGTGGCCTACACTCCATTATTTGTCTAGTTATTTTCATCATTTTATCTATTTTCTTCTGCATATCTTGAATTTCTTGCTTTTTCCTTTCAATTTCCCTTTGCAACTTTTTCTTTTCTTCATCCCATAAACTTTGTTGGACTTCAGTGTTGGCGAGATGGTGAAAACATAAAGTGTGGAATGACACAGGCATCTTCTTAATTCTCAGAAATTCCAAGTATGCAATCAATAAAGTTCTTTTATACACAACTAAATTTGTGCAAACTTTAGTGGGCAATGGATTATCATAAGGTATTTCAGGCAATTTAGGCACATCTTCTTCTTGTTGTAGGACAAAATCCTCTTGCTACAGGATGAAGCCTTATTGCTATACAGGAGAAGATTTTTCTTCCTCAGAAATTTTCTCAGCTGCACAAGCCAAGTCGTCCAGACTCAGCATTTTCCCTTTATCAATATTACTGGGTTGTGCTACCTCAGGAATAGCAGGGCAAATTTTTGGAACATTTGCAGACATATCCAGGGAGTTATCATGACCTGACTCAGTAGAGTCCTCCGATATTATGACAGTTTCTATTTGAACAGAGGTTGTAGCAGGCTTAGACTATTTTCTCAATGAATTCCTTCTTGGTAGTTTTGCAGAAGGAGCAGTAGTAAAGGATGCTTCCTTAGCAATCCTCTTCCTAGTTGGTCTTGAAGATCCAGACACAGCAGGGGAAGAAGAAATTGAAATTGGAATATTAACAGGTGTTGCTGCAAGAGAGACAAAAATAGGGGAAGACTTTGCAGGAGAGGATGAGGCAAAAAAAAATTGTCTTTGAATATGTGGGTCCGACTCAGGAGTCTACCCTACCCTAGATGACTCACCTACAATTGTCTTTCCTTTTTCTCTCCTAGCAACACACCTTGTTTGCACACCGGTAGAGGACATCAGTATGGAAGCTGTAGGACTAGGCCCTGCAGGAGCAACGAATTCTTGCTCTATTTCAGTACTCGAGGACCCAATTCTCATTCTCTTTCTTCTAGGCTGTGTGGGTAGTACCCTAGGAGGTTCAGGCAGTTGAAGACCTTTTCGGGCAACAAAATCATTCCAGGAAAGAGGTGAAACATCCCTTAAAGATCGCTCAGCCAAAATTTTTATTAGGGCATGATGTGTAACAGAGTTTTGTTTACCCATTTGGGTTTCATGTGCACTATTTTGCAAAAGGTTCAACAAGAAATTCGGAACATTCGCTACCAGTCCATGTCTCATATGACTTAACAATTTGAAATGATACAAATGTAGGTAAGAGAAACACCCTTCACAACTTAAATACTTGATAACAAAGATGGCGTATTCAGAGTATGGATAAGGCAGGGACATTCTTTTGCACCCTTGCTTTGAAATTT
This sequence comes from Sequoia sempervirens, assembly GCA_007258455.2. Classification (NCBI taxonomy): domain Eukaryota; kingdom Viridiplantae; phylum Streptophyta; class Pinopsida; order Cupressales; family Cupressaceae; genus Sequoia; species Sequoia sempervirens. Next base: position 741,318,106 of record VDFB02000003.1, on the reverse strand, counting down.
CCAAAGGCCCTTCAGCTCGTAGGGTAAACTCTACCCTAGCAGAGAACAACCCTTCCAACAGGAAAATTTTAACCAACTGTCGGTAATCCAGTGACTTCTGAAATTCTTTCCTCCATCACAGCCACTGTCAAGCCCCATATCGTAGCCTCATTTTCTGAAAATGTTCTTAAAAATTTTCCTGCAGCCTCCTCATCAAAAGAATCAATTCTCAAGAAATAATTTAACCATCCACAATTGGAAAATGCTTGCATTAACTAAGGATCTTGTATCAACGCATCATGAGCTACAAGCTCGTGCCTTACTAGTTGGCCACCCATAATCAAAAATCCTTAAAATAAAAACTCAGACTGATGCTGAAAGCTTGAAAAAGACTCTTCTTTGTTACTGCACTTTCCTTTTCCTTACCAAGAATAACAACTAGAGTTTTGCATAAAATAGTTTTAATAACTACTTAAACTAAGTAGTTAACTTGTTTTCAGGATATGGCTTTGCAATCGTACTTTTAGAAAGTACAAGATCATAACTAGTTTTGGAAAACATAAATTTGGCATAGGAGAATTTGAAATTAGAATACCTCGCCCCCTACTTAGCATTCGACATGTGTCCTCAAATGTGCAAGGTGATAGGATTAAAGCATGCAATTATGACTGATGTATACATTACAATTAATGAATAGACAGAAAGAATAAATTATGCGATAATGAAAATATTTCGCGTACCTTAAATTCAGTTCTCGGGAATGCCGTAAAGGACAACAGTGTATCATGAAATGATAGTTGGAAGATTGAATGCATAAATGAGGCGGAGTGGAAATATGGATGACATGGAAGATAAAGAAATGAATGATGTGATAAATGAAAAGAAATGGAGAAAAGTGGTTTTTTTGAAAAAGAAAACTTTATTATGGGCGGTCAACACAATACTTAAAGAGAAGCTGTAGGAAAAAGGCCTAAGCCTTTTGCTGTAGGAAGACTAGTCGAAACAAACTTCTGTTGATGTGTTTTTTATGCACTTCTCAACACAGATAATGTGTAGATGTACTACCTCTCTTGAAAGACAATCTTCCACAATCAGATTGCAGAACACTATCCCAAGGTCTCTAATGTCAGGTCTTGACAGTGCTTGGAATATCTTAGTTGTTTTATGTGATTTGCTGGAATCACAAGGCGGTCTTACAGATGAGTTACAAAGCATGGAATTTGGGTTTGCAAATACAGTTTTAAAGTGTTGGAAGTGAATGAACAATGGCTGTCCACTCAAAATAGCAAGCTGAAACTCATCAAGTTCATCTGATTTGGCTTCATGGTGATGCTTTGGGTCCTACTCTGACCAAGGATTAAAAGAAACAACAAAAGGAGAAGGGTTAAGAAAGTTATTCTAATCCTAAGCTACGAATGAACAGGAACAATGGTAGCTGCTAAAGTAGATAGGCTTCCTAAACTGGGTTTTTCTTGGCCAAGAGAAACCTACAGTTGCACAAAACTAGTGCAATCTCCTAAGGTCTGCTGATTTTCAGATTGCACATGCACATCATGAACATGCAATTGAACTAAGTTGCAGCATTGGAATAAAGCAGCCCAGGCTAACTTTGCACAGTAGCTTGTCATCAACAAGTGCTAAAAGTATGGGCTGAAAGCTCATTAAATACCAAAACAACAATTTCCATTATCACTTCCACTCAAAAACCTAACATTAAAACTAACATGGAAGGAAAAACCATGCATGCAAGATAAGCAAAATCAAATAAAACATCCATAAAATCATGCAATGTTGTCTTCTATTGTTGCAAATGTTTTTAACAACAGCTCTCCAACACTTACAAATGAGGGGCAAGCCCCTATTTATAGTTTTCCAAAGCCCAAATGAATGGCTAGGATCAATTTGCAACGAATGGCCCAGATTTGATTTACATTAGGGTTTCACCTGCCCCACAATATTCAGCAATTTTAAAATACATTCCTTATATTTTCCCTGATTTGTCATCTAGTGATAGTCACTGTAGCAATTTCATCATTTAGCTGATTTCCCCTTTTCACTGTAGCTAAAACTACCTGAAAGTTGTCTTTTACTTGATGTGCTTGCAGTGTTCTTCCTTTGATCAAACAAGTATGTCGATGATTGGCATCAATGGATTGGTGGCCCTTGATTCGGGCAAAAAGCTCCTTAGAAATTATTATTGGAAAAAGGTAGGACAACTCCCTCAATGGGCCTCTTCGATAGACCTATGGAAGACTTCTTGACTCCTGCAAACATGAAGTGTCGTAAGTTTATTTATACACGAGTCAAAGAAAATGTCAGAAAAATCTACAAATTCCCTGTTAGATTTATCCATGCATCATCAAAAGATCTTGATATTCATATTTGGAGCTCATTTGGACCATAAACATTAATGTGGGCTTAAAGGGTGGTGGCTCCCCTACGGCGGAAGGCCAACAGCCAACGGCAGACAACATTCCAGAGGGCAAACAGCATTCTGAAGGGCCGGACCCGGAAGGCTGAAAGGATGGCAGGGGATGGACGGAAGGAAAATGGCCAACGATGGACAACATTCTGGAGGACCGGAATGGAGGCAGAAAGACGGTGGAAGGCCAAAGGCAGACAAACTCCCAGAAACGGCCATAGAGGGGTCAGGCTCCGGAGGCCGGGAAGGAGGCAGCCGTCCGATGTTCCAAAATGGCGACGGAGAGGCAGAACCCTAGAAACGGCCACGGAGAGGCCGGGCTCCAGAGGCCGGGAAGGAGGCAGCTGTCGGATGTTCCAAAATAGCGACAAAGAGGCGGAACCCTGGAAACGGCCACGAAGAGGCCGGGCTCTGGAGGCTGGGAAGGAGGCAGCCGTCAGATGTTCCAAAATGATGACGGAGAGGCAGAACCCTGGAAATAGCCATGAAGGGGCCGAGCTCCAGAGGCCGGGAAGGAGGCAGCCGCCGGATGTTCCAAAATGACAACTGAGAGGTAGAATCCCGGAAAAGGCCACGGAGGGGCCAGGCTCTGAAGGCCGGCAAGGAGGCTGTCGTTGGATGTTCCAAAATGGCGACGGAGAGGCGGAACCCCGGAAACAGCCACAGAGGGGCCGGGCTCTGGAGGCTGGGAAGGAGGCAGCCGTTGGATGTTCCAAAACAACAAAAGGGGGACGAAGCTCTGAAACCACCGAAACTTAACCAAACTTTGACGAAACCTTGGCAGTTCATTTAAGCACATCAAACACATCCCAGATCCAAAAAAAGGGTGACCCTAAAGTCAAAAATGAGGAAACGGGAGCGACGGGGTTCCACAGATCTTTCCAAATAGCCAAGGAGGAAGGGAATTTCGGAGGGAAAGTTCTGAAACCATCGAAACTTAACCAAACTTTGACAAAACCTTGGCAGTTCATTTACGTACTTCAAACACATTTTGAATCCAAAAAAGGTTGTCCACAAAATCAAAATTGCAAAAACGGGAGCGACAGGGGTCCACGGATGTTTCCAAAATAGCAGGAACAAGACAAAAAGCAGAAAGGGGATGGTGGACTTTATTTCTTCACAGATTTCAATACCCTAAGCAACTGAATTTGGGTAGGGGATTTAATCGTTTGAAGGCACATGACCATTTTGGGCTTGGAAATGGGGCACGTAAAATAAGACAGGAGCAAAGCAGCCTATCAGGAGTGAAAAAAAGGGGGTCCCTGCCTACGGCGGGGCATGTGTGCAAAATATGCACAACAAATGGTGACTCACTAGGGAAATACTCTCGAGCATTTTGATGACAAACTGGAATCACGAACCTATAATCTTTGGTTCCGACCACGCTAGGGCAAACAAACCAGATGCCCAACCAAAGGATCAAAACCATTAGCCAACCCAACCTTCAGTATGCTGAAAATCCAAGTGTGTGCAATTGCATTAATTCCCATCCTCCAGTTGCTATAGGAACCCAAGCTTTGTCAAGTTAAGCTATATAGTTTATTCTAACTCCAAAAGCATCTGGGACATTGCCTCGCTGCCAGTCAGGCGTCCATAGCCCCGACGAGGTTATCGCTGTGATTCTCTCGAACATTGCTCTACTGCCTGTCGTGCGTCCATAGCCCCAGTAGAGTTGCTCGGATACCCCTAAAAAGTTGAAGTTTTCTTTCTTTTAATTTTTAGTGTTTTCTTTATTTCTTTCTTTTCTCTTTTCAGCTCTTTTATTTCAACCCGCAAGCATTGAAGTTCGTGCTCAGGGCTAAGAATCACAGTAGCACTAGAGCAGAATTTTAGATTTTTCACTTAACTAGACTTCACAAAAGGCCCTATAGTGATCGTCGAATTCTTAAGATGTGTAAGAGCTATAAGATTTCAGAATACGTCAGAGTCAAACTAAACCAACAATTTATCCTCTTTGAATCAAACACCTAGATCACTTGACACTAACAGAAGATCCTCACCATCCACTCTAAAAACTTGATTAGAGTTTGACAAAGAAATACGTAGAATAACCCCAGATGATAAGTATGGTTGTTGTGTGCACAGATGTGCCCAGCTAAAAGCAGATGGACCCCGAGCAAAGCAACAACAAAGCAAAAGTAAAAAAAAGCAAACAACCTACATCAAACCAACTAACATAAGGAAAGCAGGAAAGCAGAGTATTTACAGGAAATATATACTACTCAAAAACAAGCTATGTACAAAGATATTTATGAAGCACTATGTTTAGGTAGGGTGAGCTGACATTAACATTCATTGGATTTTGCAAAGCATGCATAAGAAAATGGGCAATTGTTATCATTCTTAACCATGCAAATTTATCTTTATATTCTGAAAAAAAAAATTCACCGTTGTAGTACTCAAGTTCAGTCACGTCATCACAAAAAAAATCAGCAATTGAGGAGGCTCATTGAACCCATGGTTCATCCATAAACATGTTCATTTTCCCTCATTCCCATAATCAAAATAATAAGTGCAATTATGAGAAATAATAGGGGCAAAGAAGGATAAAACCCGGATTTCATCACACAGAGGTGGCAGCGTTGGACAGTCGAGAGCGAGCATAACATCGTTGATCGTTGCATTGGCAGCCTCGGGCAGGCATGGTGGAGGGTGTAGTACTTCAGAAATTAAGCTGGCATAAGGCTACGAGGATAGGGTAGCACACAACTCTTCCAATCCACCAATGGGACTTACAACCCCGGTTGGCAATTCTTCAAAAAGAAATACTTCTCCACATTAATCATCTGCAAACTTGGGATCCACTTGGTTGCTGTCCTCAAGGGGCAGCATGTTGTCTTGTCTCCTTCCCCAAGTATCAACCTCATTTTTATGATGTTCAATGTCATGGGATGATGACATGCATGAATTTGTCTCATTGCAACTCTCTGGTTGTGAAGGAAAATCTGCAAGCACTGAGGCAAAAGGACCCTTAGTTGTAGCCCATGGTTGATCAAGCTCATCATATTTGTTGGCAGCCATTAAAACACCTCCACCTTTATCTTCTTCATTTTGTTGTTCATGTATCTCCTCATGGTGCCCACTTATTTCCTCCTGGTCACTATCGCTGTAAATAGAGAAGGAGCTCCTCTCCCAATCTAGAAACTCTAGTGCATCATTGTTCAAGGGCTCAAGGAGTATGTATTCATCACTACTATCTTCTGGGATGTGCTCTTCCTCGACATGAGCATTCCTCCGTAGTGCAGCTCCTAATGGAAAGAAGTCATCAATTGATGGAACCTCATCAAGGGGACCAAAGTCTACTGCATAATTTCCCTCCAAAGACTCGTCGAAAAGCCCACCATCCATGGCACATAACTATTCTTCAAGAGGAAGAACTTGTTGATGATTGGTGGACAGCATTCCCACTTGATCTACTTCATCGCTCGGAAGTCTGAAACTGTATTATTGTCCTTCTTCTATTGCTGCCCCAACATCCTCTTGAGGACTACCTTCAATTGAGTCATTATTTGATTCGGGCTTTTGGTCTTCTTCTTCGATATGGGTAGCAAGTAGAGGAGGTCGGGCACTTGGCTTCATTGCTTGTTCTTTGACTTTCTTAATGGCTTCTTGGCACAGTTCACATGGAACTTTGAGTGCGATGAATCATGGAGCATGCACCAATTTGGCAATAGTAGCACCTCCAAATCTACTTGGCATTTCAGCTTTGACCAATCCATTGCTAATCTGGAGACGAGCTGGTCATATCTTTCTACTGCCCCAAAGCTTTCAGCCTTCTCTTCTTGATTTTCAGCATCTGTGTTGGCTATCCTAGTATATGTTGCTGCAAATCTCATTGGTTCATCTTCACCTACTAATTGCTCTTCTTCTGGAGTGGAGGACTACCCTTGATTGGTGGAGGGAATGCCTTCTAAATTAATTCCATTCAGATTTTCACCAAGGCACCTTGTTGTTCTTGTAAAAGCTGCCTCTTCCTCTTGGTTTTCAACTTCAATGTTTGTTGCTCCAACATCAACTTGTATCAAATTTCTTGGTTCATCTTTATTTTGCTATCCTCCGGATGTTGACAAATCTTCTGCCTCATTGGATAACTTCTCCTCATTGAGAGTTGGCTGCTCCAACTTGTTGGAACAACCTCTAGCTTGAGCGATGATTTTTGTGCATGATGAGCAAGTGAATTCGGAGTGGGGTGCATTGTGAAATCTGCACCAAAAAGACGTTAATATTTCCTCCAATCTTGGTCCATCCTTGCTACTCAAATTTTCCTAGATCAGCTCCTTGAATGTCTTGGCTGCCATGCTTGTCAATTCTTCCTCTGAGTCTGCGAGGGCTAAAGGTTGATATATTTTCTAAAAGGGAATTTCTCCTTGTAAGACCTCAATTTTGTCTAAGAATGTTAGACACCCCAATTCACTATTCCTGCAAGTGCAATGGATCTGACATCTATCTGCCAACGCAAATTGCTACAATGGCTTCTTCAGTCTCTTGTTCAAATTTGTATGCAGCTGAGTGATGTCAATTTGTGCATGCTGTTGTATTTCGACTCAGCTTCTTTTGCCTTCAAAATTTTCTAATTTTTGAATTAAAGAGATCTCCTATCTCATATTTCTTCCTGAATGTTCCTTTCTCAACTTCCAACTTTCAACTTCATAGCCTCAACATGTCAAGCCCTCCTTCTAGCGCCAGTTCTGTTGATGGCATTAGGAGGAGGAGGGCATAAAATAAATCACTTCCAACCTTCAGCCTTGTATTCCCAACTTGTCAGCCCTCCTTCTAGCGCCAGTTCTGTTGATGTATTTTTTATGCACTTCTCAACACAGGTAATGCATAGATGCACTACCTCTCTTGAAAGACAATCTTCCACAATCAGATTGCAGAACACTATCCCAAGGTCTCTAATGTCAGGTCTTGACAGTGCTTGGAATATCTCAGTTGTTTTATGTGATTTGCTGGAATCACAAGGCGATCTTACGGATGAGTTACCAAGTATAGAATTTGGGTTTGCAAATGTAGTTTCAAAGTGCTGGAAGTGAATGAATAGTGGCTGTCCACTCAAAACAGCAAGCTGAAACTCATCAAGTTCATTTGATTTGGCTTCATGGTGATGCTTTGGGTCCTACTATGACCAATGATTAAAAGAAATAGCAAAAGGAGAAGGGTTAAGAAAGCTATTCTAATCCTAAGCTATGAATGAATAGTAACAATGGTGGCTGCTAAAGTAGACAGGCTTCCTAAACTGGGTTTTGCTTGGCCAAGAGAAACCTACAATTGCACAAAACTAGTGCAATCTCCTAAGGTCTGCTGGTTTTCAGATTGCACATGCAATGTATTATGAACATGCAATTGAACTAAGTTGCAGCATTGGAATAAAGCAGCCCAGGCTAACTTTGCACAGCAGCTTGTCATCAACAAGTGCTAAAAGTATGGGCTGAAGGCTCATTAAATACTAAAACAACAATTTCCATTATCACTTCCATTCAAAAAACTAATATTAAAACTAACATGGAAGGAAAAACCATGCATGCAAGTTAAGCAAAATCAAAGAAAATATCCATAAAATCATGCAATGTTGTCTTCTATTGCTACAAATGCTTTTTACAACAGCTCTCACACACTTACAAATGAGGGGCAAGCCTCTATTTATAGTTTTCCAAAGCCCAAATGAATGGCTAGGATCAATTTGCAATGAATGGCCCAGATTTGATTTACATTAGGGTTTCACCTACCCCACAATATTCAGTAATTTTAAAATACATTCCTTGTCTTTTCCCTGGTTTGTCATCTAGTGATAGTCACTGTAGCAATTTCGTCATTTAGCTGATTTCCCCTTTTCACTGTAGCTAAAACTACCTGAAAGTTGTCTTTTACTTGTTGTGCTTGCAGTGTTCTTTCTTTGATCAAACAAGTCCATCAATGATTGGCAACAATGGATTGGTGGCCCCTGATTCGGGGAGAAAGCTCCTTAGAAATCATCATCATCTAGAAAAAGGTAGGACAACTCCCTCAATGGGCCTCTTCGATAGACCTACATAAGACTTCTTGACTCCTGCAAACACGAAGTGTCGTAAGTTTATTTATACACGAGTCAAGGAAAATGTCAGAAAAATGTACAAATTCCTTGTTAGATTTATCTATACATCATCAAAAGATCTTGATATTCATATTTGGAGCTCATTTGGACCATAAACATTAATTTGGCCTGAAAGGGTGGTGACTCCCCTACAGCGGAAGGCCAATGGCCAATGGCAGATAACATTCTAAAGGCTAGACAACATTCCGAAGGGTCGGTCCCAGAAGGATGGCAGGCGATGGACGGAAGGAAAATGGCCAACGACGGATAGCATTCCGGAGGGTCTGAAGGGAGGCAGAAAGACGGCGGAAGGCCAAAGGCAGACAGACTCCCGAAAATAGCCACAAAGGGGCTGGGCTTCGAAGGCTGGGAAGGAGGCAGCTGTCGGATGTTCCAAAACGGTGACGGAGAGGCGGAACCCCAGAAACGGCCACGGAGGGGCCGGACTCCAGAGGCTGGGAAGGAGGCACCCGTTGGATGTTCCAAAATGGTGATGGAGAGGCAGAACCCCGGAAACGGCCATGGAGGGTCCGGGCTCCTGAGGCGGGGAAGGAGGTAGCAGTCGGATGTTCCAAAATGGCGACGGAGAGGTCGAACCCCGAAAATGGCCACGGAGGGGCCGGGCTCCGTAGGCCGGGAAGGAGGCAGCCGTCAGATGTTCCAAAATGGCGACGGAGAGGCGGAACCCCGAAAACGGCCACAGAGGGGCCAGGCTCCGGAGGCCGGGAAGGAGGCAGCCGTCGGATGTTCCAAAACAACAAAAGGGGGACGAAGCTCTGAAACCACCGAAACTTAACCAAACTTTGATGAAACTTTGGCAGTTCATTTAAGCACATCAAACACATCCCAGATCCAAAAAAAGGGTGACCCCAAAGTCAAAAATGAGGAAACGGGGGCAACAGGGGTCCACGGATGTTTCTAAACAGCCAAGGAGGAAGGGAATTCTGGAGGGAAAGTTTCAAAACCATCAAAACTCAACCAAACTTTGAGGAAACATTGGCAGTTCATTTACTTACTTCAAACACATCCTAAATCCAAAAAAAGGGTGACCCCAAAGTCAAAAATGAGGAAACAGGAGTGATGGGGGTCCATGGATGTTTCCAAATAGCCAAGGAGGAAGGGAATTCCAGAGGGAAAGTTCTGAAACCATCGAAACTTAACCAAACTTTGACAAAACCTTGGCAGTTCATTTATGTACTTCAATCACATCCCGAATCCAAAAAAGGTTGCCCCCAAAGTCAAAATTGCGGAAACGAGAGCGATAGGGGTCTACGGATGTTTCCAAAATAGTAGGAACAAGATAAAAACTAGAAAGGGGATGGGGGACTTTATTTCTTTATGGATTTCAATACCCCAAGCAAGTGAATTTGGGTAGGGTATTTGATCGTTTGAAGGCACATGACCATTTTGGGCTTGAAAATGGGGCACGCAAAATAAGATAGGAGCAAAGCAGCTTATCGAGAGCAAAAAAAAGGGGGTCCCTGCCTTCGGCGGGGCGTGTGTGCAAAACATGCACAACAACTTCTTCAGGAACTCTTCCTTTGATGTTGGCTTATGATATAACCATAGTCGGTGGCCATTAACTAGCAATTTGAAATGGACTAGATCAATTGTGGCCAACTATACTGATCCATTGTCAAACACATTCTCAGCTTCATAAAGACCGCGCTAGCGTGTTGTGAGCTTACCTTGATTTTCTTGATATTTGGAATCATATAGCAGAGCCCAATCACTAGCAGAGAATTGCTTGGTTTTGATGTGTTGATCATGCCATTTCTTCCTTTATTTTTAGACTGCTTCTATATGTTACAGGGCAGCTTTTCTCATTTCGTCCAAAGCATTTTGCTGTAGTAGACATTCCTTCTGTGCTTCAGATATTTCCATATTGAGTTGAAGAGCTGTCCTCAAAGTTTTATGCTCAAATTCAATGGGCAACATGGTTGTTTTCCCATAAAGCAGTTCAAAAGGTGTAAACCCAGTTGTTTTCTTCCATGCAGTTCTGTAGGCCCAAACTACTTCAAGAAGTCTACTGCTCCAATCTTTTCTATGGAGCTGCACTGTCTTTGTTAGGATCACCTCAATTTTCCTATTTGTAACCTCTTCTTGACCATTGGCTTGAGGGTGATAGGGGCTGGACTTCCTATGTTTGATTTTATAGTCATTCATTAGTGCATTGATCAAATTAGATGTGAACTGAGATCCCTCATCAATTATCAGCTCTCTGGGCACTCCAAATCTAGTGAAAATTTGCTCATACAAAAATTCAACAACCTTATTATCTTTTTTTATTTATTTAAGGGGTAAACACTTTTGACCGAAGCTATGAACCAGATACAACCATTCAACAATACCACCCCAACGGGGTTTGAACCTTGGTGGCAAGAACAACAATGCCACCTATAAACCATCACACCATGCCAATACCGGCATCAGCAACCTTATTATCACGAGCATGAGTTATTGCCTTTACTTCAACTCACTTTGTTATATAATCTGTGTAAACTAGAATGTATGACTTGCCATTTGATGGTGGATCAATTGGTCCAATAAAATCCATTGCCCATTTATCAAAAGGGGTGACTATTACCTGTGGGTAGAGTGGCATTTCATCTGACTTGGTTGGTCTTCCCATATGTTGGCATCTGTCACATTTCTTTGTATAAGCTACGACATCATTGTGTAATGTTGGCCAATAGTATCCTGTTGTAAGAACCTTCATTGATGTTCTCTTTGCTGCAAAATGTCCCCCACATAGTTCATCATGGCAAGCATGCAAGATATCATAAGTCCCATCTTCTCTTACACATCTTCTCATAACTTGATCAGGTCCATTATAAAACAGACAATTTGCAATCCATGAAAAGTTAAAACTTTTCTCAATTAATAGTTTCTTTTCTTTTGGGGAAAAGTGAGCTGGTATTCTGCTTGCTGCTAGATAATTGGCAATGTCTGCATACCATGGAGTATGTGCAGTAATGGAAAATAGGTGTTCATCAGGGAACCTATCATCAGTGACTTTGTGTTCAGCAGGTGCAGTTATTTGAAGCCTTGATAAAAAATCAGCTACAACATTAGCTCTTCCTGGTTTATCAATGATTGTAATGTAAAATTCTTGTAACAACAGGAGCCATCTTGCCAACCTACCAGAAATGGAAGGCTTGTTCATCAGATACCTGATTGCTGTATGGTCAGTGTAGAAAAATATCTGATAACCTATGACATAATGCCTAAATTTATTCAAAGCATACACTACTGATAGCAACTCCTTTTCTGTAACAGTGTAGTTTAGCTCAGGACCTTGAAGGTTTTTGTTGATAAAATAGATGGTATGCTCAATTGAATTTTCTTTTTAGCTTAAGACTGCCCCTATAGCAAAATCAGAAGCATCAGCATGTATGTGAAAAGGAAAAGTCCATTTTGGACCTTGAAGAATAGGGGCTTTAGTAAGCAAGTCTTTTAGTTGTAGGAAATATTTTTCACAGGCCTCCGTCTAATCAAATTGAGACTCCTTAGTTAATAAGGCATATACTGGACTGACAATTTTGCTGAAATCTTTTATAAACCTTCTATAATACCCTGCATGGCCAAGGAATCTTCTGACATCCTTTAGTTTTGTAGGAGTTTGTAAATTCAAAATAACTTCAAATTTAGCAAGGTCAACCTGAATTCCATTGTTAGAAATATAATGGCCAAGAACAATACCTTCTTCCATTATTATAGAGCACTTTTCACTATTCAGAGACAAATTTTGCTCTCTACACCTTTTCAATACTTTTTCTAAATTCACCAGTGCTTCTTCAAATGTAACTCCATAGGTAGTTAAGTCATCCATATAAATCTCCATACAATCATGAGATTCATCAACAAATATACTAATTACTGCTTTATGAAATGTTGCTGGTGCATTGCATAGACCAAAAGGCAAGACTGAGTAAGCAAATGTTCCCCATGGACAGGTAAAAGTTGTCTTATCTTTATCTTTAGGGAAAATTTTTATCTGATTGTACCCACTGTAGCCATCCAAGAAGGAAAAATATCTTTTACCAGACAATGAGTCTAGCACTTGGTCTACAAAGGGTAGTGGAAAGTGATTTTTTTTAGTGGCAGTGTTCAACTCTCTGTAATCTACACAAACTCTCCATTTTCCACCTTTCTTAGGGACAATAACTAATGGAGAGACCCACTGACTGTCAGAGATTGGATAAATGAAACCAGCATCCAGGAACTTTTGAAGCTCATTCTTAACTATTTCTCTAAGTGCTAGATTTATTCTTCTTTGAGGCCGCCTAAATGGTAAACAATCTTCTTTGATATAGATCCTATGAGTACAAATTCAAGGATCTATTCCTTGCATGTCCATGTATTCCCATGCAAAAGTTTTTTGTTGATCTTGTAGCATTTTGAATAGGACAGCCTGTTGAGATTGTGACAGCTTGCTATTGATATTCAAACAGTGACCTGGAGACAATTCTATCTACTTAGTGAGATCACTCATAGAATATACAGATGATGTTTGTACCTCTTGTGGAAGCAGGTTATGAAAAATTGTAGAAAATTTAGGCAGCAAACTCTCAGAATTTAGTTGCTGCAAGAAACATTGTAGATGACTGCTATTTGTATTAGATGAACTACCCGTATCAGAGTTAGACTACAGAATTTGAAAAAGCAAGGCATCTTCATTCTGAAGTTGTGAGAATGGATCAGTTTGAAGCATCATTAATTGAACAAACGAATTGGCCTCTTCAGTTTCTTCCCCCACATCTGGCCAAACAGGTTGGGAAAAATCTGGTTGAGGTCTAGCAGGCGGATACAAAGCTAATTTTTTTGTGGACTGTCCATCAGAAATAGTCATGTCTCCAGAACAACATCCTATAAAAGCATCAGTAGTTGCTAACCATGGTCTACCTAGGATAACAGGGTATCCTCCTAAAGTTTCCTTAACAGATAGTATTGTAAAATCAGCTGGATACTCTCAAGATTCAAGAGTGACAATTACATCTTGCACCATTCCATCAGGTTTGACTGTGGAGCTATCTGTAAGTTTGCAGTACTATAGGTATAGACCTAATGTTTAGAATGTTCAAGTAGTCCATAGTATGCTTGGTCATGACATTGATGGCAGCACCAAAGTCAATCAAAATATTTTTTACAATTTGGCCATTTATATGTATTTGTACTACAGAACTTCCAAGGTCAATGTACTTTGGAATGACTACATTTCCCAACATTATATCATCCAATTTCCCTAAGACATGAATTGTTTGGGGATCATTTTTCTTCCATCCAGGCTTCTTCAAATAGGCCTCTTTAATAGCTTTTCCAAAAATGGGAACATCTTTAATGGCCTAAAATAAAGGGATTTGAATTTTCACATTCTTGAGCTAATCTAGAATGTCAAAAGTGGGTTCTTCTATGGCTTTAGATGCAATACTTTGTAACCTCTGAGGAAAAGGTGGTTTGTCTTGACTTTGCAAAATAGGCTCCTTAGAAACCGTATCAGTTATGGGCATATGCTCAGTAGGAACAATAGGTGTAGTAGGTTTTTCAGGGGAAGAATCTGGGATCTCAGTAATTAAAGGCGGTTGTGGAGGAAGAATGGTTCCAAACCTCAAATGGATATCATGAATGTTTAAGGCATAAGCTTGATATTGGTTGGCTTCAGCAAAATATGTGGGCTGTTGTTGCTTATTGTTAGGATTTGGAAACGGTTGAGAAGGCATAGGCGTTTGTTTTGGAGGCCCCATATTTGTGGCAGTTGCTATAGGAGGTTGTGGCTGTGGAAGCTATAGGAACCTAGGGGACTGGTTCTGCCATTATTGAGAACCTCTCCATTGAGGACTCTGCTGCCAATTACGTTGAGGTGGGGTCCATTGTCCTTGTGGTTGCAGCCAATCTCCTTGAGGAAATTTCCACTGAGGGGTCTGATAATTAGGCCAATTTGGTTGAGATGTAATCTAAGGTGGTGGTGGTCCATATGAGGGTTGCCATTAGTTATTATAGCTAGAATAAGGATTACCAAAAGTCAACGGGTCTTGAGGCATACCTTGTCTTTGAATCCATGGTCCCCTTTGTGCAATGTAGAAGACTTGATCATCATCACCTTCTACTGGCTTAAAGTTGGTAAGTAATTGCTTAGCTTCTAGATTAGCCACCATCTTGCATCTGCAGTCACATTTCTTCTGCCTGCAATGTGGACAAAACTTGGCCAAGATTGCTTCAACTGCCTCATGTTTCTTCTGAGCTTGCATAGTGTCCAGTTGTGTAGCCATATTGTTAATGATATCCTTCTTGAAGTGAAATAGAAATTTTTTTATCTCCATCTGGGAGACTCCACCGGAAGAAGACTTGCCCACTGTAGCTTGATGACCTTGACCTTTCTTCACATTTTCTTGAGAGTAATTGAGACATATTTTCTTGATATCATCCCAAGGCAGTTGGGTTATATCACCTCCTCCCATTAGGTCCACGACATCTATACAAGCATCACTGATTCCGCTTAGAAAAAGTAGCTTATGAGAGTCTTCGTTGAGAGTATGGTTTGAATTCCTTTTCAGGGAAAACAAGAATCTTGAGATATAATCCTCCAGACTTTCATCCTCCTTCTGCTGAATTATGAATATGTCATCACCTTTACTAGCACTCTTACAATATTCCTTACATTTCTCGAGGAATTTTTTTTGCATGGTTGCCCAACTATCAACAAAACCCCTTCCCAAACTCATGAACCATCTGAGAGCTCCCTCCTTCAAGATGGAAGGAAACAACTTCAGTTTGTGAGCATCTGAAGTGTAGTCATAACTGCAACAGAGGATATCAAACTCAAACAGGAAAGTTTCTGGGTCCTTCGTAACTAGGCCATAGAACTTGGGAAGTAATGAAGAAGGAATATTCTTGAGGTTATCAGTGTTTTGCTAAGGAATGATGGGAAACTCAAAAGTAGGAGGTGGATTAGGTGGATTATTTACCATATTTGCATGCTAGAATATCAGAGCAAATGGATTTTCCTCAGGTTCTATGGCAATTCAACAAATAGATTTTCAGGGAGGAACCTTCCCAGCACGTCTCTTCTTCTTCTATGCATGCAATAGAATAAATGGTATTGAAAAGAATTTGAAAATACTTGAACAATTGACTAACCTGCCGCTAATAATGACTATAGTAGGTTCTTAGATTGACACCATCCCCGACAATGGCGCCAAAAATGGTCACGCCCATAAAGGATATAAAAGTCATAGCAAAACTAAACCTAGGAATTGGAAATTCCAATAGGAAACTAACATCTTCTCATGGTTCATTTACTTTATCAAACCAGGGAACATATACTTGAAATGGAGCAGCATGGTATGTGCACTAAGAACTAGTTTCCAGTCACCATCTATAGAAAACAAATGCTTAAAATTAATGCAACGTAAAGCTTTTTAACTTCAACACAACTCAGCTAAAACAAAAATCATAGCTGCTATTATTAAAGGACAAACTGTAAACTGGCTTTATGCTGCAGGAACAGACACATGGATGGATTCCCAATGCTATAGGAACAATACAAAGTTGAGTTTGCATTGAAGTCTATAGAAATAAATTCTAACTAGTAATCAACATGAAATGAACAGTTAAGTACAACTTTCTATAGAATACTTACTAAGTGGGCCCCCTTAGCAAGTATCAACTAGATTACACAAGAAGTTGACTCAAAGCTTCATCAAATTTTATTCATACTCAAAACCAGGATACATCAATTACTCTGTTTTGAAAAATAAAAAACTTAACATAGAACTCTATTGCTTATTCAACTTAATTCTAACACATACTGTTTCATCCTCATTCACTCACGCAGGAGGAACAATTATTTAAATGAAAAAGACAACTAACTAATTAACAGAGGAAGTCGTGATCATAAACACATTTTGAATCCGCATAACAGATATTCATAAATAAAAGTCTATCTGCTTGACGCGACCTAGAGAAAATATAGCATTACACACTCCCTAGATCAAAGGATCGTTAAAGCTTCTTCCCAAAGATTTGGTCAAAGAGTTATTATTGGGATGAATTCTTCAACAGAGTCGAGATTCTTGCGATTGATCAGCTTCAGCTCCCTCTAACAATCCTACAATAAATGACAGAGGTGAAGGAAAGCATACACACAAACGGCACGTCATCTATTCATTAATCACATGTTAATCCTGTTCCATTATCCAAAATCATAAGCATACATCAGCTATGCAGGCGGTCAAAAAGGTAATTAATGAAGTTATCAAGTTGTAGAAATATGGAATTCATTGCTACAGGATACCACCCATAAAGTCTTTAATCAACATGTTTAAACAACTATTAATAATAAAAGTAAGAGTATCAAAAGTTTCAAACTATGAGCATATTTAAGGCTCATCACCAAGTTCAAGACCTTAATCCAACAGGGCTGACAAAAAAGTCAACCACACTATAACCCATATGCCAAGTGTCAGATAGCATTTACAAAAAAAAATGAATCTTTAAGGGAAAAACCACAAAACATAAGAAATGTCAATTTCAACATGCACCAAAAACTCAACAGATTAACTATTTTCCAACCATTGACATAGAACCAAAGCCAAAAATGGAAAAATATAAACAACAGTCACTAACATGCCAAAACCCGCAAAACTATACAGTCTTTCTAACAACAACCAACACATCGAAACAATATTTCCTTCAAGAATAACCTAGATCAGATGTCAAACAAGTCCACAAAATTATCACAACCCTCACCATTTGCAACCATTAACGCATGCAAAAAAATAGAGGATAACCTTTAGCCACCTTCACAAAAATTGCACAATCGTTTGTTGAAAATTAGCCAAACCTTTGCTTTCTTCCTTGGGGTGTTAATAGGCCAGCTATTATTATGATGTCTCCTAGTACATGTAAAGCATATAATATGTGTAACTATATATGTATATTTATATAGATGTATATATGTATGTAAATCTATATAGATATCTATATATAAGTATATACATGTTTATATATATGTGTATATATATGTATATATGTGTGTGTGTGTATGTATATCTATCTATATGGACATGTGTATATAGATGTATGTATATATAAATGTATATATAGCAACCAAAACATTAATTATTTTGTTCTATTGCAACTATAGATGCCAAATGGAAGCCATAAATGGAATAATATATCTTAAGGTGGACATCAGAAGAATGAATTCCATAACATTAACTTGTTTATCCCATTGTAACCATTGCCATACAATGCTAACATTCATAGTTACCACTCACTGCTATCTTCAACAATAACAAAAACCCTCACAATGACACCAAAGAATATGTTATCGATAACTAGATAGAAATTCGTTTTGTTTTCCAAGGACTTTAAAATAGATGGTACTTGCACCATCACCACTATATGAAAACCGTACAACAATGTATATATATATATATAAATTTTACATTCACATATATACACACACACACACACACACACACATATATATATATATGTGCATATATGTATATGTATATGTATATATATATATGTATGTATGTATGTATGTATGTATGTATGTATGTATATGTATGTATGTATATATATGTATACAACAAAAAAACTTTGTAGCCATCGATGCATGTGATAAAACACTAAATAGCTTTGAACCACTTTCACAGAAATTGCACAACCTATGCATATCTAAATGTATATCTATGTATATGTGTAGTATGTATAGTATGTATATACACATATGTAGATATATGTATATGTATATGTATATGTATATGTGTGTATATATATATATATATATTTAGCTGATAGGCTATTTGTGTCAACTTTTCCCAAAAATTTTTGTCTGCCTCGCTGGTTTTTTAGTTTCCAACACTTGGGGACAAGGTGGCATGTGGGTTATAAGCTTAGCCAAAATTTCCATTAGCCTCCTAGATTTTTTTGCTTTTGATGGCCACAAAAAGATGGCAGAGGTGGTTGTTCACTGCTTTGGGAATTGGGAGGCATTTGTCGAGCCGCGTGGATATAGAAGGTTGTGGAAATTAAACATTGGTTTGTGTCAACATTAGTTGTCGTATGCTTTGTGTCTATTAGGGATCATTGTAATAACATGTTCCCTTTAATGCCTCTGGGAACAAAAATGAATGTTGGTAAATTTTCAATGAGGCATTGTTTGGTGTCATTTTGTTGCTATAATTGCTATGAGAGCCGAGAGCGAGGAGGGTTAGTTTTTGTAAGGGTGCAAGCTAGATTAAGTTTTGTGCAGCTTTTGTGAATGTGGGTGGATGCTATTTTGTGGTTTTTGTAAGGGAGGGTGGTTGGAAATGCAAAAGAAATGTGTCGATTGTGATACTATTTTTCCTATTCTTGTGCAGACAAGTTGGCAAGAAGATGTTTGTTTGAAGCAAGTGGGAAGAGGTGCAACAACATTCATTTTTTTGACATGGCTTTTAAACTTTGAAACCTATTATGTTTAATTTTTCCTTCTTGTTTGCTCCTTATGGTTACAATCCAATTAAATAGTCATTGCTATATAGCCTATATTCAATGTTGTCTTCTGTAATCTTACTCATTGGTTCCCTTCTGTATACTTTAATTGGAATCCTTGCAAGCCTTTTTCATTTTCCAACTTCTCGTATACCAAGGCTAAGGTTGCAAATGGTATTCCCTTCTAAAAAAATCTAAGCCAAAATTCCCATAAGGTCACACTCTTTTAACACTTGTGGAAAGAGCACAAACATCCAAACTGAATTTTCCCTCATTTTCCTTGCCGAGAAGGCTAGGAATTCAAAAATTCTCTTAGCTATAATATGTTGTCCATCCATAAGCAAGGAATAATCATAGGCAAGACAAGCTTTGAATTTGTAGCCTCCTCAACCAGTCAAGTGAGGGAAAATGTTGTTTGGATGTCTGGTCTCTTGAATGCAAGTTGGTATTGAGATTCCTTGTTGTATGGTTTGCATTTGATTGAAATAATTTTGATTGTAGCTCTTGTTTATCTAATTGTATATAAGCTATGAGATGTAAGATAGGGATTCCTTTATACTATACTTAATGTATGGAACACATCAAATGCAGAAAAGAAACAATATTTCTTGCATCTAACAACGGCTATACATAACTCATAAACCAAACCATTTACAACAACCTACAAAGTAACGACCAAAAATATGATTTTGGAACTAAGATAAGTTGTTTCAAAAATACTACATGAATGGTTTTACAAATATGCACCTCTCTCAAATTCCTTCAATTGTACCTCTTCCCGCTTGGTTTGTCTTCCCTCTATCCCTTGTTGATGGTTTCTTGCATATGAACATAGAACTATCACAATCGACGCTAGCTGTAGAAACTTTGTGAAGGTGGTATATATATATATGTATGTATAATTATATGTGCATAGATATGTATAGACATAGATATATACATGTATCTCTCTATATATATTTGTATCTACATATATGTCTCTTTGTATACATATATATATATGTACATGTATATATATGTATATATAAAAATATATCTGTATATACATGTATATATATGTATATATATGCACCATCATCGCTACATGGAAACCATGCAATGATTAATGCTAATTCCATTTTTCTCACCTTCTTTATCGCTGCACCAAACTCTTTTAAACTTTTAAAAAAACAATAAAATAACACCTGCTATACGATGTCAGATGCTTGGCAACATGTAGGTTGGGAATGATTCCATCCAATGTTTCCCATGGCCAATTGTTAATTCTTGTTATTAGGTTGTGTTGTGGAGAAGAACATAGCATTTAAGTATATTGCAGTCATTAACAAACAAGAAAAGCCATAAATAAGACAATATTATATTTTTTTGTGTGTAGATTTACATGTAAACCAAAGTGGATGTAAGCAATGTGCATCTCTATTCTTGCCAATGTTTATTGTTTTACTCAAACTAGTTTTTTTTTCAGCCTTAGCATGTCATATTTCAAATGTTATACTTCATATTACTGTTACATAGAACATTGAATCCTATCTTGCTAATTATTTGTTTTCATTCGTACTGTTTGTGTTTCTAGGGGACAAAAGGAAGAATTTTAATATTGAAATAATGAACCTAGAATAACAAATTCTATGTTAAGTATTAGTTGAATAATTGAAGACCTTGTTATTATTAATTATTTTCTACCATATTCTTAATAGTTGTGTAAACAAATTAAGAGTCGATGTTGTGTTTTGAAGTCATAGACCTCCTAGCCACCCGTCGGTGTTGCAGCTATTCGTTCCTAAAAAGAGAAGATAGAGCAATGTTGGTGGTCTCTAGCTCTTCTAAGGCTGGGGAACAATCCTCAAGCAACACTCCTATAAGTGTGTTTGTTGTTTAGTTTATTGTTGCTACCAATTTCCTTGTCAGTTTCTCAAGTATGCCAAATAAATCAAAGTAATACTTCATTTACATTGATAATTACTATTATATATGCTCTAACTTAATTATATTTAAATTGTATATCTTGTTGCCCATTTAGTTTATTGGCCTTTTTGGAGTAAGTTATATCTTAGAGGGAAAAATGTCATGGTTTCCAAATTTGTTAATATTGTTGTTTCTTTTTAGAGTTGAGCCATAGTAATACAAATGTCATTGCTACAACTATATTGAGTTTAATTTCATTGTAGGCTACAAATGTAAATCCAACCTGAACAATAGATGCACTACACTCTATAGATGTTGAGGATGTTGTCCCATCTCCAGTGCTCCAACTAATATCTTACCAAAAAAATAGGAGGTGATAAAAGCCCAATTGATCGATACAAAGCTGTGCTATTTGAAGGATCCCACATGCAGATGGGAACTCTACTTTGAAAGTACAATGTCCTATTTTTTTACAGGTGAATTGAAAATAGGTCTAGTTGTGTACTTGAAAAAATATTTGTCTATAAAGCTACAAGAATTGAGGTTCAATATAGTTGTGCCTTGCTTGTTCTTGTAGTTTTCTACTTGCTTGTTTGTGGGGGCTTCATTTTGAAGTATTTAATCTTCATTTCATTACATGGAAATTGTCATATTGTCCCTAGATGTGAATATGATAGATTTCCAGCTAATTGGAAAACCCAAATATTTTTTTAGAGATAAAGAAGAACATAAAGTTGGTTGTGAGTCGCTCTCCACATCAAAACAAGCCTCCATGTTTGGAATTAACACATTACCAAGGAAAAAAGATTCCCCTACAAAATAAACCCTATTAAAGGGTTGAAAATTCACCAAACTAGATGGACAATAAAAGGTTGTGTAATAAGAAAGAGGGATATGCACCATTATAGCAAGCAAGGCCGTGAGGGGAAGGTATTCAACTTTGATATCATTGATGATGAGAGCACAAGAATATGGATTACATGCTTTAATGAGATTGCATACATGCATTATGAGAAGGTTGAGGTGGGATGTACTTACTATGTGTCAAAGGGATTGGTGAGACAAGCAGACAAAAAAATTAATAAGCGAAATAGCCAGATGGAAATCATTTAGATCAAACTTCAATGTAAAAGTCTTGTGATGATGAGGCCTTTGTGCTAGAGAAAGTATTTTGTTTCACACCATTAAATCAAATTGCAGATTGCACTAATAACAATTTAATTGACATTAAATTGGCACTGTGGTGCATGTTGGAATGGTTTCAACCATACAAAGAAAAGATCAGTCCCAAACAATTTGAAGGACTTTTAAGCTTAATGATATGTCATCTTTTTCAATTGATGTAAATTTGTGGGGATCATCTTGCAAAGAAAAGGGTCATGAGTTAAAGAGGTTTGTACACCCCTTGTTCAACTCTCATCCTTGTTGTGAAAAATACACATGTTGGGTACTTTAATGGAGTTGTCTGTAAAAGAGCTGCAAGAACTCTTCTCTATATAAACCCTAACATTCTAGAGGCCCAACCATTGATCGAGAGAGGATTTATTTCTCCACCTACTATTGAGTCCCCTCATCTAGTCCCTCAAAAATTTTCTTTGGAAAATGGGAGAGTTACTATAGCATACATGTTTGACCACTGCCTTGGTTTTCCAGAGACTTTGGAAGCTACTCTCAAGGAAACAATAAAATTTATCAAAATTGATGCATTATATTATGTTACATGCCCATTGGAGGTGAATGGTAGGCTGTGTAAAAAAAAGTGTGAAAAATATGATGAAAATAAATGGTTTTTCCCAAAATGCAAGAAAATGATAGGTGACTATGAATTCTGATATTTATTGCAACTAAAGATTGAATACCACATAGGTGAGCTTTGGAAAACTGCTTTTGATGAGGCTACAACAAGCTAATTACAAATTCTATCAAAAGAGATTTACATGTTGCAATATGAGTCAACTGCTGAAATGAGTTTCGAGTTTGTTATCAATATTTTCACCTACATGGCAATTGTTTAAACAATTCTAATCAAAACCCAACCTTATAATTCAGAAAGAAGACTGAAAACAACAATAGTAAAGGTTGCTAAGATCAACTTTGAAGCTGAGTGCAAGCTATTACTATCATATTTGTCTACTATTTCTCCCATGGTTGAGTAGGCTCCAAATTTAGTTGTTGTGTTTCCTTTTGAAGAGAAAAAGAAGCATATCTAATTGGGACTTTATATACTTCTTTAAGTTCAGCTTGTTTGGACATTTAGTTTGTTTAATTCCCTTGCACTCCTTGGCGGACCAAATAGACCATTACTCTCTATCGCTATTTCTTTATTATTTATTTCACTAGTTATTTATTAAGAAAGTGAAGTATATGTTGCAATCTCTAGGTAAAAATATATTGTTATTTTTTTTTCTATTGATTATGTTTGTTATAATTTTCTTAAATTTTAAGTTTATATTTTTTATTTAATTTTTTACTATTTATATAGAGTTATTTTTCTTGTTAGCATGCATATTTCTATCTACAATTGCTCATATATCTATTTGTGCACATAGTTGTATATATGTCTCCATTCACATATGAATATACATAAATATGCATGGATGCAATTGGCATATCCCTGTGTTATACAACTTTCTATTACGCATGTGTCTAGACATTGGTTCATGTGTTAGATATCTATGCATATACGCATACATAATTCAATATTTATAACTACCTATGAGTTGTTCTAAAGAGAATGTTCTTTTTATTTTTTTTACAATGTTCTTAGTGGCTAGAATATCTTGACAAAGTTTTGTGCAAATATATGTGTCGATGATGTTTTTGTTTATATGAATATCATGTTTGGCTAATCATCTAATACTTACCAAGTGTTTTCCCTACTACTTTGTGATACTTAATGATAGCCGCATGCTGGATATGCATGCAATATGTTTCTTGTCTATAATTTATATTATGTATGTTAGGCAGTTGAATCCAAGACTCAACGCTCAACAATGCATTCTTGAAACTATGCCAAACTACCAAATTATTTATGTGAGTTTTAAATGGAAATTATTATTGCTTGTGCAAAGTCACGCTTGTTTCCTATGCACATGCAAATAAAAAACTCAAGTTCTACAGATTGCATTCTTTTCTCCAGGTGAGAGTTGATTATTTTTCCTCATGAAACACCCTATATGGTGGTGGTAGAGGTGTGAGTGGCTAGGAACATTCATTTTAAAGAAACCCTACTCAAAATTGGGTAAAAAGGGTGTTTCCAATTTTGATGCTTTAGTGAGGGTTTGTCCTCCTAGAAATTGTTGATTTAGGAATTTTTCTATCTATTAAGAAGGTCTGATCCATTTTTAGGAATTGGGAGAAGAGTTTGGTGCACTTCCTTTGTAAATTTGGCCTAATTGAGGTCTTGGACAACACTATTTCTTGTTTTTGTGAAAGTTGGTCCAAAAGATTCATATGAGAGGTTGAAGTGTGTTTAATTTGACTAAAATGGGTGCTTGAAGAGGCCAAGGGTTTCAAAGTTTGATAAGGTTTTTGTGAGTTAAGTCCCAAAATATAGGTCTATAGACCTACTAGAGAAAGAGGTGATTTTGTGTGAAGAACTTCCCTTGTTAGGGTTTGAAGTTTCAAATACTTGTTGAAAGGTGTTAGTTCTATGTTGAATTTTTGGAAGCCCTCCTGGATTGTCATTAGATGGTATTAGAGCACAATTATTAGATCTTTGAAGGTGATAGGTTGAAAGATTGTGTAAGGAAAATAAGGGAAATTGGAGGAGTCAAGATACCTCCTAAAGGAAGCACTATTGTTAGGAAGATTGATTAGTAGGCTAAAGAATTAGAAGCCTTGAAAAAGAAGATGGCTACATTGAAGTCTAAACCTAGGGTTGACATGGATGAAAGTAATTTTGAAGAGGAAGAAACTTCTAGTGAAGATGAAGAGTTGGATCCAAAGGATGTGAGGATGTTGAAGCTTTGAAGGCTATGAAAGGTGATGGACATGGAAAAATGGATTTTCCTATGTATGGGGATAAACTAGATGGTAAAGAGCTCTTGGATTGGATACGATCCATGGAGAATTATTTTGAAAGCAAAGAAGTAGATGAAGAACATAGGGTGAAGAAGGTTAAGACCAAGTTAAAAGGACATGCTTTATTGTGGTGAAACTTTGTGCAAGATGAAACGAATAAAAAGGGGAAGAACAAGATCACTTCTAGGGAGAGAATGAAGGAAATAATCAAAGGTAGGTTCCTTCCTAATGATTACAATGTTTAATTTCTTAAAAAATTTCAAAATATTAGGAAAAGGGACTTAGATCTACAAGCATACACCAAGGAGTTCTATAGGTTAAGTATAAGGAAAAAACATGAGGAAGATGAGGAAGAAAGAGTAGAAAGGTATCTTAATGTTCTAAGGTATTATATTTAGGATGAAATATGTTTGATGACACCAAAAATAGTGGAAGAATGCTTTCAAATGGCTATAAGGGAAAAAGAAAAAGTGAAATGGAGATAAGAGAAGGAAACAAGAGGTAGAGGCAAATGTACATTTTCTTCTTCAAAATAGTCCAATAAAGGACAAGAAGATGTTGGTAAGGGTAAAGAACATGTGGTTGAATCTAGAGGTGGATGGAGAGGTGGAAGGAAAAGTTTTAGGGGAAGATATACAGATCAAGGAAGAGGTTCTAATATGTTTTCAAGAAGGTGTTACAACTGTGGTGAGTTTGTTCATCCATCCTTTAAGTGTCCTGAAAATTTTGGTGCTACTTCAAGTGGGAGTGAAAGAAGAGGTGAAAAGAGATTCCAAATTGTGCAAGAAGATGAAGAGGAAAATGTCAATTCTCCAATTCATTATTGTGTACCAGAAGTTGGTGAAGCTTTGATGCTATAAAGACAAATTTTTAAGGCCTCCAAGGAGAAGGAACCAATGCAAAGGAGAAATATATTCAAGACCACCTACAAGAGAAAAAGTAAAGTATGCACAAGGTAGTAATAGATTTAGGCTCCACTAATAATATAGTGTCAAGATAAATGGTAGATAAGTTGAATTTGATTAAAGTTCCCCATGAAACACCCTATAAGGTTTCATGTTTAAATGATGATCTATCACTTCTAGTCAATGAGAAGGATTTAGTTGAGTTTCAGATTGGAGGGTATAGATATAGGGTACTTTGTGATGTTCTACCAATGGAATGTTGCCATTTGTTTCTTGAGAGACCATGGAAACTTGATAAAAATACCATTTATCATGGAAGGGATAAAACATATCAGATTGACTATGATGGGAACACATTTACTTTGATTCCCTTGCAAGAGAAATTCAAGGAATAGACAAAGGAAACAAAATTAATCAT
This sequence comes from Sequoia sempervirens, assembly GCA_007258455.2. Classification (NCBI taxonomy): domain Eukaryota; kingdom Viridiplantae; phylum Streptophyta; class Pinopsida; order Cupressales; family Cupressaceae; genus Sequoia; species Sequoia sempervirens. Next base: position 741,291,899 of record VDFB02000003.1, on the reverse strand, counting down.
GATGCATAATAAAGAGTTTATGCAAGTTGAGAGTGAAAAGGAGATGAAGGATATAGACACCATGAGGAGGGAATAAGCCATGATAGTGAATTTGTAGAATGATGCCATGTTGAAGGGAAAGGAAGGTGAGTTACTAATGAAATATGATCATGGAAAGGTTAAGGGTGAATTTGTGTTGAAGTTTCAAGATGGGTTCATGAAGCTTGATAGGATTATGGTGGGGGCAGTATGTTGTCCATTGAAGGAAAAGAGATAGTTCATTTTTGTTACTTTAGAGGCTAATGAAGCTGATTGCATAGCAATTAAAAGGACATAAAACTTGATGACTAAGGTCAAAGGTAAAGGTGCAAGGAGCAAGGATGCTTGGAAAGTGCAAATGAATGAGCCTAAGTAAATAATGAGAATGAGGGAGAGTATCAATAAGAGGGAAAGTGGTTAGAGGTCAGGTTACAAAGATCAAGGCAGTTGTAACATCAACTGATGACAAGGGAAAGAGGGAAATAAAGTCAACAAGGAAGGTTGCAAAGATGAAGCAAATACAAGAAAGCAAGAAGTCCATCAATGTAGAGAAAAAAAAAAGGTTGCAGCACCTGATTCCATGGAGGAGATTTCTAGACAAAGGATCATTTGGAGGACCTAAATATGTTGTGAAGAAACAAGGTTCAAGGTAGTATAGTCCTCATGGGACATGAGGTTTTCTTTTAGGCAGAATGTATGGTGCAGGAGCACCAAGTCACTTTAGGTAAATTGGGTCAAGTGATAGGTTATTGAGTGTTTTGGGTTGTTTCAATGTAATAAGTCCATTATGAGGCCATCCATAAGGTTTTGTGGTCATTTGAGTGAATTGGGGTCTATAATGTAAAAGTTGCAAATCATGTCTAAAAGTTGTCAATTTTGACAAAAGTTGTCAAGGAGGGTAAAATGGAATTTTCTTGTTTGAGGTCATATTCTTAGGTTGAATAATGTCTAAATAGATCAATTCCAATATTTTAGGTGGTTAAGAGAGTCAATTGAAAAAATAATGCAAAAAAATGCAAAATGTTCTCATAAAAAGGTACAACTTTGTGAACTCCAACGGTCATGGGGAGTTTGAAAGTTAGTTGAGGGATGTTGAGTATGGTCAAATCAATCCTATTTCAATATACCTGAATATATAGAACAATAATATGTATACACTTTAAATAGGATTGATTTACTTTGAGATACTATTATTATTTTCTAGATTCGGGTATATTGAAACCTCATCTAGTTCTACAGATTGTGTTCTTTTCTCCAAGTGAGAGTTGATTATTGTTCTTTGTATACCTGAATCCAAAAATCTAGTTGAGGGATGTTGGTCAAGTCAAAAAAGTGTCTCAAGTCAAATCAATCCTATTTTGAGAGTCGTAAGGGCTTGAGCTTTAAATATATATCTTCCTATATGTATATTTTCAAATAAGAAATAGGGAATTCAATACATATATATGTGTATATGTGTATGTCTATGTTTCAGGGAATTCAATACAATTTCCCTTTTTGTCTATAATATTTAGCAGCAAATAAGTGTTATTCTAACACCTCTTATACAATTTCTCTATTTGTCTTCTATATTTACTACCAAAGAACATAGCTCAAATATTGTATCAATATGTTTCATGATATTCTTTTTCTCTCATCTATTTGAAGCTCCCTACAATAAACTATCCAAGGTTGTTTATGATAGTGGTGGAGCTTTCTAATTAAATGGGTTGGTGAGGGTGGAGTTGGTTTCTTCGATACATAGAAGATGAATGGTAAGTGCTTTCCCACATGAGGGTTAATGCATCCTGACATTGCTATACGATGGCACAAGAGGAAGTAAATGCAATATTCAATGTTGCAGTGTGACAAATTATGTAATAGTTGCCTTGTCAATTCAAAATTCAAGGTACATTATTTGGCATTAAATATTATAGACAAATAGGGAAATTGTAAAAGAGCTATTAGGAAAACACTTAAGCATCACGAGAAAATGACACATGATTGAAAACCCACATTAAATAGAACTTTAAAATATGGAGTTCATAGAAGAGGTAAACTATGATAATGAATAGTTTGCTTTGCAAAACTAGAAAAGGAATATCATAAAACATATTGATACAACACAAGCAATCTATGTAATAGCTGGCTTGTCAATTCAAAATTCAAGCTACATTATTTGGAACTAAATATTATAGAAAAAATAGAGAAACTCTAAAATAACTATTAGATAAACACCTAAGAATCACAGGAAAATGACAAATGATCGAATGTAGTGCCCCTCCGTTGTGGCCTTTCTAGAATGTTGAGTAAGTGTTTATTGTGTTTCATTGTTTAATGTGTTAATGTTTTGTGAGGTGAAATTAATATTTTATGGAGGGGTGCAATCAGTTAATTAAATTAAAATTTCCAAAAGAATAATTTAAATAAAATAAAAATAAAAATAATCATACAATATAAAGTTATTATAATTATTATATTAAATTATTTTATGATGTTTTATATTATGATAAATTGTTATTAAAGGGATAATCATCTAATTATGGAAATAAAAATAATAATATTGTTTTAAATAAGGAAAAACATGTATGATTTTCAAACTCAAGTAAATACAAACAAAAATAGAAAAGATTGAAAAGAGATAAGGAGATAAGATTTGTGAACTGAAGTATAAAAAAACTGGAAAAAGATAAAAGTGTGTGCATGCACGACTTCAAATGATTTGTCAATTGGGAAACTTCTCATACTTACTAATATTTTTTTTTTTCAAAACTTTCTTTACATGTCCTCTTCGATGAGATTTGGAGGGAGTGTTGATTTGGTTCTCAGAAAAAATAATTTTTTTGGCTCTACTCTTTTTGGTTTGGGAAATTTCACTTCAAACAGATTTTATCATATGATTGTATTCGAGTCTGAAGGAGGAGTTGGAGATGGAAAAAACAATTGTATTAAGTGTGTCCTCTCTATCCTCGAGGAGATCAATTTTGAAGATTGGAAATTATCAGGGGGATCGTTTCAAAAGTCAGGATCAGACCTTTGGGCTCCAAAAGTTATCTGTATAGTACATCTTCTTTGAATTTTAGTGGAAGACTCCAGGTGTGTCATTGAATCTCTATTGTATGTATTGGATTTTCTTCCTAATTTTAGGGTTAGAAGTCGCTGTAAACATATTTTAGAAGTTTTTAATCTCCATCATTGATATTTCTTGAAATTTCTTCATTGCGTATTTGTGGGTCAATCTAAAAATAATTTCTTTTGCACTCATTTTAACCTTTCACTTAAGATTTGTAACACCCGTCGTGCAAACCCAAGAGAACACACACAAAGAAAATAAATTTTTTTTTTTAAATAATAAAATTAAACCATGCAATAACATTAACCATAGTCACATAACTTATTACATCGCATTATCACACTTAGTTCTCTGGGGCACGCGAGGTTACATCGCAAAAACTAAACAAAAATAAAGATAAAGATTACAACATAACCATTTATATTATAATAACCATGAATAAGGATACATCCAATAACCATGAGCGAGAATAATAAACATCACATAATACAACCATAATAAATCTCTTAATAAAGTGACAAATGATCCTAACTATTACATCATCGTTATAATATTACATTACAATCTTTTGATATAAGAATTACAATGAATCTCTCAAACATGTGGGATGATACAAGTACAATGAAATTTGAAATACAAAGTGAACACTGGTACAACTCCAACTGCAAAAATGTTGCGAACAAAGGATGCTGATGGGGAACCCAACAGGTGCGGAGCACGTTCCACCCAACCATGTGAATTATGAATAACTCACCCCCCGTGCTCAGAGGTGACAAGGAAGTTAACTCGACCATGATTGTCAAACCGACTCCAAGAACAACATAGTACAAATACAAATACAACTCAAGGTTACAATGACATAAGCCACAACATTCATGAGTCAAGAAATAAGACAAAGTTATGAAACTCACCACAATTAATCAAAAGCAATGACAATTAAACAAGTCCAAAGAACATTCATAAATTATTCTCAAAAGACTTTGAAACACAATTAAGCATACAACTTCCAAAATACATTTCCAAATAAATCTAAAACAATAACTAGAATACAATTCCATATAAATCTGAAATAACAATTCAGTACACAATTCCAAAGGCAACAAGAAACAAGGAAAACGGGTGTCAAGTGGATAGTGTCATCGCATAGCTCTCATGGGATCCCCTATCCCTTCCTCCAACTGAGGCGTTGGCACCTATCTATGGATCCCCTAGCCCTTCCTCCTACTTGAGGCACTGACACCATAGGGTAGCTCATGCGAAGTCAATAACCTCTCATGAAGATGAGATTCCAACTTTGCCGACCATGGCCTACTCAGTCTATCATTAGTCTATGATAGCCCTAATGCATAGACGAGGAATCCAATGTTTATTATCTTGTGTGTTTTACTACCCATCCCCCTAAATTCTATTTTTAGGTTATCACTTGTTTAACTACTCTTACATGGGTTCCCCTGAGCACTTCCTCCTTCTGAGGCACCGACGCCCACAAAGAGCCACTCTCCCTATGACCCCTAACATAAATCAAATCTAGGAAAGGGTTGAACTAAAACATATAAAGCATAATACTCAAAACAAGCTCATGCAAGGCATTAATCCTCTCGCGATAACTCATAACCAAAAGTCTCACAAAACCGTTCAACCCTTCCAAACATAAAATCAATAACTTCAAAAGTATGATCAAGACAAAAATAACATTCTAAAATAACAAGTCTCTGGAACAAGGTTTCACAAACAACAACGGTTCCCACATCGACGAGAAAAGTTTACAACTATTAAATAGAACACAATAACCAGATCACACGATTTCATAACCAAAAGTAACAATTAACTCAATTGCATAAAACATTTCAATTATAAAACGATAAAACGAACACAACATGTTCAACAAAATTCACAAAATTTACTTGCCTGCAATAAAACCATAATTTGCACACCAAAATAAAATTAATTCTCTAAAGCCAAATAACATAATACATTAATTTATTTTACTAAAAAAAAAACTTGAATAATTGATTCCCAAATAAAACTTACATTTCTTTAATATTAAAATAAATAATTATAATAACTTTTTTTTTAATTATTTATTTTTAAAAAACAACTAATATTAAATAAAATAAATATATATATAGATATATATATATATATAATTAAAAATCAAAATTAAAAAAAAACCCTTTTAAGAGCAACCCCGGCCATTCGGCCAGTATCGCCGGCGAACTGCACAACAGTCCGTCCAGACTATTGTGTCAGCCCCTGAGAATAGTGCATAATGGGGTGGGTATGGCCCAGCCGACCCCCCCCCCCCAATTCCCATACATTTTAATTTTTTTTTAATATAATAAAATTTTAATAAAAAAACAAACAAAGTTTAAAATAAATACATAAAATTTTGATCCATCCTTTGCACAGGCATGGACTTCAACAATCCACCCTTTTCGAAATGCACGAAAAACAATTTAATTTTAAAATACATATGATATATTTATAAATAATATCTATATAAATTTAAATATATATATAACTATAGAGAACACAGTTTTCTATATAAATACATAACAGTGTATATTTACAGAAAAAAAATATATATATATTGATGATTGTTAAAAATAACATTACAAAACCATCCAAAATACGAAGATTAATTATTTCTTTTACAGAATAATAAAAGAGAGAAATAGGGCATAACTAAACAAATTTGAAGAGTTTCTTTTCAGTTTGTTTGCAAAACATGATTCCCAAAATTTAACAAGAATTTTTCCTTTCAAAGAAGACCTATTTGTTTATTCATTTTCTGATCTCAAAGAAATCTTTTTAATCTAATTCATAGAAAGATTTTATTTTTCAAATAGAGATTGATTCTAAAACCCCTCTTTATTCCTTTTATAGATTTAAAACCATTGAGAGAAGAGAGTGGAACCTGGAGTCCTGCGCTCTTGAGGATCTGATGAAGTTGGTTTCTGATGGCCTTTACAAAGAGCTCCTCCTTCTTGCTTCGAATCTCCTCTGAGTAATCGTACTCAAATCTCAAACCTGATCCTTTGTTCAGAAGACTCCAGAATAACCAGTAACAGATTCCCAATCCCTTTCAAGAACTCTCCTCAAAAAATAGCAAAAAATTGAAAAATATTGTCTTCAGATTCAAAAATACATAATCAATAACTTGTGCAACTTTTGTCTCCCTAATCTTCTGTGTGTGAGAAAACTCACAAAATTCCTAATTAAATAAAAGATATTACCAATTTCTTCCAAAAACTCACAAAAATCCACAATAAAAGAAATTAATTCCTTAAAAAGCAAGCTTTTCAGTCAGATCTGAGTTCTCATTCGTTCTCACAACTTTTTCATTCTTTTATTTATTTATTTTTCTATTTTCAATACTTTTTGTTTTAATTTCTTTCTTTTTTTTTTACTACTTGCAAAGCACATTATCTAATTAATTTAAATAATTTATTCTAATAATTATCCTTAACCAGATAATTAATTAAAATAATAAAACACAATTTAGTATTTTAATTATCATTTAATAAAACACATGACCTTTTTTAAAAAATTAAATAAAACATTTAAATATTTAAATACAAATAAATCTAACATTAAAATAAAGAATTATTTCCATGATTTAAATTAAATAAATCATAACTTATAAAATACCACATCAATTAAATATGACAAAACAAAAACATGACCCACAACGAACGACAACTACACGAACGTACAAAACCATTTAGACAAGACGGTCTGACATCATGGGACAAGATGACTTCATTGTCACCTCTATTTCAACTTATACTGTTGGGTTATTGGTGCTCGCCCTGTCCTGCCACAGTAGGTGGAATCAAGACTTATACCTGCAAATCCTGCATACAAACGAAGTCGTGTACATGTGCATACATATATATAAAATCAAAGCATTAAATCGAAGCATTGCATTGAGAGAAGGAATCGTAGCGTAACAGAGCACTCACAAACAAGTGATGCTACACTGTCCTTCATCACATCTATCCTAACAATTATAATATAACTGATAAACTAACATTTCTAAACTAACAATTCATCTCATGACATAATTTATTAAATTATTGCATCCTAATATAATTCTGAAAATCAACTAACATCACCAACCACAATGTCATATGAAATAATCATGTCCACTAATGGAATAACAACATCATCGAACATCTAACTAACCAACTATCAGACCAAAAAATACTAGTACCATCACAATCACAAGTAGCAAACGAATGCACAGAAAAAATAATAAATCCAAACAGTAAGAGGAAGGGTATTACAAGAGTTGTTTTCTCCCCTTAAGTTTTACCATTTGATTCTTCAGTGCTTGATTAGAACCCAGTCAATGAGTGGTTTCCTGTCATAACAATAAGTTGTGGCTTCAACTTCATGTGAATATTATTTTGTGATTGTAGTAACATGCTTGAACCGAATCACCTTGATCCATTGGCGTCACAGGTTCAACTAGCATCTTAGTAACAAGGTTTGGAGTGTCCTCATGATTTCCAGCACGGATATGAAGGGCAACCACGCACACCTAATGATCAATCGTATATGTAATGCAATAAGGGTTACTAATGTGTGAAGTATGTGCAACCCACATCTGCCAAAACTGCATGAATGCACATGCCTAGAACTCAAGCAAAGCTTACGCTATTAGGATGCAACCTAGAGTGCTTCATTAGTTCTAAGATTTTGAGAGCTTCCTTGCTAAACTCATTTTGTGCTCTTTACTCTCGCTGAAAGTATCAAATTTTACTCTGTTAGCTGAGTCCTATTGTGTTGGGTATCATTTACAGTCTATGCTTATATTCAGCCTAGTCGATCCTTTAGATTGGAGAGCAGATTGCATTTATAAGAATTTGGGTAGAGAAAGAAAATTTGTTGAAGTTATTTGTCCACCTTGGTAGCTAGACCCTACCATGGCGTAAATTCCTTGTTGGATGTCCTTTATGCTGTGAATGACAGACACTAAATATCCTTGTTTTATGCACATTTTTAGTACTTGAAAATAGAGCATTGTTGAGATTACATATTCCTTCTGATTTCACTGTCAACCTGTCTAAGATGATGCAGTTGAACATAATAGGAAATTTTAAAGGTTTAAATAATCTCTCTAATTTCATTGTCAACATGTCTTGGCTGCAGCACTTGAACATAATTAAATAAATAAATAATCCCATTCATATCACTAGAAATCTATCATAGGTGCAACACTTAAAAATAAAATTATGATCCAATATTGAATTTTTAAGTCAAAATAGATATTATAATTAAATTAGAAGATTTCTACTCATATTACTCGCCTGTGTGTAGGTTTACACATATAGATCTTTTGTGTGGAAACTAGAATTTGAGAGCCATACTCTTTTCTTGAGATCAAACACCTTCAAATTGAAATCCCATCAATCTTCTGTTGGAGGAATTTATTCAAACCATAAGTAATATCATGCTAGAAAAATTCACAAGATCCCAACCATGGAGAATCAGGAAAGCAACACTCCAAAACATTTCTAACACATTGATATCTTGCATTCAGAATATTGAAGGAATCAATAATGTTAAGGCATGTTGAATCCATCCTTTTTAGTTTATCTGAGCCTTTAGAGATCTATTTTCTCGCATATCATGATAAACAAATATATGACATGAATTCCATTAAGTTCTATTGGAACTATGATACTTATATCAATGAAAAAGTTATTCAATCAAATTATATATATATATAGATAGTGTAAATTGAATTTTTATTATTCTAGAACTTATACATATACATATATCAGAGAAAACTAAAGTGACTAATAAATCCAGAACGTATCTACTTCATCTACCTAGTGTTATTACTTTGTTTGACTAAAGTTAGATGTTAGCCAATAATTCTTGTACTTTGACTAGATTATTTTAAATAGTTGACTAGTAAATCTATTAATGAATTGAATTGAATAATTGATTTATCATTGTTGTAATAACTGAAATCATAAATACAGATTAAATACTATGAGTTATAATAATCTCTATTGATTTTAGTTTTTTAAACTTGAATAAACTGAACATAATTAAAGTACTTAATTATAGGATTTTAAAATGAGTGATCATGATTAAAAGATAGGTAAGTTGAACTAAGGCTATTCTGATAATACTTTCTTTTCATTGACATATAATTTTTAAGTTTTACTTTTTTGTAAGCTACTTAGGGAATGAATCTTGATTGTATAATGATTTAATAGTTGCCTAAGTGTTGGTCTTCAAGTGTTTTGTATAATTTCCTTTAATGTTAGAATTATGTGGCTAAGTTGTTAAAAGTGATAGTGGTGGTTATTTAAGGAGTTAAAGCCTTGTATGAAATGTACCTTGGTTGGTTTTGTTAAGATTGGTTAAATTGTGCTATGGAAGATGTCATGGTTGTTCTAGCAAATTTGTTAGTTGCTTAGGGTATCGTGCGAGGAGAAAATTGAAATCTCCTCTCGATACCCTATTGGTTGAGTTATAGTTGGAAAATTGTGGTTGATTTTGTATTGAACTATTTATGTTAACTTTGATTGAGTTTTTATTTGAAGATCTTGTTATATTTCTGCTCTTATTTCACATTTTTCATCTGTGATAGTGGTTTTCCTATAGTCACTATGTGGGTTCCATTTTGGATGTGACTGTCTCTTGAGTTAATTTTTGGTTTGAAGAATCTTCATTTGTTGGATTTACAAAACTCATTTTATTCTTACTTACACTCGTTTGAGAGTATTTAAGTAGTCATTTTTCTTGGACTTCCAAAGGCAAGGGTAATCTAGTTTTATATTGATCTTTCATTGATTTGGCTTTGCCAAAAATTTGATCATTAATGTGATTTTGAATTATGAGTGGGTTGTACCTGATGTTATGAGCGTTTATGTATTTGGCTATTGGCAAGATGGTAAATGCCTCGCATGTCATCTGTTGAGATTTAATGTTTTGTTCTTTATGGTACAACCCTTGATTTTGATTATGTTTTGGGGTCTCATGGATAGTGGCTCTTCATGGGGGCTAGCACCTCAAATAGGAGGAAGGGCATAGGATAACCCATGTAAAAGTTAGGGTAACAAGTGAAAACCTAATAATAGAACTTAGGGGGATGGGTAGTAATAACATAACAAGATAATCTTGGATACCTTGTATGTCCATTAGGGCTATCATAGACTAATGGTAGAATAAGAAGGTCATGGTTGGAAAAGTCATTACCTCATCCTCGGGAGAGGTTAATGGCTCTACATGAGTCACCCTATGGGGCCGACGCCTCAAGTAGGAGGAAGGGCCAGGATAACCATAGATGGGAGCCAACGCCTTATGTTGGAGGAAGGGCCAAGATAACCTATGTAGGCTATGCAATGACACTCTCCAATAGATTCCCTTATACCTTGTTTTCTTGGTTTCCTCTAGAAGTGTGTAATGGGTATGTGCAGGATCACCATGGAAAACACAGGCCCTTAAGTGGCAAAAAAATTAGAAAAATCAGAGCTAGGAAAAATGACATAAAAATTTGAATATGTTATCTATATTATTTCAAAAATATGTAAGAATAGAATCTGTATCAAATTGAATATAGTTTCTAAACTACTAGGTTTGTTTTAAAAATATAAAATATATGTGGTGAAAATTTGAAATTTCAATGCAGTGGTATTTAAATTTCAGGGAAAAAATAAGAAGTAGGTGTCTATCTAGCCACCCTAACCACAATAAAATGATAATATGTTTTTATAATATTTTCAATATAAGTAGAAGACTCATGCCCCGATGTGATACACATTTTTTTATAATTTTTTTCCAATTAAATAATTAATTATGAATTTTTTATGACAATTTTTTTAAAAATATAAAAACTCATATGTCTGACCACCTTAACTTGGTCAAAACTTCATGAAATTCAAATTTTCTTTTTTCATCCTAGAGTATGTGAAACATGTTTTGGATTAAAAAAATGTGATATTGTTTGAAAGCTATAGATGTTTTTCAGTTAGCCTATCAATCATTACTTTAGTCGTAATTTGAATAGAAAATGAATAATAATTACTTATTAAATTCAAAATAAAGCATAATTTAAATCGGTGGAATGCTGAGAATCTCCTTTAAGAACCATTTTCATTTCATCAACTTTGGGTAAAAAAATAGTCGTCAACCACATATCCATCATATTGCCACTTTTTGGCCCATCATGATCCTGCACATACCCTAATGATTGTTGTCTTGGATTTACTTTGCTACTAATTATTATTGCTTTTGTTGATTTATCTATGATGTGTCCTTATGGTTTGGTCTTTTTATTATGATTGGATCTTGGTTGTTGTCGTTTATGGTCTGTGGAATCTTATTGATGCTTTTGGAGTTATTGTTACTATGATATTCTTTATTGGGTTGGTCTTGTGGCATTCTTGGTCATAGTCACTTTCTTATCAGCTCCTTAGCATGGGGGGTGGGTCTTCGGACCCACGTGGTTAGGTGGAACATGCTAAGCACCCCATTGGGTCCCCATTCGAGGATCACGAGGTGCGGGTTGGTGTCCTTTGTGGCGACTCCAAATTGTATCTATCTTTGAGCCAATTATGATACTTTCTATTTATCTGTTCAACAATATCATTTTATATGAATTCCCATTCATGTTGGGGGACAATGTTGTATCATTGTTACTCTTGAGCATAGTAATGAACTGTAATGCTATACCTTGTATGACTTTTGATCCATGGAAGTTGTTATTCGATACGTTGTATCTATGGAAATATGTCCTTTGAGTTTATATGATGATATAAAGTTTATCATTATGAGTTTTAAGGTAATTATATATATATATATGTTATATTTATGTACGTGGATGATTTCTTATTAATTTTGTTATAATGTATGTGTTACATTTGTAAATGTTTAACTTGTTATGGATTATATCTTTGGTTTTCATTCTTTATCGCCGTTGTATAGATTTAAGTTTCGTAATGGCTCCTTGTGTACCCCAAGGGACATAAGTGTTAGTGGATTTTTTTAACTAAGTTTCATGACGTATGACTTGATGTGCATCTCATGTATGTTTAGATTTACTTCTTTTTTTAAACAAATTGTGTAGTAATTATTGTTTAGTTGTCCTTTAGGGTTCACACGACGGGGTGTTACAACATGGTATCAGAGCATAGGTTCATACACTAGGCACTATGTGTGCTCACTATGTAACCTTGCGTTTAGACCCTTGAGTCTAGAGTTTCACTTTTCTATTGTCATGGTTGTGAACCTGAGTTTTTCCTATTGGCTGGTGTCAGGTTGATGGTGCAAGAAACTAATGGAAAAGGATAGGACCCTTGGTGTAGTGTGCAATGCATCAATATTCTTCTTGTTAGGGATGCACTAACCCTTGTGTTGTTGTGTGATGTGGTTTCCAGTGATGTGAGTTATGTGTGTGAATACATCAAGGGTGCGTGGAATCTGCCATTTTGTTGTCCTTGATTGATGAATTATGTTTTCTTGAATCTGTGAAGGTGTAAATTTTTTCCTTTTCTTGAAATTGTTGTGAGATTTGGTGTTGACTGATCAATGAAGTGGAGTGTTTTTTGTGAAATGATGATTTTTAACAAAAATGTGCATGTGGACAATTATGCTATGATTTTATGGAAGTGCAATATTTTCAAGTTAAAATGAACTTGAAATTATTGATACTAATGTGTTATGTCATATTGAAGTTTATGATTTCTAGGTAGTTGGCTTCGGAAACATAGTGATAAAGGTAACATAATTGGAATTTTATATAGATAGATACTTATAATGTCAAGTAGTAATTCAATTCTAATATAACATACGAGAAAGATTCATGGTTAGGATCATTAAGTGATTATGTTTCTAACCAATAAGTAGAAAATTGTTTACGAATTATGAGAACTATTTTAAATACTATATGTTGTCTGGTGAGAGGGAAGGTATAGTATCACTCACTCGCGAGTGCCCTACTACATTGAAAATTCCTCTCACGGTGTGGTTGTAATTGGATATATATGTGTACCGTATACAATGTTTGTTTGTATGCAGGGTTGTAGGTACTAAGCGTCGATTCCACCTGCATGGTCAGGATAGGGTGAGCATCAGAAACACCCAATGGGATTGACGTGGAAAAATAGGAGCTGACAACAAAGTTTCCCCAACTTAGTTCTTCCACCCTGTCCTTATGTTTAACAAATTGGTCTAGTTGTAACCCCGTCTTCACTTTCATTTTCGGTATCATTCCCTTTCTTTTAGTTGTTTAAATTTTCATTGCTTATTTGACGAAATTTAATTGATGATATAGTTTATGGTGTTGATGCATTTATGATTGTGTGGATTCCACCTCATTTTACGACATCCAAGAGTAAGTCAATGCCAAGGGGGGGAGGATGTAGTGCCCCTCCATTGTGGCCTTTCTAGAATGTTGAGTAAGTGTTTATTGTGTTTCATTGTTTAATTTGTTAATGTTTTGTGAGGTGAAATTAATATTTTATGGAGGGGTGCAATAAGTTAATTAAATCAAAATTTCTAAAAGAATAATTTAAATAAAATTACAATTAAAAAAATAATACAATATAAAGTTATTATAATAATTAGATTCAATTATTTTATGATATTTTATATTATGATAAATTGCTATTAAAGGGATGATCATCTAATTATGGAGATAAAAATAATAATATTGTTTTAAATAAGGAAAAACATGTATGATTTTCAAACTCAAGTAAATACAAACAAAAATAGAAACGATGGAAGAGATAAGGAGATAAGATTTATGAACTAAAGTATAAAAAAAATGGAAAAAGATAAAAGCGTGTGCATACACGACTTCAAATGATTTGTCAATTAGGAAACTTCTTATTCTTACTATTTTTTTTTTGTTTTCAAAACTTTCTTTATATGTCCTCTTGGATGAGATTTGGATGGAGAGTTGATTTGGTTCTCAAAAAAAAGAATTTTTTTGGCTTTGCTCTTTTTGGTTTGCAAATTTTTGCTTCAAAAATTTTTTATCTTATGATTGTATTTGAGTCTAAAGGAGGAGTTGGAGATGGAAAAAACAACGGTCTTCAGTGTGTCCTCTATGTCTTTGATGAGATCAATTTTGAAGATGGTAAATTATCAGGGGGATCATTTCAGAAGTCGGGATCAAACCTTTGGGCTCTGAAGGTTATCTATACAATACATCTTCTTTGACTTTCAGTGGAAGACTCCAGGTGCGTCATTGAATCTCCCTTGTAAGGATTGGATTTTCTTCCAAATTTTAAGGTTGGAAGTCATTGTAAACATATTTTGGAAGCCGTTGTTCATCTCCATCATTGATATTTCCTGAAATTTCTTCATTGGGTATTTGTGGGTCAATCTAAATATAATTTCTTTTGCACTCGTTTTAACCTTTTGCTTAAGAGCCCTTTTCTCCCCTTAAGTTTTGTCAGTTGATTCTTTAGTAGTTGATTAGAACCTAGTCATTGAGTGGCTTCCTATCATAACACTAAGTTGTGGCTTTAACTTCATGTGAATCCAATTTTGTGATTGTAGTAACATGCCTGAACCAGATGACCTTGATCCATTGGCACCACAAGTTCAACTACAATCTTAGTAACAAGGTTTAGAGTGTCCTCATGATTTCCAGCATGGATATGAAGGGTAGCCACGCACACCTAATGATCAACCATATATGTAATGCAATAAGGGTTACTAATGTGTGAAGTATGCACAATCCACATCCACCAAACCTGCATGAATGCATGCGCCTAGAACTCAAGCAAAGCTTACACTATTAGGATGCAACCCAAAGTGGTTCATTAGTTCTAATATTTTGAAAGCTTCCTTTCTAAACTTATTTTGTGCTTATCCTTCAATTTTGTGCTCTTTACTCTCACTGAAAGTATCAAATTTTACTCTGTTAGCTGAGTCCTATTATGGTGGGCATCATTTACAGTCCATACTTATCTTTAGCCTAGTCAATCCTTTAGATTGGAGAGTGGATTGCATGTATAAGAATTTGGATAGAGAAATAAAATTTGTTGAAGTTATTTGTCCACCTTGGTAGCTAGACCTAGCTATGGCGTCAATGCCCTGTTGGATGTGCTTTATGCCATGAATGAAAGTCACTAAATATCCTTGTTTTATGCGTATCTGTAGTACTTGAAAATAGAGTGTTGTAGATATTACATATTCCGTCTGATTTCATTGTCAACATGTCTAAGCTGCTGAAGTTGAACATAATAGGAAATTTTAAAGGTTTAAATGATCTCTCTGATTTCATTATCAACTTGTCTCAATTGCAACACTTGAAAATAATTAAAACAATTAAATTAAACTAAAGTTTTAAATAATATCATTGATATCATTGGCAATTTATCACAGGTGCAACACTTAAGAATAAAATTCTGATCCAATATTGAATGGTTAAGTCAAAATAGATATTATAATTAAATTAGAATATTTCTACTCATATTACTCGCCTGTGTGTAGGTTTACACATATAGATCCTTTATGTGGAAACTAGAATTTGAGAGACATAATATTTTCTTGAGATCAAACACCTTCAAATAGAAATCCCACCAATCTTCTATTGGAGGAATTTATTCAAACCATAAGTAATATCATGCTAGAAAAATTCACAAGATCTCAACCATGGAGAATCAGGAAAGCAACACCCCAAAACATTTATGACACATTGATATCTTGCATTCAAAAGATTGAAGGAAATCAATAATGTTAAGGCATGTTGAATCCATCCATTTTATTTTATTTGACCCTTTGGAGATTTTTTTTCTCACATATCATAATAAACAAATATATGACATGAATTCCATTAAGTTTTCTTGGAACTATGATACTTATATCAATGAAAAAGTTATTCAATCGAATTATATATATACATATATATAGTGTAAATTGAATGTTTTATTATTCTAAAACTTATACATATACATATATCAGAGAAAACTAAAGTGACTAAGAAATCTAGAATGTATCTATTTCATCTACCTAATCTTATTCCTTTGTTTGACTAAAGTTAGATGTTAGCCAATAATTCTTGTAATTTGACTAGATTATTTTAAATAGTTGACTAGTAAATCTGTTAATGAATTGAATTAAATAATTTATTTATCATTGTTGTAATAACTGAAATCATAAATACGGGTTAAATACTATGAGTTATAATAAGCTCTATTGATTTTAATTTTGTAAACTTGAATAAACTAAACATAATTAAGTACTTAATTATAGGATTTTAAAATGAGTGATCATGATTAAAAGATGGGTAAGTTGAACTAAGGCTATTGTGATAATATTTTCTTTTCATTGACTTATAATGTCTAAGTTTTACTTTTTTGTAAGCTAATTAGGGAATGTATCTTGATTGTATAATGATTTAATAGTTGCCTAAGTGTTGGTCTTCAAGTGTTTTGTATAATTTCCTTTAGTGTTAGAATTATGTGGCTAAGTTGTTAAAAGTGATGGTGGTGGTTATTTATGGAGTTAAATACTTGTATGAAATGTACCTTGGTTGGTTTGTTAAGATTGGTTCAATTGTGCTATGGAAGATGTCATTGTTGTTCTAGCCAATTTGTTAGCTGCTTAGGGTATCGTGCGAGGAGAAAATTGAAATCTCCTCTCAATACCCTATTGGATGAGTTACAGTTAGAAAATTGTGGTTTATTTTGTATTGAACTATTTATGTTAACTTTCATTGAGTTTTTATTTGAATATCTTGTTATATTTCTTCTCTTATTTCAGATTTTTCATCTGTGATAGTGGTTTTCTTTCAGTCACTATGTGGGGTCCATTTTGGATGTGGCTTTCTCTTGGGTTAATTTTTGGTTTGAAGAATCTTCATTTGTTGCATATACAAAACTCATTTTATTCTTACTTATTCTCCTTTGAGATTATTTAAGTAGTCATTTTTCTTGGACTTCCAGAGGTGAGGTTAATCTGGTTTTATATTGAACTTTCATTGATTTGGCTTTGCAAAAATTTTGATTGTTAATGTGATTTTGAATTATGAGTGGGTTTTACCTGATGTTATGAGCGTTTATGTATTTGGCTATTGGAAAGATGGTAAATGCATCACATGTCATCTGTTGAGATTTAATGTTTTTTTCTTTATTATACAACCCTTGATTTTGATTATGTTTTTCGGTCTCTAGGGAGAGTGGCTCTTCATGGGGGCCAACACCTCAAATAGGAGGAAGGGCATAGGATAACCCACATAAGAGTTAGAATAACAAGTGAATACCTAAAAATAGAACTTAGGGGGATGGGTAGTAATAACATAATAAATTAATCTTGGATACCTCATATATCCATTAGGGCTATTGCAGACTAATGGTAGACTGAGAAGGCCATGGTTGGAAAAGTCGTTACCTCATCTTTAGGAGAGGTTAACAGATCTGCATGAGTCACTCTATGGGGTTGGCACCTCAAGTAGGAGGAAGGGCCAGGATAAGCAGAGATGGGGGTCGGCACCTCATGTAGGGTATGTGATGACACTTTCCACTAGATGCCTTTATGCTTTGTTTTCTTAGTTGCCTCTGGAAGTGTGTTATAATTGTTGCCTTGGATTTACTTTGCTAGTGATTATGATTTTTGTTGTTGATTTATCTATGATGTGTCCTTATGGTTTTGTGTTTACTATGATTGGATCTTGGTTGTTTTTGTTTATGGTCTCTGGAATCTTGTGTTGATGCTTTTGGAGTTATTGTTACTATGATATTCTTTATTGGGTTGGTCTTGTGGCATTCTTGGTCGGGTCACTTTCTTGTTAGCTCCTTAACATGGTGGATGGGTCTTCAAACCCACATGGTCAGGTGGAACATGCTAAGCACCCCATTGGGTCCCTAGTTGAGGATCGTGAGGTGCGGGTTGGTGTCCTTTACGGTGACTCCAAATTGTATCTATCTTTGAGCTAGTTATGATACTTTCTATTTCTCTATTCAACAATATCATTCTATATGAATTCCCATTCATGTTGGGGGATATTTTTGTATCATTGTTACTTTTGAGCATTGTAATGAAATGTAGTGTTATACCTTTTATGACTTTTGATCCATGGTAGTTATTATTCGATACGTTGTATTTGTGGAAATATGTCCCTTGAGTTTATATGATTATATAAAGTTTATCATTATGAGTTTTGAGGTAATTATATATATATGTTGTATTTACGTACATGGATGGTTTCTTATTAATGTTTTATCATGTATGTGTTACATTTGTAAATGTAAAATTTGTTATGGATTGTATCTTTGGTTTTCATTCTTTATTGTTGTTGTATAGATTTACGTTTCATAATGACTCCTCATGTACCCCAAGGGACGTAATTTTTAGTGGATTTTTTTACCTAAGTTTCATGACATAGGACTTGATGTGCATCTCATGTATGTTTAGATTTATTTATTTTTAAAATAAAATTGTGCAGTAATTATTGTTTCGTTATCCTTTGGGGTTTGCACAATGGGGTGTTACATCGAAAACCCTAAAATTTTAGAATTTAAAAAATTGAAAACAATTCTTGTTTGAAGAACAATAGAATAATTTGTTACTGGGAGTTTCAAATAGATGAGAGAAAAAGAATATAATAAAACATATTGATACAAGACAAGTAATCTATGTAATAGTTGGCTTGTCAATTCTAAATTTGAGCTACATTATCTAGCACTAAATATTATAGACAAATATGGAAATTGTAAAAGAACTATTAGAAAAAAAAAACACACACACACACATATACATTCATATGTATATATATATATATATATACATATACATACATATATATATATATACATATATATACTTTGTGCATCTTTGGTGTTATACACATTTTGCATAGTTTGTTGCTTGGTATGTTTTCGATAGATTTAACTTCAAATCCTTCCAAAGAGAATGGTATGCAATGTGAACTGTATGTGAAAATTAATGCTTTGAAACATAGACAAATAAATATACACATATATATTAAATAAAAATAGAGTGATTGTATAAGGGGTATTAGAGTAACACATATTTGCTACTAAATATTATAGAAAAAAAGGGAAATTGGAAAAAAACTATTAGAAAAACACTTAAGAATCACAGAAAAATGGAAAATGTTCAGAAACCCACATTAAATAGAGCTTTAAAATATGGAGAATAGAAGAGGAAAACTATGATAATGAATAGTTTGTTATGGGGAACTTCAAACATATGAGAAAAAAGAATAGCATGAAACATATTGATACAAGACATATAATATGTTCCATCCAGACAAAATAACCACGACATTTAACTATTTGTTATAAAGAGGTTCAAATAGATGAGGAAAAAAGAAAATCATGAAACACAATGGTACAAGACAAGCAGTCTATGTAACAATTTTAAGAGGTGTTAGAATAACACTTAAGAAACGCACATAAATGATAGATGAATGGAAACCCACATTAAATAGAACTCGTAAAGCTAATGGGTAGCAATAATCTATTCAAAATCGGTATAATGCCACAAACTTAATTGAAAATTTGAGTGACATTACTTGGTAGTAAATATCATAGACAAATAGAGAAATTGTAAAAGAGCTATTAGAATAACAATTAATAGCCACTAAACTAATTTTATCTTGAATATCTTTATGCTTTCATACTAACCCTCTACATATATATATATATATATATATGCAATTACTCCTATGTTAATGGGTATAAGGCCATAGATGCATAGAGATAACTACAAACAATAAATGAAGGGCGAAAAAATTACTAACCCTAACCATATTTTTTTTATGAAAGAAAGAATATTTAACTACAATTTCTCCATCCATACAAAGCCATAATCTCATTGAACTCTCTAAAATGGGTATAACACCAAAGATACAAACATATAACAAGGAACCATAGGTAGAAAGCGAAAGACATGAATAATAAATTAATCATTTATGCAAAATACCCATATAAAATGGTTTACAGATTTTGGAGCATAACAGTTTTAAAACCATCCAATCTAATATAAAACGGAGCCTCTGCTATCAAACTGACACCACAATGGCTCTTTCAACAATGCAACTTAATCAATATATTTTTTCGCACATTTGGAGTATACTTTCCCACATTGCAACATTGAATATTGCATTTACTTCCTTTCACGTCAGCGTATAATGCCATGATGCATTAACCCTCACGCAAGCAAACACTTACCATTCTGCTTTTAGGTGATCCCACAATAAGTTTACAATTTTTGGCCAAACTGGACACTGAAATAATTTTTTCTAACTAAATCTTCACTTTCAGGCACCTATAGTGACTAAACCATGAGGAATTTGAATGTGATGCAAAATAGTGATTTGTGACATTTTTTCTGTAGATTTTAAATATATTTTTTTCAATTCTTTTGGAATTAGATTGCACTTCTTTTTCCATCTCCTTTGAAAACTAGGTTTTTTTAGTAAACAACATTTTTAAGGAGCGACACTCACCATATAACGCATAATTTTTTTTCCATGAAGGATAATTTTTTTTTTTTTGAATTTAGATTTGTAACTATGATATCTAGTGCTTCCAATTAGTTTCATAGTGTTTTATTGAATATTTTTTCCTTAATCAAGTTTCAAAGTCAAACAAATTACAATTCACACATAGGTGGAGCATATAACGTATAATTTTTTTTTTTATGTATCGAAATTCTTTTTTTTTTGTTGGAGAAAGGACTTCAATATCTAGTGCACTCATATTTTCAATTTTTTTTATAATATGTTATTTTTCCACATGTGTAGAACACAGAGCTTGATTTTCGGTGAAAAACCTACATTCACAAGAAATAAAAATAAATATAATAATAAAATTAAATTTATTTAAAATTATACCTTTTGGGAAGCTTATAATAAGAACTACATACAAAAACTAAATTTTAAATGAATTCATTTTATCCCCCAAAAGGTAAATCAAAAGTGGTTTTTTATCAGCATTTTGATAGGTGTAAAGGACACTTTGTTATAGGTATGGTTCTATCCACGAGGGTTTGATCTAAGGTGGTTTGATCAAAACCTCTTCAATTGGAATCCTTTAAATATAACTTTTCAAGGCTTAAATCATTATATTTTCTAAAAATATGTGATTTCAACAAAAATCACGATCTCCCAAAAATTGTAAACCAACCTTGTGAGATCACCCTTCCATGTATCGAGGCAACCAACTTCACCATTTCCAACCCAAATAATTAGAAAGCTCCACATTGTCGTAAACAACCCTAGGAAACATACCACCGAGAGTCAATGATTATTACTTTCTAGTGCCGAGAAATTCTATTCATGGTTGGGTTGAAAAAAATCCTAATGGAAATTTGACACAAATAGCCTATTGACTAAATATATAAGTGATAGTTTAAATATAATAAATATATAATATTATTATATTAATAAATACAATTATTAAAAGAGTTAAATTAATTATATGATATACATTAGAAGTATAATATAATTATATATATTAGATTTTATAATATGTTAAGTTATAATTTAATATTAATATTCATATACAATATGTACAATTTTATTTATGTTATATTTAGTATATATTGTATTATATTTATATGTTAATTTAATTTGTTCTATATTACAAATATTAATTATTAATTGAGCTATTTTTAATTTATATTCAATAATTTATATTCTAAAATATAAGATATAATAATATTAATATAATTTTTATATATAATAATAAGTATAATTATATTATATTTAATTCAATTTATGTTATTTAAAATATATATTATATTTTACTATTTAAAATAGTAACAACATTTAAACTATATAATAATTAAATATTATTTTAATTATTAATATACAACTCATAGTTTAAATATAATATATATAATATTATTATATTAATAAAAGAATTAAATTAATTATATAATATAATTTTTTATTTTTATTTTTTTGATAAAAGAGGGTAAAAACTTTATTGAATCATAACAGCATTACATAGTCCAAAGAAGGAAGCCACAAGGGGCCAAAACAACAAGAATTAATTCACACCCAAGAAGCACCTCATATCCTCAGCAACCCACTCCTCAAGAACAGGGGCCATATCAACAGGGAGATTGCTCCAATCATCCACAGACCAAGAATCAGTCTTTTCCGACGCCCATCTAGCCAGCCCATCAGCCACCCTATTCCACTCCCGTGGAATATGACGGAAAACAATGGACTCCAAGGTAGAGCACAGAGAAATAATCTGTTTGACAACCACAGCTAGCTGCCAATTCACATCCTCCAAATTTTGATTATTCAACATATCAATAACCACCTGAGAATCAGCTTCACAAACAATCCGCCGCCATCCAAGGGAAACCGCACGCTCAACCGCCAAGAGAATAGCGCTAGCCTCCATAAGATTATTAGTTTGCAAACCACGATACATAGAAAAGAAGAAAACCACCACTCCAAGGCTATCTCTACCAATACCACCAACCCCAGCATGCCCAGGGTTACCTCTAGAAGACCCATCAGTATTAATTTTCAACTCCCCTAGAGCAGGTGGGCACCAAAAGCCCTCACGAGCAACCCTCTCACGCCCACGCCTACGATGCACTTTACTCATAATACACTTCCCCCCTGTGGCAAGACCCAGGGAATTTACAACACCCAAGTCCCCAGGAGCAATCGGCACAGACAAGTCACACTTTGCAGTCAAAGTCTCCAGCAAAGCCCCAAGAATTCGCCTCCAAAGTTGCCCCACGAGCAATTTTTTATCCAAGAATATTCTTCTGTTACGTTCCAACCAGATTTGCCAAACAATCAAACTAGGACCAATGCTCCAAGCAATTTTAAGAAAAGAGGTTGTAGTAGGAGAAGAACCCTGTCTCTTCCAAAAATCCTCCAAAGAAGAGACATGGCAACATGGTAAGCTCCAAAGATTCCACCAGTGATGCCAGATAGTCTTAACAAAAGAGCACTGAAAAAATAGATGTGATAAGCATTCATCATGCTGACCACATAGAATGCACATGGAGGGGCCCTGGAACCCACGTTTGCAAAGATTATCCCAAGTAAGACACTTACCTTGAACCACGAGCCAAGAGAAAAAATTACACTTAGGCCAAGCAAATTTATTCCAAGCATGCTTCCACCAAGAAACCTGGGAGCTTCCAAAGACCTGTTTATCCAAAACCTGATAACCAGAGGCAACCGAAAATTTTCCTTTCAAGTCAGGTCCCCAAGCAAGCACATCAGCCCCTTGGAGAGAATTGCAGACACGACTCGATAAAATCTTAGCAAGCTCTTGACGATCCTCCACTGCACCACCAGGAGGCCAATCCAAGGGGCTCTTCCACCTAGACACAGAAATTTGACCCAAAGATTGTTGAGATTTAAAATCTGCCACATGACTCCAACCCGCCTCCACAAAAATCTGGCACAAATCTTGGAGATGGGGATGAGATGACACAATGGGTGGGTATCCATCCCAAGAATCATACCAGAAAAGAGCATCTCAACCCCCATTACAAATCCAAAAAAGTCCCTGTTTAACCAACTTGGCACCACGTTTAAGGGTACTCCAGATCACAGAGCCTTTCCCTTCCATACTAAACCTTGACACCTCCCTACTTTCTACTGCCCCCAAATATTTGAAGGTCATAATTTTAGCCCAGCACATATGCTGTTGAGAGCACCAGCGCCAATACAACTTAGCAGCCAAGGCCTGCCCATTCAAATCAGCCCGCCGTAAACCAAGACCCCCCTCTTGCTTTGGCCTACAAACAACATCCCACTTCACAAGACTCCATTTTCTATGAAGAAGATTACCAGCCCACAGAAACTGACGAGACAATTTCTCGAAATCTCTAATAAAACTTGAAGGAGCAGAAAGAACAAAGCATTTATAAATAGGAAGAGCCTGGACCACCGACTTTAAAAGAGTCACTCTACCTGCTGAAGAAAGCCACCTGCAAGTCCAATGACTGACCAATCCTCGAAACTTATCAAGAGTCTCTTGCCAAAACCTTTTGGGGAGAGAGCGAACAGCAAGAGGGATTCCAAGATAGGAAAAAGGAAGCGAACCAATCTGAAACCGAAGGATACCAGCAATTCTCCTTTGAATACCTTTAGGAGTGTGGAAGAAATATATGAAGGACTTCCCCTCATTTATGCATTGCCCAGAAGCTGCCAAGTAACTATCCAAAACACTGCGCCAATTGAGAGCCTCCTCAACCTTAGCCCTACCCATCAAGGCAGTATCATCTACAAATTGCAGATGAGACTGAGGGGGAATACCATCTCCCCAACTCCATCCCTGAAGCAATCCACTAGCAACCTGAGCACGAATGAGTCTTCCCAGGCCTTCCGCAAGGAGGATGAATAAGTAAGGAGATAGGGGATCTCCTTGCCTAAGGCCTCTAGAAGCACCAAACAAACAAGTGGGCTCACCATTGATAAGCACCGAAAAGGAGGAGGAAGTGACACAACTCCTAACCCATTCAATCCAACCCTCAGCAAAGCCAAAAGCTCCAAGGATTTTAAATAGAAAACTCCATTTAACACGATCATAAGCTTTAGCCATGTCTAACTTGATAAACATAGATTTATCTTTTGAGGATTCCATAGAATGGATGGCCTCAGCAGCAATAACTACCCCATCCATGATCTGTCTTCCAGCAACAAAACCCCCCTGCTCTTCAGAAATTAAGTCATCAAGCCAAGGCTTCAGCCTTTCTGCGATCAACTTAGTAATAATTTTATACACAACATTACATAGAGCTATAGGCCTAAACAAATCCAAGGAGTTAGCTCCCACCTTCTTAGGAATAAGAGCTAAAAATGTAGCATTTAGGGACTTCAACATTTGTTTATGCATAAAGGATTCTTGGACAACCTCTAAAAGGTCCAATTTAACCACTTCCCAGAACTCCTGAAAAAATTCAATGGGGAATCCATCAGGCCCAGGAGCTTTACCTTTCTTCATCTGGAATACAACCTTCTCAAGCTCCGACAAGGTAATAGGAGCAAGCAATGATTCATTCATTTCATTAGTCACCAGCTTCGGGATACAATCTAAAATTTTAGCTTCATCCTCCTCCGCAGGAGGCGAATCCTCAGAGAAAAGGGTAGAGAAATATCGAATGCATTCAGCTGAAATAGAGGCTGAAGAGGACAAAGATTCCCCATTAGGCAACAGAATAGAAGAAATAGCATTACCTTGTCTCCGATCCTTAACTGAGTTATGGAAGAAAGCAGTGTTTCGATCCCCAGCCTGGAGCCATTCAATACGAGACTTTTGTTTCCAAAAAATCTCTTCTCTTAACTCCCATTCCTCAAGCTCTTTTGTTGCAGCAACCTCTAATAAACTCAGCTCCTCTGAGAGGCCTTGATCTCGAATTTGTCTGGTAATTAGGTCTAGATTATCTCGCGCCTTTTGCTTTTCCTGAAATAAGTTACCAAAATGCTGCCTATTCCATCTTTTCAATCTGTATTTAACATACTGGAGCCTCTTTGAGAAAGAGTACATGGCAGTGCCATATGCTGGCTTCCCCTGATCCCACCAACTAGGGAGCAAAACATGAAGAGATTCATCCCTAAGCCACATGAGTTGGAACTTAAAGGTCTGTCTAGCACACCGTTGAGGCACATCAACCACTAGCTTAATAGGCCAATGATCAGAACCACGACCATCCAAAATTTCAGAGCTTATCAACCACCTGTCCCCCACCCAAAAACTAGACACCAAAAATCTATCAAGTCTTTCAGAAATAGAGGCATCGCCAATTCTCCTATTATTCCAAGTAAAAAGACCATTGCCAGGTTTGATATCCACAAGATTCAAAGCAGAGATATTGTCCTGGAGCAATAATGCAGAAGCCTCCAACCTTGCAATACCACCTCATTTTTCTGCAAGCTCCGTGATAGCATTAAAATCGCCTCCAATAATCCAAGGATGGTAGGGAAATAAGCTGCGAACTAAACGAATGTTGGACCACAAAAGTTGCTTTCCTTGCAACTCCACAGGCGCATACACATTGGAGAAGAGAGCAATTTCCCCTGACATAAAACAAGAGGCCACCATGGAAAGGGAGGACCTGAAAGACACCCACCAAAGGGGGCAAATCTTACGCGGGTTCCATAAACATGCCACCCCGCCAGAAGACCCTTGAGCACCAATGCATTGGCATCCACCATTCCCCCATAACTTAGGAACTAGATCCATCATACCCTCCACAGAGAGCTTAGTCTCCTGCAAAAAAAGAACATCAGGCGAATGACACCTAATCAAATCCCGAACAGCTTTTTGTCTAGGGCCACTGTTCAAGCCCCTAACATTCCAAGAGAGAACTATCATTTCGAGGGGCATGAAAAATGCGAATCCAGAGTCTTGACTGACCCTGACTCCACCAAAGTCTCCCCTATCATCTTAATCTTTTCCTCATCCTTCTTCCTTCCCAGCTTAGAAATTTTCTCCGGCCCCCCCTTCTTGAGAACTTTTTGCAGAACACCCAACTGAGAGGACGCCTTAATATTCTTCTTGCCCACCTCTGGACCAACTTTTTGCAAGAGGTGAACCTTATCTACACTATCTTTCACTACCTCAGCACTACCACCCAACTCAACCTGAACCTCCATTTGACGATCTGTCCCTAGAGCCGAAGTCCCATCAGTAAGCGGAGCCATAATCCCCTCTGAGTTGAGCAAAACCTGACTAGAATCTTTCCCAACCTCATCTAAGCATGGCACTCCCATACCCCCCTCCTGTTGGGGAGTAAGCATTGCCTCAACTAAAGGGCCATGCTGATCAATATCCAGAGTCCCATGATCTAGATCCAAAAATCCTGGGTTCACCTCCTGTTGACTAAGATCCTCTAGCACCTCAAACCTGTTGAAGGTGTCCTCCTCCTGCCTGTCCTTCAAAGTCCTTTTATGACCTTTATTTCTGTTTCGGCCTCTAACGGGAATAAATCCATCTTCCCTACCACCAGAACCCTGAATGGGGTCCTTGCCCTTATCCACCCTAGGTGGATTAGCTGAAGGTTGAGAAGAATGAGCCTCCAAAGGCTTGGCCTTTGGACATCTGCGCAGGAGGTGACCATACTCATGACAGAAACGACAACGGAAGGGAAGTGTTTCATAATCCAGCTGTTGCACCCATGAATAATCTCCTGCACTCACTTCTAACGAGTCTGGCAATGGCTTACTTAAATCAATTTCTACACAAAACCGGGCAAAAGTCATTACCTTTTTGAATTGTGTTTGCTGAGAAGAACCCACAGGTTTCCCCAGCTTCGAGGCTAATAGGCACAACACATCCTCTCGCCAGCATTCCACAGGGAGCCTTGGAAGACGGACCCAAACCGGAACCCGATTCGGAAGTTCCTCTGCCGGGTTGAAGCCAGCATGCCATGGCTTAATAAATAAGCCCACCTGGTTATAAAAATACGGGCCCCCTTCAAAAATCCTATTCCGATCAGCCAAACAATCAAAAGTAACCATGAAGTAGTTATTTGCCAGGAGGCGGATCTCCATCTCTCCCTCAGGCATCCATGTCTTTTGAGCCCACATCTCCAAGAATTGCAAAGAAATTTTCAAACCTAAGAATTTGCAATAAAGAGAATGTCGTGCATAATAATCAATGTCTTCAGCCAACATCTCCATTGGAATGACTACGCTCGGCCTCTCTTTACACCGTTCGAGGCACCCATTAATCTTCGAAATTCTAGGCCCCCCTACCGAGCCCATCTCGACTTTCTCAGGTTCCACCGAGAAAAGATTATTATCAAAAATCTTCGAACCCTGTGGAGAGGGTTTCGATCCAAAAGCAGAACGAAAGTCCATATTGGGACAAACCCTAGAAGATTCTCCAGTATCCATCAAAGAGCACACAACGCAAGATGAGCAAGCAAGGCCCAAATAAAACCAAGAGCCCTTCGAAGAAGGCACACTCCACTGGACACCAAGGTCGCAACCCCCCAACCCCAGAATACACACCTGCTGCAAAAGAAAAGAGCCTCCCCCCAAATAGCGTAAAAAAACCCACCCCCAAGAAGCTTCAGAGACGAAGAGAACAAATCCGACCCCCAACTACACATGCAACCACCAAAAGACCACATGCAGGCTGAGCCTAGATGGCTGCGGCCTCATGCAGCGCTTGCAGAGCCCATCCATCCATCGTTTTCCATATAATATAAATTTTATTTATAATATATAATTATATTATAGATTTTAGAATATGTCAAGTTCTAATTTAATATTAATATTAATATACAATATATATTAATTATTTGCTTTCTTTTGAACTGAATCTATTTCCCAAATGCTCATAGTGGGTAAGGTGTGTGTTAATCTTTGGAAAGCTATCTAAAACTTCATGCTATGAAATTAACACAAAGACTACAACAATGCTAATAAATATAATCTAGGTCAACTCATTAACTAGGTCACCTCATTAATGCTTTGGATCCTATAAATCATAAATAGTAAATTTGGTGTTGTCATTCAAGGATATAACCAAACCAATAAAGATTTGTCATGTTGAATTAATCCCCCTACATTTCAATTAATACTAGTGAACGAGGAACGTGAAAAAATGATAAAGTTCCTTTATTATGGTAAAAATAAAAATAATAGAAACTAGCAATTGCACCTTGGAGTGCAATGTAACACCTTGTCATGCAAACCCCAAAGGAACAAGTAAAAATGCAACAATTTTTTTTTTTAAATAACATAAGGAATGTACTTAAGTATTCCAACATAACAATGTTCTAAGTTGCACAACTAAATCCCTTGGGGTACACGAGGTGACATTACCAAACTAACCCATAATAAATATAATAGACTAAACATAAAATATTCAATTACGTATCCATTCACATATCACCATTTAAAACATCCATTAATGATAACCACATTAATAAGAGTAATCCATATAAAACCATACATGCAAATCAGAAATAAATTAATCATGAAGATATTAAGTATATATATTTCCACAGATATAACATAACATTAATAGTATTTACAAATGAGAGTTCACAAATGATTACATGGTATGATAATGCATCTCAATGAACACATATAAAAATTACATAAAAGTCTTCCCAACGCACGTGGGAATGAGACATCCATAAATGAAATACATCTATAATACAAATATACATATGGTAACATATGAATCCTGGATCAACATCTGCAAAACCCTGCATTGAATGGTACAACTGCATCCAAAGGGGACCTAATTGGGTATGTAGCACATTCTACCTAACCACCCCCATGCTGGGAGTAAACAAGGAAAGATCCTCAACCAAGCACATCCAAATAGTAACACAAGACAAATTCTAGACAAGATAACCCAATATCAAAAGACCACTTAGAAAACTAAACAACAATAAATCACCAAAACATAACAATAGACTACTTAGAAAACTAAACTACGATAAATCACCAAAACATAACAATAGACCACTTCCAAAAGACTTCAATGAAAAAAACTCAAAAGGAATGTTAGGGGAGAGTGTAATCGCATGGCTTCACATGGATTATCCAGACAACCTATCACAAGGTGTCGCCTCCATCTATGGTTCTCCTGACAGCCTATCTCAAGGCGCCACTCCATAGGGTTACTCATGTGGAATTGTTAACCTCTCATAAGGATGAGGCAATGATCATGCCAACAGTGGCCCTCTCAGCCCACCTTTAGTCTATGATAGCACTAACAGGTAGACGAGGCATCCATAGTTATCTTGATTATTGTTTAACTACCCAACCCCTAATTAATTACTTAGGTTATCACTGATTAATCTAACTCTAAATGGGTTACCCTGACAACCCCTTTGTGCACCGACCCCCACTTAGAGCCACTCTCCCTAGACACCCAAAACATAAAATCTAACATCAAGGGATTGTACCAACAAGAACACTGAACCAACAAATGGAACATCCCCGAGGCATAGCCATCTTGCCAAAATAATATGAAACAAATTATCCATAAAATGGTACAATCTATGTGCAACTCAAATGAAAACCATAGCCAAAACATAGGCCAAACATCAAAATACGAGATCAAATATAAACATTAGTATCCCCACCTCTAGAAGTCCCTAATCAATGACTTAAACTCCTACAAGAGGATTAACTCACTCAAGGGTTTTCCCACTTGAGACAAATAAAATAACAAGAAAACCACAATAGACTCAACAAATAATCTCAAGAATAACCAATTACGTAAAACAACACTATAAAACATATTTTGAAACACAATAATTTCACCAAATAAATAATTTAACTTCTCGAGCATATTCGATTTAATTTTAGTCACAAAGCTTAATTCTAATTTACTCAATTACACTATGTCATTTGCAAATTTACTTCATTATTCCATAATCCCAACATATTTAAATATCAATATACATATATATATATATATGCATATACACACTTTTATGGATTTGATTTTTGCTGAGATCACATATTTTTAGAAAATATAATGATTTAAGCCTTAAAAAGTTACATTTAAATCATTCCAATTGAAGAGGGTATGATCAAACTACCTTAAACCAAACCCCCTTGGATAGAACCCCGCTAGTTTTAAACCATACCTATAACGGAGTCTCCTTTACACCTATCAAAATGCTGATAAATACCCACTTTTGATTTACCTTTTGGGGGATCAAATGAATTCATTTAAAATTTATTTTTTGTAATTATGTAGTCCTTATTATAAGCTTCCCAAAAAGTATAATTTTAAATAAATTTTATTTTATTATTATATTTATTTTTTATTTCTCATGAATGTAAGTTTTTCACCAGAAATCAAGCACTTTGTTCTTCACATGTGGAAAAATAGCAGATTATCAAAAAAAAATATAAAAAATATGAGTGCACCAGATATTGAAGTACTTGATCCAACAAAGAGAAAAAAATTGAATTTTGATACATACCAAAAACATTACGCGTTATACGGTTGCACTAGTTCTGAATTATAATTGGTTTGACTTTGAAACTTGATTAAAAAAAATATATTTGATAAAAAACTATCTAACAAAGTGGAAGCACTAGATATCAGAGTTAAGAATTTAAATTAGGAACAATTAGAATTTTATCATTCATGGAAAAAAAGTTATGCGTTATACAGTGAGCATCACTTTTTAAAAATGTTGTTTTCTAAAAAAAAATAGTTTTCGAGGGAGATGGGAAAAGAAATGCAATCTAATTCCAAAAAATTTGAAAAAAATATATTTAAAATCTATAGATAAAATTTCATGAAACTCTAGTTTGCATCATCTTCAAATTCCTCACGGTTTAACCGCTATAGGTGCCTGAAAATGAGGATTTAGTTACAAAAAATTATTTCAGTGTACAGTTTGGCCAAAAATTGTAAACCACTATTTTGTGATCACGCATTATATATATATATATATATATATATATATATATATATATATATATATATATATATATATATATATATATGTATAGATATAACATGTATATCATAAAAATTGAAAATATGATAAAATCGAATTTAAAAAAAAAAACATTTAATAGCAAATAACCCTAGTTGAGGTACGTGGGGAAGCCGCGATCCCCACTAGGCTGCAACCAGTAGCCTTAGCTGCTATGTCCAGCCTGTGGCGGCTGCATATAGCTGTCCACTAGGCATGGGGTGGTACGGCTTCGGCCGACCACTCCACCCCATACATAAATATTTTTTTTATTATATTTTATTTCTTGTAAATTACACCACACAAAAAAGAGAACAAATACTTATATTTTATTTTTATATTACATCTTATTTTATTTTCACATACAAAACACTAAACACCAGAAATGTATATATATATATATATTCCCACAATATAAAATAAATGATATGAACAATAGTCTAGTTTTTCTCCAGATACAATTAAAATAAATCTGGGCATACAAATTCAATCCCCTTAATAAATTTGGTTTTCTTTCAACTCAAGAATTTTCACCACTAGATTTATTGAAGAAATTTAGAAGATTTCACAATAGTTTTTGTGAGCACTTCTCAAATCTGCAAACATTCTAAACTCCATAAAGAAGGTGAGTGCATACAAGTTTTATAAATACTCCTTTGAAATAATTAAAAATGTTTTCTAAACATAATAGAAAATCAAATTAGATTGAAAGCATGAAAGAAGCAACATAATTTATACCTTATTCCATATTGGATTGGGGCTATTGTAGCAAATAGCCCTTTCCCAATCCTTGCTCAAGCTCAGGTGATAAATTGCAATGGTGAAGAATAAGATTACTTCTCAATCCAAGAGAGTAACCTTGCATAATAGTTGTAGATGAAATTGTGGAGGATGAAGCTTCCATTTATAGATTTTCTTGATGAGGCCACTTGTCAACTTCTGATAGGTTGGAGGATGAGCCATACAACTTAAATGATGATATGATGTGATATGCCATGATTATGCAAATGGATGATTTATGAGATGCTTAGACTAACAGATCTATATTATGATAATGATTATGCATGTGAGATGACATGCGAAATATTGATGGCTTGTGGATGCAAGATGAATGCGCGATGGATGCATGATGGATGCATTGGTGATGATGATTAAATATTCATGATGTGATGTTAGTGCGGAAAAGAAGACAATAGATGATGACAAGAGGATCCAACAAGCCAACTTTATGAGGAATGATGATGATTTGCTTATCAAGGATTGGGATTTTAAAAGCTTCACTAACCTTATGTTTGATAACACACATAAGTATGATGCATCATGGTATAAAGTACCAGGATGGCGTTGTACTTAGTGTGATAGAATTTGACTCGACGAATAGATAGGAGTATTCTTGTTCACACCTGACATATGAAAACCTTGCTAAGATTCACTTTAGAAGTTTCAAACATTTCGGACCAAAACACGGAAAGGTGTAACCAATCAATGTAATAGTCAACAAACTGTCCAAAACATCCTCTATGCATATCTAACAGAGCAAGTATTCGCAAAGGTTATTTTACAAGAATGTCCAACACACATAGTAGACAAAAGGATAATGATCGTTTCCCCATTCCTATCTCTCTAAATCCTTTGTTCAAATATCATGGAGAGGTCCTTGGACTAAGCACAATAAGATAATTCAAAAGACAAAGATAAAGCATGCAAACAAGTTGATGTTCTTCAATACCGCTAACCAAAAGGGAATGTGTTTTTAAAGATGAGAACAAAAACCTATTGCCAAAAGATAATGCCCATTGTAGGAAGGATACATCCTAGGACATGTTAGTGGATGGTGGCACATCATTGCGTTTATCCAAAGTGTTCTTTCTGATAAATAATGCCCCTTGTAGGAAGGATACATCCTGGGACATGATATTATCAGATGATTGATATGGGACTATTTGGATGATTGACTATTGAGACAAAGAATTTACCAACTTGCTTATGTACTGACTTAAACCTGAGACTTGACGTTTTTGAGTTTTACTTTTTTTCAACCTGCTAGACTTGTTTCTAACTGTTTCACCAAAGGTTGAGGGTGACGATTATTTTATTATGGATGGTGTTTATTGTGGGTGCAAGTGAGATGAGGTGGATGGATTTTCTCAAATATTTGGATTTTTTTGGAGTTTTGCAATGTTTTGAGGTTGCTTTTGGTATTTTTTGAGATTTTCAAATGTTTTGATTTTCAATTTTCCAATTTTTTGGGATTTTCTAAGATTTTGACCAAGAAACTAACCTAAAGACCTATCATAGGGGCCTTGGGGGTTGATCAACAGATTAGCCTTGCCTACATTATACATGCAAAGACCACGTAGTTCAGACTGATGACTTGATCGATTTATAGATGAAGATATACATGATGAGATGTCAGTTTATTATGACTGACTCCTAAATGACTAACCTAAGTGTCTCGGGGGATGATCAAAGATCAACCTTGCCTACGTTCAAGCTCAGAGATGACGTGGTTCGACAAGACGACTATGTTTTGAGTTTTTGACCTATTTTTTGATTTTGATATGTTTTGATGTTTTTGGATTTTCTGACTTTCTGATGTGTTTGGATTTTCTAATATTTTGATGTTTTTGGATTTTCTGATATTTTGATGTTTTTGGATTTTCTAATATTCTGATGTTTTTGGATTTTCTGATTTGAGGACCTTAAGATCATACATGAATTTGATCCGATGAGAACATGCCCCCAGTGTGGCACAATAGACTACTCTAATAAAGCCAAGACAAATTGACCTTGAGGATGGGCCGAGTAGTACTAAGAGGGATCATGATACAATTGCAGGACCAAGCTATGGTGCGGATGCGAGTGGACGAGTGATGGATGGAGACCTTAATGCGATGGATGATGGAAGTGAAATGGATGGATGATGTAGAACAAGCCATAAAGTTCCTGGTGGATGAAAAGTGCTTATTTATGGAAGGCGTCTACTTGCCAGGTTTTCACCAAGGTACTTGCCCAATGTGCCACCAAAGTGGTCTAGAGGACGATTTTTCTCTTTACTATTTTTTGATCCTTTTTTTAATTTTTAATTTTTTTGTTGTCACAAAGACGCTTGTTTGCCAGGTTTTCATCAAAGTAACCATTTTTTTAAGGAATTTTTCTAATTGTTTTGGATTATTGGTTCTATACTTTGAAAGATTTTAGGCATAAAACTTTTTGAGATGGGAGCTATTCATGGGCTCCTGCAGAGGTTCCCCTTCGGGTGTTGATAACTGATACACCCCTGATTTATAACTTGTCGTGATGATGAAAGGTGCTAACCAATTAGGTTCGAACTTGCCTTTGTTGCTTGGGTTTGGGATATTCTTTTGATTTTCTTTTAATACCAGTTCTTCGACTTGGAAATTCCTGCTTCTTATTTTCTTGTTGTAGCTCTATTTGAGTCTATTATGATAGACTTGCAAATTATTTAAACATCTATTCATCTCTCGTCTAGTAGCTCCAGCTCATTTAGTCTTGATACTCGATACTCTTCATCCGTGATGAGGTTTTGCAGTGATATCTTGAGGGATGGGAGCTCGATCTCAATAGGAAGAACCAATTTTGATCCATAAACCAAGGAGAATGGGGTGGCGCCAGTGGGTGTGCGGATGCTAGTTTAATAAGCCCAGAGGGTGAGATTAAGCTTTAGATGCCAGTCATGACCTACGTCATTGATAGTTTTCTTAAGGATTTTGAGGATGGTTTTGTTTCTAGCTTTTGCTTGGCCATTTCCTTGGGGATAGTATCGGGTGGAGAAGTGATGCTATATTTTGAATTTCTTGCACAAGTCATGCACCTCCTAGTTCTTGAATGGTGTCCATTATCTGAGATAATGGCTTGTGGGACACCATAATGACAGATGAGATAGTTTAGGATGAATTTTGAGATCTACTTCCCAGTTATATACGTCATGAGTATGGCCTCCACCCACTTAGTAAAGTACTCTATGGAATTTATGATGAATTTGTGTCTATTGGATGAAGTGGGTGTGATTTTTCCAATGAGAGCTAGTCCCCACTATGAGAAGGGCCATGGTGTGATGATCGAATGAAGCCCTTGAGCTGGAGCATGGATGAGGTCCCCATGCTGCTGACATTGTAGACATTTTCTGGCATAATCATGTGCTTCTCTTTCCATTGTGGGCCAATAATAACCCATCCTCAACAATTTCTTGGCTATGGTCATTCTGCTTGAGTGTGAACCATAGATACCATTGTGTACCTTAGTTAGAGTGGTTAATGCCTCCTCTACATTTAAGCAGTGCAGTAAGGTACCTTCTATGCTTCTACAATATAGGGTATCACCTAGGATGACAAATCTAGAAGCCTTTTTAACAAAGGTTCATTTTACATTTGATGGTAGGTTAGTGGGTATGATTCCTATGCAAAGATACGTGTAGATGTCGTGATAGCAAGGATCGTCAGGACCAATGATTTCACACACAACTTCTGATTCGGGTGCTTTGAATGTCGGTATGAGAAGTTGCTCAATCAAAAATTCATATTTTAGAACATTGTTGGGGATGTCTAGTAGGGACCCAATTTTTGCCATGGCGTCTACTGCTCTGTTGTTGGCTTTAGGTATTTGCTCAAATGTGATTTCAATGAAGGATTCTTTGAGAGTTTCCACCAATTTCTTCTATTGAGTGAGCTTGTCATCCTTAGTCTGACATTCATCATTGACTTGATTTATGATCAATTGGGAGTCTCTGTAAACTTTGAGAACCATGATGTTCCACTGCACTGCTATTTTGAGACCTATGGTTAAGGCCTCATATTCTGCAATGTTATTAGTGCAGGGAAATGCCAGTTTGTATGACCTTGGAATGCAATCCCCTTGTGGAGTGATGAAGAAGACACCTACTCCTGATCTGTATTGTGTGTATGAACTGTCGAAGTATAGTTTCCAGTGGTTAGCTATGTTGAGATTAAAAATGGATTCATCTGGAAACTTTGAGACCAGAAGACTCTTAGAATAAATAGGTGCCTATGCTAGTTGATCGGCAATAACTTCACCCTTCATTGCTTTCCTCTCTACATACTCAATGTCATATTCTGATAATATCATTACCTATTTTTCCGTTCTTCCTGTGAGCATTGCCTTTGATAGTAGATACTTGAGGGGATCAATTTTCGTGATGAGCTTTATTTTATGTGCCAACATGTAATGCCTAAATTTTTGTGATGTAAACACTACTACGAGGCATGCTTTCTCGATGAATGAATAGTTTAGCTCATGCCCGACCATTGTTCTACTAATATAGTAGATAGCCCTCTCTGTTCCATTTTCGTCATGCTAAGCTAGGAGAGCTCCAAGGATTTTTGTTGTTGCTAACACATATAGAATCAATGGCTTTCTTGGGATGAGTGGGATTAATACTAGTGGTGATAGTAGATATTCCTTGATTTTATTGAATGCCTCTTCACACTTGGTATCCCATTTATACGTGACTCCCTTGTGGAGTAGGTGAGAGTATGGGTTTTGTTTGTCTGCTAGTTGTGCTATGAATCGTCAGATGGATTAGAGTCTGCCTTGGAGACCTCTTAGTTGCTTTAATGTTTTTATTGCTTCCATCTTGAGGGTTGCTTTTAATTTTGCTGGATCGACCTCAATACCCCTCATGGACACTATATACCCTAGTAGCTTCCCTGATTGTACGCCGAAGACACACTTCTATGGGTTTAGTCTGACTTTGTACTCCTCCAACCTGTCAAAGATGGAACTTAAGGTTGTTATGTGATCTTTTCTCTTTTTGGACTTGGCTAGTATATCATCAACATAGTCTTCAACCATCTTGTGAATCATATCATGGAATATTAGTGTCATGGCCCTCTGATATGTTGCCCGTGCATTCTTTAGGCCGAATGGCATCATGTTCTAGCACTAAGTCCCCCATGGACAAGTGAATGTTGTTTTATGCTTTTCTTCCTTAGCTATCATGATCTAGTTGTATCCTGAGAATCCATCCATTAGTGATAGCATCTCATGTCCTACTATCATGTCTACTATCATGTCGATGTTGGGAAGCAGGAAATCATCTTTTGGACATGCCTTGTTCAAGTCCATGAAGTCTGTGCATATTCTAATAGTTCCATCAAGTTTTCAAAATAGGTACCAAGTTTGGTACCCATTTGGGATACTTTATTGGCCAGATGAATCCTGCATCTAATAACTTTTTTAGATCCATTTTGACCAATAAGGCGATTTGAGGGTGCATTTTTTGAAGCTTTTGTCTGACAGGATTTTCTTTTGGACAGACTGCTAAGTGATGAACCATGGTCTTTGGATCAAGTCCTAGGATATTAGCATAACTCCATGCGAAGTTTATTTTTCTTTCCCTTAGGAAGGCTACTAGGAGTTCTTGCTCTTCTGATAATAGTGATTCCACATATAATGTGATATGCGGGGTCTCCTCTGTTCCTAGGTTGATAGGATTGCATTTTTTTGCCAAGATTGTTGACTTTTCTTGATGAATAGCTCTTAGAGAAAGATTGAATCCCCCATCCTCAGGCGCCTTAGAGAGGTTTTCACCATTGGATGCATCCTTTCTTTTTACTTTTTTCTTGTTAGAGAGTGCCACAATGTGGTTTTCACTCAAGGACTTGGATATTATTCTTAATTTCTCACTTTTGTGACTGAAGGATTCAATCATTTCTCCATAATAAGAATGTGTATCCAACTCCATTATAAACCCTGCTTTGTGATCCCCATCTAGAATGTTGTCCTGCAATCCCCTGAATTCTGAGAGCACCTCATCATTTTTTAATGTATCGAGAATCGGTGGTCCTCATTGGTTGTAGTCAATGAGTTGGGGATAGACTAGGCGGATCTCATGATTTTGATGGTCTGTTTCAAAGGATAAGGTACTAATCATGCATAGAGTGGTATCCTCAAAAAGGCTAGGTTGATTGGATATGGGGTCCTCATCATCGCTACTACTATAGACATCAATTATATCAAAGGTATAGTTATCTAGAATATGACCTATGGATACTGGTAATCGTAGTTTTGTTGATGTTGGCTGATGAGGTTTATTAACCACTCTAACTGGAGGACTTTGGCCATGTATGGTTATACTCGGAGGGGTACATCCAAGGCCAAGATTGGTTATTGGTCGCATCTCTGGCATGATAGGTATTATGAGCCCATTGTCATTTTGTCCAAGTTGTTGGTTTTTGTCATAGCCCATTGCAAGCATCATTTGAAAACCATTGCTTCTATCATCCATTGGTAATTCGGGTAGTGGTGTTTCATCTTGATAAAGCATATGTGATGGATCTTCTTCAATAACCTCCTGGCCAAGGTCTCTCTAGCTTGTGAATTCAAGATAGTCTTCTGGAGACATTTGTGATGTGGAAGCATGATTTTCTTGTGGACATCCCTGTGATCTAGGAGATTGTGGTAACTCTCCTACCACAAAAACATTATTAGGAAGCTTTTAGTTTCCACAACTGTCATCCTAGATGATGAGCTTTATGTCAGAAATGGTTGGAATGGTGGGAGTGGTAGGTGTCTTTGTCATAGAAGTGGATGCGAGGGTAGCGGGATCGATGTATTCTGTGGATTGGGCCCACATCATTTTTTGGTTCCTGTGGGATTTTGTAATATTTTTCTTCAAGATTCTTGTAGTATGAGAAAGGTTCGGGATCTCTGTGGATGGTAACCTCTTGTCCATTATGTGTGAATTTCACACATTAGTGAAAATTTGATGCTATGGCTTTCATCGCATGGATCCATGGACATCCTAAGAGGATATTATATGGTAAGTCAAGGTTCAAGACCTGACAAGTGGTTTCCATGAGAGCTGACCCTACTTGAATAGGGAGTTTGATTGTCCCCTGAGACACTCTTTCTTGATCATTATATGCTCTTACCGTGATACCCTTCCCTTTGTCGATGGAGTCTTCTGATATTTTCAACTGCTTGATGAGGACAAAAGAATGGATATTCAGACCCGCACCTCCATCCACCGGGACCCTTTTGATTTTTCTCTTATTTACGATGAATTCCAAGTGAAGTGCAAGGTTGTGAGGTGGTTGGGTGGGGAAATCTTGGTTAGAGAATGTAATGAGATTAGGCGTAATGATATTTCGGAACATAGCTTGGAATTTCTCTGCATTGAGATCTGCAGGAACAGTTGATGAGGCTAATGCTTCCTCAAGGATATTTTTATGAGCTAATGATATTTTTAATAACTCCATGATGGAGATGTGTGCTAGTATTCTCTTAAGTTGGTCTACAACATTGTAACCATGTGGAATAGATATGGATGAAGGGATTCTATTTGGTTGGGATGATCTTGTGATGGTGACTTTGCCACCTCTTATGGTGACTCCACAATCTTCGACATGGGCACCTTTGATGGTGATGACCATGCAGTCTTCATTTAAGGCAGCAATGACTAATTCATAAATATGATCTACACTACCCTTCCCTTTATCATTTTTATTCCCTTTTTTTTCATGATTCGACATCGGATTCATGTATATCTTGAGATCCTGATTTCCCATAGGTTGTTCCAGATTTATGATTTTCTTATCAATGAGATCTTGGATGATGTTTTTGAGTCTCATGCAGCTGTTTTTGGTGTGGCCTTTGATTTTATGATATTCACAAAGTTGATTCTTGTTATACCAAGAAGTTTTGACATCAGGTTCTTGGTAATTCTCAAATGTAGGAGGTTTGATGAGTTTTTTCGTCGATCAACTTTTTCATTATGTCCTCAAGTGGTTCCCCCAAAATTGTGTATTTTTGTTTGGGATAACTTTTGCTTTGGGGTGGTTCTCTTTGGTCATTGAGATTATTGATGGTTGGATTGTTGTTTGGTTGGTATGTTATGTGATGAGTTTTTTGGTGTTGTGATTGGATTTGCGGGGTGGATGCATTTTGGCGAGGACCACTAATGACCACCTTGGCATTAATGAGACCATCATTAGTAATGTTTTTGTTTCTTTCCCATGTACGAGGTTTATCATGGTAATTGGATGGTGGGCGATTATTTTGTTGTTCATGGTATGATGTTGATTCTACAGGTTGAGTCATGAGGGCTCTTTCAATGTTGAGGGCCTTGGAGATTAATTGATCATGTGTGGTGATGCCCTGAACCTTGAGATGAAAT
Source organism: Sequoia sempervirens (assembly GCA_007258455.2). Taxonomy (NCBI): domain Eukaryota; kingdom Viridiplantae; phylum Streptophyta; class Pinopsida; order Cupressales; family Cupressaceae; genus Sequoia; species Sequoia sempervirens. The sequence goes on along the minus strand of VDFB02000003.1, from coordinate 741,251,277 downwards.
TCCAAGTGGCCTTCAAGGTTGGAAATGATGGTGCAAACTTGTTGTTCTTCCAGCATGTTCCACTTACACCGATTTGCCTTGGATTGCCATCATTGAAGGAATGAAGCAAAAGATTCACCCTTTCCTTGTTTTAGAGCTGAGAGTTCTTCGAGACTAACATCCATTGCAATGTTGCATGCATAATTTTTAATGAATGTGTCCCTAATTTCTTGGAATGTTCTAATGCCTGAAGGTAAGTGAGAGAACTATTCTATAGCGGGGCCTACCAAGCTCCTAGGGAATAGTCGCATCAGATAAGTATCATCATATGCGACCTCCATGCAATGAACTTGGAATTCCCTGATGTGATCTTCAAGGTTTGCCATCCCTCGATATTTGTCAAATTTGGGGATTTCAAATCCCTTAGGGAATGGTTTCATCTCTAGGCTCCTATCAAATGGATAGGGACACAAGTTGCTTGGTGTTTTCGTTGTTCGCCCAGATTGCATATCGAGCATTTGCTATGAAAGAAACCTAATTTGTGTCATCACATCATTTTGCGGATCAAGGGGTGGGATGAAAGTGTTTTGGGGTGTTTCAATTGTGGGATGGATGGGTGGGTTGGTCAATGTGTTGTTTGATGATATATGTATGTTATGTCAAGCTAGGTAGGCTTCCACCTGCTTTTGTATGAACAACACCTATTGTTGATCTTGTTGTTGTTGTGCTAAGATTTGTGCTTATTGTTGTGCTTGTTGTTGGGCTACCAATTCAACAGTTTCCTATTGTTCTTGCTATTTCTTTCTTGCTTGCTGATATGCTTGCCATTGCACTGCTTGTCTTTGTACAAGGATTTGTGCTTAATATTGAGCTTGTTGTGTCTGATATTGAGCTTGTGCTTGAGCTTGTGCTTGTGTAGCTTGTGCTTACGCTGCTCATTGTTGCAATAGGAGTTGTGCTTGAGCTACCTTTTGTGCTTGTAATGCTTGCAATGCCTGTGCAGCTTGGACGGCTTGTTGTTGTTGTTCTTGCAATAAAGATTTGGCTTGTGTGGATTGTTGCACTTGTAATGCAACTTGTGTAGCTTGTGCAGCTTGAGCATCTTGTTGAGTGGCTAGGTATATGGCCTTTTTTTTTCTGCACTTGTTGGTATCCTCTTTGGAAAGCAGCTTGCAATGATGTGTTGTATTGACTTGATGTGGTGAATGTTGGTGATGGAGGGGTGGTGGTGGATTTGGAATGGTGTTTGGGGTAGTAGTAAGTGGTGATGTTGTGTTGATTATTTGACTGGTGGATGGTGTTGTTGATGTGGTGGTTTGAGTGATACGTGGTGATGTTGATGTGATTGGCCCTTGAGAGACTATGTTTTACGATGTTATGGGTGTGTTTGATGTTGTTGTGATTGCTTGTGCATTTTTTGTCTATTGTTGTGATGTCGACAACAAATTTTGAGCGTTTGACATAAGGCTTTGCTTGATATTTGGGATTTTTTTTATCGATACTTGGTAGAGGGGGAAGCCCTAAGCCAAGGAGTGGTGTGGATGATGATGGAAAAAGCAGAAGTAGTGGAAATGAAAGGGGTGTGTGGCCTTGCAAAAATGTTGTGGTGTCAAAAATGCCCCCTGGTCAGAACATGTCTCCTTCCTCTTGCGAATTTGTGAGGAGAGGAGTTTGAGGTGTTGCACGAAACAGTGTTGCTGATGGATCATAATGGAAAGTGAGAGGAACATTCTTGTGTAATTTGTTTTCGAGTATGTTTTGTTCCAAGATGGTGTTTGCATCCAAAATTTGATTATTAACAAGGGAGTGTGTTTGAATAACATTAAGAAATGCATTTCCCTTATTAACAGTGGGTTGGGTTGGAGAAAAAGATTTCATGATTTTTTGAACATTTTGGGTGATATTTTGGGATGGGGGTGTAGATGAGATGGGGATGGTAGATGAGATGGAGGGAAAAGATGTCTCCACTATGGTACTCACATCAAAATCCGAAGGTAATTTGGCTCCTTTCTTTGCTAATTCAAGCATGTATAGTGAAGGGTTAAGCCTCATCATGATGTTAACGATTTTATGGTTTTTCGGATTTTGGAGCATCTTAGTCATTTCTTCATGAGACATCCCAAAGGTGAGGTCTTCTTCTTGGGCTACTTCTTGTGAGTTTTGCAATAATGTTGGAAGGTCAACTGTGAGATTTCCAGACCCAATGGGATTCATTTTAGGAGTGTTTTGACTTAAATCACTTGAAGTAGGTTTTTCTTTATTGGCTTCCATGCTCTTCTTGTATTGAGATCTGGTTTGAACCATAAAACAAGGATCAATTTTTAAGAATGGGAGATGAATCTCTTGATTCTTATGGATTGATCTTTATCTTATGTCTCAAAGTGGAAAATTTTAAGATATCTTAAGGATCGAAAGGTGATATGATGATGATGCAAAAGATGAATGATGTGGATGTTATGGTCCTTTGATAAGTCTTGAAGGAGATACTAGGCTTTTGGGACATTTAGATATGTTTTAGATTTTGATTTTGGTTTTCCCTTGGGATTTTTCCTTGATTGATTTTGATTTTGAAAAAATAGACCCTTAGATGTTTGGATGATTATCTAAGGGATAGATTTGATCAAAGGATGATGATTTGAATATGTGTGGGTAGAAGGATGCATCTACCCACATCTATCCAAACAAGATGATAGTTTCACTAAGCATATGATGAAGGATTCATCTACATATACTAAGCTAAATGAGATGGTTTTGATAACTATTGATTAAGCATATGTAAAAGGTTGCATCCACATATACCTAGCCAAAGGTGCTTTTGATAATGTTTTCAAGGATTTAGTCTCAAGGATTTTTGATGATTTTGATTTTGCCAAAAATCCTAGCATTTAAGGATGATTTCAATATTTTCAAAAGGTGATTGTGAGATGATGTTTGTTTTGATGGTTTGAAGGATGGATGAAAAAGGTTTTGATTTGATTTGATCCTAAGATGAACCTAAAAAAGACACTTTGTTTACCTAGACCTAGGTATTGAAGAACAAGCTTTTCTCTAAGTTCAAGATGTTCAAACTCTCTGAAAAGATTTGGTTTTTGGCAGTAATGGAATGAATACAAACCGGGATTGTTCCTTGAAGCCTTCTTGTCAAAGTTGAAAAGTAGTCTTGGTCTGACTTCGTATAACATAGAGAGACGTTCTTGACAGGGTATCAAACTAAGGGCTTTCACCTTTGGTTTCTTGATCTTGATTTTGCGTGAAATCATTAGAGACACATGTGTGGGGTTCAATTGTTTTTTATCTTTGCTTAATGGATTCTTTTTACCACAAACACACTCTTGATTAGTTTTCAAACTGAATGTCCAATGTCACAACTTCATCTCATTTCACAAGGTATATTATGTGAAACTTTGATGAATTCAAGGAAAAGATTACCTATTGTTTAACTTTGGGGGTGGAATTGAGATGTAAACTCAAGTGTTTAGAAATCTATAAGGATATAATCCCAAGGGCAAGCAATAACACGAGAATTTGGTCAATGGTATTTTCCTCCTAAAGGGTTTGAAATCTTGAGGATCATGTTGAATGTTTGTTTGCAAATGTTTTTGAATAAAGCATTGTGTTTACAAGCAATGTAACATCCTAGCTCAATTGGTATGTTTTTCTTAGTGGGCTTGCCTCATGCCCTTCGTAGTAGAGGAGATGACTTTACATGCAACCAAGGATAAAATATAGAGGTATGTTAAGAATGAAATCTTAACCTCTATATTTCAACCAAGATCAGACATGGCAAATAACTTCTTGGAATCTAAGTTCCAATGCACCACTTTGATAAACTCGTTGGATGGACTGGTTGGCAACTACAAACAAGGTTCTTAATGACACAACATCGGGGACATGGCACCTTGCAAGCATCCAGCAAGCCACTAAAGGCTTTAATCAATCCTACTAGGGGCTCTTATATGTTTTACGGTAGTACCCCATTTTGAAAGACACTATACAACTAAGGCCTACATACCATGAGGACTCGACCGTTTAGTCTTATCCATTTGTATACCGGTCTGAATGAAAAACTGGTTGGAGTCACCTTCGATTTCTCCTTTCAGATGTGTCTCTTAGGTAGGCCCCTCTAAAGGTAAACAATAGCGAGCAAGCACATCCATAGTTTGATCAACCTTCATTTAGAAACAAAGGGATAACACACACGATATACCTAACTCACAGTCGCAAAGTATTTGGTTCAATCACAAACCCAAATCAAAGTGTGGAGGCAATCTTTTATGCAACTTAATGTCATCAAAAATAATTTTGGTTCTCAAGATCGTAATGAAGTGCGAGAGAAGTGCATATTCCTTTTTAGATGAGATTACTTTGAATAAGAGATTATGAAACACAAAAAAAACATGTTCATTTTAAGCCTCAAAGCAATGATGAATTTTTTTTAAAGCACCAAACAAAATATTAGTTAGCCTAAAACATAATATTAAGGCAGACGAAAAACCCTCCAAGCATTTTGAAATGTTCGTTTTAAAAACCAAAGGTGAGTTAGCATGAAACAGAAAATTAAAGTAGGTGACGGAAGCTCAAAGCATTTAAGAACGCTTTTAGGTTTCAATTTCGATGCTTGAATCTTTAATTCCCATTTCGCCTTCATTTTCCTCCAACTCCAATGCTTGATTTTTAACCTTCACCTTTTGTTTTTTCTTTATTTTCCTCACTATCACCTTTCTCGCTTTCCTTTGTTTTCACCTTCAAGAATGAAGTTATTAACTTTAATAAGAACCCTACTTTTCAAATATTTTAAAGTGAATCTTAACCATAAATGGATAATTTGTTAACAAAGTTCAAAATTCTTTCTTGCTAACAATTTAATCTCAACAATCTATTATTCCATCTTAATGATTAGATCCTTCGGGAAAAAGATTTATAAATTTGTTAGCAATGACTAATGGATTTATTGACAAACAAACTCTATTCAAATGGAAAGATCTTCTATAAATGCAAAAGACTTTGTACTTTGTACAACCAATCAATTACTAGGAATAGTAATATTAAATGTAGAGATAGGCATTTAATGACAACTTGCATTCAATAGTTGAATAAAGTATATTAAAAAAAAAAGATTTGTTGTTTATCAAAAGCAAGAACCAATATTTGCAAAAAGTAAATATTTTTCAGCGAAAAAAGGATATAATAATGCATGAATGTCTTTTCATCCTTGTGCTTGGTCTACTTAGCCATTATAGATTCTTCATTGTTGCATCCTATATTTTCCAATCATTCATCACAGATTCAAAAAATAGTCATAATGGAAGGAAGGTTACAATACTCAATGTTTGATCAAATATGTTTTTAGGGAATGCCATACAGATAAGTCACAAAGCACAAAGAAGGCACACAGATAAGTCACTAGAACTACTTGATAGCATACATGAAACAATATTTAATGATTCAAAACAACATTGAGATTTCCTCTACTTTCATTTTCTTAAGGGAATTATCAAATAGTTCACATATATCTCTATTTAAAAGCTAAAAAAAACATATATCTTCTAGCACCATTTGTATGGATTGTTCCTCCATTTCTGATTCCCACAATATTTTATGCTTGATCTTTCACATTCACTATAGGATTCCAATATGAAAGTGTGATGGTGTAAAAATGATCCTTCTTCTTTGTGACTCCTTACTCTAGCACAGCTGACATTATACAATTCACTATCAAACTCACAAAACATCAATGACCTCTAGAAAAAGGCGGTTCAAGGATTACAAATGGCTGTTCTGAGATTTTAAGACTACAGGGCATGGAAGTCGGTGTTGTCATAATAGTGGTTTACAATTCCTGAGAGGAACGAATTTTAGCTGAAATCACATATTTTTAGAAAATATAATGATTTAAGCCTTAAAAAGTTCTATTTTAAGGATTCCAATTGAAGAGGGTTTGATCAAATCACCTTAGATCAAACCCCTTGATAGAACTCCGCCAGTTTTAAAACCATACCTATAAATGTGTCTCCTTTACACCTATCAAAAATAAAAACACTTTTTGATTTAGCTTTGGGGGATCAAATGAATTCATTTAAAATTTATTTCAAATGATTATGGTATTCCTTAGAACAAGCTATCCAATGAATATAATTTTAATATGTTTTGGTTATGTATTTGTTTTTAAGTTTTATTAAACATAAGTTTTCATCGTGAAATGAATTTCTTTGTTCTTCACATGTGGAAAAATAGAATATTATCAAAAAAATTGAAAAATATGAGTGCACTAGATATTGAAGTCCTTGATCCAACAAAAAAAATAAATAAAATTTTGACATATACAAAAAAAGTTATGTTATATGGTCGCTATGTCTGAATTGTAATTGTTTGACTTTGAAACTTGATTAAGGAAAAAATATTCAATAAAAAACTATCTAACCAAGTGGAAGCACTAGATATCAAAGTTACAAATCTAAATTTGAAAGAATTAGAATTTTATCCTTCATGGAAAAAAGGTTATAATGTTATACGATGTGCGTCACTTTTTTAAAATGTTGTTTTCTGAAAAAAATTAATTTTGTGGGAGATGGAAAAAGAAAAATTTGATTCCAAAAATTTTGAAAAAAATATTTTTAGAATCTACAGACAAAATTTGATGAGACTCTAGTTTGCACTACATCTTCAAATTCCTCACATTTTAGCCACTATAGGTGCCCGAATGTGAAGATTAGGTTAAAATAATAATTTCAAACCAGTTTGACCAAAAATTATAAACCACTATTATGGGATCACACAAGTGCATCATATTTGATGAAGAACCAAAACAAATCGTAAGAAAAAAAAACTCTCAACCATTCAAGGAAACCAAGTAAGCTTCCTATCCAATGATTGTGGCAATGATGGAAAGACAAACGTAAAATATGCAGGCCGAGGCCTTCACAAAATATAAAGTGTGCATAATACATTTATTAAGGCTATCAGCTATTACTATGGCCTCTCACCGAGCCAAAATGGAACTCGATACACAACATCAAAAAGATTTGATTGAATCAAAATAAACAACAAGGTTGTATAGCCATATCTCAGGAATGCATCAGTTCCAATCAAAATTCCTCTAGAATGATGTTGCACATTACAATAATCAAGTCCACCAATAGCTTTGATTCCACGCTTTCCCCGTCCTTGACTGTAAAATCAGCACTACCTTTTCTTTGAGATGTGCGTCTTGGGAGCCCTAAGAAGGTGTTCGGGTTTGATCTATAGACAAAAATATTGAGTAGTTTGAGAATCCATGACTACAACATAAATACCATCAAGATGAGCTACATGTTGGCTTTTTGACAGTCTAGTAGGGAAGGGTTTCTAGCTCATGTGTTATGCACATCAATGGCTGCAAGATAGATTGGGTATTATTCCAAAAGAAACTAGCTAAAATAATAGATAAACTTACTATCCAGAACAAACTTTTCTTCCTTAGACTTCTTTTTCCCTAAAGAAGAAGATAGAATCTCAGATTACAAACTTTTTGAGACAAAAACCGTTGTACAGGAAACTCGATAATAAGAGAAAAATGTGAAAGTTAGATAACATGTAGCTCGCTATAATGATTACAATGGTATTAATTTACAACACAGAAACCTCTTTAGTAAATAATATTTTAAACAACCCTTCATTGAAATACATAAGCGTACGAAACCTACCATGTTTAAAGTCAAAAGGGCAAGCAAAATACAAAAGTAATCTAGGTTTATACACTCTCAGACAAATATTTCATGCCTCAAGAATTTCAGCAAGTTTGATTATTCCAATCCAAACAGACATTACCAAAACAAACGTAATGTCCTAAGGCAAGAGCTCGAATGAGAATAAGTAAAATGGAAACTAAACTGCTTTAGACAAAAATACCACAACAAAAAACAACAATATATTAGTAAGTCTAATAGCCTTTCTTTAAGATTCTTTAGATATACTTTCCTAGCCCTCCTTCTAGTGCCAGATGTGAGCACTTCTCAAATATGAAAACATTCTAAACTCCATAAAGAAGGTGAGTGCATACAAGTTTGCTAAATACTCCTATGAAATAATTAAAATGTTTTCTAAACATAATACCAAATCAAATTAGATTGAAAATCATGAAAGAAGCAACATAATTTTATACCTTATTCCATATTGATTGGTCCTATTGTAGCAAATAGCCCTTTCCCAACTTTTGCTCAAGCTCGGTGATAAATTGCAATGGTGAAGAATAAGATTACTTCTCAATCCAAGAGAGTAACCTTGCATAATAGTTGTAGATGAAATTGTGGAGGATGAAGCTTTCATTTATAGATTTTCTTGATGAGAGATTGGCCAATGAGATGAGGCCACTTGTCAACTTTTGATAGGTTGGAAGATGAGAACATTTTGGCCAATGCGCCAAAATTTTAAAATTGTTGAGTGGGGGGACATGTGAGAATTTAAAATTTTGAAAATGTTGAGTGGGGGATATGTGAGAATTTAAAATTCTGAGTGGGCACATGTCAGAATTTAAAATTTTGAATGGGGGACAAGTCAGAATTTAAAATTCTAAAAATGTTGAGTGGGGAATATTCCTCCAAGATTGCATGTTGAAAGAAAATAAGGATTTTAATAAATCAATAAATTGATTTATTTGTGCAAGTGGCTGATTAGGTTAATTTAATCAGGATTAGATTAGCCTAATGATGATTAGGATGTTTTGACCCCTTTTGACTTGAATTTTTGATTTATTTAAATCAGAAAAGGATGAAATATGCATTTCGAGATTTAATTAAATAAAGTTTGGTTTATTTAATTAAAGGTATTGATTTATTTAATTTTAAATTAATGACCTTAGGAGATGGAAACTAGTGAGATTACCTAATGAATGGACCTAATGCATGATGTCAATTTTGCATGTCTATAGTTTTCTACAAAAGATTCAACGATTTAACACAAAAAATTTTCTAAAACAAAACCCTCTTTCAAACATAAGTTCCATTAAAGAATGGCAGACATGATTTTCATTTTCTATTACAGAACTTTCAAAAACAAAAGAATTAATAAATTGAAAGAACCTGGAGTCCTTCGTTTGATGATCAATCCAAACATGGTTCCCCTTCTTGCTCTTTCAAAAATGAACTTCCTATGCAATTCCTTCTCAATTTCCTTTCAGCTAACTTCTGAATCAATTTTCTATCCTTTTCTTACACAACCATTTTTACAAAGAAGCACAAAAACCTATCTTTTTCTTTTTCAAACAAAAACTAGAAAACCCTTCTCTCTATAAAAACTTCCTCACAATAAAAATAAAATAAAAGATAAAGCTCTTTTTCTTTTTCCTCAAAAACCCAAAACATTCATTAGTTCTTTTTCTTGCTTTTAAAAGTTCACACTTATCTCACAGATTTTATATAAAAATTCATTATTTTCACATGATATTATCCTCACAAGATATTCTCTTCTAAATTTCTAATTTTAACATCTGGAAAAAGATAATATATAATTATGACCATCATTATTTATTTAAATTCATTACTGACACTTTTAAGTTACAATATTTAAATTCCAAATTACAATTACTTACAATTAATCATATCCATGAAATATCATTAAATTATCCCACATAAAATAAAGATAAATTAAATGACAACTAACCATAATTCAAATAAATATACAACAAAAACCAAAATAGAGACAAGGACAGATCCAAAACCCTGACACAACAAGACTCACAAAGAGGTGATGGACTTGGGATGGGGACATTTCCTTATCAACTCCCTTTTTCAACATCATACCCATTGGTTTAATTTAACGATGGCCCTATCCTGTCAAAGTAGGTGGAATCGATACTTTTATTCCTACAATTCCTACATACAAATAAATGTCAAGTAACATGTAAATCTCCATTGCAGACACACCGTGAAAGGAAATTGAAGGGTAGTAGGGCGCTCGTAAGTGAGTGATGCTACTTTGTCCTTTCACAAAGAATCACCAACCACACATCAGAAAACATAGCATCATAGAATCACAACATCACCACATATATTATTAAGGAAAAAAATTGCATAGCCAAATAATCTAACCACCACATAATGTATCATAAATCATCATACTAATGTCAAGTGCAGCAAACCAACCAAACTATGAATCCACACACAACTAAGTCGGTGAATTAATCACCATCCCAAACTAGTAACAAACCAACACATAAGAGTATCAAAGAGTATCAAAGAGTATCAACAACATGGGGGTATTACATCCTCCCCCCCAGAACATGGCTTAATCCTGGAAGCTAGTAAATAAATATGGGTAAGCTTCTCTAATATGGGACGCATCCTCCCATGTTGCCGAAGTCTTGTCATTCGGGTCCGACTGAACCCACAGCTGATCAATATCTCTACCCCTGAGGGCGAGTCTTTGATGCTACAACACGGCCATGGGCTCGAGAGCTAGCTACCTATCCTCGACCTGTAGAGCATTCCAATCAAGTACATGAGTAACATCAGGATAATAGGGTCTACGGACTAAAACATGAAAAACATCATGAATCTATGACAGAGTAGGTGGCAAGGCTAGGTGGTAGGAAATAGGTCCAATCCTTTCTAACACCTCAAATGGCCCTACAAAGCGGGGTGCAAGCCTAGAACCATTTCCATAACGAATAGGGCTCTTCTACGGATGTACTCAAAGAAACACCTAATCACCAACTGCAAACTGTTGATCAACTCTATGTGCATCAACATACTTCTTCTGTCTATCCTGATTTGCAATAAGATGCTCTCGGATGCGAGTTACCTGTTGTTCCATATCTCAAAGAATTTTGGGTCCAAGGAGAACCCTATGCTCTAATTGATCCCAACTCAAAGGGGTATGAAAAGGATGACCATATAAAGCCTGAAAAGGAGCCATACCAATCGAACTATGGCAACCATTGTTATAGGAAAACTTGACTAAGTGCATATAATCGTCCCAACGTGATTGTTGGTCCATGACATACATGCGAAGCATATCCTCCAGCACCTGATTGGCTCTCTCAGTATGACCATCTGTCTTAGGATGGTAGGAAGAACTAAAGTTTAATTGAGTCCCTAAGGACCACTGCAAAGATGTCTAGAATGCGGATGTGAATACCGGATCTCTATCATAAATGATTCTTCACGGTATCCCATGTAATTGAAAAATGTCTTCCATGAACACCCTGGCCACCACAAAAGTAGTATAGGAAGATCAAATAGGAGAGAAATGGGCTACATTGGTCAGTCTATCCATAGTGACCATGATAGTGTCGTTTTGCCTAGAAGAAATAGGAAAGCTGACAATGAAATCCATAGAGATAATGTCCCACTTCCATTCTGGAACAAGATGATGCTACAAAAAACTTGTTGGATGATGATGCTCAGCTTTAAACCTCTAACATTCTACACATCTAGCCACAAAATCAGCAATATCACACTTCAATCCTGCCCAAAAATATAGTGAGCGCAAGTCCGCATACATTTTATTAACTCCAGGATGTGTCAAGTAAGGTGCCCGATGGGCTTCAACCAAGATTATGGTGCAAAGACCCTCTATAGGAGGTACATACATTCAGCCCACATAACACAAGACACCATCAAAATCTAATGAGTATCCAACAAATTTTCCCTCTAGAGTTCTGCTCGACTCGATTTCAAATTACCCCTCTTGATACCAATTGTCTAAGGAGAGAGCATTGAGGATCTGACTCATCAAATCAACCTCAAGAGCCACTACAGAAATATCTTGTCTACACCGGCTCAAGGAATTTGCCACCAAATTCTCTTTGCCCTAGATATACTTCACTTCAAAATCATATTTGCACAAGAATTCCATCCACCTTCTTTATCTTACATTCAGGTTCTGTTGAGTGAAAATGTATTGCAAACTACGATGATCTATATGCAACTTGAACCAATGACCTAAAAGGAAATGTCTCCATCTTACCAGAGCATGAACCACAATGGTTAACTCAAGATCATGTGTGGGGTAGTTTAGTTCATAATAATTACGTTTTTGGGATTTGTACGCAATCACTCACCCTTCTTGCATTAAAATGGCCCTTAAGCCTTCCAAGGAAGCATCTATACATATAACAAACTCCCCCATAGGATCCAGTACTACCAAAATTGGGGCATTGGTAAGCTTTTCCTTAAGAGACTGAAATGCTAAGTGACATTGATCTGACCAAAGAAATTTCTTCCCCTTCCTCTGAAGAGAGGTGATAGGATTTACAATCCTTGAAAAGCCTTGGATGAACCGTCGATAATAGCCTACAAGTCTAATGAAACTGTGAATTTCTGAGACATTCATGGATGTTGGCCAATCCATAATAGCCTAAATCTTCATAGGATCCACAAAAGTTCCCTCACCTGAAATGACATGACCCAAATATTGATCTTCAGTCTTATAGAATTCACACTTTTCCAGGTTGGAATACAGCTGGTTGTCCCTTAAGAACTATAGCAGTTGTCTCAGATGTTCCTCATGTTCCTCCATAGATTTGGAATAAATTGAAATATCATCAACAAACACAAGGATGAATCTATTCAAATACATTCAGAACACCCCATTCATTAAGCTCATAAAGACTAAAGGTGCATTTGTCAACTCAAACATCACAGTGAACTTGTAATGTCTGTATCGAGTACGAAATGATGTTTTATGAATATCTAGTTCTACAATCCACAATTGATGATACCCTAATTTGAGATCAATATTAGAAAATATCTTCGCTCCTTTTATCTGATCGAAAGGATCATCAATTCTAGGCAGGGGATATTAGTTCTTTACCATTACTTTTTTCAACTTCCTATAGTCAATACACAGATGGAGAGAACTATTCATCTTCTTTACGAATATTACAGGTGCTCCCCAAGTGGAAATACTTGGGTGAATAAACCCCTTAGCCAACAGCTCGTTCAATTGTAGATGGAGTTCTTGAAGCTTCGGTGTTGTCATCTGGTATGGAGCTCGAGATATAGGTTCAACTCTAGGTACCAAATCAATCCTGAAATCTACATCTTGCTTTGACCACATACATGGTATTTTGCTTGAAAAAACATCATAAAACCCCTTAAGGAGAGGGTAATCATCCAATGACACCCCTCGACTATCCTTTGAATCAAGATCACTCATTGCAACTGCAAAAAGCTGGCATCCCTGTTGGAAAAACCTCTTAAGTTGCATGGTAGAGATCATTTGTAATGAAATGAGCCTTTGAATACTCACAATCTCCACCTCCTTTCCAAAATCATTGACGCACTGCACTACTTTACGACGACAGTCTATCATGGCACAATGTACACTCAACCAATCCATTCCCAAGATGACATCATATGAGCCAAGTGGTAGGATCCAAAGATTCACCTTAGTTGTCAATGCCCCTATATCTAGACTACAACCCTAAACAAGATTCTCTACAACAACCTTTGACCCTAAGGCTAATTCAACCTGCCATATTATGCCCTGCCTAGATGCCACCAATCTACATCGCTCTACTACTAAAGGAGATATTAAAGAGTCAGATGCACCAGAATCAAAGAGTATGGAAATACTAGTGTCATGCAACACACCTGATGTCTTGATTGCAGTGCCCTGATATTTTTCTTAATGATTATCCACTACCGTAAATACTTGATGTTGTCTACCTGCATCACTCACTGTCACCTCAGAAGCAACTGGTCTTTGGCTAAAACCTGAAGTACTCCTTTGTGGACACTGCCTGGCAATATGTCCCTACTTCCCACATGAGAAATAGCCTATGCCTCATCCAAATCATCTGACACTAGACAGTGCACTCGACTACTAAAAACTTCCTTGTGAAGATGTCGACTATGTCCTTTGTGTAGGCTACACAAAATGATTAGGTCTATTACACTCCCAACTTTGGTTCTTCTTGTTCTAAGATCTATCAACCTGCTGAGACTGTGGTTTGTTTTGTTTGGGCTGTGACTGTTGTTGCTGCTACTGACCACCCTTAGAGGGTGCTTAAAAATTCTTGGAAGACCCTGCAACTTGAGGTTGTCCACCTCTAGAACAAAAACCTGATGCTGGAACACTACCAATCTGAACTCATGTGTATCCTCCCAATGCCATTGCCAAATTTTCTTCTACTAGTTGAGCCTTCTCAACCACTACCTCCATTTTTTTCAGCTCGAAGACTCTAACTCCACCACTGATTCAAGAGTTTAAGCCCAAAAAATGTTGAACCAACATTCCCTCATCATGGTTGATTTCTACATATTGCTTCAATTCATAGAATTGCCACTCATATTGTTCAACGAACATTGACATCTGCTTAAGGTCATGAAGCTCATCTTCCCTGCATTGCCTCTAATGATCTAAAAGGAAGCGAGCCCTAAACCTCACCAAAAAGAACTCCCATGTGACCATGTTGATATCCAAATGTAACTTTTGCTCTTCCAGCTAACACCAAGTGGACGTGAAACCTCTTAGATGCATGACTCCACACCAAGCTTTGGTATTGCTACCATAGGGGTGTATCGTGAAGCACTAATCCAAATCAATTAACCATGTTTCTGCTTCCAGACCTCCTCCAGAACCATCAAATGTAGGCAGGTGTGCTCTCATCAAATCTCTCATATGACTAGCTACCACTACATCCTGATCTGATGTTACTTCCATTCACTTTAGTGACCTTTCCCTTTCTCTCTCGACCCACTGCTCCTCCTCAAGCCTGGGTCCCAACCGATCAAGAATCTCCCCCAGAAGGTGCTACAACTATCCTTCTAAACTAGGTTGTTTCAGTTTCATACCACCACCTAATGGATTATGTTGAGGACTCTGTCATTCCTCCTACTTTGAACTATGGGAAATCAGTGGTGATGGAATTTTGTAGTTGGATTTACGACCACCACCTTGGCCTCTTCCTTGGCCATGACCTCTACCTTGAGGCATGATCCTACACAACACTTAGAGTTATATAAGATCAAGAGTTAATGCAAAGGTTTCCTAATGGACACAAAAAATTGAGAGAACCCAACATTAGCAACCTTGGCTTTGATACCAAGTTGTAACACCACATCGTGCAAACCCCAAAGGAAAAAGTAAAAATGCAACAATTTTTTTTTAAAGAACATAAGGAATGTACTTAGGTATTCCAACATAACAATTTTCTAAGTTGCACAACTAAATCCCTTGGGGTACATGAGGTGACATTACCAAACTAACCCATAACAAAGTTAATAGACTAAACATAAAATATTCAATTAAGTATCCATTCATTCAAATATCACCATTTAAAACATCCATTAATGATAACCACATTAATAAGAGTAATCCATATAAAATCATACATGAAAATCACAAATAAATTAATCATGAAGATATTAAGTATATATATTTCCACAGATATAACATAATATTAATAGTATTTACAAATGAGAGTTCATGAATGATTACATGGTATGATAATACATCTCAATGAACACATATACAAATTACATCAAAGTCTTCCCAATGCACATCGGAATTAGACATCCATAAATGAAATACATCTATAATACAAATATACATCTGGTAACATATGAATCTTGGATCAACAACATCTGCAAAACCCTGCACTGAATGGTACAACTGCATTCAAAGGGGACCCAATGGGGTACGTAGCACATTCCACACAACCACCCCCATGCTAGGAGTAAACAAGGAAAGATCCCCGACCAAGCACATCCAATTAGTAACACAAGACAAACTCTAGACAAGATAACCTAATATCAAAAGACCACTCAGAAAACTAAACAACAAAAAATCACAAAAACATAGCAATAGACCACTTAGAAAACTAAACTATGATAAATAATCAAAACATAACAATAGAACACTTCTAGAGGGCTTCAATAAAAACAACTCAAAAGGAATGCTAGGGGAGAGTTTCATTGCATGGCTTCACATGGACTATCCAGACAACCTATCAAAAGGTGTCGCCTCCATCTATGGTTCTCCTGATAGTCTATCTCAAGGCTTTGCTCCATACGGTTACTCATATGGAATTGTTAACCTCTCGTAAGGATGAGGCAACAATCATGGCAACCACGACCTTCTCTTCCCACCTTTAGTTTATGATAGCACTAATAGGTGAATGAGGCATCCATAGTTATCTTGATTATTTTTTAACTACCCAACCACTAATTAATTGCTTAGGTTATCATTGATTAATCTAACTCTATGTGCGCTGGCCCCCACTTAGAGCCACTCTCCCTTGACACCCAAAACATAAAATATAAAACCAAGGGATTGTAGCAACAAAAACACTAAACCAACAAATGGAACATCCATGAGGCATAACCATCTTGCCAAAATCATATGAAACACATCAATAAAATGGTACAATCCATGTGCAAGTCAAAACACAACCATAGCCAAAATAGAGGCCAAAAATCAGAATACGAGATCAAATATAAACATCAGTATCCCCAACTCTGGAAGTCCCTAATCAATGACTTAAACTCCTATAGGAGGATTAACTAACTCGAGGATTTTTCCACTTGACACAAATACAATAATTAGAAAACCACAATAGACTCAACGAATAATCTCGAGAATAACCAATTACGTAAAAGAACACCATAAAAGTTATTTCAAAACACAATAATTTCACCAAATAAATAATTTAAATTCTCAAGAATATTCAATTTAATTTAAGTCACAAAGCTTAATTCTAATTTACTCAATTACACTATGACATTTGCAAATTTACTTCATTATTCCATAATCCCAACATATTTAAATATCTATATATATATATATGCATATACACACTTTTATGCATATATACATATATACGTATATATATATATATAACATATATATAACATATATTAAATTCATGCATTTAAAACATATTATAAAAATTTCCTTTATTTTACAATGTAATTTACAACTATATAAAAATATATAAATATATACACATATATATATGTCTATATATATATATCACGTATATCATAAAAATTGAAAATATGATCAAATAATTTTTATTTTTTTTAAATTAATAGAAAATAACCTTAGTGGAGGTACTGTGTACCTCCCAGTGGGGAGGCTGCAACCCCGACTAGGCTGCGACTAGCAGCCTTGGCTGTTGTGCACAGCTTGTGGTCGCTGCACACAACCGTCCACTAGGCATGGGGTGGTACGACTTCAATTGACCCCTCCACCCCATACATAAATACATTTTTTTAATTATATTTTATTTCTTTTAAATTACGCGGCACAAAAAATAGAACAAATACTTATATTTTATTTTTATATTTCATCTTATTTTATTTTCACATACAAAACATTGAACGCCAAAAATGTATATGAAATTTTTAAAAGAAAAAAAAACATCATATAAGAATATGTATATATTTATATACATATATATACATACATATATATATATATATATGTATGTATATATACATATATATATATACATATATATGTGTGTGTATATATATATATATATATTCCCACAATATAAAATAAATGATATGAACAATAGTCTTGTTTTTCTCCAGAGACAATTAAAATAAGTTTGGGCATAGAAATTCAATCCCCTTAATAAATTTGATTTTCTTTCAACTCAAGAATTTTAACTGCTAGATTTATTGAATAAATTCATAAGATTTCACAATAGTTTTCTACAAAAGATTCAAAGATTTAACACAACAATTTTTCTAAAACAAAACCCTCTCTCAAACATAAGTTCCAATTGAAAGAATGGCTAACATGATTTTCGTTTTCAATTACAGAACTTTCAAAAACCAAGAATTAATAAATTCAAAGAACCTGGAGTCCTTCATTTGATGACGAATCCAAACATGGTTCCCCTTCTTCCTCTTTCAAAAATGAACTTCCTATGCAGTTCCTTCTCAATTTCCTTTCAGCTAACTTCTTGATCAATTTTCTATCCTTTTCTTACAGAACCATTTTTACAAAGAAGCATAAAAACCTATCTTTTTTTGCTTTAGACAAAAAACAAAAAACCCTTCTCTCTATAAAAACTTCCTCACAATAAAATAAATAAAAATAAATCAAGATCTTTTTCTTTTTCCTAAAAAATCAAAAACATTCATTGGTTCTTTTTCTTGCTTTTAAAAGCTCACACTTATCTCACAAATTTTATTTAAAAGTTCATTATTTTCACATGATATTACATTCACAAGATATTATCATCTGATTTTCTAATTTTAATATTTGGAAAAAGATAATATATAATTATCACTATCATTATTTATTTAAATTAATTACTTACACTTTTAATTAATTAAATAAATTTTAATTTATAATATTTAAATTCCAAATTACAATTACTCACAATTAATCATATCCACGAAATATCATTAATTTATCCCACATAAAATAAAGATAAATTAAATGACAACTAACCATAATTAAGATAAATAGACAACAACAACCAAAATAGAGACAAGGAAAGAGCCAAAACCATGACATAGCAAGACTGACAATGAGCTGATGGACTTGGGACGAGGACATTTCCTTATCAACTCCCTTTATCAACATCATACCCGTTGGGTTAATTTAATGCTCACCCTATCCTACCAAAGCAGGTGGAATTGAGACTTTTATTCCTACAATTCCTGCATACAAACAAATTTCAAGCAACATGTAAATCTCCATTGCAAACACATCATGAAAGGAAATCACGGGGTAGTAGGGTGCTCACAAGCGACTGATGCTACTCTGTCCTTTTGCCAAGACTCACCAACCACACATCAGAAAACATAGCATCATAGAATCACAATATCACCACATGTATTATTAAGGAAAACAATAGCATAACCAAATAATCTAACCACCACATAATGTATCATAAATCATCATAATAATGTCAGGTGTAGCAAACCAACGAAACTATGAATCCACACACAACTAATTCGGTGAACTAATCACCATCCCAAGCTAGTAACAAACCAACACATAAGTGTATCAAAGAGTATCAACAACATGGGGGTATTACATGCAATGGGTAGATCAACACTGTAGACATGCAAAATTAACATTATGAATCTACTCATTGAATCAAATATAGCAAATCCATTCACTAGGTAAATCAAGACTATTAAATAAATCAACTTGTCTCACATCAACCTTTAATTAAATAAATCAGGCATTCATTTAATCAAATCCAAGTGCATCTTCCATCCTTCTTGATTTAAATAAATCAAATATTCAAGTCAAATAGTTCAAACATCCTAATCATCATTAAACTAATCTAACCATGATTAAATGCTAATCCTAACCACTCGCATTCTCTAGATTTTGCCACTTGCACCAATAAATACATTTATTGATTTATTTAAATCAGCATTTTCACTCAACATGGCATCCATGAGGAATATTCCATCAGGTTTGAATTCAAAGGCAAGTTGAAATTTACATCCAACAAGTCATTTATGAGCTCTTGCATGGCTCTTACATGTCCCCTTCCAAAGGTCAAACTCAACATTCATTGCACAAATTTAAATTTGAAACTCCCTCTCATGGGCACACTTCCCAAATCTTGCACAACCTTCAGCCTATCACAACTTAACAAGTTGCCTTTCATTGGTCTACATTTAGTCCCACATCCTCCATGTTTGGTACTCTTATCATTTGAAAATCTACAAATAGAGGCATCATTCTTCAAGCAAATCCAACACAATCTCATATAAGGTTACTCTCTTCAATGGAGAGCCAATCTTTCCCATCTTATCATCATCTTCATAGCATCTTAACATCAAGCTTAAGCAAGGATTGGGAAAGGGCTATTTTCTACAATAGCACTAATCCACTATGAAATAAATTTTTGATTATGTTTTTATATGCTTACATTTCACTATCTTTGTTTTATTTCCTCAAGTTTGCATATTTTATCATAGTCAAGTATTTCATAGGGATGTTAAATCTAATGTTTTTCAAATGACTAAAATGATGATATTATGTTAAGATTGTTAACATTTGCAGATTTGATGTCCACATTTTGGCACTAGAAGGAGGGCACTCTATTTGGATTTAAAATGGAGTAATCATGGTTATTTTGTTTCTTTTCATTTCTATTTCTTTTAAATCAAATATGCTTGAAAGCTTCAAAATAATCTAGACTTGATGTATGAATGTCATACAAAGACACTTTTTTATGCTTAAGTTTGTTAGGAAGGCTTCAAAATGCACAGTGGAGTTGTCTTTATCTACTATGTTTGTTGATAGCTTAGTTTATCTGGTGGAGTTTCTCTTATTGATCTTTTCACCTGTTAAATAACTCATGCTGGTAGCGGCAGAGCCATTCAACCTTTGATTGTCTCCCCTTTACTCTAATCAATTTGGAAATGTTTACTCTGTAGTCGCTATAGATTAATTCAAAAAATTTGCTTCAAATTTGTATAAAGTAGGGCATATATAGATTATCCTCGATTTAGCTAGAATATTTGTTATATATAGAGGTATGTCATTATCTAGATCCCTGAGAATGCTCATACTATCTTTTTTTTTCTTTTGGTAGTTGTATTCTGTACAGCTATAGAGGATGTTTCTCTTTTTTTGGATTACACTTATCTCTTTTCCATCTGAATTACCTAAATAATTCCAGTAAAGAGTACATGTTTGGTAATCTCTTAAAGCATCTTAATTTCAGGAGAATCCATGATGAAATCAATTAAGCATAGATAGGCGAAGGAAACACGGGATAGAGAAGAGCCTCCTGTGATAAGGATGTCAAATGGTATGTACTCAACAATGGAAAAAACAAGTTGTAAGTCATTATGGGACAAACAAAAGTTGGTGCCTGTAGTTGTGTTTCTGGTTGTCACTAATATTTACACTTGTTAACACTCATTTTTTGTATATTTATTGGTGCCTTCTCCGTAAATCCATGTTGTGCATATCACACCATCATTGCATTCCATGAGACTGCAGTTCTTATGCATTTAAGAAATTAGCTGGCCTTCATTGAAACCACAGTTTCTCTTTGAAGCATTCTGTCAAGCAGTTCACATGCCTGACTTTGCATCATATCATAGCCACCAATAGCATTTCCTTGAAAGTTTTCAAAGCTTATTTAACTACTGAGGCAACCTCCAATCAACGCATTTCTTTAAGGCTTTTTGTCAAGCAGTTTGCGTGCCTTGTCTAATATTTTGCATTTTGCATACTTGTCTACCCAAAATTTTCAGTTATATTATTTCCATAAATTCATCCTATGCTTATACTGTATTTACCATGCACCATGAGACCACGTCTTTAAGGCATTTTGTTAAACAGTTCACGTGGCTTCACTTTCTGTCACATAATTTTACAAATGCAACTGGCGCTACCCAATGGAACAGTACATTATCATTGCAAGTTTGTCTTATTATTATTTTGAATTGTTGTCTTCATTCTGTCATATCTAAATGATTTATTTCAAATCAGGCATAACATAGCAATAAAGCAGGAACAGTAACAATAAATAAACAAAACTGCGCGGAACACACAAAGGAGATTACCTGTGTATGCACTATAAATAACCCAAAAAGAGTTTCTTTCAATCAAACATCCAAGTTACCTGTCTATATCATTACTAGCATCGTATCACTCTTTTTTTTTAGCATAGGGAATGAAAAATATTTATCTATGTCCGTAATATACTTTAGACTTTACTGACCCTGTCTTATCCAGAAACTTTACGCCCCTTGTCTTGTCCATATTTTGAGAAGTCTGAAAATACAGTTGGTTGTGATTTTAAAATGATTTATTATTTAGATTGATTGCTACAGAATGAGCATGTATGAATTGATATATGAGTAAGTGATGAGACTCCTTGATGCAAGTTCATTGTGCTTTCTGACATTTCAATTAATGGCTACATGTTTGAATTTCTCTGTGGGGGGAAGTTTCGTTTGATAGGATAGCGCTATACGATGAGTAGTTGTGTACATGAAATCCTACAGGGTAGATGATTTGACTAATGGAAGGCTTTTATTGTGCTTGAGGCGTGGTTAGCTAAAGAAAAAGAAAAGGGGGGCGTACATGTGCACAATAATTCATTGTTCATCTACTAGCAATCACTTTGAGAGTTCGCATATATCTTTGTAGATCTCATCATTAATATTGTTGTCTTACTTCCCTGCACCCACTAGCAAAGAAAGGACAACATACTTAGAAAGTGAATTATGTTTTAATTCTACATCTTGCACAGGATTGGAATTCAAATATACCTTTATTTAAGGAATTGTATTGTGATTTTCTAAATGCTAAATATTTCAACTGATTCCTTGAAAGAAATCTCATTTCTAAAAGTTAACTTTGTATTATTCATAAGGTTTGGCATCAAGAAAGAAACAATGGTTTTGAGCAAGCATTGGAATCTAGTAAACACAAAAACAAGATTGGAGTTGGAAAATTGAGCTGGAACTTGAATGAAAAGCATTTCTTAATGCTTATTAGAGCCTAGAGCTGCCTTTTACCACTTTAATTTTTGGTTTTAAGTCATCTAGGTCATTTTATTTTTCTTTATTTTTTTTTTTTTTCAAAGTTGTATTAAAATTGAACATTAGAAACTGACTAATCCTTTACTTTTGGACTAAAATTGAACAAATCAACTTCACATTTAGCTTGGTGCTTTGAAATTTTAAAATGAACATGTGGCTTTTATGCAAAGTAATATCATCAAAAGACATATGCACTTCTCTTGTGCTTCACGGCAATCTTGAGAATCAAAAGTCCTTTTTTGATGACATTAAGTTTCATAAAAGATTTCCTCCACACTTTAGTTTGGGAACTAAAATTGAAAAAAACACTTTGCGAGTGTGAGTTAGGTATATTGTGTGTGTTCTCCCTTTGTTTTTAAACGAAGGTTGATCGAACTATGGATGTGCTTGCTCGCTATTGTTTACCTTTAGAGGGGATTTCCTAAGAGACACATCCGAAAGGAGAACTCGAAGGCGACTCCAACCAGTTTTTCATTCTTGCTAATATAAAAATGGATAAGACTAAACTATCAAGTCCTAATGGTATGTAGGCCTTAGCCGTATAATGTCTTTCAGAATAGGGTACTACCATAAAACATATAAGATCCCCTAGTAGGATTGATTAAAGCCTTTAGTGGCTTGCTGGACGCTCGCAAGGTGCCATGTCCCCAATGTTGTGTCATTAAGAACCTTGTTTGTAGAATCCAACTAATCCATCCAACGATTTTATCAAAGTGGTGCATTGGAACTTAGATTCCAAGAAGTTACTTGCCATGTCTGATCTTGGTTAGAATATAGAGGTTAAGACTTCATTCTTAACATACCTTTATAATTTTCCGTGGTTGCATGTAAAATCATCTCTTCTACTATGAAGGGCATGAGGCAAGCCCACTAAGAAAAACTTACCAATTGAGCTAGGATGTTATATTGCTTGTGAGTCAGTTTGAAAACACAATGCTTTAATCAAAAACATCGAAACCAACATTCAACAAATCATCAAAATTGCAAACCCTTTAGGGAAGGAAAACATCCTTGAACAAATTCACATGTCGTTGCTTTCCATTGGGATTTGTATCCTTAGAGGCATCTAAACATTTGGATTCCATCTCAATTTGCTTCTACTAAAGTCAATGTTAGGTAACCTTTTCCTTGATTTCCTCGATTTCTGCATAATGCACTTTGTGGGATGAAAGGGAATTAGGACATTGGACATTCAATTGAAAACCTAATCAAGAGTGTGTTTGTAGTAAAAAGAATCCATTAAGCAAAGATTAAGTCAATTGGACCCCACACATGTGCTTAGCATCTTTTAATCATATGGTTTTCATGAAAACATTGGTCTTTTGATTTTGAATTACTCTTAGAGAAAGGCATGTTCTTCACTATCTTGGCCTAGTAAACAGGTCCTTCCTAGGTTCATTTAGGAGCAACTCAAACACTTCATCCATCCAAAAATTTATCATCTTCATCCCACAAATAAATTTAGAGCTTTTGGAAACATCATTCTAGACTTAGGTAAGTCATCAAATCAAAATCACCTCATTTAGTTAGATGAATGGGAATGCATCCTTTCTCATACATTTAATTGAATTAGCAATCCTTTGAACAAGTTCATCATAAGATAACATCTTACATCTTAGGGTTTACAAGTTCATTATCCAATTAAGACAATCAAAATCAAACCCTAAGTCTAGCATTGATCCAAAGTTCCTAAACATTCAACACTCATATCATTCACCCATTTTCATCCTCCATCTCATCATTGGTCCTAAACACCTTAGAGGTCACTTTTGCAACAAGGTCAAAACACAAGATTAACATGGAATATAAACTGTATCCATACATCATGAGTAATCCAAATCAATTGAACTTTCAAATCCTTACAATGCCGACTGATTATCAAAACTCACACTTATACAATCCATACATGGGATCATTACCTTCTACAAATGTCAATGGTACAACAAGTGTGAGTATGCCCAAATCAAAAATTGGAACACATTTCCCAATGGTAGATCTAAATCCAAATCTACAAGTGTGTCAACCAAACAATCAATGCATGAGCCTTCAAACGAATAACATCATCCCACCAAATCCATACATGCCAAATAAGAATGTACCAAGTACAAGTTTTCCAAACATGAATCTGACAAACTTTGGGATAGATATGTTTGCAAATCACGCAAATGTTGTTCAAAGTCCAAACAAGATGTTAACGACTCCAAGACAAGGTAACACCATACAAAATCAAAGTTACCTAAATCAAGACAATGTTCAATTTCAGCCTATCATGCCAAATCTAAACATCATCCCAAGTCAGAACATTGTCCAAAATCAAACACAAGTACACACTCCAAATCTGATTAAAAACAAGCCAAACCAACTTTATCAAGGGATTCAAGATAGAAATCAAGAACAAATTTTGCTAGATCAAATTGCTTCACTTACCAAAATAGTTGAGTCATTACACCAAGAGACATCTCCACCACCATTACCCATATCAACATAATTCATTGGTTTAGGGATTCCCCCTTTACCTAGCACCAATCACTCCATCCAAATAAGTCCCCCTAACACCAATCAAGCCATCACATCAAATCTTTTGAATATTCCATTGACATCGCACCAACAGATGGTATCTAATCCAATGACAACATCAATCATGAAAAATCAAAATATGGTCTCCCAAGGGCCTATCACCTAGGTCATTCCAACTATTCTTATCACTTCAATCACTCCAAACACCACTATCATCCCCATCACATCTGAAACCATCACTACCATGATTGCTCCAAGTGTATCTCAACCACTTATCACTACAGCCAACACAATTCTGAATACACCACCGCTACCACCAAAACCAAGTGCAATAAGTCAGTATCGTAACATCTCACTAAAAGTACATCAAGCCTACCAACAAGCGCTTCAACAATATCAGGTGGCTCCACAAGCCACTCAAGCTACCCAAGCTTCCCAAGCCTCTCAAGCTACCCAAAAAACATAAGCACAAACACGAAAAATGATAACCATTGGCAACAATGATCAAAATCTATCAATCAATGAGCACCTTGAAGCTATGTCTACTTCATCCAATGATCAAATCAACATAGGTCAAGAGTCACTTTTCAATCATGATCAAAATCCACCAACCAACAATGATCCAATTCAAGAAATGTCAACATTGTTTGACCCTATGGTTGAAGACATTGGAAATCCCTTCATCACAATTGTTGAAAACAATGATCAAGATCTCTCCATCGACAAACACTTTGAAGATGTTTCCACCCCATCTGATGATCAACTCACCATACATCAAGAGCCACTTTTTAGTGATCTCTTTCAAGGAGTGTTAGGGTTATTTGATCCTATTGACATAATGCAGAATCCATTGACCTATTATCATGTTGAAAATGTCTCTACATCTCTTCATGAGTTAGAGGACATATCTCAAGAATTTATCCCAAAGTAAGATCAACATCTTTCACCAAAGTCTACCAGTGGTCCTTTCCAAGACATGTTGACCCCCTTTGACCTCATGGTTACAGATACTAAAGGAACCTTGAACTTGACACTTGAGGATATTGAACCACTTACCATGTCTAATAAAAACATCCAAGAACCCTTTGTAAGTGATCCATCCTTTGAAACTGATCCATGTCAAGAACCTTATCCAAAGCATGTCGAAAGCAACTCCGATATCATTCAAGATCAAGAATTTGTATCTACAAGATATTACAATGATCTAACGGACACTCTCCTATCTATGCAAGATGATCATATCCATGTAGCACATACTCCTTCATCTACCCATGAGATACTTTCTTTGGATGGAAACATAGATGATCGTCATTCAGAACAGGATCCCTTTATTTCAGACATTGTTACACAAAAAGAGAGATTATTAATTCCTACAGTCAAACTGAGTTATCAACATCAGGATCAGATATATCCCAAATTTAGACTGAGGACATCAGGTATGCGGATATCCAACATTATCCACTCAAGGAAGAAAATCAGATAGAACAATATAATCCAGAGTTAGCAGAGTGGAAAATTGAAATAATGTCATCTACAGTGGTCACTTATCAGAGTATGTTTACCGAACAAGACATCTCAGAATAGGAATAATCAAAGCATGAAGGTACTACTTCCCCCATACTAGGGGAAAATTCATCTCAAGGAAACGTCAACATAGGGAGCATGAAGAGTCCTTATGATGAAACTGATGCCAGTACTACAACTAGTCACGTCATGAATCTTCATCCACCCATCACCCCATCCACAAATTGGGACCAACATTAAAAGGAAGATTTGAATCAAAGTACGAAGAATGTTATCAAAGCAAAAGAAGTTGAGAAGCATAATGGACAAATAAAATACAAGTGGATACCAAAGAATACAAAGAAAGTTCATCCCTATCAAACTCCATCAGTCAAAGAAATAATGGGGCAAAATAAAAAAGGGAAAAGTATCCATCAAAGATGTCCACAAAAGAAAAAGCATGCTTTTCAAGTGACATGCAAAGTGTATCAAGCAGTTGGTCCTAATTCCATGCACACTTCTGTATCCACCCATCATTTCTCATCTTCCCAAGTTTGGAGAGTCAAAGGTTCCAAACTGTCAACCAATCCATCTCTTATCCCTAAACACACTCCATCCATACCTCCTCGCATGATATTCGATTCTCACATTGACCATGTATTGGCAATGACCCTTCATCATAAGGATTCAGAAGGCACTTTATCGCGATGCATGCACAGAGACAAAGTTAACTCTAGTATCAACAAAGCAGATCAAGAATCCAAAAAGTTGCATTCAAATGCACGTATCTTAGCAAAGTAACTTCTTCAAGTAGGATACCGATGGCACATTATGACAAAAGCATCTACATCAACACTACTAGGTGGGTCAACATGAATGTTTCGGAAAAAACCAAAAAAATCAAAAAAGCAAAAAAATCCAAAAAAATTAGAAAAAGGATTGAAAATAGTAAAGAGAAAAAAAACATCCTCTAGTGAAAACCAATATGGTGGCACTTTGGGCAAGACCATGATGAAAACTTGGAAAATAGGTGTCATGTGTAGAATCAAGCATCTATGTGCGCCACTTCAGGTGAAAGCATCTCATCCAATCTGTAATAAATCCAAAATTCCATCCATCTTATCCATAATAAATCCATGCATCCATGAGCCATTTATCCAATCCGTTTTCATCCATTTCCATCCATCTTATCCATAATAAATAAATTCATCCATGAACCATATATTCAATCCATTTTTATCCACTACGTCCATCATCCAAGTTATCCTGATCTTGAAAAAAAAGTTTGGTGCACACTTTACGCTTGCTTATGGTAAACATCTTGACATGGGTCATTTTCATTGATCCTATCCTATCCATTGTTATCTGAGCGATGAAGCATTATCCAAATGAGAATTCCTTTTTTTTAACATCTTATCCTATCACAAGATAATCCTTGGCATCCTTGGTGTACTTACCATATCCATCCATCCATCGTATTTTGTACATTGCTAGACACTGGGGGAAGATATTTACATCTTGCTTCAGGAATAAATCTTGAACTATATCCCCCAACTTATGTGGCAATCCGAACATTGGAAAACATGAAACCAAATTGGTCAAAGCATTTGTGATCCAAAATCCAAATCACTAGCCCATGGCATATTTTGACGAGAGGAAATTCCTTATCAGTCTTCATCTTTCAATGGAACATCGATCCAAACAATCAATATCAGTCACATCTAATGCACCCTTCAAACATCACGTCAAATCATTTGAACAACTTTTGTTCCAAACCAAGCTTCAACAATCCTGATCAATTGAATCCAATCAATCCATAATCTTGGGATATTCTTCCCAATTATTGTGTTGCTTAACACTATCCTTGCATTGTTGTGCATCCTCAAGAATGTTATCATCATCAATCCCAATCAATCAATCCTTGCATTGTTGTGCATCCTCAACAATGTTATCGTCATCAATCCTAATCAATCAAATCCTTGCATTGTTGAGTATCCTCAACAATGTTATCATCATCATCAATCCATCGATTCGATCAGTCAACCTTAGTTTGGTCTTCAACAAAATCCCAAATAGAGCACTAATATCACATCCTTATCAAAATCATCAAAATCATGTGAAAAATCCAAAAACAACAAAAAATCAAAAACATCAAAAAATCCAAAAACACTCAAAAAGTTAGAAAAACATCAAAACCATCAGAATTTGAACTACATCGTCTCTAAGCTTAAACATAGGCAAGGCTCATCTTTGATCAGCCCTCGAGACATCAAGATCCCAAAACATCGTAGAAATCGTAAAATAAAAACATTTGTAAAATCTCAAAAAACACCAAAAACAACCTCAAAACGTCAAAAAAATCCAAATATTTGAAAAAATCCATCTGTCTCATCTCGTTTGCACCCGCAATAATCAATCATCCATAATAAACTGATCGTCACCTTCATCCTTTGGCAACACAAACAGAAACAATCGCAACAATCAACAAAATCAATCTTCAATCGTAAAATCAAAATCAAAGCAACAAACCGTTAAAACAAAATCAAACTCTTGATCAGTCACAAACATGTCAATCAAGCTTTATATCAATAGCCTACCAATCAACTTATCAAACCATCATCATCCTATACAATGCATGTCCTAGGATATATCATTCCAACAATGGGCATCATTTTGGATATCACCTTGGATTCTTATCCTATCAAAACAAATCCCTTTGGCTAGAGGTACGAAGAACATTGGATTTTTTGCATACTTGATCTTTTCATTTGATTTATCTTATTGTGCTCATCCCAAGGACCTCCCGATGATATCCGAACGAAGGATTTAGAGAGATAGGAATGGGGCAACGATCATTATATTTTGTCTGATGTGCTTGTTGGACGTTCTTGTAATATAACTTGGCAAATACTTGCTTTGTTAGGTACGTCCTAGCAAGGTTTCCATATGTCAAGTGTGAACAAGAATACTCCTATCTGCTTGTCGAGTCAAATTCCATCGCACTAGGTACAACGCCATCCTGGTTTTTTATACCTTGATGCATCATACCTACGTGTGTTATCAAACATAAGGTAGGTAGCCCTTTTAAAATCTCAATCCTTGATAAGAAAATCATCATCATTTATCATCATCATCATCTATCATCATGATCATCTCTAATAAATTCTTGCCAAATCATGGACTTGTGGGATCCTCTTGTCATCATCTCATTTCCACACTAACATCATCATCACCAATGCATCCATCATGCATCCATCCTGCATCCAAAAAACTGTCAGCATACCACATATCATTCATATCATACATAATAGGAAACATCGATCATTTCACATGCATTACATTTGCATCATCATCATAATATAGATCTGTTAGTCTAAGCATCTCATAAATCATCTGTTGCATAATCACAACATATCACATCATCAATCTCGTCCATCTCACATCATATCATCATTTAAGTTTTTTGATCGCGACAAGTTTATTCTTTGAACCAACACAACAAGTACATTGCTTCAAAGAGGGGAAAAATTTAAACATGCAATATTAACATTATGCATCCGCTCATTGAATCAAATACAGCAAATCCATTCACTAGGTAAATCATGACTATTAAATAAATCAACTTGTCTCACATAAACCTTTAATTAAATAAATAAAGCATTCATTTAATCAAATACAAATGCATCTTCCATCCTTCTTGATTTAAATAAATCAAATATTCAAGTCAAAGAGTTCAAACATCCTAATCATCATTAAACTAATCTAACCATGATTAAATGCTAGTCCTAACCACTTGCACTAATAAATCCATTTATTGATTTATTTAAATCAGCATTTTCACTCAACATGGTATCCATGAGGAATATTCCATCAGGTTTGAATTCAAAGGAAAGTTGAAATGTACATCCAACAAGTCATTTATGAGCTCTTACATGGCTCTTACATGTCCCCTTCCAAAGGTCAAACTCAACATTCATTGCACAAATTTGAATTTGAAACTCCCTCTCATGGGCACACTTCCCAAATATTGCACAACCTTCAGCCTATCACAACTTGACAAGTGGCCTTCTTTCATTGGTCTAAATTTAGTCCCACATCCTCCATGTTTGGCACTCTTAGCATTTGAAAAATCTACAAATAGAGGCATCATTCTTCAAGCAAATCCTCCACAATCTCATACAAGGTTACTCTCTTCAATGGAGAGCTAATCTTTCCCATCTTATCATCATCTTCATAGCATCTTAACATCAAGCTTAAGCAAGGATTGGGAGAGGGCTATTTTCTACAATAGCACCAATCCACTATGAAATAAAGTTTTGATTATGTTTTTATATGCTTAAATTTCATTATCTTTGTTTTATTTCCTGAAGTTTTCATATTTTATCATAGTCAAGTATTTCATAGGGATGTTAAATCTAATGTTTTTCAAAGGACTAACATAATGATATTATGTTAAGATTGTTAACATTTTCAGATTTGATGTCCACAAACACAATATGGAAGATCAATTACAAAAAATATGTGTAGTATAGGAGGTGAATTGGTAGGCCATTTATAAAATGATTTTGTTCATGTGATAAAGGAATCAATGGAGAATCAATACCTTTAATTCAACTATGCATCCACTTACAATGATCCAAAGACAATTGAAACAAAACCTTTGAATTAGGAAAATAATTAGGTTTCATTACCTGCACACTAATGGTATGTAACTTGCAATAGGTAGAGAGGGAGAGAGAGGGGTGAGGTAAGGAGGTAGAGATAGAGAGGAAGATTGAGATAGATATGGAGATGGAGGAGAGGGAGATATAAAGAGAGAGAGAGAGAGGAGAGAGGTATAACCATAGATGGAAGAAATAAAAAATAGAGAGGGAGAAAGAGGGAGAAAATGAGAGATGGAGATATATAAAGATAAATATCTAGAGATAGGAAGTGATAGAGATAGAGGTATAGAGAGGGAGAGATATAGGGGTAGAGAGACATGGAGAGACAATGAGATAGATATAGGGGAGAGATGAAAGAAGAAACATGGATAGATAGAGATAGAGAGGTAAATAGATATAGATATAGAGGTCTAGGAAGAGGGTGAGGGAGAGAGATGGGAAAATAGAGAGAAAGATACATGTGGGTATGTGCAGGATCATCATGGAAAAATAGGCCTTTAAGTGGTGAAAAATTTAGAAAAATCAAAGTTCGGAAAATTGATGTAAAAATTTGAATAACTTATCTATATTATTTCAAAAATATGTTAGAATAGAATCTTTAGAAAATTGAATGCAGTTTCTAAACTACTAGGTTTATTAAAAAAAAAAAAATCTATTTGGTGAAAATTTGAAATTTTAATACAGTAGTACTTAAATTTCAGGGGAAAAATAAGAAGTAGTTGTTTGTTTGACCACCCTAACCACAATAAAATGATAATATTTTAGATATAAGTAGAGGACTCGTCCCAATTTGATGCATATGTCTGACCACCTTAACTTGGTCAAAACTTCATGAAATTCATTTTTTTTAATCCTATAGTATGTGAAGCATAGAATGTGACACATCTTTCAGATTGAAAAATGTGATACCATTTGAAAGCTATATATTATTTTCAATCAACCTATCAATCTAGACTTTAGTTGTAATTCAAATAGAAAATGAATTATAATTATTTATTAAATTCACAGTAAAACATAATTTATATTGTGGAAGGATGAGAATGACCTTTAAAAACCATTTGGGTTTCATCAATTTTGGGTAAAAAAGAGTCGTCAACGACATACCCTACACATACCCATTATATCACCACTTTTTGGCCCATCATGATCCTACACATACCCATGTGTAGAGATAAAGAGATGAGGAGGATAGAGGCAGGGATGAAGAGATGGGGGGAGATAGAGTGGGGAGATAGAGAGAGGGAGGGAGAGAAAGGGGGAGAGATAGGTCGAAGAGGGAGAGAGGTAGATAAATAAGTAGAGAGGGAGAGAAAGAGAATAGGAGGGAGAGAGGTAGAGAGGGAAAGATTTAGAGAAGAGGGGGAGAGAGAAAGAGATATGCATCAATCTATAGAGAGAGAGAGAGAGGGAGAGGGAGAGAGGGAAGATAAATATAGAGGGTTATATAGGGAAAGAGATAGAGATATATAAGGTGAGACATAAAGATATAGGGAGATATAGGTATAGAAAGATATATGGATATAAAGAGAGAGAAAAGAGTGAGAGGGAGAGAAACAAAGATTGAGATTTATAGAGTAGGAGAGATGGAGGGAGAGATGGAGTGAGTAAGAGAGAAATGGGGGAGAGAGGGAGAGATAGCTTAATAGGTAGAGGGAGGAAGGGAATGATATAGGTAGAGGGAGAGATATAGAGGGATAAGGAGAGAAATAGAGATATAGGGAGATATCTAGGTAGAGATATATGGATAAAAGAGATAAATATAGGAGCATGAGGGAGATAAGGAGAGAAATATAGAGATAGAGATATAGAGAAAAAAAGATGTAGTGAATAAGAGAGAGAGGTAGATAGAATTAGATACAGATAGAGAGGGCGAGGGAGAGATAGGAAGATAGAGATAGAGGGGGGAAGATTGAGAGATGTATAGAGAGAGGGAGAGAGAGAGATAGATAAAAAGGGGGAAAGATAGAGACATAGATATATAGATATAGATTTTGAGGGAGAAGTAAGGAGTGTGTGTGTATGAGTGAGAGAGAGATAGAGGGGGGATATATTTTTAGAATAGATAGAGAGGGAGGTATAGAAATAGAGAGAGGGGAGAGGATTAGAGAAATATATAAAGAGGGAGTGATAGGGAGAGAGTGAGGACAGAGTGAGGAGAGAGGGATCGATAAATTGGGAGAGAGGGATGAGAGAGATACTCTGTCCAGGTTACTCTCTTTTGCTATCCCTATTTATCTCCCCCTCTCCCTCCTTATCTCTTTATCTCTCTACATCTATATATATCTTTGTCTCATATTTCTCTTTATCCCTCTATCTTGTTCTCTCAATGTAAATTTATATCTATCAATGTCACTCCTCTTCTCTCATTTACTCTTTCACTCTCTTATTGATCTCTTAATATCTCTGTCTTTATCTCTCTATCTTTATTCATCTATATCTCTAACTATATCTCTATATATCTATCTCCCATTCTATCTCCCTAGTATATCTCTATCTTCCTCTCTACCCTATTTCTCTTTATCTCTCTCAAACCCTATCTTTGTATCTATCTTCTCTCTTTTTGTATCTACCTCTCCCTCTCTTATCCCTCTATTTCTATCTTTTTTTTGTCTCTAACTTTCTCCATCTTCATCTGTTTGTTTATTTTCCTCTATTTCTCATCCTTTGTCTCATTTTCTCCCCTTTTCTTTCTTCCTCTTCCTTTATTTATCTTGTTTCTTCCTTTTCCTGTATACCTTATCTCTATCTCCCCCTCCCCCCCTCTCTCTCTAGTTTTCTCAAGTGTGCAATGGGTAAATTAAAGAGGTCTTAAAGATTAATCATTATCTCCTTAATCAAATGACATGCTCCCTAAACATAACACCTCAGGAAAACATGCTTTCCTTTGATTGTTGGAAAAAAAAAACTAATCAAAAGTTAGTCTCTCTCTCTCTATCTATAAATTTTAGTTTAGACTTTAAGTTTGAAATTTATTTTAGCATATAAATTAAAATCAAAATTGAAAATATATTTATTTTACAATAGTTAAAAGGGTATGTGCAAGATCATCATGGAAAAAATAAGTGCTTAAGTGGCAAAAAATTCAGCAAAATCAAAGTTAGGCAACATGACTTAAAAATTTCAATACTTTATCTATATTATTTCAAAATATGTAAGAATATAATATGTAGAAAACTGAATGTAGTTTCTAAACTACTAGGTTTCTTTTGTTTTTTAAATCTATTTGGTGAAAATTTGAAATTTCAATGCAGTAGTACTTAAATTTTAGGGAAAAAAAAAAGAAATAGTTGTCTGTCTGACCACCCTAATCATAATAATATGATAAAAAAAATTTATAATATTCTAGGAATAAGTAGAGGACTCATGTCCAGATTTGATGCATATTTTTTTGTAATTTTTTTCCAAGTAAATAATTAATTATGAATTTTTTATTACAAATTTTAAAAAATATAAAAACTCATATGTATGACCACCTTAACTTGGTCAAAACTTCATGAAATTTATTTTTTCTTTTTTTAATCCTATAGTATGTGAAGCATAGAATGTGATGCATATTTTTTATTCAAAAGATGTGATACCGTTTGAAAGCTACAAATGTTTTTCAATTATCCTATCAATCAACGCTTTAGTCATAACTAAAATAGAAAATAAATAATAATTATTTATTAAATTCAAAGTAAAAAATAATTTATATTGGTGGAAAGCTGAGAATCTCCTTTAAAAACCCTTTTCATTTCATCAATTTTGGGTAAAAAAAAGTCGTTAGCCAGATACCCTACAAATACCCATCATATTGCCACTTTTTGGCCCATCATGATCCTGCACATAGCCAAAATATTAATTAGACAAATAATTATAAAGTAAATTAATTTCAATAACTTTTAATTATTATTGTAATTTCATAAAAAGACATAAATAATAAAAATAATTTTTAAACTTCAATCTAAATTAAGAAAGAAAATAGAATAAACTAAATACAAATTCAAAATATATCAAAATTAAAATATTAATAATTGTAAGAAATTAATAATAAAAAATAAACTTATTAAGTTAATAAATAATTTTAAAAAGTAAATCTATTTATTTATTATAGTAGATTTGAAATATTAAAAAAACATATATGTTAAAATTATAATTAACATATTATAAACAATGTTAATATTAATTGAAAGATAAACTCAATATTGAAAAATTATAAATTATTATAAATTTGAAAATAAATTAGATTTAAAAAATTGAAACGTACTTCAAATAAAATATAAAGCATAAAAATAAACTCTATTAAAATTGATTAAGCTAAAATTTAACTTTCATATTAAAAGTTATAAGTAAAACAAAAAATTTAAATATTAAAAATGAAACTATTAGAAAGGTAAAAAGTCAATTCATTATTTATTTCAATATGAACCAATATTTGAATGTGGTAATAACACACTTAAAACCATATTTTTATTTCAATATTTCCAAGTTGTAATACATAATCTACCAAAACTCTAAATTAAATTAGTTAATTTATTTCTTCTTATATTGATTAAAATAAAATTATTAATTAAAGAATAACTTATGGACCATTGTTTATGTAAAATATTATTAAATAAATCTCCATCATACCACAATTCCTTAGACAAGGTCTTAAGACATCCTACTAGGAATCCCTTGTATCTTTTGATGACAACTTTTAAAGTTTTTTAGACTAAGTTGATCTATAGGCCTATTATATATATTATTTATGTTAAATGCCCATAGTACTATGGTTCCTTAGACAAGGCCAAAGACACCCCACCAAGGATTATATTCATGTTTTAAGACACTCTACGTAGGAATCCCTTATATCTTTTGATGATGATAACTTTTAATGTTATTTTGATTAGTTGATCTATATAGTGTTGGTTATGGATTCTGGTCCTATTTGCTAATATTTATAATGTGGGGATGTAGAGGGGATGCCCCCTGTGAGGTTCAAGGGGCCCATCTCCCTAACAATCATTCCAAGGGTTGCAAATACATCTCCTTCACAACCATTCATTGTAAATTTGGATCATTTATCATTAGATCACACATTTGACAATTGAGGATATCTTGGTTTTTCTTGCTCCCCTCTTTATGTGACGGTATTATATTACTCTTGTAGATTGCATTGTATTATTATGAGACTCTGATAGAGAGAAAAAAAGTTATAATGGATGTGTTATATATTATCTCCCTTCATTTTGTTGAACATAATAAAGGAAGGTTTGATTGTTTCTCAATGGATGTAGCCCATATTGGGTGAACCATATATATCTTAATGTCTTTGTGTTTTATGTTATTTTTATACTTTGGGTATGTGCAAGATCATGATGGGCCAAAAAGTGGCAATATGATGGGTATGTGGCTGATGACTATTTTTTTACCCAAAATTGATGAAATGAAAAGAGTTTTTAAAGGAAATTCTCAGCTTTCCACCGATATAAATTATGCTTTACTTTGAATTTAATAAGTAATTATTATTCATTTTTTATTCAAATTATGACTAAAGTCCTAATTGATAGGCTGATTGAAAAACATCTATAACTTTCAAACAGTATCACATTCTATGCTTCACATACTATAGGATTAAAAAAAGAAAAATTGAATTTCATTAATTATTGACCAAGTTAAGGTGGTCAGACATACAAGTTTTTTTTAAATTGTAATAAAAAATTAATAATTTATTATTTACTTGGAAGAAAATTACAAAAAAATATGCATCACATCGGGGCATGAGTCCTCTACTTATATCTAAAATATTATAAAAAGAATATTATCATTTTATTGTGGTTAGGGTGGTCAGAAAAACACCTACTTCTTATTTTTTCCCTCAAATTTACATACCACTTCATTGAAATTTCAAATTTTCACCAAATAGTTTTTTTTCTTAAAAAAACCTAGTAGTTTAGAAACTACATTCAATTTTATATAGATTCTATCCTTACATAATTTTGAAATAATATAGATAACTGATTCAAATTTTTACGTCAAGTTGCCTCACTTTGATTTTTCTAATTTTTTTGCCACTTAAGGGCCTATTTTTTCCATGATGATCCTACACATACCCCTTTATTATAACATTCATTTTATTGTACATTGTTTTGTGATTCCTAACATATAGTCCTATGAAACCAAAACCCAAACCCTACTAGTTTGTGTGAACTCAAGTCAACCCTAGCCCTTGCTAACTCACTAAAACCTAAACCCGTTGCTAAAAAGCTTAAAGGAAACAAGGGAGCAACCCAGACTAGCACAAAAACTAGTCTGTCTGAACTCAAGTCAACCCCAACCAAGACTTCTAGCAAGCCCACCCTAAAAAGGAAAGGCAAGGATGAAGGTAAAATCTTGAAGGAGCCTCCAAGCAAAGGAAAAAATGTGGTGAGAAAGGAATCTATAGGGGTATATGGTGGTTATTAGTTGTAATGCCATCATTAGACACTTTGGTAGGCTAGAAAGGAATAGTAAAAAAGTGTAGGTTAAAGATTTGGATATGGAACAAGAGCTATCAAAGAGCAAAGATAGCAAGGCTGAGGAGGAGGACGATGCTAGAGGTCCTGGCTCCTTCCTTGATTTGGGAAAAGTTCAAAAGTAGGGTTCGAGCTCTCAATATTTGGAACTATTGGATGTTGAGAAGGTTGTTCCCAACAACTCTATTGTTGGTGGGGAGGAGCTTTGTGTGTTGAAAGAAAGATTGGAAAAATTGGACAAAAAATTATGTGGTTTGACCTGCTTCATGGTCAAGTTGGTTCACTGTGTCACGAGTACCCTATCGGTGGTAATGAAGGATGAGATGGACATGAAAAATATTGAAGACCATCAAGAATGGGTCGGAGATGATATTTTCCATCTCCTATCTAAGAACTAGGAAGATGCAAGGTAGTTTGCTAATGATCCACTATTCGTCTATGTTGTTGATCCATTGTGTGTGTTTTTTGGCTATTTTTTTATGCTTTTATGGATGGGTATGTGCAAGATCATCATAGAAAAAATAGGCCCTTAAGTGGCAAAAAATTTAGAAAAATCATAGTTAGACAACTTGTAAAAATTTGAATAAGTTAGCTCTATTATTTCAAAAATATGTAAGAATAGAATCTATATAAAATTGAATGTAGTTTCTAAACTACTAGGTTTAACTTTTAAAAAAATGTATCTATTTGGTGAAAAAATGAAATTTCAATGCAATAGAACTTAAATTTTAGGGAAAAAATAAGAAGTGGGTGTTTGTCTGAGCACTGTAACCATAATAAAATGATAATTTTTTTATAAGACTTTAGATATAAGTAGAGGACTTGTGTCTGGATGTGATGCATTTTTTTTGTAATTTTTTTCCAAGTAAATAATTAATTATGAATTTTTAATTACAAATTTTTTTAAATATAAAAAACTCGTATGTCTGACCACCTTAACTTGGTCAAAACTTCATGAAATTCAATTTTTTTTAATCCTCTAGTATGTGAAGCATAGAATGTGACACATGTTTCGGATTCAAAAAATGTGATATTGTTCGAAAGCTATAGATATTTTTCAATTAGTCTATCAATCAGAACTTTACTTATAATTCAAATAGAAAATGAATAATAATTATTAATTAAATTCAAAGTAAAACATAATTTATATTGGTGGAAAGGTCAGAATCTTCTTTAAAAACCCTTTTTTTTCATCAATTTTGGGTAAAAAGAAAGTCGTCAGCCACATACCCTACACATACCCATCATATTGCCAATTTTTGGCCCATCATGATCCTGTACATACTCGGACTTGATCTCCTTTGGCTCTTGTGGCTCTATGTGAAGGGTACAACACCCAGTAAATGTTGCTTACTTTATCAAAAACATATAGGCCTATGATATATATCACTAAATTAGATAATATGATCATATAAATTATATATAATATTATATAATAATAAATAAAATTATATTATATATTTAATTTAATTTTTTTTATATAAAATATATTATATACTAATTATGTATTATAATATATTAATTATAATAATTTTATATTTGTATTTAATAATTTTAATTTAAAGTTTTTGAAATTGCATATATATATTTATAACAAATTAAAATAAATCCCTATTATGAATGTCCCCTATGATAATTTACCACTTGGAGCTCAAACCCATTTGACTTTTAATATTTAAAACTTTAGTGAGTGTGAAATTTCTCAATAGTTCAACCATCCCACTATCTCAAAAACCCTTGGAAAAGCCAACTGGATCCTAAAGAGAATGTGTACATAAATTGTGGAGTAATATATGTGTTATACTACATTGTTAATGTGGTGATAGAGACATCAAATCCATTAAAAAAGGAAACAATAATTTACAAATAGATAGTGCCATAGTGAGTGCATCATCAGAACTTGTGCATACTTGTGTAAATTGTGATCTCAATTAATAGAATGGTGATATTACATACACATTTTATTGCAAATAATTAGAGTAACAAGTAGCACTACTTTGTGATAGACCATATCTATCGGTAAAGTTTTAATCCAAAGACTAGTTAATTATTAGATATACTCTAAATGTGTTAGCATTGCTATTTACAACTTGATGTACAAATATTGACTTAATATCAAGAGGTGAACTTAAAAAATCATCAACTAGATCTTCTAATATTGTATAACTTTGTAAATTCTATGAAAAAATTTCTTGGAAACTTGAAGAAACCTATGCGGTAAGTTTTCTAAATGACACTATGGGTAGCATTCTATCTTGCAAGAAGCTTTTCTAGAGAATATTTTTTTGTTTTGAATATTTGAACTCAATTCTCTTGTGTGTCCTATGGATACAAAGTGAATGCTAGAATTAATTTGATAAATAGTATTGGTTGTAGAAATCTATGATTCCAAAGTTGCACTACTAGATGATGACATAGTTTCCAAAACATGGATGAAGTAAATGCAAACCCAATAAAATCCATTGAAAGTACAAGTATAGAAGATGTCAAATGCAATAAAAATTGTTTTTGGATGCACCAAGTTATAACCTCACTAGAATTAATTGGGGTGAAAAGAAATGATTTTTTGTAAACATGCACTATTTTTCTGGTTGAGAATTATGAATAAGTTGGCAATTTTTCACACCTGAATTCTTGTTACACTCCTCTAAAATGTTCATTTTTTTGTCATTTGAAACTATCAGGTCACCAATGAATAATCATTTCAATGGATTATAAAACAGTGAAACATAACCCTAAAGACACAAAAATAAGACACATTGAGTCTCATATGGATTCATATTGATTGATTTGGGGAAATTTTGATTAATCTTCATTTCAAAATTTAACAACTTATATTGCCATAATGTTATATGTGAGCACAAAATATGCTAATCCATTTTGCAGGTAATCCTCCCTTAGTTTCCATATGCTAGGTAATCTTCCTTGGGTTTCCATGTGCTATCCCCTCACCTAGGAATGTCGTGGTGTGAAAATAATATGAAAGTCAGAAAAAATATTCCATGGACCTTGGCCTTCTAATATCAACTCAATATCAGTTGCACATATGCCTACCTACCACATAAAAAATCAAGTTTTCTTTACAGACATTATATTATTTCTAAAAATAGAAGAATTCTTATGAATTTTAACATTTCCGCTACCATGGAAGTCTCTCTTAGATTCAAAATTAATAAATCACAATGGCTAATGAAGTCAAAGTATATAATTTACAAGAGTGCATGCACTTTTTTTACAAGATTTTTAATCCCATAATGTTTGTTAATTGTTGATCATCAAAGCTTGCACCTCTCCAACAGTCTTATGGGAAATTCAGTGAGTGGGGGACTGATTTATGCCTCACTAAATACCTCTGGGATTTTTATAGAAAGCCAACTCTTCTTTAGGCTTTGGAGAAAAGGGTAGAAGGAAATATAAAAATAAAACATAAAAATGTTGATGTGCCAAAGCTTTTACAACATTTCAAAATCAATCTTTCTTATGAGTGATATAATTAGACACAAAATGCCACAACCCTTCATTGTTGGAAAGAGAACAAACAACAAAGGCTAACAACAAGCACAATGCAGAATTTCAAATATTTCTGCAGGTAGTGTTCATTAAGGTCTGATCAAACATAAAGATTTCCAAGGTTACTAGAAAAACATTCAAAAATTACATAAACTCTCTATCTTAATACAACATAATATAACAAAACAAAACCCCTTCAGAAAAATAGAGAAGTCCACTGACATAATCTGGTTTTCACAAGTTATTGTTCTATTATGCAAGCATACAACATGGAAATTAGTTAATTAAACTATTCAAATTCACCTTGACACATTGTTTCATTGAAAATGAAAGCATAATGAAAGAAATCTTGATAAAGGCCATACATGCAATCTCAAAGATTTCTTGTCAATAATTTATGCTTTAAATATCAAATAAACTTTAAAATAGAAGTCGGATGCCAGTTTGAAAATAGTTTAAGCTTTTAAAGATATAACATGTTAGAGAAAAGTAGTTCTACAACTTTTACTTCTAAAAATAGTTCTATAACCTACTAAAACTAAAGAAACTTTTCCTTAGCAAAGAAAACTAAAACTTGGAATCCAACCCTTTCCTCTATCTTTGCCTCACATTTATAGTTGTCGAAAGAAGAAAACACTACCACATGGAAGGAATTACTGCTAGATATTGGCATTTGATAACACATGATCTAATCATCGATATTTAGTTAGGTCACACCAATATTTTCTCGTAAATTCTCAATTGTCATATTAATGCTTTTTAGATATTTAGCAAAGATAGTTACCTATTGAAACATAGATTTTTGGGACCCTATGGACTACTATTGTACTTCTAGGGTTTTTCACCTAAAAAGAGAGAGATAGGGCCAAAAATGCTAATGTATCACTCAACTTAGGATGTGTGTGATGTGATATGATGTAAAAAAATTTGACTAAATGCAATAGATTAATCTAGATGACTGAAAATGAATACAAAAGTGCAATTCCAACTCTATTTGAAAGCACATTGTGATATGCAAACAACTATGAAAATGAAGAAATTATGTAAAATAGAAAGTACATGGATGAATCTGATTCCACCTGGGTGAAATGTGAGCTTACTAGAGTTTTTTGGATGCTGATGAAATTTACTGATTTTTCATAGTGGGACTCATTCACCCAAGGTGGCGAATCAGTCCAGCTAATAGTGAAAAACTGTTGGGAGCTAGTTTCTGTCTGTCGAGATTTGAAATAAAACAAAACTCAAGTTTCCATTCCTAATGTGTGACTCAATCACCATAGGTGGTGAATTATTCCTCCCATAAATTCCTAAAAACTGGGAGACAACTCTACAACACCAGATCCAAGAATGTCTGTTTGTCGGGTTGTCGAAGTCAAATCTATAGAAAATAGATCAATAACTCTATCCAAGCTTGATTTTTACTTAAGTTGACTTAAAGCACCTAGTTGACTTGAAAATCACTCTTCAACACCTAATAACCTATCAAATCTATAAAAAAAGGGCTACAAACAAACAAGCAAAAGGGGAAAATGATTAGGGGTTAGTGAATAGGGGTTTTCCTTGGTCAAACCCCACTTTTGGTAATTAAACCATTGAAAAGATAATGAAATGAAAGATAAAGATAAACTAATAATATGCAAGTGCTATCAACTTACCTAACTCTTGATGATGCAAGTCTAAAGTAATGTCAAAGGCAGCTTCAAAGTGCTTGAAAAGTGCTTGAATTGTTGATGTAAAATGCTAGAATGCTTGAAATGTAGAATTTAATGCTTGAATGAATGAGGAGATTGTAGGAGATGTGAAATGTTGTGTTTAATTTTATTTGTTAGGATTATATGCAAAAATACACTTAATTAAGTCATATGAAGGCATAAAGATACAAAATAAAGCATTGGAACTTGGGTGTAAATAGTGAAGATGTGCCTAGAAAAGTGTGAAAGCTTGTTACAAGACTTTACAACACTTCAAAATAGGACTTGTTTATATGTGAAAAGGTGATTTTTAGGTGAAATTCATTAAATAGAGTCTAGAAGAATGTAGAAATGTCTTACAACACTTCACAACACCTTCACAAGACATCGCTCTTTAAGTTTTAGAACCTAATAAGCATTTTCAAGCCATTTTACAACATAAAATCAAAGAAAC
This sequence comes from Sequoia sempervirens, assembly GCA_007258455.2. NCBI lineage: Eukaryota > Viridiplantae > Streptophyta > Pinopsida > Cupressales > Cupressaceae > Sequoia > Sequoia sempervirens. Next base: position 741,208,014 of record VDFB02000003.1, on the reverse strand, counting down.
ATAGTTCCAACACAATGAAAGAAGACCTAAAAGGCCATCAAAATAACAAGGGACCATTTTTTATATGACACATTTAGGCCCTACTTTAGTTAGAGTATGAACTTGCTTCAAACTCACACTAAAGTAGCCATGAACATTGAGGGGAGGGTTTAAATTCCCTTACATTAGCAAGATGGAATGACAGCAATCAAGAGGGATGATCAAGCCCCCAGAATGAAGATCCCATGGAAAAGTAAGCATAAGGACAAAGGAACACACAAGTGTTGAGATGAATTAGATGAAGCTTCAATCATCAATCCAAATAGTTCTGGATTAGAGATCTAGGTTGATTGTTTGTAAAAGAGAATGTGTACTCACTCTGGGGCCACAAAACTACAGGTTGTCCATAGGGTGAGAAGTCCCAACTGTATACTCACTCTAGGGCCACATAACTAGTTTTCCACGAGGTGGGAAAACCCAAAAAGTAAGATACATATGCTAGTTGGTATGCACTCACAAACACAAAAGTGGCTATGGGGAAAAGTCATGCCACTAGGTGGGATTCCTGCTCAACCATGCAAAAGTTATACCCATTTGATAATGTTAACAAGGCATGACAAAGGAAAATGAATGTTTATGAACAAAAAGACAAAAGGTACCATAGGAATTCAAGTTGTGTTATGCAAGATGGAAAAAAGGAATGCAAAATGTGAAAATGTAAAAATATAAAACGTAAAATGTAAAATGTGAAAAGATGTTCAAAGGAGTCTTGTTTAGTTTATGCAAGGTCAGTCACTTAGGGAACATTGTTTCTAATGTCTCGAAGAGAGGAACAATCAAAGAATAGTATATTCACAACCTAGGTGATGCAGTGCATCACATCAAGCCACCAAGAGGAATGTAATATGCTAAGATAGATCACACTTATGAAGGACATCACACCCAATGTCATCCACAAAGTGATGAATGCATCAAATAAACAACAAGGCTGCACTAGGAACCAAGAATGAAAATGAATTCATGGTAATGTATGCCCCCCACTTTAAAGGAATTGCTACACATCGTTCTGTGAGAAATTACCTTAAAGTAGCGAGGAAAGAAAATGCAAAAAGGAAACAAGACATGAGAGCCAACTTGGAAAGCCCTATTCCAAGGGAAATGTTTTGAAGTTAGGCTATGTCATGTCAAGGAAAATGAAAGACAAAATAAAAGGTAGTTTCCCCCAAAAAAAGAAAGCACAAAAAACACATAAGGGATCTATGGATTTGGGGTCAGTATGTTTGTTGCTGCAATGTGTTTATGAAAGAGTTCAAAACTGTCATCACTGTCCAAAGCACATAGAATTGGAAGAATGGAACAAAGACAATGAAAAAAAGGAAAATGAAAGTTTGTTTTGGGTCAACATGGAAGAGACATTGTAGTCTCAGCGCCTTGCATCATCCCCAAAAGGAAAAGAGAAGTGAAAAGAAAATGAAAAGGTAAAAGAAAAGGAAAAAGCTTTTGGGTCAACATGAAGGATAAATTTCAGTCTCAATGGTTTGCATCATCCCCAAAAGGAAAAAAACAAAACAAAAAAGGAAAAAGACAAGAACCTTGTGCATCAACATGGAAGAGACATAGGGAATCTTGACGCTTTGCATCATCCCCTAAAGGAGAACAAAAAACAAAAAGAGAAAAATACAAGGACCTTTTGGGTCAACATGGAAGAGACCTAGGGCATCTCTATTCTTTGCATAATCCCCAAAAGGAAAACAAAAAATAAAAGAGAAAAGGACAATGCATGATGAATAGAAGAATATAGATATGAATATAAGATGTATACAAAGAGAGATAACATAAAATGCACAATATGAGGGAACATGATATACACATGAAAATGAAAAGGGTGTAATGCAAATATAAGTCAACCATTAACTAAGTTATTAGTTTCTCAATCTTGAAAAGATAAGCCAAAAAGGAATAACATAGTTAAGAGACAAAGACAAGTTCATTACAAGGACAAGGCTAACATCTTACCCTCCACAAAGTGTGGAGGAAAAAATGAGCTGAGGTTGGTGATGTGAAAGAATCATGTAATAGTGAGAATAGGAAATTCTACAACTATGGCATGAGGATGGGATGTGGTTGATTTAAGGTATGATGGGGAAATAGTTGGTATAATTGAAGTGATACTTATCTAGTATATCCTTCAATGTCCAAAATTCTTCAGTGTGGTGTCCAAGGATGCAATGATATTTGCAAAATGGGATGTTAGAGACTTTCAAAAAAATAACCAACCTATTCACAAGTGGAAAGATTATAAGACCTCTTTTTAAAAGGAGTTGAAGTCTTTGTTCACATTCAGGTTAAGGATGTGTAGGAAACTTAATATTTTTGAGTTTTTAAGGTGGTTTTTTCTTTCTAGATTCTCCTTGTTCATGAGTAGAAGCAAGAAGAGCACCCATAGGGATCCTAACATCCTTTTCATTAGAAGGAGCTAATGGTTGTTCACATGGAAGGAGAATGTTTAAGTTAGGAGGAGCATCGAAGATTATTGTACCAACATCTTGAAGTCTCCTAGTTTGAAGAGGATGTCTATCAAGATGAGAAGGATCATGATATCCAAGGCTTGTTGTGTTTTCTTTGGTTGGTTGTTAAAAAAATTGATGGATGTCATGTTCATGTTTTGTGTCACAACCTTTTTTAGTTAAGATAGTAAATCCTTTACCATAAGTCTCTTCAAGGTTGATAGGAATGTTTGTGACTGTGTGCTCATAGAATGGTTGGGATTGGTAGTTGAGAGGAACTAGGTCATACCTGAGGAAGGAAAATTAGGTCCTATATTGAATTCAAGATGTAAATATGCAAAGTGATTAGGAGGTGCAATAGTGGGAAGGTCTTGTGCTCTCATTGATGGGTAAAAGGTTGCATTGGCTTCTAGGTTGTTAAGGAATTCATTTTAGAACTTGTGCATGCTATCATAATCATCTCCAATGGTGTCTACATCACAAGGAGGACAATAATGAGGAGTTGAAGGAGTATGTGTGAGTTCAAGGTCATTAGGGTCACATCTAAAGGCACAGTTGGACATGTCTACCAATGACTTTAAGGAATTTCAAAACTTATTGAAAGAAAATTCCATGATGCAAATAAAATAATATACACTAAAGGAAGAAAAATCGAGAATCCGTGAATGAATATAGAATGCAAGAACAAAAAAGTGTAATGCATATAAATGCCAAAAAGATTGCAGAAATGTTGTTTTAGAAGTGTAGAGGGACTGATTCGCCCTGGGTGGCGAATGAGTCCTAGTATAAAGTTTTTAATTATTTTTTAGAAATTTTAAGATGATTTAAATTCTCTATAGGATGCAATTTTCAGATGCATAATGTAGAGTTTGACTTTTTTCAATTGGATGTAATGCAAAAATGAAAAGTCCTAGAATGCAATAAAAATTCAATGTCTTTATTGAATGCTAATGCCAATGGGAATGAAGATTCCATATGTGAATACAATCATAAATTCAAAGTGTTTAAAATTTGAGTTCACCAAAATGAAACATAGATTTATGGGACCCTATGGACTACTCTTGCACTTCTAGGGCTTTTCACCTAAGAAGAGAGAGATAGGGCCAAAAATGCTAATGTATCACACAAATTAGAATGTGTGTGATGTGATATGATGTAAAAAAAGTTAACTAAATTCAATTTATTAATCTAGGTGACTAAAAATGAATGCAAAAGTGCAATTACAACTATGTTCCAAAACACATTGTGATATGCAAACAACTATGAAAATGAAGAAATTATGTAGAACAGAAAGTACAGAGATGAATCTGAGTGCACCTAGGTGAAAAGTGATCTTGATGGAATGATTTGGATGCTAATGAAATTTATTGATTTTTCACAGTAAGACTTATTCGCCCAAGGTGGCAAATCAGTCCACCTACTGGTGAAAAACTGCTAGGAGTTGGTTTTTGTTTGTCGGGATCTAAAATCTGAAAAACTCAAGTTTGCATTCCTAAGGTGGGACTCATTCACCATAGGTGGTGAATCAATCCTCCCCAAAATTTCAGAAAAACTAGGAGACAACTTTGCAACACTAGATCTAAGAATGTCTACTTGTAAGGTTGTTGAAGTCAAATCTACATAAAATAGACAAATAACTCTATCCAAGCTTGATTTTGACTTAAGTTTACTTGAAGCACCCAGTTGAATTAAAAATAACTCTTCAACACCTAATAACCTATCAAATATACAAACAAGCAAATGGGGAAAAATGATTAGGGGTTAGTGAATAGGGTTTTTCCTTGGTCAAACCCCACTTTTGGTAGTTAAACCCTTGAAAAGATAATAATATGCAGGTGCTATCTACTCACCTAACTCTTGATGATGCAAGTCTGAAGCAATGTCAATGGTAGCTTCAAAGTGCTTGAAAAGTAGTTCAATTGTTGATGTAAAATGCTATAACACTTGAAATATAGAATTGAATGCTTGAATGAATGAGGAGATTATAGGAGATGTAAAATGAGGTGAAAACCACTTATTTATACAATTCTTGTCCCTTAGTATCCATTCATACCTCATCATAGGCCGACATCAAGTGATTTTTAATATAATCTTGAAAGGAAATTTGAAATGTTTTGAATTTGGGGCCAAGGGGGACTCATTTGCCACCCATGGAAAATGGGTCCCACCTAGGACCTAAAAACAAGTGTCAGGAGAAATGTTGTGTTTAATGTTATTTGTTAGGATAATATGCAAATATAAACTTAATTAAGTCATATGAGGGCTTAAAGTGACAAAATAAAGCATGAGAATGGTGTAAATATTGAAGATGTGACTAGAAAAGTGTGAAATATTGTTACAAGACTTTACAACACTTCAAAATAGGACTTGTTGATGTGTGAAAATGTGATTTTTAGGTGAAATACATTAAATAGAGTCTAGAAGAATGTAGAAATGTCTTACAACACTTCACAACACCTTCACAAGACATCATTATTTAAGTTTTAGTATCTAAATAAGCATGTTCAAGCCATGTTTCAACATAAAATCAAAACAACATAGTTCCAACATCATGAAACAAGACCTAAAAGGCCATAAAAATGACAAGGGACCATTTTTCTACGGCACACCTTTAAATGATCAAATTCTAGAAAATAGCCTAGCAAATGGTCCAATTGACCAATCACATCATCCAATGATACCGACTCAAAGTTTCCATCCTCGAAACCAAGAAAAGAAAAATTCCAGCAAGCTCCAAAAAAATCCCAAAAGATATCACTTCATAAGAAATGCAATATGTTCATAGCGAAGAGATGACTGTTAACCAGGAGAAATCTCTCAAGCTCATGAATACAACTCCTTGAAAAAATCTCTAATGAGTTGAAACATGTCTCGACTCTCTCCTGAAAGAAAGGAAAAGAATGAAAGCTACACAAGGACCACGTGGTGTATTGCACACCTTTCTAAAAAATTTACTCAAGCATGGGAATATTTGAAAGTGAAAAATATTATACAAGTAGAAAATCAAAATGATCAAGGAAAAAACACTTCACAATCCTGGAGACTCATAAGAGGTCTTCTCTTGTAGAGGCACAAACCTAGGCCTTTGGTAATTCTTGTAGTTTGAGGAAAGCATAATGTTGCACCTTCAAATGTACATTAGTTAGTAGGATGAGAGTACAGATGTGCCTATATGCTTTCTCTAGCTCAAAAAATTATTTGAAAGAAACAAATCCCTATCTAGAATAAGCCACCCTAAGGTGATAATAGATTCAAGAAAGAGGAAAAATATTACACTCAATATCATCAATTATGGGCATCACACTTGAAAATGAGAGCTCTATTGAAGTTAGGACCTTACGTCAGATTGTATTCATGACCTACTCAACTGTCTGCACATCTACATCTAGTGAAGGAAGAGAGGGGTCCTGAATTCAACTAGGACATTGAAGTCATTATGGATTTCATTGACCTGCTTGTTCAGCATCGTCTGACACTCCTTGCACTTAGTTGCAACTGTGTGGCAATTAATGATCTCATTTTCTTTGATAGAGGTGGCTCTCCGATTGGGAATACCCACACCTTTTAGGGCCATATATGTGGCTATGCACAGCTTGGAAATAAAGCTTTTTGATTCCACCAGTCAGGGAGCATATGTTTGCATAAATTAATTTTCCATCAGGCCAACCTTAACATTCAATTCCCAAACATCTCTTAAGAATTGTAAAGCAAGGCCAAGAATGAAAACAACTATGATTTATTCCCAATGTGTGGATATCAACTTTTTGATTATCAGGAGGGCTCCAGATCCTCGTACAACAGCTAGCTCTTGATTAAATTGAGCCTCTCTTTCTCTTGTTCTTTCCTCCATTTAACTTCTTTCTCAGAGGACATTTTTTAGTTTTGAGCTCAACCTTTCGATTTCATGTTTTGACTCTTCTACTTCCATGTGGACCTTATGAAGATCATCTAAAATTTTAGATTGGACACCGTCCAACTCCCTTTTCATACTTTCCTAAGCACATCGATGTTCTGAATTTTTTTGGCACTTAGTAGCCAACTCACCATTTAATTTTTCAATTTTAGCATAAAGCTAAACCTTTACACTTTGAGCTTTTCTAGGCAACTTAGATGTTTCTCCTTGTTGACCTTGTATTTTCCTTATGTGGGCCATTTCAAAATATCTTGCCCAGATTTTGTTTTGTTGTCTACTCATTGTTTCCTTCATATTTATTAACTTTGCCTCATGCTTTTTCAATTTTTTTGCCCAGCCTCTTGTAGTCTACATATACCACCTTTTGAAAGGCCTTAGCTAGGACCACTTTGTCAAGCAGGCGAGTTTCATTGAATCCAAGCCCATGGCTATGATGTCGTAGTCCTCTATCTGCATTTGTCCCTCGGGTTTGGACACAAACGAATTTATAGACATGATTAGTAGAGATTCCTTTGCTCTTCATTGAAGCAAGATTTGAAATCTTCTTGGTGGTAGGCAACGTGACATTCTTTACCAGTAGTTTTTTTCTTTTTGGATTTTTGGGCCTGCTTGGTTGCATTGAAATTCTCTCTGAGACTCTAAGCAACAACAATGCTCTATGTTGAAATGGAAGTAATAGGAGGGAGACTAAAAAGGGTGACAAAAGGAGAAACTTTTGATGTATGAGCAAGTAGGGATTCAAAAGAAAGTGTTATCATGGAAAATGGTGGGATATACTAAACTGAGATTGGGTAGTGAAAAGACTAGTCAAGGTGAAAAGAGAAATAGGTTGAAGGAGAGGTGTCTTCCCAAAAGTAGATGGACTAGGAGTGATGGGAAACAAATAGGTTACCTCTCTTTCGATGGCAGTCCTTGACAGGGCAATCAAAGAATCAATAGTGGTCGAGGCAGATGATGCTCATTCAGTAATTGAGGTATCTTTGGAAGATTTCTTAAAAGTGGCATGGGGTGTATTTAGGACTATCAGCTTAGGGTCTAAGGATGGAGGATTCCTTTCCACAGGAGGGGGAAAAGGAGTAACCAAATATGTAGAGGAAGGAAGAAGAGAGGGAGAAAAACTTACTTAGGCCATAGGGGTTGGAACATTTTATGAGGTAGACTCTACTTCTTCTTCTCCTCAGGCTGGTACGTCTGGTGCACCTAGATCTTGGACCCACCTTCTCTTTGCATGACAGAGATTAGGGGGTAATTAGGTTAATTAATTTAGAATTAATTAATCTAAGTTGGATTAGGGGTTTTTAAAACATTTGTTAAATAATTAGATTTATTTAAACAAATGAGAGGACATAGGTGATTTAATTAAATAATTTAATTTAATTAATTAAATTAGATGAACATTTTTGAATTAATCTAATAAATTTATTTATTTGATTAATAGTAGAAATTGATGAATTTAACTTAATAATAAAGATTATTTAATTAATTGGTTAGTTCATAGGTGATTTAGGAGGAAGTGATGTTAATTAATCATAATTAGATGATTGGACTATTTGAGTGTCTATATTTAAACTTTTTATAAAATGACAATGAATTATTTAGTTTTATATTTATACTATCAATTAAATGTATCAATAACTATATATAGTTACCTGTCTCTAGATTCAAATTCCATTGTAATATATATGCATGTTCTCTCTTTTTTGTAATGCATCTAGTTTTGGGAGACCTAAAAAAATGATATAAAACTTTAATTAGGAAATGACTAAAGACAAATATATATATAGACATGAATATGTGATAAATTTTTAACTATATATCGACTATCAATTAAAAATATAGACAACTATATAGAAGCACCTATATTTATTTACTTCGTTGTACCATCTCCATCCTCTCTCTTTTCAATGCATCTATTATTGTCTCATCATAATCCATTGAAAGTGTCCATAACACTTTATTAGTAGACCTCCCTTAATATCTAACTAGTTTTATATTGGTTTCCAAAATCAAATGTGAATAATGTATAATATTTTTATTTCTTTCATAATCTTCAAATGCAAGCAATCCATTCTTTCTTATCAGATATTTTTTAAGCCAAGTGCTAACAACAACCACAGAACTAGTTGGATACTCAAAGTTGTCACCATCCACTCTAAGATGTACTAGCTTATGTTTTCTCTCAACACATCTAGCCAACTAATACCTTGTCTCCTCTTCATTCCCCTTAGGTGCAACAACAACATACACATGTCCTGCACAAAAAAAAATCAATAAAGAGTGACATATATTTAATTCACATATAAACATGCATACATATAAAATTAAATTCAATTTAATGTACCTTCTTGTACAAGGTTTGAAGCACAATCATAATCATTTGATGCAAACACTTGATTATCTTCAATTTTCATTCCATGTTGAACATGCGTCGATGTAGGTGTTAAAGCTCTTTGTTGACATTCTTCAACCCATTCCATATTTTCACACAGTTCCCAATGACTTGCAATACAAAATTGACAAAAGCATGCAAGCTCCCTTGTCCATATTATCCATTTGTTTGCATTTGAACCCTTAAAAAAATGCCATTTTGCGGATCCATTAATTGTTTGACAATCTTGTTGAGTAAGAATATCATTTTCTTCAACTAACCAAAAGAAGCATCGAATTATTGAGCTCTCACTTGTTCTTGTGGATAATTTGGTATTTCACCAATCTACAATCGTACATGTATCTCTAAATTTCACAACATCCTCAAATTTTAGTTTCTCTCTAGAAAGAGCTCTTTTCACACATGCACTTGCTCCATCGTGTTCTCCTTTACCATGTCTAACTTCAAAAAAACTCACTTGCTAGATATTATTTTCCTTATGAACTCTACATAACCAATAAAACATTCTAGCATTATTGAAATGACCTATGCAATTATCTAACCATATGAGATGTTCTCTCATTTGAATTCCTTTGAAATCCTCTATCTTTTAATTCTTTATAAAATATATCAAAACAATATTGAAAAAACTCAGATGAATGTAATCAAATATCACTTCCATAAAAATGGTACTCTCTCAAAAACTTTCTATTATCTTCTCTACTATCATGTGTATGTCTATATACAATATGAACAAATATAGCTAGTTGCATTAAATTATAATATTATGATTGAATTTCTTCTTGTGGAATAAGAGTATGATTTTCAACAAAATCAACAATTGTCACTATAGTTCCAATTAGGAATGTTTTTTTACATAAAAAAAATTGATTATCAAGCCAATGAGCATATTGAGAGAGTTTAACATACTTAGGTACAATATTATCTTTAAAATCTTTAATAAATTCATGCACACTAAATTTTTCTACAATTAGTGCACAACGTTTCCCAAATTTTCCATCTTTCAAAGAATACTCAATATTTTTAATTTTTTTAACATCAACTAATTCTTGTCCAAATTCATCTAAACTACTTTCATGCATACATTCTCCTAACAATGAAAAGTTACCACATCTATCACATTGTCCAAAAATACATGCTTTTAAATAAAATAAGTTTCTAACACAAAACAAACCTACTACAAAATATTTGATTGTTTTAGGTGGAATATTAATACCACAAATGTCCTACATAATGTGGTTAGCATGCAAAGTACAATGTATATATCAAAAAATATCATAATAATAACGAAATCGTACATGAGTCTTACAACAAGAGATTCATTGTTTATTAATTCTAACATACCAAGGTTTACATTTTCTAATGATCTTTGTATGCTAATATTAAACGGTAAGATTGAATCATGTAAAAAAAATTATATAATTCAATTTGAGTCATATCTCAGAGATTCTTTGGAAGAGGTTAATGAATTTTGGAACCCACCCTTAACTTTAAAACATCTCTAATGTTAGGTGATACTCTTGTATTATCATGCCAATATTTTTTGATTAAAGATTTGATTTCATTAGTTCATTTCATGTCTAACCTTGGGAGTCTACCACTAAAACTCCAACATTGATTAATTGGGTCCTTTTCAATGCTTTCTCTTCTTTTAGCAACTCTTATCAAAGT
>VDFB02000003.1:741140276-741197455 GCA_007258455.2 Sequoia sempervirens | reverse complement strand
ATATCACTAAGATTGACCTATGGAGTGGCTCCTATCAGATTTGGATTCAAGAGGGTGATGAATGGAAAACTAAGTTTGAGACTAGGGATGGCTTATATGAGTGGTTGGTGATGCATTTGGATTGGCCAATGCATCCAACAAATTTATGAGAATGATGAATAGAGTGTGGTGAGATTATATTGATAAGTTTGTGATAGTCTATTTTGATGATATTTTGATATTCAGTAAGAGTAAAGAAGAGAACTTAATGTATTTGTGAATGGTATTAGAACTATTAAGGAAGAAAAGGCTCTATGCACATTTAAAGTCAGGTTTATGTAGAAGAGTTTGTTTTTCTTGGGATTTGTCATAACAAAAGATGGAGTAAGAATGGATGAAGAAAAGGTAAAGGCAATTGTTGAGTGGCCTACCCTAGGGAACATATGAGAGGTGAGAAGTTTCCATGGCTTAGTGACCTTTTATAGAAAATTCATTAAGAAATTTAGCAGTATTGTTGCACCAATAACAGATTGCACAAGGGGGAAAGAATGTGTGGACAAGGGAAGCGACAAAAAGTTTCCATTTGTTGAAGAAGAAGGTGACAGAAGCATCTATTTTAGCAATACTAGATTTTAGCAAGGTGTTTGTGGTGGATTGTGATGCCTCACATGTGGGAGTTGGAGTGGTATTGAGCTAGGAAGGCCAATGGCATTTTACAGTGAGAAGTTGAATGAGGTAAGGAAGAAGTATTCTACTTATGATGTTGAATTTTATGCCATTTTACAAGCACTAAGACATTGGAGATGTTAGTTGGTGCAAAAGGAGTTTATCTTATTAATAGATCATGAGGCCTGAAGGTATGTAAAGTTGTAAACACCTAAATGAAGTTAAATAGTAGACATGCGCACTATGCAATTTTGGCCCAAACCAAATGCTGGTTATCTTGTTTAATGCATACGTCATATCTAGGAATACATCTATAAGTCTTTCTTAGGAGAAGCAGATAACTATTACAGATGTAAACATGAATAATAAACCATGAACAATGGGAGGTTGAAATGATTTTCTTGAGGCAACCTCACTGTATAATACATACAAGACAAACTGTCTTAAGTCTCCTGAACACGTGATATCTATTTATTGATTTTTCTGATACCTTTGACTTGTGACTTTCTTGAGTCCTAGCATATTCCACATGACTTGTCACTCAGCATATCAAACATATGGCCTAGTGGCTTACATTTGACTATCTTCTATCAGATGTATGACTGAACTCTTTACATGTGACTGTTTCCATTATGTTTAATAATGAAAATACAAGAAGAAGCATATGAGCAATTGGTAATTAAATTCCATTTTCCTATCTGATGAGATGCTTAAAATGCAGAGCTCTGAGTGCTTTGATCCTTTTGTTGATCTTGAGTGCTGATTTGTGATGTGGGTTTGCCTTCCATTATTCTCAATTTTTGCATTAGTTATCTGAATCTCCCACCTGCTCTAGTTATCTAGGATTGATCTATGTTACAGTTACTTTATACAATTTTGCAATCTATAACTGTGTTATCTTTTCACAACTTGCACACCATTGGAGTACATAATTTGAACAATGCAGCATTCATCTGTAGATATTAAGATCACTAGTCTCACTACCAGCAGGTCATATTGCAGTTTCATCTGTTGGTATTAATCAGGTGTATTGATTAAGAAGTCAAAGATGCTGAAGTCAACATTTAATTTTGTTGAGTCTTCCAACTGTAAAGTTGAACCACCATTATTTTGGAATCAATCATACACTCTGCAGCTTTTCTTTGTCTCCTAAAACTGTAAAGTTGATACCGTTGTTTTGGAATCAATCAAACACCCTGCAGATTTTCTTCATGTCTCCTAAAACATGTTCTTTTTAATACAAGGATTGCATTCTCAAAAGGCACAAAGATATTTAACTCTCAATCAACAGTCTTTGTTCGAATGCCAATATTTGTTCGTACATGGACACTAGATATAAGGTCTTCCATCAATGCCTAAAATCCTGTAGAATACTGACGGGATGATTCTGAATAGCTATTTAAGTGCCCACCTTTTTACAATCAAGTTTCAAAGTATTATTTTTATTTGAGCTCTAAAACTAAAGTTCAAAATAGTAAAATATACAAAACTTTGGAAACAACAAAATTGTGAAATAAAAGCAGTGGTGATAATGAGATTCATTTTACATACATTTCAGAATCAGTAAAGAGGATTCGGATGATCAAGGTGCCAGGCAAGAAAAACTCACCTTGAAAAAGAAAGGTCTGGGGTCAGAAGCCAGGGCTAATCTTGCTGAAAACGCAGATATAGATGCACAGCTTCTAGGTCCTGCTGAACAGAGGCGGCAGATGTACAAACAGAAAAAGCGAAGCAGGCAAGGCCGAGAAGAGGAAGTGAGTATTTTAGAAATTTTAAAAAATCAAATCATAAAAATGTGGTTTAGAGTGGACTGACAAATGAATATCTCTTTTTATTCTAGATGTTTAGATATATTTTCTTTATTTTTCATTGCTTATTATCTGTAGATTTTGATTTTTTTCAGACATTGGCAAGACTCGAGAAATTCTGTGTGGCCTCAGGGAAAGCTGCTGAGTCAAGTTTTCATCAATTACAAGTATACAATTTATTGCTTTTCTTATCTTCATAAAGTTGTTTCTATAATTTGCTCTTTTTGGAAACAGGATGACATGGCCACCAAAGATGACCCAGATGCCTATACGGTTCATGATCCACTTCTTGAGAAAGGTAAAGAAAAGTTCAACAAAATGCAAGCAAAATTGAAGCGCCGTCAACGCGAATGGGCTGGAAAATCCCTTACATGATTCTATCAGTGATTTAATTATCATATATCCTGGAAGCTGAAGAGAAGATGTAAATGAAATTGAATTCAAATTTTAATTTGAGATTGTAAATTGTAATAATCATGCATTAAGGATGCATATGATCCTATTAAGGCATAGGATGAAAATTGTGTCAAAGCTCTTTGGAGCAAAGAGGGATGAGCATGCATTTTGAAATTGCCATCTGCTTTCAGTAGTGCTCGATGAGAGCTTTTTGTTTGTAAGGAAATTAACGTACCTATTCTTTGTGGTTTTTTCCCTTTTCTGTTTGCTGTTTGACAGATTGGTTCAATCAGCATCAGGGATTTTACTAATTTTTAGAGAAAATATCTAGTTCCATAACCATACATATAACTTGATCTACTGAATGAGAGAATGAAGCATTTCATGTCTATTGCACACACTTAGGGGCCTCCTCTTACTTATTGAAGAAATTGGATCATGTGCTTTTAAAACTTCTTAAGCTAAATGTCAGTATACCCCCATTAAAGAAGGAAATTGCATTGAGTTTTGATCAAAATGAACACTAGAATATTTAACTCTCTAGTTTCTTTTACATTTATGATTGATTATAAAGCTGCTTTTAATATCTCAAGCTGAGAATGTTTTTTTAATGCTTGATTCTTTATATTTCTTGGTGTGCTGTGTTATCAACAAGCACCAAACCAAAACTGGCATTTAAACTTTATTTGCTACTATATTGGCTTAAGCAGAGAAGAATTGGAAGATATAAATTCATTTAATTCATGTTTATGAATTGACTGATATCCTTTGTTTTGGCACTGCAAACACATTTGTCATGCACCTTGGGATTCTGATTAGTTTGCTTTTGAAAGATGTTTATGGACAATATTCATAATATCCATTGCCATTGGGCTGTAGTTAATGCTAGTCATCTTCTAACAATTACCAGGGATTCCATTAATGGTCCACTGCCAATCATTTGTTGTGAATCGTGATAGATTCTGTGATCCTTGTTTAGCTCGCCTGTTTTTGTAATTGTGGCCCTCTTATAAGAAAATGGTTATGCAATCAAATAATCTTACAATCTTTCTTGGAATTCACATCATACATTTCAACGAATGCATTCATACTTTAATATTTTTGTAAGCTTATGTACAATGTTGTACTTAACATTACCATTATATTTGGGGGTAAACGCTAGAAATGTTTACAAAAATAAAGTTAACCCCGACACTTCAAGAATAGATATTCCACAACCTCCAAAACAGAGGGAGAGATAAAAGAGTTCCCATCACGGATTATAAACTTCAATATTAATAAAGCATCAGCGGATTTGTTTACTCCGATCCTCTATGAGCATCGATTCTGAAAGTAAAAGTTGTACCAAAAAAGCTGATATCCAAACTGTGCTTGCAGAATTATCAGGCCATACTTGTGAATTTAGGGTACCCAACTTACTTTTCAATCTAATACCATTGACATGTAAGGTGCTGTATCCTCGTCTTGGGTGTAATTTTGAATGTGGATTAGTCTTGTTAATAAGGTGAATTGTTACAATGAGACAAGGACAATAAAGAACAATCACCCAGTTTTATGGGTGAATTGAAGGTTGGTAGAGGTAGATGTGACAGATATAGTTGTTTATTAATGGTTGTCAATTGTGGTAAGATTTTTTTTAGTTGTCTTATATGGCTGTTTAATTTAACAGGAAAACTGTTGCAATAACTAATGAGAAGGACAATTATTGGTAATATTGCAATTTACGGAAAGTGATATAATTGCCGCTAGTTATTATATTTAATATAACTTATCTTTCGATTCACTGCAAACGATGAAGTTTCAGTAAATTTATTCAGATATGACATAGATCTCTAAAATGTTGAGAAGAATGAATTTGTCGATAACCATTCTCGTATCTCCCTGATTTGTACTGGTTTATTTTCTTCTCGTATACGCTACAGATTATCACATATAGAGGTGATAGAAATTCCACTTATAATGATTGATTCATCATTCAATGCCGAATGCGTACCTCAATTATATATCTTTAACTCCAATTCATAATAGGAAGATCAGTTCAATCCAATTCATCCCCCTCATAGAAATAAATAGGCAGCATTTATTTCCAACAGTTAAAAATATATCTAATGCAGGTCTACCATAGAAATAACAGGGGTATCTATTTACAATGTCAGCAAAAAAATATGTGATGGAAGGTGGCTGCTTAAATCATGTATAAATATAGACCTCTTAACACATTTATTCTGACGCAAAACTTTAACCGCTTTGTTTTTAGAAGGATTTCAATCGGAATTCTCCCTAGATTTTACAGTAGAGAGCCTCCCCAAATTTGCAAGTATGTCCTATTTGCACTCTCATTTTTTGTCATTCATTTGTTATCTTGTAGATAACTTTAAAATGTTTTAGGAATGTTTGTTTGAAAATATTAATAATATTGCAAGTTTTTCCTAGATTTCAGTAGAGAGCCTCCCCAAATTTGCAAGTATGTCCTATTTGCACTCTCATTTTTTGTCATTCATTTGTTATCTTGTAGATAACTTTAAAATGTTTTAGGAATGTTTGTTTGAAAATATTAATAATACTGCAAGTTCTCCCTAGATTTACAGTAGAGAGCCTCCCCAAATTTGCAAGTATGTCCTATTTGCACTCTCATTTTTTATCATTCATTTGTTATCTTGTAGATAACTTTAAAATGTTTTAGGAATGTTTGTTTGAGAATATTAATAATATTGCAAGTTCTCCCTAGATTTACAGTAGAGAGCCTCCCCAAATTTGCAAGTATGTCCTATTTGCACTCTCATTTTTTGTCATTCATTTGTTATCTTGTAGAGAACTTTAAAATGTTTTAGGAACGTTTGTTTGAAAATATTAATAATATTGCATTTATTTTACGATTTAGCTATAACATTGTTGTCCTCTGGTTTATCTTGTATACCTTTGTTAGAAGTTACGATAAACACTACGCTCTCCCCGCCAATGTCATTTTCCACTTGAAAATTCAGAACAAAAATTGGTGTTGAATGATGTAGGGGTGCCCAAATTTTGTAAGTTTTATTGTATATAATTCTTACCAATTTATTCACCAGGGAATACAACTTATTTAATGTTTCCAGGGTGACTTGCAAGGCTCCATAACCTATGCTAGAATTGTTGGAAAATAAATTCTTTAAGCATTCTGTTGAAACTGGAATAACTAAAATTTCTGTAAACTGTTTGTCCTAGCAAAATATTGAAGATGACAAGAATAAATGCTCCTAAGAAATCTAGTTGCTATATTAAGGAGACGTAGACATTGTTGTTCCTGTTAATTCTATGTGGCAGGAGCACAATTTAATCTGCAGTCACTCAACAAGAAGCTACAATTATACTCTCATTGGCTACCTTTCCTGTAGGCTCATGCTTTTATCAGTTGTTTCTTCTAGTCTCCACAATTTCCATGCAAAATTTCCAATTATGCCCAATCTAGTAATGAGGTTTAAAAATTATTGTTTTTATACACTCCCAATCTACCCTGTTTATCTGATGCGAGCTATCCACATCACTCAAAAATATTTGCAGTTGTCTGTTTCAGTTTTGGTTTGTATCGGTCATATTTGACATCTCTAAGGAACTCAGTTGTGCAGTCAAACTGTCAATTTGAAGTTTTTGCCAGAACGTCATTTTAAGGCTCTACATACAGTTTTCAAAATCTATGAGAATTGGAATGAAATCCTTTTGTAGAAGATTTGAGGGGGTCATAACACGTTTGGACAAACTTTTGCATGAATTGGAGAACTTTGGGTTTTTCCGCTTGCGAACCCCTAAATCTGTCAATTCACAAAATTAGTCTTCTCCAAATTGATTTGAAGGGGGTGATGGCTGTTGGTTTATTAGCAAAACAAAAATAAAATAAAAAATAAAAATGAAGCAATAGCAATCTACCGAAGGTGAGTAGATGGGGCACAACATTTTTTTGCAACATAATGTCATAAAACTTCCTGACCCAAAACAATATGATCCAGGACAATTTAAACCATCATGGTGGGACGATAACGCCTTTTGTGACAACCATCAAGCTAAAGGACACAACTTGTCACAATGACAACAATTGAAGAATATTATCCAAGACCTTGTGGAAAACATCACTATCGAAGTCAATGGACAACAACACTCTTCCAATAGTGACCAGAAAGTCTTCACAAATCCTTTACACGACCATGGAAAAGGAAAGGCCTCCAATTCGGGTAATAAGACCAGCAGTTTTTCCAATTACACAAATGTTAAATTTGATTATACTACCATAGTAAACCACATTAGCATTGCTAACGATCATGTCAATACCATTACCATTAAAAAGCCACTAGAATGCACTATTAATACTTGTCGAACCAAGGTGACTATACAAGGTCCTCCAAAACAACATCAGACATCAAGGTCCCAATACAATTTACTTGACCATTTGGGGAAGACCCCAATGCAGATTTCTATCTTAGAGCTATTGCGTACATCACCTGACCATCGAGCCATTCTTGACAAGGCTTTGCAAGACACTACCATTCCTATTGACCTTGATGTCAATTGTTTCCAGGAGATGGTGGGTTACTTGGCTAATTCTCATCACGTCACCTTTTCCAACCAAGACTATTCAACTAAAAAGACAAACCATAATGACCCTTTGCATTTTGAAGTCCTCATCCATAAACGTAAAGTCAAACAAGTTTCGGTAGACGGTGGAGCAGGGTTAAACATTTGGACCCTTAAATTGGTTAAGATATTAGGCTTTTCAGAAGCATGTGTAGACACAACCAAAAGCATTGTTATCAAGGCATATGACAATGAAGAACGATCTTCTAAAGGATTTATCACACTACCCGTTAGAGTTGGACCCACAATTATGGACACTACTTTCCAAGTCTTGGACCTTGACCTCACATACAATCTCCTCCTAGGTTGACCATGGATCCACGTTGTGAAGGCCGTGCCATCCACATACCACCAATGCCTCAAAATCCTATACATCAGCACTGAAATCACAATAGCTAGTGATCCAAACCCATTCCAATATTGTACCAATCTATGCGGAACACCTCAACAATAAGTGTCTATCAATCAAGAGGCTTCATCATCCAATTCATCTCACTTCATTAACCCTTCCACCTTAACCAAAGTGTCCACTTCCAAGTGTCCACCTTCCGATCCTAAGGTCAAGGTCCAAGACAAGCTATGGTGAATATCATATGAAGACATCCTACTATATCAACAATCCTCACTACTCCTAAGTCATATGGCAAACCAACAATAGACAAAAGACAACCCAAGGTTACCATTCACTTGCCTCCCACAACTAATTTCACAAAATTGGGGGAGTTAAGCAAAGAAGCAATCAATGAAGAGGATGTGACCTCTTGGTTTTACAGAGAAAATTAAGAAGCTCCTTCACCTACAAGAATACCCACAAAATAGTATGGCAAAGGTTTCAAGATCAAGCAAGACAAAGGATATGATGGACACAATGGACTTGGATTGAATAAAAGTAGGATGACCAAACCTTTACATGTGTCTAAACGACTGAAAGGCGTAGGCCTTGGGTTTTGTATAGTCGTAAAATTGCACTCTTTGCAATTTCACATACATCCTTGCTTCTGCTTTAGTGTCCACTCCCTTAGCATCTTGAGTAGGCTCATTTTAGCCCCTGCATCAACCTTTTTCCCTTCTCTGGATGCTCCAACACCCCTTTTCAATAGCTACCCTTGTGTGTCTACTTTGCATCGGATTTAGGGATTTTCCTATTCTTGTTGTTTTGTACTGTGACGTGTTTGGACACTAGCATGTTGCGTGGACGTCTGCACACCGCACTAGCATCCTGCGATGTTTCAAAGCTCAAATGACTATTTCCATGCATGTTTTCCGCTTGTTAGTGAGTTTTGTCGATGGTAACAACTAGAAACACCTTGTAACAGCTGAAGAAGCTTCCTCTCTCCTTAAATGTCATATTTTAACCTCATTTGTAGGCTCTTCTTCCTCTAAGTTCTTCCAAGTCTTGTTAGCACTTCTCTAAATTCATTCTAGCTTTTAGCTTCACTCCATCACTTGCTTACACAACTTTCTACAGCTTGTTGTAGCAGCTTCAAGCTCTCAAGATCTCTTAATGCTCTTTGTAGTTATCTTAGCTCTTGCAGCTCCATATCCCTTGCCTTATGCTTGTGAGCATCTCAGGATTCAATATCTCCTTCCTATTGCATTTTTACATTGTGATACGGGTTCTCCTCCTTGAGCGGGGATTGCTTTTATCACCTCTTTTGTGATATAGGTTCTCCTCCTTGAGCGAGGATTGCTTTTATCACTCCTACTTGGTGATGCGGGTTCTACTCCTAAGTGGGTTTTGCTTTCACCACATGCTTCATTCATTTCACTCTTTCTCTCTATTTTTTTGGTTGTCTGTGGAGGTGGGAACACCAAAATGAGGGCTTGACTGAGTCAAACCCCTATACGGCCCCAACATTCTCTCAAGATATCATACATGCAAGTTTTGAAGACATTCACATGAAACGCTTCATCACTTACGTGGTTGTGAGTATTTCCTTTCTTCTCCTTATCTCTATCGTTTCTACTTTACTTTATTTCAACTTTATTACATTCTATTATTTCCCCATATTTTGCAAGTTCTCAGCAATCGAAGTAGAAGTAGTTACTTGGTTGTTTTTTGTGATAAACTCGTTCTTTGGTCCGTACAAGACGCCAGTGCTCCTCTAGGATGCCAACGTGTCGCGTTGTCATCTATATTATGTGTTGTCATCCTCTGGCTAAGAGCCCATTAGTCTGTCCAGAAAATATTTGTGATCTACTCTTTCAAATTCTGAAACTCTCGTTGTTGTTCCTAAGGTAGATTAGGGTAGTTCGCCCCGTGAGGCTCTCTGAATGAAGAGAACTCATGAGTAGTGAATCCCCCTCTTCTACAGGTTTAAATCGATTAAGATTGGCGCTCCTAGTAGCATGATACCTTTAAGTGAGGAAGTAAATGCTTTTAAGGTTATCGAGACATTTGCAATACCCAACACCCATGAACAATCTAACACATATGACGACAACTACATTGAAACTGATTCCAATGAATACGAGTGGGACTCTTGTACAACTAGTGAATAAGAACTAGATAGAGTCTTCATCAACCACTAGTAGAATTTGGCAAATAAATGACTAGGTGACTAAAACTTTTAGTCACAACAACTAAAAATGACTAAATTCTACTCATTTTTTACAACTCAGCTATAAATGAGTAAATAAATGACTAATTTGGTCGTTAACTAAAAAATTATTTAGTCACAGAAATAAAAATGACTAAATAGTTAGTCATCAAATCCAAAGTAGACAAAAATTTTTAAAAACAATTCAGCCAAATATTGGCACAATGTATTCATGTGCACAATGTATTGGTGCAATTATTCACATTCATTGTAGATTCATTTGTCTCGCTTGACCTCACTTCATTCGTTCATTGTAGACCTTGCTTCATTCGTTAGCCTGGAATGAGGTGTTTTGATCAACAACTACTTGCATGGGTGATAAGAATTCAGAGAGGACCTAGAGACTTGTGAAAAGGCGAGCAAGGGCAAGGAATTTGGAGCTTGCTACAACGAATCTGAATTTGCCGAGGCCCTCTATAGCAAAAGAAAATTTGGAGACGCCCTCTGCAGCGAATTTAGAGGTAATTTGAAACCCTCATAACATTAAACACAAATTCGAAACACTAATTACAATCTACTACTCTTAATAATGTTCTTTTACAATCTTGCCACTATTTTGCTTCATAATGTGCTCGAGCTAAATATAATAAAATTTGGGTGTTAGTGCCAAATTAGTTCCTCAAACAATTTTGATACATTTTCACTACAAGTGCAAATTGTCCTTGTGCAAAGTAAACATGTGCTACATTTACCCACATATCAGGCATATGAACAAAGATGTTTCCTGTTGCAGCTTCTTGTTCCTATGTAAAAATTTCTTTGCAATATCAAATTGACCCCTTTTAGCTAGCACAATGGTTGCCTCATTTGTAGCATAAACATTTCCTGGTCTTTGTGCCAACACTTTACAATACAATTCTATAGCCTTCTCAAGATGTTGCGCCTCCACCTTTGAATCCCTCCTCTCATTGCAAAAAGTTGCAAAATAATTCCAATTTCCACGTGAAATGTCAACATAAGAATTATATGCATCTGATTCACTTTGTGCAACTTTAATTGTTTTTTTGCTTTAAACCAGTCATCTGTTTTTAGTTCCATTTTTCCAAGCATAGATAAAGCATTTGATGATTTTTTATCCACCTTAAGTGCATCCCCAATCAATTCTAGGCTTAGTTGGATCTCATTCTGAGCCTGAGCCATGGCTGCAAGACATAGATATGCATCCACATAATCATGAAACTTGAACAATATTAGCTTGTATAAAAGATTCACTTTCTCAATATCATGTAGTTGTTCAAACAACCTAGCAAGTTTAAACAGTGTTGTGACTTTATCCCATGGTAACTCAAGTGAAACACCACCTTCTTCTAGTCAATGGAAGAATTTCATATCCTTAAAGAGCATAGGAAAAACTACAGAATTAGCACTGGGGCCTTTATTTATGAATTCAACCCAAATGCCATTTCCTAATGCCTCCATAAAAGTTTGTTGAGCAAACACTAGTTCATCACACTCAAAATGAAGAACCCCAATGTTGTTTAACAATTGAATGGGTACTTCTCTACTCTTCTTCAGAAGAGACTTTGGCATCTTAAGAGAATCTAAGGTTGCACTGGGTTTTGACGATATTAATAACTCACCCATCTTGATAAATGCATGGGCATTAGGTGGATCTATGTGAGTTGCCTTCCTTAAAATTTCCAATGCCTTCTCTACCAGCCCTTGCTAAGCATATATATGGCCTATAGCTTTTAAGCTCTCATAGTTTTTAGGGTGGACCTCCAAAACCTTTTCAAAATTTGAAAGAGAACTCTTAAGATCTCCCAACTTCAATTAGACATATCCACAAAATCTTGTGGCCTCCGGCTTTCCTTGACAAGTGGTGTCATAATCACCTTTACTATGATAAGATCATGCAAGATTATAACGTGAATGAGATTTCATGAGAGGGTGGTCAGTTGAAACAAGAGTTGTCTCAACCAATTGTTCCATAAGAAAGTGTTGCCTTGCAGTGAAGAAAAAAATTGTTTGCTAAATGATTCAATGCCATTGCAAAGTACAAGCATAATTTAAAGGCTCTACGCATCTTTTCCATTCCTTCATGAACACTACCTTTTTCACTAACTGTGAGAATCCTACAAGTAAAAAATGCACAAAACTAACCACCGAGATTTATATAGAGGTAGAACATCATTTCCTAATGCCTCCATAAAAGTTTTTTGAGCCAACTCTAGTTCATCACACTCAAAATGAAGAACCCCAATGTTGTTTAACAATTGAATGGGTACTTTTTCTCTGCTCTTCTTCAGAAGAATATTTGGCGTCTTAAGAGAATCTAAGGTTGCACTAGGGTCTGATGATATTAATAACTCACCCATCTTGATAAATGCATGGGCACCAGGTGGATCTATGTGAGTTTCCTTTCTTAAAATTTTCAAAGCCTTCTATGCCAGCCCTTGCTGAGCATATATATGGCCTACAAATTTTAAGCTCTCATAGTTCTCAAGGTGGTCCTCCAAAACCTTTTCAAAATTTGAGAGAGAAATCTTAATATCTTCCAACTTTAATTGAACTTATCCACAAAATCCTATGGCCTTTGGCTTTCCTTGACAAGTGGTGTCATAATCACCTTTACTATGATAAGATTGTGCAATATTATAATATGAATGAGATTTCATGAGAGGGTGGTCAGTTGAAACAAGAGCTATCTTAGTTAATTGTTCCACAAGAA
Organism: Sequoia sempervirens; assembly: GCA_007258455.2. Taxonomy (NCBI): domain Eukaryota; kingdom Viridiplantae; phylum Streptophyta; class Pinopsida; order Cupressales; family Cupressaceae; genus Sequoia; species Sequoia sempervirens. The sequence goes on along the minus strand of VDFB02000003.1, from coordinate 741,184,730 downwards.
AATGTTGGCATGCAATGAAGAAAAAATGGTTTTCTAAATGATTCAATGTCATTGTAGAGTATGGGTAAAATTCAAAGGCTTTACACACTTTTTCCATTCCTTCATGAACACTACCTTTTTCACTAACAGTGAGAATCCTACAAGTAAAAAATGCACAAAACTGAACACAAAGATTTATGTAGAGGCAAAACATCATTTCCTAATGCCTCCATAAAATTTTGTTGAGCCAACTCTAGTTCATCATGCTCAAAATGAAGAGCCCCAATGTTGTTTAATAATTGAATGGGTACCACTTCTCTACTCTTCTTCAGAAGATACTTTGGCATCTTAAGAGAATCTAAGGTTGCACTAGGGTCTGACGATATTAATAACTCACCCATCTTGATAAATGCATGGGCATCAGGTGGATCTATGCGAGTTTCCTTTCTTAAAATTTCCACAGCCTTCTCTATTAGCCCTTGTTGAGCATATATATGGCCTATAGCTTTTAAGCTCTCACAATTCTCAAGGTGGACCTCCAAAACCTTTTCAAACTTTGAGAGAGAACTCTTAAGATCTCCCAACTTCAATTGAACCTATCCACAAAATCACATGGCCTTTGGCTTTCCTTGACAAGTGGTGTCATAAATACCTTTACGATGATAAGATCGTGCAAGATTATAATATGAATGAGATTTCATGAGAGGGTGGTCAATTGAAACAAGAGTTGTCTCAGCCAACTGTTCCACAAGAAAATGCTGCCCTACAGTGAAGAAAAAATGGTTTGCTAAATGATTCAATTCCATTGCAAAGTACGGGTATAATTCAAAGGCTCTATGCATCTTTTCCATTCCTTCATGAACACTACCTTTTTCACTAACTGTGAGAATCCTACAAGTAAAAAATGCACAAAACTGACCACAGATATTTATGTAGAGGTAGAACATCATTTCCTAATGCCTCCATAAAATTTTGTTGAGCCAACTCTAGTTCATCACGCTCAAAATGAAGAAGCCCAATGTTGTTTAACAATTGAATGGATACTTCTTTGCTTTTCTTCAAAAGAGACTTTGGTGTCTTAAGAGAATCTAAGGTTGCACTGGGGTCTGACGATATTAATAACTCACCCATATTGATAAATGAATGGGCATCATGTGGATCTATGCAAGTTGCCTTTCTTAAAATTTCCAAAGCCTTCTCTGCCAGCCCTTTTTTTAGCATATATGGTCTACAAATTTTAAGCTCTCAAAGTTCTCAAGGTGGACCTCCAAAACCTTTTCAAAATTTGAGAGAGAACTCTTAAGGTCTCCCAGCTTCAATTGAACCTATCCACAAAATCCTATGGCCTCTAGCTTTCCTTAACAAGTGGTGTCATAATCACCTTTACTATGATAAGATCGTGCATGATTATAATATGAATGAGATTTCATGAGGGTGGTCAGTTGAAACAAGAGTTGTCTCAGTCAATTGTTCCACAAGAAAATGTTGCCCTGTAGTGAAGAAAAAATGATTTGCTAAATGATTCAATGCCATTGCAAAGTATGGGTATAATTCAAAGGCTCTACACATCTTTTCCATTCCTTCATGAACACTACCTTTTTCACTAACTATGAGAATCCTACAAGTAAAAAATGCAAAAAAATTATCGTAGAGATTTATGTAGAGGCAGAATGGGTACTTCTTCTCAAAATGAAGAACCCCAAAATGAAGAACCCCAATGTTGTTTAACAATTGAATGGGTACTTCTTCTCTGCTCTTCTTCAGAAGAGAATTTGGTTTCTTAAGAGAATATAAGGATGTACCAGGGTCTAACGATATTAATAACTCACCCATCTTGATAAATGCATGGGAATCATGTGGATCTATGCAAGTTTCCTTTCTTAAAATTTCCAAAGCCTTCTTTGCCTGTCCTTGCTGAGCATATATATGGCCTACAAATTTTAAGCTCTCACAGTTCTTAGGGTGGACCTCCAAAACCTTTTCAAATTTTGAGAGAGACCTCTTAAGATCTCCCAATCTTCAATTGAACCTATCCACAAAATCATGTGGCCTTTGGCTTTCCTTGACAAGTGATGTCATAATTACCTTTACTATGATAAGATTGTGCAAGATTATAATATGAATGAGATTTCATGAGAGGGTGGTAAGTTGAAACAGGAGCTATCTTAGTCAACTGTTCCACAAGAAAATGCTACCCTATGAAGAAAAAATGGTTTGCTAAATGATTCAATACCATTGCACAATACAGGTATAATTGAAAGGCTCTATGCATCTTTTCCATTCCTTCATGAACACTACCTTTTTCACTAACTGTGAGAATCCCACAATTAAAAAGTGCACTAAATTGACCACAAAGATATTTCCCCATTTCAAACAACAAAATTGCCAAAAAAAAAAAAAGCATTTAAAACCTGCAAAAAAATGCAAAATAAAATCACGTTGATTTTTGTGCCAAAAAAAAAAACATGAGACCATAGCTTGTTGCTTACTATTATGCTTTGATTATTTTTTCCAAGCATCCATAGCTTTTTTAAATCACCTATTTTAGGCTTTTAGCCATAGCAACAAGGCAGTGAACTCTTTGATAAAATGCTTTGGTAAACATGTATGAAAAATGTGGTAGCATAGAAAAGGAAATGAACTTTGGAAAAAATGCCTCGAAATGTGGTCTCATGGTGACAAATTCCATGACAAGCGAATTGTTATGGATTGTCATGGCATTCCAACACCATGAGACCACATTTCTTTGAGGCATTTTTCAACTAGTTCACTGCCTTGTCTATGCTATTGCTTACTATTATGTTTGATAGATTTTTTCCAAGCATCCTTAGCTTTTTCGAAAGCACTTGTTTTAGGCTTTTGCCATAGCAACAAGGCAGTGAACTATTTAATAAAATGCTTTGGTAGACATGTATGAAAAATGTGGTAGCATAGACAAGGCAGTGAACTTTTTGAAAAAATGCCTCAAAGAAATGTGGTCTCATGGAATGCCATGACAAGCAAATGCAATTAGCAACTACTCCTAGTTATTAGTTATGCAATGTGAAGTAATTGCATAATTGCTTAGGTTAACTTTGTAAATAGTATATTGTAATTGAAATTTTGTCATCTATCAACATCTAGTTATTAGTTATGCAATGTGAAGTAATGCTTTGAGTTTGAAAGATGTGCAATCCAATGTAATTAGCAATTTGAATATGAACTACAAAAATCTATTTTTTACAATTCATTAGTTAAACTCTTTTTTATTTGCTTTCTATAACTCTATTGCTATGGAAATGCCTTTCAATTAAAAAAAAATAGTTTTTCTACAATTTGTTGTTGTTGTGTAGAACATTACAGATGGATCAACGTCAAAGGCTGAAATACCATGCATTTGATGAGAGAATAGTCGATGAGAGTGGCATGGACAAATATCCATGTCCATGTAATGACTGTGTGGGTGGAAGGGTGAAAAAAATAAGTCAGATTTATCAACATATTATTACATATGGGCATAGTGGTATAAGCCCTTGGAATGTCAATTATTATGAAGATATGATAGAATGGTAGAGTGTGAAAGATGAAGAGGAAACAAACATAGATGAAGTGGCGCCAAACATAGATGAAGAGGCAGCAATGCTAGACGAAGGGTTTGAAGCCGATATAATGTTGAATGAGGGTCTAAACGATGATTGGGACAAGTTAATGGAGGATGCTTCAAAGCCTTTGTATGTTAATTGCGGGTTAAGTCGTTTTACAACAATCCTTCAAATTCTTAACTTGCAAGTGGTGTTTGGTTGGACAAATGAGAGTGTAGATCAGTTATTGGCATTATTACATTCATTGTTACCACCTAACTCCACATTTCCAACAAAACAAAGTCAATGTAGAAAGGAAATCACTAAGCTAGGCTTAGGGTATGAAAACATCCACACATGTGTGAATGGTTGTGTATTATTTCATAAGAATCTTGCAAGTGAGAGTGAATGTCTGAAATGTCATGAATCGAGGTATAGAAAAGGGTTGAAATCAATTGTGGTTCCTAGAAAGGTTCTTTGCCACTTTCTAGTAATCCCACAATTACTCCAAATGTATAGGTGTAGAGACATTGCTAAACTTATGCAATGGTATTCCCAAAATAAGAGCACTGATGAAAAACAACATGTGCCTGATTCTAAGACATGGATGGAATTTGATAACATATGATCTGATTTTTCTCAAGATCCTCATAACAAGGTTGGGTTTGGCTCTAGATGGGGTGGACCCATGTTCTCAGATCAAAGTACTAAATGGTCAACTTGACCAATGTTTTTAATAAATTATAACTTGCCTCCATGGTTAGCAACTAAACCATTTTTTTAATGCTATCATTGATTATACCAGGAAAGAAAAGTGTGACTTCAGGTACAATTGATGCTTATCTAGATCCATTATATGATGAGCTAATGGAATTGTAGAAAGGAATTGAAGCAATTCAATCTTTAAGGGATGGTCATTCAATCAAATTCACTTTAAGAGCTTCCTTGTTGTTTACGATTCATGATCTTCCTACATATGGCACATTGTCTGGTCTCAATGTTCATGGATACCATAGATGTCCTGCTTGCAACTTTAAGGATTTTGTGAGGCACTCAAGATGTTTGTGTAAGTGTATTTATTGTGGACATTGTGCTTACCTTAAAATGGATCATCCATATCGTCAACAACAAAAACATGGTTCAATGGTGAAGAAGAGAATCGTGAAGCACCATTGCTAATAATAGGTAATTACATTGTTGAGAATGGACAAAAAAGAATGTCATTTATTGCAAATGATGGGATTGTTGGTAGTAGATATGATCCATGTAATGAAAGTGGTGTAAAAAGGTTGTGCATATTCTATAAGTTGTCATAATTTAAGGATATAGCCATTAAGCATACTGTTGACTTTATGTATACTGAGAAAAATATATCCTATGCTATTATAGAAACTCTTTTTAGTGCTTTTGATACTATTTCATCACGTGAAGACCTTCCACAACTAAAGATTCGTTGAAATATTTGGGTTGAAAAATATGATGATGAAAATATAGAAAACCTAGTGCTCCTTATGTTTGGACGAAGGAACAACATGCACAATTCTTACAATTGATGTCTCAGACTCACTTTCCCACTAGATATGTAAGTAGTATTATTAGAAGCCAAATTGAGATTAATGGCTTAAGATGCCTCAAGACCCATGACTATCATGTCATAATGGAGAATATTTTACCTATTGTGGTAAATATATTAAGTTTTCCAAAGGGGCCAAGATTGGCAATTATAAGGTTGGGCCTAATATTAAAGAGAATGAGTTTACATGTATTAGATCCTTCAAACTTTGATAGTTTGAGGGAGGAGGTTGTTGAAGTCCTTTGTCTATTGGAATGGGAATTTCCACCAACAATCTTTAACATTTCTATGCATTTTTTGATACATCTACAATATGAACTAAAGCATTGTGGCCCAATAAGAACAAGATGGATTATCCTATAGAACGCTATATGAAGGTTTTGAAAAAAAATGTTCATACTAGGGAAAAATCGAAAGGCAACATGTCTAAGGGATATTCAATGCAAGAGGCTATAGGATTTTATACAAAATATATGAAGGACTTAAAAAATTTCAATTTGTGTGTATGGGACGATGATGAAGAAGACATAGTTGCAGGTGAAGTATTGGAAGGAAATGGATGTCGCTTGAAGCTATCACATCGGGAAAGAAGTGTGATACATGCCTATATTCTTCAAAACACATCTTCGTTCAATAAGTGGCATGGGTAAAAAAAATTAACACAATAATTTATTTACTCAATTGCATTTATGCATTTATATTATCAATCTTACTATTTATATGTTAATATCCTATATAGAAAATATGAAGAAGACAATCAAACTTGGATGCAACATCGACCTCAAAGGCACAAACGTCATGTTGATTTGATTGGAGGTGATTCTTTTCCAAAATTTGAAGAATGGATTGCTAATGTAGTTAGGGATGCAAAAGAAGAAGGTCAAGATATAACAACAGAGGAAAGTGAGCTTTCACAATCTCCACATATATGGGCTACATGTTGCAGTGGAATGTGGGCCTATGGTAGTCATTTAAGAGTGGAAGAAAAAGACAAAGGAAAGATAAATTGTGATTGCATTGTTAGTGTTGAATTTCTTCACGAAACTGAGAAGAGATTTTATGTTGGATTTATCCAACAAATTATTCTAGTGGACTATGGTGAAAATAGTCCTATATTATTAAAATGTAAGTGGATCTGACCATCTGCAATACAATTTGATGAGTATGGATTTGTACATGTAAATAGAAGACAATTTTTATCAGAGATGGATGAGTTGTATGTTTCCCTTCTTCAAATTAACCAATCATTTCTAATTTGTGATGTAAGAAGCCAAGGATGTCCGTATGTCATTCAAAGAGATTCTCATTCAAAATGAAAAAATCATGGAAGTTGTTGATATAATGCATGATGGGCAATATGTTACTTTACAAGAAACATTTGAAGAAGTGGATGAAGATGATGATGGAGTGTTTGAAGAAGACATTTTGATTACCAATGAAGAGATTGGGAGAGAGAATGCATTGCATGTCACATATGAGGATGAGGAAGAAAATCAAGTAGATGCAAACATGAATGATCAAGATTTGGATCTTGCTGGAAATGCAGATGATTATGATGATATTTTGTCACCTTTAGAGGTTAGCTTGTCACCTAAAATTTGGTTATATGCATGGTGTAATTTATTATTGAATGTAATAAAGATATGAGTATAGGTGTGCTTATTCACTATTGTTTTACTGATACATTTATGAATGTAATCATCATTATTCTTCTGGTATATTGTATACAAAACCTGAGATGTTCACTGTTGATTTAAAGTGCATTTAAAGTTAGGTTCAATCATTCTTAGTTTTCTTACTTTGGTTGAAAATTTGAAATTAATTTTGTTTAGTTAGAATATAATTTCTTGTATGTCCTATATGTTTTCTAGATGCAAACATATAATGAACATATATGATTTAATCATACATATAGATATCATAACATTAGGTGAACTAAGCCTCCCCATTACAAACAATGAAATGATCTCTTAGGTCTGGTTAACACTGAAAAATAAAACTAAGAGACTGCAAAATTAGAAAATTGTTTGATCTTTTCAATAAAATGATATCTAAAATATTGCATTCATAATAAAATACAATACCACACTACCACAATAGTCAATAGAGGTATGCGTGAGATGGCAAGACATATAGGTCAATGTACAAATGCTTACCACAATACTGCGGCAACCAAATATGAATACCACAGGGTGGGGGTGAGAACATGTTAACATCTAAAGTAAACCATAGCCCCGCAAGGGGTAAATAGTGACATTGTGGTATGGCAGGGAACAATCACTCAACCACTAGAATTAACCTATTGTCCTATGGGAGTCCAAAGGGGTGTGCATGGGGTGGTGGTATTGCTACCGCTATCCCACAGTCGTCTTGATATGACAGAGCAGTATGGTAGTGAACAGTCCCTATAACCTGCCATCCCGCGAGAGTCTAAAGGGGTGTGTGCGGGGTGGCAGTACTACTAGCACTAACCTGCAACCATCTTGAAATGACCAAGTGGTACTGCAGTACAAGTTGTCAAAGCATTAAATGATTACACCATTTGATTTCCCAAGATCAACGACATGTATTCAAACTCAAAATATGGGCAGATTTTGAAATATTTTGGATGAATTCACATTAATAGTGAGGTGATCGAGCTTAGCATAAAATATTACTTGGGACTCGATGACATTTTGAAACTCATTCACAAAGCTTAGCGTACCAGAGGCAAGGGAGTTCAAGCGGGAAAACTCTGCATCTATTATTTCGTCAGGTAAGTTCACAAAAACCCTTTGTAGCAAGTGTATAAGAACTGAATTTGCTTCAAGTAGACACTTAAAAAATCAAGTAGGAGTAAATTCTTCATCATGCCACCCAAAAGAATTCAAGTTGTGAGTAAAAAGGAAGATTCCACAGTTTCTAAATCAAAGAAGAGGTCCCTACAACAATCCATTTTAGATGTGTTACCTAATTCTATAGACAAAGGATCCAAAAAGGTGTTTAAAGATACAACCCATGGATGTAGAGACCCAATTATCCCTATCTCATGGTGGGATCTATTTTGGTACTTCTATGAAAAAAGGGTCGAGAAGATTCCAGATTTGAATCCTTAGACCTTACATTTGGCCAAATTGATAGTCCCAAATGTCTTCGTAGATATTGATTTTATTAAAGTATTGGCACAATATTATCACTCGGCTACCAGGACTATAAGAATGCCAAATGGTTCACCATTAGTGGTGTTGACTAAAGAAGCAATTATAGAGTGTTTTATGTTAAACAAGAAAGCTATCACTAAGATCAACTTGGACATAAGTGAGGAGGATTATAGGAGATTGAGAAAAATATATAGGAGTGATAAACTTCCTTTACACATGAAAAAGGGTGTAAACAATAGGAGGATACCTATCTCCCCCTCGCAAAATGAGCCATTTTCCATAGAAGACTTCCAAGTATATTTCAAAAGAACTTATTTTGCTTTGTTCCAAGTGCTTAGAATAGATGCTAAAGAGAGGATGTCAACCTATCTCATGATGATGGCAATGAGGACACAAAATCCTGAAGTCAACATTGAGTATGACTTTGTTGCTAAAATTGAGAAAGGGTTACATGAGGGATTTTTACAAGAGTGAACTTAGCTCCCATCACTTTTAGGAAATACTCTATGCATACTCTTTGTTGTGTCATTTAATATTGTACCAAAACATAAACAAATGGACCAAAATAATGTGTTTGGGAATGATTGATGATGAAGGGAATAGGTTGCTTGTACAAAACTGGTGTTACATCTAGGATAGTAGATGTAAAAATAGTGATTATGTAATATTTCATGATGATTTTGTAGTAAAGGTCATGACTGATCTTGGTCATATTTCACCAAGATTTCCTAATAAAATCATGCAAGTATTAAGACCTTTAGCATTGAAGTCAGAGTAGGGACACACTCATAATTTCAATGACTAGTTATTCTTAGTAGACCAAACAAATATAAGGGTCTATGGGTGTCCTCAGGCCTGACACGTTTTACCTAAATTTATTTATATTTGAATTGCATTTTTAGAATTTATGTGAAAAATATTATGGATGGAGCAAGATGTTATGAAAGGATAGAAAAAGGGGACATTCCTCCCTCACCTAACTAAATGTGAGGAGCTATCTATACGATCTAACACTCTTGAAGAACTACAAAACTATTTGAAGATGTAGTATTCATTAAAGTCACAAGGAGAAAGGGTCTTTGATCCTGAAGGGCAAATTAATTTTATAAAGCACACTTCTCACTAAAGTTGGGATTACCCATGTAATGGATTACGAAGATGTAATAAGAAATTTCTTTACACCTAATGAAGTTTTTCAGAGGAAGAGGAAGTGGGAAATCATAAAGAGGCTTGAGGAGGAGAAGAAAAGGGACACTGGATTCCAAGGATCCTATCAAAAGGATGAACATAATAATTGACAACTTTGAAAGATTATATGTTGAACTAGAAAAGAAACCTGAGGGTCAGTCTTCGAAACCCTCCAAGTTTCCCATCAAACCAAGTAGTATTGTAATCACAAAGCCCCTACCAGACACTACCACAATACAATCAAAAGCATCCCTTGACCAACCAAGTCTTAAAAGGCAGAAGACACATGGAGTGACCCCCTTAGTGGCATATGAAATAAGCGAAGGGATACTGAAGAGGTAGTCGATGTACTTTTGAATTTTAAAGATGATGAAGTTGATCATCAACTACCTAAGCTTGCAACTAATGCTCACAAACTAGAAGAAAGAGTGGATTTACATGGGCATAATGATCAAGAAGTGCATGATGATGAAAGGGTGATTGTTGCCCTTAGATTTATTGAAGATGATGAATTTATTCAAAATCCTGAGTTTAAGGATTTTTTCGTTTAAGATGAAAATGAAATAATTTGAGGAGAGACTCCAAATTAATAAGATGGGCACTAAGGAGTCACAGCATGACCAGATTGTTTCCTAGACTCTTGAAGAACTCAGGATTAATTAAATTACTGTTAGCTCCCAAGAAGCAAGAAAATTGGTCTTAGAAAGCAATATACTAATTATTCTTGGGATGGAGTTAAAAAAGATATTCTTACTAGATCAAGTAAGAATCCAAGAAGATCCCATGTTGGTTTCTAAATTCAATTCAGATGAGGGAATGAGTGGCACAGGTTACAATCCAAGACTTAAAACCCTAGCCTTTTTGACAAAGCAAAAAAGAACAAAAAAACCAAGATGTATTGATGTTGTAAAAGAAATGAGAGGGACTTCCATGGTAAAGACACATCAGCATTGGAGGCAGCTACTATGACAATGTACTCAACAATGTTTACTAGGGATGCGGTTAAAGCTATGGAGCTTAGATTGGTAGAATATGAGAAAGCACAAACTAATATGAATGATGAAGTGAATAGGTTATTTGTAGAAAATGTGAAATTGAAACAACAGTTGAAGGAAGCAGGTCCTTCCCAAAGCACATAATTAACAGTATACCAGCCCCCTTCCATCTAGACTAATACAGGTGCAATCACTGTTGCACAAGTTAATGTGCTAAAACAAGACATTGAGAAGTTGAAAAAGAGTAATGAAGAAGCAAAGGAAAGAGCAAAGGGAGAAACTCGCAGGGTATTGGATTAGATCCTGGAGCATAGGATTAAACTAATTGTGGATAAATTAGAAAATGTGTATAAATGTTATGTCTCCTTGTCACAAACAGTTGATCAAATAAAGGCCCGTGTACCTATATTGGACCCCTTACTCAAGAAATGGCAACCTGTACATCACACCTTAATGAATTTGTGTAGAATTTTACAAAGGAGTGTTGAGGCCCCCGCAACTTTAAAGCCTACCAAGAAAATGGTCTGAATGCTCACAAATGAATTTCAATACATGTCTGCAAAAGAGAAAAAGATCAAGGCAAGAATGAATTCATTTCACATGCTAAAGCGGTGGTTCATGCCTAAGATACTAAGGGATGATGATCAACTAAAAGGCTCCAAGGATTGGACAAATGAGTTTAGAAAAAATGTTCCCAACTACCTCACTAATATATAGAAGGATGGTGACATAAATATTCACCACCTCAATTAAACCTTGGATGGAGTAATTGCACTAGATGTTGGGTACTCAAAATTCATCATAGATACCAAAGGGTTAATAGATAGTGGATGCAAGAGTCAGTTGGCCAACACACAAAAAATCCAGGAGTACAAATGGCCTCATGATTACACAGTGTACAAGTGTAAAACCCCATCCTACAACCTAGAGGATGATGCAACACTGCGAAAGCCCAACAAATTTTTTTCTTAAAAAGTAAAACAAGACAAGTAAAGTACTCTACTCTAACCACATACATCCTCTAGGCCACGCAACATGTCTACATGTAAACCCATTACTTATAAAATTAAACCAACCATAACATATGAAAGTTAAACCATGATCCAACATACATCAAAGCATTAAACCATTTCAAAATAAAACTAACTCATAGAAATGTATTGAACATATTTTCACAGATACAACACCACATAACATCCAATACACCATTAAATCCAATAATGAATAGATCATAAATATTATTACAATTACATCACAAAGGTTCACCTTGATACAAATGAGGTACTACAATTATACATAATGATCCACAGTTACAATGAAGAAAGAGAAGAACAACTCCAGATAACCACACGAGCTCCTCGAACAAGAAGATCCCACCATCACGAATAGGAAGAGAACTCAACAGTATAAGACGCACGCCACCCAACCATATGGTACCCATAGGCCCAGCCCCTGTGCTAGGAGATATAAAAGGTAACCAAGACAATCCTACTACCTCTAGACATGCCATATCTGAAATACTCACAGTACAGGAAAACAAGAACAATGGTCACATTGCTTCCAAAATCATTGAATCAATTATAAAGACAATACAAATAAACTGATTGTTGTCATAGGAGGATTTTCATCACAATGGTTGCATTGGTTATCCAAAGGAGATCTTCCTAGGTCCCGAACCCCTCTAGGGTTATCCTAGTAACCTCTTACGAACTTTGGCCCCACATGCACACCAGAGCAGAATTGATTATCTTTCGAGAATACAAGATAATGATCATGCCATTCTAGGCCTTCCTAACTCATCTCAAGTCTAACACAAGCCCTTGAGCAAATGAGCGAGGCTAAATTATAAAGTTAATGTATTAAGCTACCCATACCCCTAAAAATAGGTTATTTAATTTCCACTGGTTAAACTGACTCCCACACGAGTTGTCTTGGGACCACTTTGTGTCCCGACCCTCGTTGAAAGCCACTCCCCTATCGACAACACATAAACTCATACCACACCCAAGGGTAGACAGTGCACTAAAACTGACCACACATAATCAACACACCTCAAAAGGTAACACATCCCTACGGATGTCCAATACGGAATCCCAATATGTGCACTACCCAAGAAAACTCAAAGGGTGAACTAAAGTTACAACAACTCTTTCACAATTACCACTCTGGAAGACTTAGATTTTCACATTAACAAATAATTTCCCCCCAGTACATAGTTACAAAACACTTGCTTTTATAAATACAACTTCAAGCAATTAACAAATGCTATTATTCGGATTTCCTAAATCCAAATTAATCAAAATCGCATATTTAAAATAAACCTTTTAAACATAATTTCATTCAATAAATCCATAGCAATTAAAACAAAAGTTCAATTTCCAAATCCACAAATATAGATAAAAACAAATCTCAATCTTACTAATAAAATCACTTCATTATAAAATAACAATTGGTGCTTGCATGCACTTAACAATTTAATATTCCTTTAAAAATCATTTACTAACTTCTAATAAAACACCATTTAAATAACTATATTTAAATATATATATAAATATATACAATTATATATATATATCATATATAAATATATACATTATCGAACCCATATACAATAAATAAAACAAAACATAAACATTCGCACGCACAAGGACGCAACCATGGTCGTGTCATTCCCACGCAGGGGGTTCGCTACTTGTGGGCAACGCTTACCCCACACAGATGTGGGGAGCACTGCTCACAGCAGCGCACCCCAGGTGTGGGTACGGCTGGGGTTTCACTCCCGGCCAAACCAAAAATTTAATTCATTTTATTAATTTTTTTCATGTCACAATCCATCATTCGTCGTACGACGATTTTTGATTTCGTTTCCCAATAAAAATTCCTACAAGGAATTTTACATGTTTTTAAATAAAACAAATATTTATATATAATATATATATATATATATGTATATGTACATATATATTTTAATATATATGTATATATATATTTTTTAATATATATGTATATATATATATTTATATGTAATTAATCCAATCACTGGTTCAAGTTGAGCAAATAAATTACATAGAAGTCTTCTACAGGAAAGCTCAAAGATTTTATTTTCCCAGATAATTAAAAGGAATTGGGAAATCATAACAAAATGAATGTTTTTCTACAAAGATCTATAATTTCCTTTTGTATCAATCTATTTCAAATAATCAATTTACATAGAGGATTTTTTTTAAATTGCTTTCTATAGAGGTTCAACTTTTACAGCAATCTTTTAAAAGAAAGAAACAAGAGCTTCTACAGTATTGAAAATCTTTTCCTAAACATTTCCAAATTGCATTACAGTAATATAAACAACCTTTCAATTCAAAATTCACAAAAACAATAAAAGAACCTGTTCCAGAAGAATTGTTGCCGAGCTTCTCTGTAGCTTCAAAATGCCAATGTTTTCAAAGCTTCCTCCAGTAAATTTGCCACTTCCAGAAAACACAACAATACCACAGCCAAGAATTCTATAGCAAGATTCTAAAATAAAATCCTCAGAGAGATCCACAAATTTCTCACCAATTTTCAACCAAAAATAAAACTCTTTTCCATGAAACAACTTCCTTCCCTTTTTTCAATATTTGCTCTGAGAATCAATTTACAACAATAAGACTAACTCACAGTTATCCCAACAAAATATCTTTTCCCTCAACAACCCCAGATATTTTCCAACCTCATGCATTTAAAATAAAATAAAACAATTAATATATTTCAACAAATTTAAATAATCTTATTTATTTATTTGCCATATAATTTAATAATTAAAAGTTTTTAATAACATAACAAAATTAAATTTATTTATTTATTTATTCTAAAGCCTTCACAACAATAATTCAATTAATTAAATATTTAAATAAATACACATTTAATCTACCAAATTAAACAGGTAGGGGCCCTAGCTCGGTTGGCTAAATCTTTCTTGTTGCAGGAGGTTGGTCACGAGGTCTAGTCTCCCCCACCCCCGTGGTACCGGAGGGCGTGTCGCACCAGCGTCACCAGTCATGTTAAAAATTTTACCAAGCGCACTGTAGTTTATAGGGGGTCATGCTACCCGATTCCTGCAATCTAAAAAAAATGAAAATCTACCAAATTAAACTTGCATAATAATAAAATACCTAGGATGGAGCTCAACGGTCGACTGCAGTGGAGAGTGGAGGCTAGGGTTCCTCTTGAACTATGCCTAGGCAAGAAGGGCTCGTAGGGGTTTTCCATCAAGCCTCCAAATGTCATTCTGCACAGTGGAGAACATGCGACGAGAGCGGGGTTTGTGGGCTCTCTTCAGGCGTCCAGAAAAAATGAAGTCGACAAGAGAAGCACAGGCGAAGGGAGGAATGCAGGGCTTCTTTTGTCAGGGCAGCGAGCAGGGAAAGGCTGTGAGCGGGGTGAGGGCTCTGCAGACCCATGTTCCAGTCCGGTAGTAGGGGGAAGTCGGGAAGGGGGAGTGAAAAACCATCTTGTTCCTCTTCAACAGATGCCTAGGAAACCAACTGTTGATGCCAAGGCAGAGAAATCGACAGTTTTATTGCAAGAAGAGCTTAAGGCGGAGGTCCTGCACAATGTCAAAGTTTTCTCTCATTTGGGGCTAATAGGTTGTTTCAGGGGTTTTTGGCCTCGGCTTTGTGATTTACACAAATGGGTATCTGAGCAATGGGAACCAATTGTAGAAGGTTGTATTCAGATCTACCCTGCTGCAAGGGGTTTTTTTACTGTGGTGTTTGAGTTTGTGGGTGACAGAAATAAAGTTCTATGTGAATATTTTTGGAGTTGGGAGAAGTATGTGCTGTCTTTGAAGCCTTGGCATCCAGCTTTTAACCCAACCTCTGAGACTTTTGATAAAGTCCCTCTGTGGGTAAGACTCCCAAACCTGCCTCTACATCTGTGGTTTGAGTCTTGCTTAGAGGCCATTGGAAATTCTTCAGGGGAATTTTTGATGGTTGATGAAGGATCTTCTAATCTTTTGCACTCCACCTATGCCCAAATTTTGGTGGAGATGAATGTTTCAAACCATCTTCCAGAAGAGGTCTCAATTAAAACTTCCAAAGGCTATTGGGCACAACCCCTAGACTATGAAGGGGTACCATTTCGCTGTAGGAGATGCTTCCGAACTGGTCATATTGTTGCACAATGTGCAAAACCCAAATGGACTAAACCTACTACTTGGTGGTAGGAAGTCTCACGTAGGCACTATGCAGTTGAAAAGTAGGGTGGTAGTTTGGAACATCAAGCCAAGGATACCTCTAAGGCAGTGGATAAACCTGGTATGCACCAGTCAAGAAGGGACTTAGAACCGAAGAGGGGGACTGGCTCACCTGAGACTCTTAGAATGCAAGATGTTGATATGGACATTGTTCTAGAAGGGAAAGCAGCAAAAATTCAACAGGGAACCAAAACGCCAGAATGTAGGGAGAAACCAGGCTTGGTGAAGTCGAAGGACAATTGGGTAAACAGTGGGGGGGAGGGAAGGCAGAATGAGCAACCAATGGAGGAAGAATCATGGATGCTTCACGAAGCAGCTAAGGATTGGAAGCGGGAGGAGGTAGAAATGGTGCAGGGCGATTGTGTAGCGAAGGGAAGGGAATGGCAGAAGGAGGCTGCAAAGATGGAGGATGGCTGGCAAGTCGTCAAAGGGAGGAAATACATGAATTTGAAAAGGAAAAGCTTTGCTATGATCCTTCGATCTCAAACCAAGGGAAGGCCTTGTTGTGGAGAAAAATTGTAATAGTGCTAGATGTCTCGGGTTCAGAGTCTTTTGGTTGTTTTTGTTAATCTGTGGTGTCTATTGTTCTGGAGTGGAGTCTTTTGGTTTTTCTCTTTCTGATGAGGACTCAGATTATTTGTTGTACTCTCCTTTTAATTTTAATAAAATAAACTCTTTTTATCCACCAAAAAAATAAATAATAAAATACCCAGAACAACAATGATAAGGCTAAGACCAAAACTCAAATTGACAACACACTGTACTAGGGTAAAGGTATGACTAGGTAGCCCATTACTATCTCCCAATATTATTGTTGAGTAGTGGACACGCTCAGACCTGTGAAACTAGGTGAAGCCGTTGTCTTGTACCTGCAAACCTACAACACAAGCAAGAGTCATACATGTATATAGATAGTAATTCATACACACTGTGAAGAGAGAATCATGGAAATCATAGGGCACTCGCAAGCGAGTGATGCAATATCATTCTCTTCACCAATACAAGGTCATATCAACTGATGAGATAATATATCAATTAAACTACAATAAGCATATATAGCAATGTCATCACAACTAAGCATCTATGCAAACATAAAGCATATTAAACATAATCACCATGCATATAATGTGTCATCACATCAATATAGTCTATCATCGCTCCACTGTTAGTGATAGAATAACAATAACATAAAATAAAGTCTAACAAAGTATCTGAGTTGTCAAGAAAACATAACAAATCAGAGGGGTGTCACACCAATGGGAGGAGACATATCTAGCTCCCCAAGAAGAATAGGCCTTGTAGTGAAGTACCAAGTCTTGCAGATACTATCATGGGGAGAGGACCTTGTCAAATCTGAATGATCATAGGTACCTTATGATGAGTAACCAACTACCGTATCTTGTGAGTGCTATGGTATTCAACATCTGATAAATACTCTTCACTTCTCATCTTTCATTGCTTTTAAATTTTTATGTAATCCTATGTAAACAATGATATTTAATACTTTTTGATTTATGTTAAAAGTGGGTAACTGACAAGACATTTTTTGACATGTCAGTTAGGACAAAATTTTGAAACATATTGTAAAATCTTTTTGAAGATCAATAGAATGAAGTTATAATTGGTGGTTGAATTCTAGTTTCAATTGTTTGTTGAAGTGAATTAATGAATGTTATCTTGTTGTCTCCAGTTTGATCTTTCCTTGTTATTTAAATCAATATATCAAGGGTATATTTGGTTTATCAAAACATATTTGTTGTCAAACGATTCATCTTATACTACATTTTGGTGTCAAATATTTGGTAATTATGGCTAGTTTCATCACATTCAAATTTTAAATTCTGAGAAATTATATACAATAAATAGATTGATGGTTGTTTGGATAGTGAAATTAGTTCTCTTACAAATTAGTTGAAATATCTAGAAGGATTATTTTAATTAAAGAAGATTTTGTGGTTATTTTTCTAACATTGATTTTACGGTGCAGCTAGCTTGCTATTTTTGTTCAAGATATAAGCCATGATCAAAGTCAAGCACATACCAAGAAGATGGTTCTCTACTTCAAACCCTCAACCTCACTTAGTTTAGTCTACTTACATGAGGATATTAAGGAAGCTGCTAAACAATTAATATATATCATTTGTTGTTTGTGAAGGAGAATCCTATGAGATCCAATATGGCAGTGGATCAATATCTAGTTTCTTTTTTGCTAATACTAAACGAGTTTAGGGTGTTGCAAAAACCAATACATTATACTTTAGAACATTAGAGTTTATAGTTATGGTGGCTGATACAGATCTTCCTGCCATTCTTGATCCTTTGATTTCATTGGCCAAAGATAAGGTATTGATTTTTTCTCTCTCCTTGTACCTTTTTGAATTTTGACATTATTGCAACCTTTTAAGATGTCATTTGGGCATTGCAACATTTTTAGGTTAACTCCATGTTCCATGCAATACCTGAATCATTCCTTAATTTTTTAGAGGTTTTCCTTCAATCAGCTCTAATATGTTTCAAACGTTCACTAGAAATCTTTACATCATGTAGATGTTGCAAAGGTGGATTGAATGGATCGAAACCAATAAAATGAACATAGTTTTATTCTTATTATATAGGGTAGTAATCACATGGGTAAAATGGTGGGATCGAAACTAATGAAATGATGTTTGACATAGTACAAAACCCTTTTAACTGTGAAGTTTTCCCACAATAAAATCCCCTGACTTGCTACCCTTTTTTCTATTTTTTATGAATTCTAAGAGAATAAACCTAATTAACTTGCATAGGAACATCAAATTTTTGGACTTATACTAACGATGAGTTTTGAACCATTTGGTGATGCTTCTGTGTATTTGTTCAAGTAGTTGTTTTCTTGCAAGTTTAATGGATGCCTTAAGTTTTGTTATTAATCATTAGTTTTAAAATTACCGTTGCAGAAAGTACCTTATGTGTTTGTGCCTTCAAAAGTTGAATTGGGTGGTGCTTGTGAAGTGAATGGGGAAGATGATGTCATAGTTGGGAAACTTGTTGTGAAACATCAGGTTAGTAATTTTTGGATATTAAGGTTTCCTAGTTGGATATCAAAGATTTTTCTCATCAACTTAATTTGGAATTTATGTATAAATGGATTCTTTGATGGTGCAGGTCTTTACTAAGACAACACATGAACCAAGGTTGACATTTTTGATGTCCAAGTCTGATGGTATTCTTGGGCTTGGTTTCTAGGAAATTTATGTTGATAATTTTGTTCCAGTCTAGTAGTGTTGATAGCCTTCATTCTATAATTTGAGTGTATCACCTTAAATTTTGAACAAGGTTTTGAAATCAAGGGTTCAATATGCATATTTCAAGCCTATGTTGAACACCCTATTTAAGGAATTTTTTGACAAGGCTACATTTTTTTAATTGATTTATCTTTCCGTTGTGTTTGGATTTATCTTTCTGTTGTGTTTGGACTTTCTTTTGGAAACTTGCAATATACAATGCACTTTTATTCTTTATGAATTAAGACTAATATTAATTTTGTTGGTTGTATTGAGGCACATCTTCATTCATGGTGGAAAAGGCAGCATCCTGTTGCTCATATCAAATGGCACATTGCATATAAAGGAGGAAATGTTCTAGCTAAGTTATTGTTGACTGCGTTGAAGGTTGAGAGAGCTTCATATATGGGACACGATCAACACTCTCCTTGGATTCTACACTTTATAGCTTGCTCCAGGAAGATTGCCCACATTGAAGAAGTTTTAAGAGATGAATGGGGCATGTGCTTGCATTGAAGGGCTTCAAGCATGCGTTTCCATCATTGCAAAAGTCTTTTGGAGAAGTTTCTTTCTTGCAATCATTTCTCTACAATATTGTAACTCAAATTTTGTCTTATGACTAAAAATAACAATTGTAATACTCTATTTGTAAGTTTTAACTAGAACACCTTTCTTTTATTGCTAAAGTTCATCGATTTTTCCTTCTCAATAGTTGTCTTATTGTGTGCAATTGATGATTGATGTGTATTTTTGTATTTTATGCTTACATCCTGAAATATCAATCAATTAAAATGACTAAATATACTACTAATTGAGATCAATTAATAATTAAATTGACTAAATATACCACCAATTGACAAAAATTAGTGAACAATGAATAAATATGACTAGATATATGACCAATGAAATTAGTGAATAAAAATGACTAAATATACTACCAAATTGATCAAATTGATGATTAAAATTAATGACTAAATACACTACCAATGCACATAAATCAGTGAATAAAAATGACTAAATAAGTGACCAATTAACAATAATCAATGACTAAATATATTAGTGAATAAAAAAATGACTAAATAAGTGACCATATTACAACAATCAATGACTAAATCAAAAACTAAATAAGTGACCAATTAAATATATTAGTGAATAAAAAATGACTAAATAAGTAACCAGATTACATCAATCAATGACTAAATCAACGACTAAATATATCAGTGGAAAAAAAGTGACTAAATGACCAGATTGGAGCAATGAATGACTAAATCAATGACTAAATATACTACTAAATTGATGAATCAAAACAACCAATAAATGACTAAAAATGGTTTAGTCATCAATCTTGCTGCATTATATATGATTGGCAATAAACTACTAGTGGGCACGTGACCAACTGTAGTCATTTATAAGCATTTTTAGTAGTTTTTTTAGTAGTTTATTGTTGTTTTGTTACTAGTGAACCTTGACCTATCTGATACCATGATCCAAGACCCTGATAATACCTCTTTTTTTACCATATCCATCTTGAGCCTTGGAAAAATCGATGATGGCATGCCCCTAGTCTTCCCTCAACTCATCAACTGGGACCAGCAAGGACCTCTCGTCTTAGATGTATTCGAGAATGACAAAGCAATTATTGAGTTCATGGGATTGAGAGAAGGAATTCCTAGTGGTGATCACAAAGTTGGGTTTACCATTAACTTGGATCATATGGCATACTTTGGGGAGTCTATCCACCCCTCTAGTTACAAAAGTAAAAATGAAAAAAATAAAAAAGAAGAGTCTCTAGGTGAAAACTACAAGGAACCTTTAGACCAAGAAAAAGTAAAAAGAAAGGACGTATCTGAGGGTGAAAATCTCTCTAAGGCACCCAAGGATGGAGGGTTGGATGTTCTTTCCATTAACCAAGAGAAGTCACCAATGCTTATTGAAAAATCTATGGAATTCAACATTGGCACAAATGAAAATCCTCGAATTATTCATTTTGTAGCATCACTAACAGAGACAGAAAATCCTGAGTTCCATATATTCTTTGCAAAATGGCAGATCAACTTTGCTTGGTCCTATGTTGACATGCCCAAGTTAGACCTTTATTTGATATTACATCACTTGCCATTACACCTCGATGCCAAATCGGCCAAGAAAAAGCTCAAAAAAATGCATCTATAAATTGCTCTATTGGTCAAGGTTGAACTAAAGAAACTACTCGATGTTGGCTTTATCAGGTCTATTGATTATGCAAAGTGGATTTCCAATATTTTACCAGTAAAAAAACCAATGAGTGGGATCTGCATTTGCACCAACTTCCGCAACCTAAATAAGGAATTTCCTAAGGATGACTTCCCTTTACCAAACATTGACATAATTGTGGACTTTATAGCTGGATACGAGATGTTGTCCCTCATGGATGGCTTCTTAGGATATAATCAAATCAAAATAGCTCCTGAAGACCAACATAAGACAACTTTCACTTGTCCATGGGGAACTTATTGTTGGAATGTCATTCCTTTTGGACTCAAGAATGTTAGAGCAACATACCAATGGGCCATGATGACAATCTTTCATGACTTGATGTATTCTCTAATGGAAGATTACATGGACGACCTGCTAACCAAATCATTGACCCGAGGTGACCACTTGATAGTTTTGGATAAGATTTTCAAGAGACTAGAAGAATACAAAATCAGATTAATTCCCAAAAAGTGTGTGTTTGGAGTAACATCAAGAAAGCTCCTAGGTTACATAATTTCTAGAGGAGGCATTGAAGTAGACCCAGCAAAAGTAAAAGCTACAATACACATGCCTCCACCGACCAACATAAACCAACTATAAACACTAGAAGGATGACTCCAATCTATTAGACGATTCATAGCACAACTAGCTAACAAGATACATCCCTTTCAACATTTGCTCAAAAAAGGTGTATTGTTCATATGGACAAAAAAAGTCAAGAAGCCTTTCAACAGATAAAGGACTATTTGTTAATGCCACTTGTACTAATTCCACCTAGTGATGGGAGACCTCTCATCCTCTATATTTCAACAACTACATCTACACTGGGGGCATTACTTGCACAAAATGACGATGAAGGTCGTGAGTGAGCAATATACTATATTAGTCACACCTTAATTGGTTATGAGCTAAATTACAATCCAATAGAATGTTCTTGTCTTGTGGTAGTCTTTGCTACTCAATGACTAAGGCACTACATACTAAACCATCAAACAAAGTTGGTCGCTAAGATAGATCCATTAAAATATCTTCTTAGCAAGGTGGCTTTGATAGGACAACTAGCTAAGTGGATCATGATACTTAGTGAATACGATATTCAGTATGTCAAAAGAAAAGCAATAAAAGGATAGGTCATTGTCGATCAACTCGCAGATGCACCAACTAAGGTTGATCACCCATTAGTCTTTGTTCTAGATAAATCCATCTTCACTATGGACATGCCAACGACATGGAAATTGTACTTTGATGGCTCTCACATAAACCACAGTTCAAAAGCAAACATACTATTTATCACCTCTCAAGGTGATACAATTCCCAAGTCATTCAAAATTTCCTTTCCATGTATAAATAATATAGCAGAATATGAGGCCCTCCTCATAGGCCTTTGTATGGAAATCAAATGGAAGATCAAGCACTTGCAAGTATAAAGTGATTCTCAACTAGTAATCTAACAAGTCAATGATGATTATGACACCAAGGATGAAAATTTTTCCCTGTACAAATGAATGGTAGATAGCTTCAAGCAGTATTTTGACATAATCCTCTTTCATTATGTACCCCACATCCAGAATAAAGTAGCAGATGCCATGCTACAATCAGCTCTCTCTTGGACATACCAAACAATGTGCCTCAATTCGAGTTTCTAGGAGAACAGTTGTTGATCCCTACCTTCAATATCCCCAAATCTGAGATGGTTTGTGAACTTGTTGGTCCTAATTACCCATGGTACCAAGAAATATATGATTATCTCCATGACCATTCCATTCCCCCAACCTTTCCACTAACCAATGAAAGACATTTATTCGCAAAGCCTCCAAGTATGCCATCATTGATGACACCCTTTATAGACGTACCTTTGACAATACCCATTTGTGATGTCTCCATACCGAGGAAGCACAAACGACCTTGCTAGAGGTGCACAAGGGTATATGTGGAGCCCATTCTAGCCCGATCCAATCTTGGCTAAGAAGATCATGAGAGTTGGTTACTATTGGCCTACAATGGAATGATACTCCTATCACTTCGTCAAAAGATGTCAGTAATGTCAGATCCATGGAGACTTGATACACACACCAACACAAGAATTATATTTGATAACATCACCATGCCCCTTTTCCTAATGGGGACTTGACCTCATAAGTAAGATCCATCCCACATCTTCCAATGGCCATAAATTCATCATCACCATGGCTGAATACTTCACTAAATGGATTGAAGCCATTCCTATGACAAACATAACCAACAAACAAATCTCTAAGTTCATCCTTAACTATATCATTTCTTGGTATGGTGTCCCTCAATCCATTATCACCGACAATGATTGTCCATTCAAAAACCAAGAAGTTTACCATCTTTGCAAGAAATTCTAAATTCAACACCATTTATCCACTCCATACTACCCAAAAGGAAATGGCCAAGCCAAGGTGTCTAATAAAACCATCCTTAGAATCCTTAAAAAGGTTGTCAATTACGTTGGTCGTAACTGGTACCTCCAACTTAACCCCACCTTATGGGTTTACCGTACCAACATCTGCACTCCTACTAGCGCCACCCCATATTCCTTGGTTTTTGGTTTTGAATATATGTTACCTATTGAGGTCGAGCTTCCTTCCTTAATGGTATCCATGTAAGGGAATATGGATGATGAGAAATACCTAATATCAAGGTTGCATGAGTTGGAACTTTTAGATGAGAAAAGACATAAACCATTGGACCATCTTCAGGCATATTAGAATTGTCTTTGTCATAGCTACAATAAGAAAGTATAGAATCAACACTTTGACATTGGTGACTTGGTGTTAATGGAGAACCCTAAGAACCAAGAAGAACATGAAAATCTAGGAAAGTTCGAGCCAAATTGGTTGGGTCCCTATATTGTCATAGTAGTCTTTGTATTAGGAGCTTATCAGCTTTCCACTCCTGAAGGGGAACCCTTGTCAGAACCAATCAACAGTTTGCGCCTGCACAAATTCTACACAACTTTCTTAAGTCTTGTCATAACCATAAAAATACAAAAAAATGAAAGAAAAAAAAATGTTACCTTGATGAAAACCTAGAAAACAAGTGTCTTGGTGACACCAAAAAAAATGAAAAAAATCAAGAAAATAGTAAAGAAAAATAATTCATTCAATAGTGAAAACCACTTTGATGGCACTTTAGATAAGTACCATGGTGAAAACCTGGAAAATAGGTGCCATGTGTAGTTCAATTTTGCTCCATCATCAACCATCATTCCATCTGGCTTTCCCTTCCATTACTCGTCCATACCACTTTGACAATACATAATAATGTCTAGTTGTCCTTCTCATAACTTGGAATGGTTGACATCATGTGTCCTTTCACCTTCCATATCCCATGCCATTTCACCCCTAATAAATTGGTCTTATACTCGACTGGGGGAAAATAATTGACCTACGCCATTTTATCTTATACTTACCATCAGAGGTTGCTCAAAAAATCCCAAAAAAATAAAATATTCCTAAAAAGATAAACAAAAAAATCATAAAACTTCAAAAAAAATCAAAACCTGTCAAAAACACAAAAACATCCAAATAACATTCAAAAATCCTAAAAATAGAGTCAAAGTTAGTCCTATTAGTCGAAGTCCCATCGAACTATGTTGCATCTGACTTCATGTAAGCAAGGCCATTTGTCAATGAGCCCCCAAGGCACTAGGTCAATCCTTTAGGGTTTGTCAAATAAAAATCAAATAATGATTCAGTCCTTGGTCAGTAAAAACAAAGTCAAGTTATGTCAAACTACAAGGTCTCTACACATTATTATGTAGACAAGGCCATTTGTTGATGATCCCCTGAGGCCACCTAGGTTGGTCCTTTAGGGTTTTTTGCGTTAGTCATAATAAATGGACATTGTCAACCTAGACATAAGCAATCATCAACACATTAAACAAATCACACATCAGCAAGACAACAAACCAACAAAGGCACTTAGTCAAATCAAACAAATTGTCAAAACAGTCAAACTATCAAACATTAAACCAGTCAAATTTATGTCTGATACAGGATGTGTCTTTCTTGAAACAAAACATTATCATTTAATCACACTTTGTCATTTGCCTTATACAGGTAGTCACATGGTCAAAACCAGACTCGACATCTTATATGGCATGTTTCTTTCTTGAAACCAGGCCTTTTCAAACAATCAAACTTTCAATCAATTTGTCAAACACCTAGTCAATTAAACACAAAACAATCAGATTTTGGAAAACATGTTGAATGGTTGTTAACTTTGTGGGCTATTTTGTCTTATCTTTTTCTTGATTTGTTTTTCAGTCATGTTACTAGCTCTCTTGAGGATGTCCTATGAAGGATTTAGAGGGGTGAGGATGTCTCATGACTCTTTTCTTTGATTATTTTTTGTGGATTGTCTTGATAAAAATACTGGGGAAACTTTGCCTTTAGTATGAGTCAGGACAGTCCTTGTCTACAACTGTCTGTTTTTACAAGTGGATGACCTTGTACACCTTGGTCTAAGTCATACCATGGTGTTTGTTATTCATTTGTCATATTTTACCACCCAATGATGATTAGTGCAAATCCTTGTCTAGAAAAATAATATATCTTCAAGTTGTCTCCACTAACATCATGCTAACATCCATCTCCTCCATGCTAACATTTCTTCTATCCGCATCTTGATAGCGTTTTGTGACACACAAAAATATCTTTCACACATGATCATGTTAGGAAGCATTATATATAGCATCATCATCATAAACATCCTCATAATAAGTCACATATATTTGCATGAGAAAATATAAAAACATAGAGTGCATCCATATAGCATTATCATTTCATAGCAACATAACATATTAGGCATATCATTGCATTTTAAATTACATCATAATCATAGTCTACTATCATTTATCATATTACATATACATTGCATCAAAATTTTATAAGCATAGCATAATTATAATCACATCATACATCATATTTTGCATTCAAGTTTATAATCATCATAGATCATAGACATCATATTATGTAACATTAATTGCATTCACATATCATAAGTTACATCATTTATGTTGCATTAACATATAACACCATCACATGATTATATATAATGCATAAATACACATTATACACACGTAAAAATCGATAGTCATAACCATAAAGCATAATCACATAAGACTACATATCATAAATCACCACCAAAATCATATCAATATATAGCTCAAAATGTGTCACAGTACAATGTCAAGATGTATCATATATAACAAAATAGAGCTCACAAGCTCGATGGTCAAAATACAAGTGTCATAATACATATGTGAAAATGTTCCCTAGCCTGAACTACCTTGATCTCCTAAGCCTAAGGATGGTTGTATGTCTTCTCGCCATGGTGAGCCTAAAGACCTGTGGTTTGATGTCGATGGCATTTCATAAGGGGTGGACCGTTTCGGGCCTGATACCCTACTGCTCTATGACTTAGAGTGTTTGTTATGCAATATGCTATTTGACCTACTCTGAGATTGACTCTAGACCGCAATGAAGCTTGGCTCTCTCCTCTCAGGTGGCATTGCTCTCTCATATAAATCTCGATAATATTGTAACCCCATGCTAGACCTCGCCAACTCTTGTGCTACATCCACTATTGATCCAATGTAGGTAGCCAGAAAATCTAACATCCTTTGATCTATTTATCATTTACTAATCACTGCTAAGTCCCTCTCTATCTGTAGGGTGTCCCTCTCTGCCCTTAGTCCATCCTGCTCTGATCTCAATGCCCCTACCTCTGCCTCCAATGCCTAGAATCGTGCATGTAAAGTGGCTATACATTGATCAACTAGCCCATAATTTCCTTTGACTCCCACCTCCTCCAGTCCCTCCTCCACATCTACTCCCATCACGATCCTCTCTTGGAGGACTCTCTCAGCCTCTCCCATATCTTCCTCCTCTCGCCTCTCCTCCTCTAGATGCTCCTCCCCCACCTCAACCTCCACCATCTTGACATCTTGTTTCCCTACCTCCATAGTTGATGCCTCTGCATGTTTCTCTCCCTCTACCACCCTCTCCTCGGCCACCCTCTCCTCTAGATATCTTCCTCACCCTCCTTATAGATCAATGACAAAGGTCTCACCACCTGACGTCTCTTATTTCTCCTCCTCGGCCTCCTCTGCCATCCCCTCCATCATCTCCTATCCTCCATCTCCCTATCCTCCATCTCCCCATCCTCCACCTCTCCATCCTCTATCTCCCCTCTAGCCTCATGGGCCCCTCCCTCTATGCTCTACAGGTGTTGGCTGCTCTAGATTGGTGTATGGAGTTGGCCTATGTCAACCACCATGCATCATACTCTGCAGTCATTCCTGGATCTGCTGCACCCCCTCTCCATGCCCACTATGTTGGTCGCAGTGCATCAAAATTCCTGCTTAGGTGTGGAAATTGGTATAACCTATCCTCATGGATGCACCTCTTGCAAGGAGCATTCAAATTTTTTTTTTCCCACAGGCACACCCTAAATCTTTCCTAATTGTCGCCTAACCTGCTCTGGAAGGTACATCTCAAGGATATGTTGTGATTGCACTGCCCAACCAATCAAATAACAAGGTTGTTGGCACCATGGTAAATGATTATCCTCATCCACCCACTATTGGAAATCCCTCTAAGGCCTCTAGGTAAATCTCACAAGCACATCCAAGTCATGTCACCAATACCCTGTATCACCTACATCTATCTATGACATTGCTCCACCATATAAGTATGCATATGACATCCCGTCTCCCAACTACCGCCCCACTACCAGTCAAAACATTGCTATGTGCTCCCATGCCTACACCATCAGTAGTGTCACTCTACAACTCATGCTCTATCCACCCTGATATGTGATGTCATGCAGCTAGAAATAAAGCATACCCAACAAAAATGGCCCTCGGGCGTAGACTATCTCATCCTGCATCATCCCTACTAATATGTCTCCCCAACCTATTGGAAAACCATGGCCCCTATAGTTTGGAATTAGGACGTTGGCGATCAATGTGCACAACACGCATTCAAATCTATCATATCTCTTTGCTATGGTCTCCCATTTGATCTCACAGCCCTACACACCAAGCTCTGACACACCCTCATAATCATAGAGGTTGTAGATCTACTACAATCCTTGAAGAGGATCATATCTAACCTGCTCCCCACAAATTGACAACTGTAATATCATGTACACATCCTCCAAGGTCACAGTAGCCTCCCTAATCAACAAGTGAAATGTGCAAGTCTCTTAGTACAATCACTCCATAAGCACTATTAGCATCACTTTGTTTTCCCTGACAATGGGCATATAGGTGACATAGTACAATCCTAGATCTAGTAGTGTGCCTCTCTCGACATCTGATAACTGATCCTATAGTTGAAATGTCATTGGTCATGACTCCCACATATATATAGGGGGAAGAACAACTGGGTCATAGGAAAATTCATTGCGTCAATTCAAAATCTTCATTTGACCTCCTAGACCTAAATTGGATAATTCATTTTATCCTAATCTGGGGAAAATTTTTAACCAGTCAATTGTGTCATTCTACCTATCAATTGTGTTGTAGAAATCATTTGCATCATTGTTTTTACACATGCATTATGCAAATTTAATTGTGTCGCACGGCTCAACTAATGCATCATCGGGGCCAATTGTGGTCAACCCCTCATTATTTGTGTCATTTCCCTATCACTTGCATCATTTCACCTTGCACTTGCAGTGCTATTCATCAATTGTGTCATTCTTGGTCATGAGTGTGATGCAGGAAGCAAATGTGGCACACCTTTTCGAATGCATCACACCACAATAAACCCCCTTATTCCTTAGTAGTTGGTCATGATGAGGCAATTACGAAAAACCACAATCACTTGCATCATTTGTGCACTTAATTACATCGAACGATGTTCAACACAACTGCTTGCTAAATTATTCCTAGCCCTAAATGCACAAAAAAAAAATCGACAAAGTGGGTTTGGAGTACTTACCAGGTCCTTTTCTCCCTCAGGTCGATAGAAGGTATGGATGTGATAGCCTCAGTGTGCAAAGTGTGGAACTGGAAACATCTTCTCAGCTTCTCTCTCCCATAGCTCCTAAATTTCTAACTTGAAAGTGCACAAATGAGAAAATTTCTTAATCAAGTGCATATTTATAGGCAATTAACCTAGGATTTATAGGGTTTGCATTAGGCATGTATACTGGACACACTATCTAGCTATTTTGAACCTAAATTTGATCCCCAAAATGACTTCAAAAATCATTTGTCACCACCATTGAACTTCTCCCTGTCAAATTGACTTATCAGAACAATTTTCAAATTTTTTGAAAATTTTCAAAAATTTGCAAAAAAAAATTGAGGGGGCATACGTCCACCTTGCTTTCACTGAGGCATATTTTGATTAATTATCTTTGACACAACACAGTGAGCTGCATTGTATCAAAGAGGGGCAAAACGTAGACACTAAAAATTGTCCTAGGCCTATGAAGTCTAATTCTTTGTCATTCCTTTGTTCATTCTTGATAATTAAATAATGTTGATTATTTAATTATTTTCTAATTTCATAAGTCCTCTATTTATTAAATAATTTTTAATTATTTAAGTAATTCATTTCTAGTTCTATTTCTTCTTTGATTGATTATTTAATTATTCATTTAAATTTCTCCTACAACCTCTTTATCCATGTCAATCTTATCTTCCACATCAAATCTTATCTTTTGACATCTCATTTAATTTTAGCCCCTGATTGAATTATTTTATAATTCAATCTTAGTCATTCATTCTTATCATTTTCCCTAACTTTCCCTAATCCTATTTCATACTACAACTTTCATTCTTGGCCATTGATTGACACATCCTATTGATATTGAATCTCACCCCTTCATTCAAATTTGTCTTTTCTATAAAGGACCCTAGTCTTGTCATTTTCACCATCGCTAGTTCACATGCAAGTACATTTAGCTAGTGTGAGACAACAATTATCTTCAATATTTTGCTAGTCATTGTCATAGGCTTATTATTGCACACTCAAATATGAGGGCAATTATTCATATCAAGCAAAATGGAGAAGAGCAATGATGGCATGAAGACTTTATGGTGATATTGCTTATATTTCATGTTTTTATGCTTATATGTGCTCTATTGTTGGTTTAGGTTTAGCTTTTATGCTTTATTTCGTTCACCTAGAATTTTACCCTAGATTACATAAAGAATAAATTCAAAACAAATTGTGCATGGAAGAGGAAAAGGTGGTGTTGAAGAGAAGGGAATAGAATGCTAAATGCCACACCATTCAGGGAAGATATCATGTGCAGACAAAACAAAGAAAAAAGAGTGGAGAGGGGCTTTGTAGCATATGTTTTGGAGTGGGTAGATATTGGAGGGGTTGCTATGCCCATAGTAGTTGTATATAAAAATTACAATAGTAGATTAAAGAGATAGAGGTTGCACAAGTTTAAACAATTAAATTTGAAAACTTCAAATGAGTAGTTGAATTGGCATTGAGAGAGGGATGTGGTTATGGAGAAAGGGGAGATAGGAAATCAAAGTTAAAATGCATATTTAAATGAGGAAAAGGGGGCACTGCAACAAAAGGGTGGAAGGAAAGAAGGTTTAATTTCATTCAAAGGAACCAATGTATGTAGATTAAAGGAATGCATGTGACATGACTGGAAAAGAAAAAATGTATAACACAAAACTTGAGAGTTGAATAAACATGAGAAACAAAGTAATGGGAAATTGGAAAAATCCATTGAGAATCACAGACTGTATAATTTAAATATTATTGTTATTATCAAAATTGAATAAGTTAGTTATGTGATTCTAAGTGGTTAAGTAAAATTGCGAAATTGAATTTTCCTTCAAAGATTTTATGAATTTTAAATTGGGTTGTTGAAATGATCTTGGATCGACGAGAGATGTTGTAAATAAGTTTTAGTTTTGTAATTAGCTTTGAAATTGAAATAGCGAATTAAGGAATATTGTCTTGTATAGTGAATTTACTTGGAATTGAATAATTTGGAGGAAGGATTTTCTCTTAAATTATTTTCACATTCAATTCTCTTTATTAGAAGTAATATGGATATAATGTAACTTATTGGGATATACTTATTACATATATCTATATAATTATTAGAAAATCCAAATCATACTTATTATTTAATATGATTTACATATTATAATATAGAGATATGATTTGATACTTATTTATGGATATACAATTAATTAATATAGATATATTGGGTGGATTTTTTTTTGTTGCATTGAAGTTTATATAGATTATTTTTGAATATTATTTAAGGTTTAAATTATATAATGAATATTATGTGAACCTTAGTTTTATAGAGAAGAAATAAGGTTATATAATTATATATGGATATTATTTAGAAATATTAAGTAGTTGTATATTTATAATTGTAGAGAAATATAGTTGTATGCTAATTATTAGTTTATGTGTGTGAAGTAATTGAAATTATTTTTATGAAGTATATTTAATTATTTTATTGT
Source organism: Sequoia sempervirens (assembly GCA_007258455.2). Classification (NCBI taxonomy): domain Eukaryota; kingdom Viridiplantae; phylum Streptophyta; class Pinopsida; order Cupressales; family Cupressaceae; genus Sequoia; species Sequoia sempervirens. The sequence continues at coordinate 741,153,072 of VDFB02000003.1, read as the reverse complement.
TAATTTAGTGTGTTAGTACATTTTATAAATTGAAAGAACAATCTTATATTGTGAAGAAGTATTATAATTATTTTCAAAGATATTGTAATTGTAATTGTCAAATTAATAATGTGGCAAAAGAAAGTATACATCTTTCTATATTGTAATTGTTAGTGTTGGTCTCACTTAAAATCATTTTATTCCAATTATGAAAAACTTTAATATATAATTTAATATTTTGATGAATGTCTTCCACTTAGTTTCACTAATTAATACATTTAGATTTTGTTAGCATGCATCTAGAGTTTGAGATTAATTTTAGTGTATATTTCATGTCCTAGAGTTTGTTGGAAGTCGAATTACTCTGAGAGTGGGGGGGGGTGAATCATAGTAATATATTTTAAAACTTTTATGACATGAAATGTAGATTTGAACTCTTTTTGACCTTGAACAGAATATGACTTTAAATATGCAATGTAAAAATTGAGCTTTGAATGATTAGCATAATGACTCAATCAAATACAACATGAATGCCAAATAACTCATGTTAAAGCATGATGTATATTGTTCATATAATGTTGAATGAACAATTTTTTAATGCTTTCTTTTGCAAGGAAACTAAACTTTCAGATGACATAAATTAACATTCAAACTTTGCACATTAACAATTGAACCATGAGCATTTAGGTAAACTTGAACAATGCTAAAGTATCAGAGCATTGCATGAGCTAACTCAACATAAATAACTAAAAGAAAGATTATGCAAGATAGACTAAAACCACACAAAAGAGACACAGAAATTGTCGAGTGGAAAACCCTCTTGGGGTAGAAAAACCACTCCTAAATGCCTTGCAGGCTTAATTCCAAAAAATTTTACAATACTTTTAGAGCACCAACTCAATAATAATGTGGAGCACCAACTCCTATGATAATGTGGAGCTCCAACTCCTATAATAAACTAAAGCACCCACTTCAAATTAGAAGCACCAACTTCTTTTGAAACAAAAACCTCATGATATTGCAACCTATTAGGACCTTATAACTGCAATGATTATCTGTAGTCACCAAATCACAATAGGATACAAAATGATTTTTCAATAATTCCTAACTCAAAGTAATCTCTATAATACAACTAGAGACATATACAATATGAACCCTCTTTTCTCTTTTAAATACAAAATCATGTCACAGTAATAAACCCTCAACAATACTCTGTTCAAAATTATCTTCTCTCTTTCATCATCAAGTCATGGATTTTGCCATGCATTTATACTAAGTGCATAAAAAGTTATCCTTTTCAAAAACTTGTATCCAATAACCAGGGTTTTGATAAACTGGTAAAACAAAGTAATTAAATCATGATACCCAACACGGGTTTAAAGAATAACCACAGAAAAATCAATGATATGTCGATGAATGCCACTGAAATAATGAAACCCTTGAGTATAAACTCAGGTTAATGAAAAATGAGATTAGGCTTTAACAAATCTATGATCTTCAATAAATTTCTTAAACCATAAAACAGTTATATTTGAAACCAGTATAAGATCTTCCAAATTGAAAAACAAATACCTGTCATGGCGGCCAAAATATTACCAGCTGATTGTGCAACTTCCATAACGGTCTCACTATGCAACTCTTCATATTTCCAGCACACAAACAAGGTCAAAAACCAACTTCAAACTATAACCTCATATCCTCCATGGCGGTGTTGTGTTACTTCTTCAGATCAAAAACAAACATAATAACTTTTCCCTATCTCCTTTGCAAAGACTATTGAATGTATTTTTACTTTATGATAATGTTTGAAGTTTGAGAGGACTTAATAATCACTTGATATCCGACAGAATTATTAACAAAACATAATGATAGTTGTCGACACATGTAATAACTAATGTTACTGTCACTTGAAGTTAAGTCAACCTCCTTGCCAATGTTGGCATGGTGTGATGGTTTATAGGTGGCATTGTTGTTCTTTCCACCAAGTTTCAACCCTCGTTGGGGTGGTATTGTTGAATGGTTGTATCTAGTTCATAGCTCTGGTCAAAAGTGTTTATCCCTTGAATAAAAAAAAAAAAGTTAAGTCAACCTCCTTGTGATGTGATTGATACAAGTAACATGATAAGCACAATATACTTTGTAAAGTATGCTCAATGAAAACAATAAAAAAACGGATGCATCAAGTAAGCTTGGTGTAATATAAAGTGAAGCCCGATACATAGTATGCTCGATGTACCGATGAAACCAACATTGTAACCATTCAAATATAGTATGCTCAGCTAAGACTTGGGGAGTATTACAATGTAGAAAAAATCACTTGTGAAGAGCCCAATTATACCAAAACAAAGCCAAGAATGGTTATAACATAAAGTCATCAAATATAGCATATTTTGCTATAATAAAAAACAAACCATTCTATATTCCATCGTCTCTTATTTGTGAATGTCATCATGTAAATCATCAAAGTGCAAATGTTAGAGAATTGCCTTTGTGAAGTATATCATGCACCAAACCTACAACTGCTATTAGCATGTAAAAGGAATGATACCATCCAACATATGACCGTATGAATGGGAAACCTATAGATGCTTGCAACTCAAATATCCATGAAGTCATGATTGCCAAGTCATATGCCAACCACATGAAAACATGTACAAACTGATCCATCAAACTGATCCAACCTGTATGAAATAATAACTTTACTGAACACATATAAATCCTTTGCACATGAATCCGACAATCAGTACCACAAGATAATCACTGCATATGCCAAAGCCATAATCAATTAGTTTTAACATCAAGGACAAATAGCACAAAAGAGAAGTCAACAAACTCCCCCTTTGTCCTTGATGGCAAAAACTGAGCCATCTAAAATAAAGTGCCAACTTGAGCCATCTAAAATAAAGTGCCAACCAAAAACCAATGCCAAAAAAAAAAAAAAAACTCATATTTCTCCCCCTTTTTGTCTCAAGGACAAAGGGTAATCAATGAAATACCAAAAACCAGTGACTGAACCAATTGTAAATAGAGCAATGAAGCAACAAATAAACCATGAAAGCAACAAGGAGCTACTAGGAGAGCTAAAAAGCTCCCCTTGAACCAATGATAAAACATTAAGAGAGTAGGGATTGAGAGATAACTCCCAATCTAGACCGAAGTCTTTCAAATACCTCTTTAGCCAAAGGCTTAGTGAAGATATCTACCACTTGTGCTTGTGTAGGTACATATTGCACAGTAACCTCATTAGCCAAAACTTTTTCTCTTAGAAAATGAAATTTAATTGCACTGTGTTTAGTCCTTGAGTGCATAACAGGATTCTTTGATAAATTAATTGCATTGGAGTTATCACAAAAGATGGAAATAGGCTTAGCAACATCAATACCCATGTCTGAAAGTGTCTGAGCCATCCAAAGAAGTTGAGTGCAACAAGATGTGGCTGCAATATATTTAGCTTTTGTTGTTGATAATGAAACTAAATCTTTCTTTTTGCTATGCCAAGCAACAAGACAATCACCAAGATAAAATGCCACACCACTTGTGCTTTTTCTATTGTCAAGACAACCAACCCAATCAGCATCAATAAAATCCATTAAAGTAAAGTCATTATTCCTAGGATACCAAAGACCAAAATCAAGAGTACCCTGGATATACTTGAATATTCTTTATACAACATTAAGATGGGACTGTTTTGGTGCAGATTGGAATCTAGAGACCATACAAACAACTTGCATTAAATCTGGTTTGGAGGTAGTTAAGTATAACAAGCTACCAATCATTGATCTATACTCAGATTGATCAACATCAGGAGAATTATCAGTTTTAGAAAACTTATAGCCAGTCACCATTGGTGTGCTTACTGAATGACAGTCATCCATTTGAAACCTTTTCAACATTTCTTTTGCATATTTTGTTTGTGACAAAAATATTCCATGTTCAAGCTATAAAACTTGGAGGCCAAGAAAGAATGTTTGTTCACCTAACATTGAAAATTTGAATTTTGACTCCATAATCTTTGAAAACTTTTTAGATAAGGCATCATTGTTGCAGCCAAATATTATGTCATCTACATATACCTCAACAACTAGAATATCATTACCTTCTTGTTTAACATAAAGATTGTTGTCCACACCACCTCTTTTGAATCTATTTGCTATTAAATGTGCATCCAAACTAGAATACCAAGCTCTATGAGCTTTTTTTAAACCATATAAATCCTTTTTTAACTTGTGAACATGATTAGGCTTATCATGTACAACAAACCCTTCAAGTTGTTCCATAAAAACTTCCTCATCCAAATATATATTTAGAAAATCATTTTTGACATCCATTTGATATACTTTGAAAATTTTAAAACAAGAATATGCCAAAAAATTCTAATGGATTCAATTCTAGCTACAGGTGCATATGTTTCACCAAAATCAATATCTTCTTGTTGTGCATATCCTTTGCACACAAACCATGCTTTGTCTCTAACCACTTTGCCACATTCATCCAATTTATTTCTAAAAACCCACTTGCTACCTATGACATTCTTGTTATCAGGTCTTGGACTAATTCCCAAGTCTTATTCTTTTCAATTTGACTAATTTCTTCTTGCATTTCCTTCAACCAACAATCATCATTTAAGGCATCAGTAATAGTTTTAGGCTCAAATTCAGTTATCAAACAAAAATGTTCAGAAATTTGTGCTTGCTCATCAACTTTTGCTCTTCTTCTTGTTACAACTCCTGCATTTTTATCTCCAATCATTAGATCTTGAGGATGATTTCTCATAACAATCTTAGAAGGTGTTTTTGGAGGTGTTGCTTTAGAACTTGAGTCATCCTCATGTTGTGAATCAACTGCTTCAGCAGATTTAGGAGTGATCGAAATCTGCCATAACCTCCTCTTCATCATCCTGCACATGATCATAATCTAGGAGCAATCTTTCATCAAATTTGACATTAATAGATTCAACAATTTTATTCAGCCTTTTATTGAAACATTTATAGGCTTTGCTATGAGTAGAATTTCCTAAAAAGTTACCTTCATCATATTTAGATTGAAAGCTTCCTATGTTTTCATCATCTCTTTTAATAAAACACTTGCAGCCAAATATTCTGAAGTAATTAATAGAGGCAGATTTACCATACCAAAGCTCATATGGAGTGAAATTGGATTTCACTCTTATTTGTACTCTGTTTAGAATGTAAATAGTTGTATGAACAACTTCTTTCCACTACATATCTAGAAGTTTGGTTTCATCTAACATTGTTCTATCCATTTCTTTCACTATTCTACTTTTCCTCTCCACAACCCCATTCTACTGAGGTGTCCTTGTAGTAGCATATTGCCTTTTTATGCCATGTTTCTCACAATAATCAATGAATTCTTGAGATGTAAATTCACCTCCCTTGTCTGATCTTAAGCATTTAAGTTTCATATCAGACTCTTTCTCAACCATCTTATGAAAGATTTTAAATATGTCAAAAGCTTTAGATTTATGTTTGAGAAAGGTTACCCAAACCATCCTTATGTAGTCATCTACAAATAACATGAAGTATTTTTCACCATTTATTGACCTAGTCCTAGTAGGACCACAAAGATCAGTGTGTACAAGCTGCAATGGCTTAGTAGAAGAATGTTCTTTAGATTTAAAGTTCACCTTAGTGTGTTTTCCTTTGAGACATTCTTTGCAAACTATATTTTCTAGTTTACTTAATACATGCAAACCTCTCACATTGTAATTTTTACATATTCTAACCAGATTGTCAAAGTTTATATGCCCTAAACATTTATGCCATAACTAGTTTTCTTCCACTTGACCCATAAGGCACATACCTTCATTGTCTTCATGATTAGAGGAGTCAAGAAGATTGTAAATGCTTCCAGAAGTTCTCAAACCGATTGCAACTGTTTTACTAGATTTGTTGTTTTTTATTTCACAACCTTGTGCACCAAATGTAACATGATATCCATTATCACAAATTTGAATAACACTTAAAAGATTATGTTTCAATCCATCTACATAATACACATCATAGATTAGTGTATCATCATTTAGAAGTAAAGAACCTTTACCTTTTATCTGAATACCTGAGTTGTTACCAAACTTAACAAATTCTCCTTCATAATCTTCTTGGATAAGGATTTGTTAAGTTTCATAATCCTAAAAAGAAGTTTAACAAATACTCCAACACCCAGAATGCCTTCTTCTTGGAGAGAAAGGTAGTTTGCACAAGCATAGATTGCTCTACACTTGGAACATAATTCGGTCTCCAAACTTTCTCTATGATAGGCCTATATTGTTTGCATTGTTTAGATGGGTGACCAATAGTGTTGCATTTGAAACATCTAACTGTATTTGGAAAACCAAAGAATTGTTTGTGACTAAATCTTGGTGTTCTAGACAACATGAATCTGCAATTGCTCACTTTATGCCCAAATTTATTGTAGTAGAAGCAATAGCCATGGAAGAATGCATTGAATCTAATATTGTTTCTTTTATGCTCAAAATATTGCTTCTTACTAGCTATTATGAAATTCTGATTTGAACATTCACCAGTACTAAAACCTATACCAGTCATGTCCTTATGTTGTTTCTGCTTTTCAAGCAAGTCATTAAATGCAGAGTGATTTCATAACCTTCTACTTGTTTCTTAAGTGTAACTACTTCCTTTTCAAGCCTTTGGATTTCTTTATCTTTGTCAATAAGAACTGATTTAAGATTGTCTACAGTTCTCCTAGAATCATCAAGTTCAGTTTGTAAAGATGTAGTTACCTTATTTGGAATTTTCTCTTGTGAAGCAACTTGTTTCTTTAATTTTTTGATTTCTTGTAGAGCACAAAGTAACTCACCCTCAACACTTACTTCTAATTCAGATTGATTTTCTATTTGACTTCTTGACTGATTGCTTGAATCCTTTGGTACAGAAATTTCAGCCATGAATAATGTTTCATCTTCATCATTTAGTGACTCATTTGTCTTAACATCTAAGTCTTCTTTGCTAAAGAGACTCTTTTTCTTTTTGAGATTATTGTTAAACTTCTTTTTAGTATTCCAAGACTTTTTAAAAAAAAAAAAATCTATTTTCTCATTATCATTGGTTTGATCTAGATAAGGACATTTAGCTGCAAAGTGACTAACTTTTCCACAATTAAAACATTTGAAAGGAATTTTTCCTTTATATTTCATTGTCAACTTTCTTACCAAAAGAGCTTCTAAGGTATCAAACAATTTTGATTCACTATTTAAGTCTTCTTTCTATTCTACTTTAAAAGTAGTCTCTTTAGAGGTTGAAGCAAAGCTTCCTATCCGCATTTCATATGTTGTTAATATTCCTTGTAAATTGTCCAAGGTAAGTGAATCAAAATTCTTCTTTTCTTTAAGAGTATAAAATTTAGACTCATTTAGGATGCAAGGTTCTAATTACTTTTTGAACAACATCAGACTCTGCAATTGTTTCACCTAGACCTCTTCTTACATTGACAACTTCATCTATCCTTAAGAAATAATCAACAATCTTTTCATCATCCTTCATTCTCATTTCCTGAAATTGACTCTTAAGAGTAAGGATTTTGGATTGCTTAACTATTTCATTTCCTTGATAAATGTTTTCAAGCTTTTCCCAAATGCCATATGCAGATTTACAATGCATGACTTTGACAAATACATCTTTTTTCAAACCACACAACAATGCATGCTTAGCTCTTGCATTCATTTCATATTTTATTTTCTCATCATGATTTGTAGGTATGGTATTAAGTACAACATATTTACTGCACATTAAGTTCCAGACATCAAGATCTAAAGAAATCATATATGTTTCCATTTTGATTTTCCAGAACACATAATCAGTGCCATCAAATAGAGGAGCTCTTGTAATGGATGAACCTTCAGATGCATGTGCCATAATGACAAACTTCCAAGACCAGAATCAATCATAGGTGAAAAAACCTAATGCAAGACCCTGTGCTTTGATACCACTTGTTGGAAGTGGAATTACTTTGAGAGAGGGGGGTGAATCAGAGTAATATATTTTAAAACTTTTATGACATGGAATGCAGATTTAAACTCTTTTTGACCTTGAACAGAATACAACTTTAAATATGCAATGTAAAAACTGAGCTTTGAATGATTAGCATAAAGACTCAACCAAATACAACATGAATACCAAACAACTCATGTTAAAGTATGGTGTATATTGTTCATATAATGTTGAATTAGCAATTTTTTAATGCTTTCTTTTGCAAGGAAACTAAACTTTCAAATGATAGAAATTAACATTCAAACTTTTCACATTAATAACTGAACCATGAGCATTTAGGTAAACTTGAACAATGATAAAGTATCAGAGCATTGCATGAGATAACTCAATATAAATGACTGAAAGAAATATTATGCAAGATAGACTAAAACCACACAAAAGAGAGACACAAAAATTGTCGAGTGGAAAACCCTCTTGGGGTAGAAAAACCACTCCAAAATGCCTTGTAGGATTAATTCCAAAAATGTTTACAATACTTTCAGAGCACCAACTCAATAATAATGTGGAGCACCAACTCTTATAATAAACTAAAGCACCCACTTCAAATTAGAAGCAACAACTTCTTTTGAAACAAAAACCTCATGATATTGCAACCTATTAGGACCTTATAACTGCAATGATTATCTGTAGTCACAAAATCACAATAGGATACAAAATGATTTTTTAATAATGCCCAACTCAAAGTAATCTCTGTAATACAACCAGAGACATGCAATATGAACCCTCTTTTCTCTTTTTAAATACAAAATCATGTCACAATAATAAACCCTCAACAATACTCTGTTCAAACTTATATCTTCTCTCTTTTATCATCGAGTCATGGCTTTTTCCATGCATTTATACAAAGTGCATAAACAGTTATCCTTTTCAAAAACCTGTATCCAATAACTAGGGTTTTGATAAACTGGTAAAACAAAGTAATTAAATCATGATACCCAACATGGGTTTAAAGAATAACCACAGAAAAATCAATGATATGTCGATGAATGCCACTGAAATAATGAAACCCTTGAGTATAAACTCGGGTTAATGAAAACTGAGACTAGTCTTTAACAAATCTCTAATCTTCAACAAATTTCTTAAACCATAAAATAGTTATATTTGAAACCAGTATAAGATTTTCCAAATAAAAAAAAAAATACCTGTCATGGTAGCCAAAATATTACCAGTTGATTGTGCAACTTCCATAATGGTCTCACTATGCAACTCTTCATATTTCCAGTACACAAACAAGCTCGAAAACCAGCTTCAAACTATAACCTCATATCCTCCATGGTGGTGTTGTGTTGCTTCTTCAGATCAAAAACAAACATAATAACTTTTCCCTGACTCCTTTGCAAAGACTATTGAATGTCTTTTTACTTTATGATAATGTTTGAAGTCTGAGAGGACTTAATAATCACTTGAGATCCGAAAGAATTATTAACAAAACATAATGATAGTTGTTGACACACATAATAACTAATGTTACTGCCGCTTGAATTTAAGTCAACCTCCTTGTGATGTGGCTAATACACGTAACATGATAAGCACAATATACTTTGTAAAGTATGCTCAATGAAAACAATAAAAAAATTGATGCATCAAGTAAGCTTGGTGTAATATAAAGTGAAGCCCGATACATAGTATGCTCGGTGTAATATGGCCAATGAAACCAACATTGTAACCATTCAAATATAGTATGCTCGGCTAAGACTTGGGGAGCATTACAATGTAGACAAAATCACTTGTGAAGAGCCCGATTATACCAAAACAAAGTCAAGAATGGTTATAACATAAATTCATCAAATATAGCATGTTTTGCTATAAAAAAAAAACAAACCATTCTATATTCCATTGTCTCTTATTTGTGAATGTCATCATGTAAATCATCAAAGTGAAAATATTAGAGAATTGCCTTTTTGAAGCATATCATGCACCAAACTTGTAGTTGCTATTAGCATGTAAAAAGAATGATACCATCCAACATATGACCGAATGAATGGGAAACCTGTAGATGCTTGCAACTCAAATATCCATGAAGTCATGATTGCCAAGTCATATGCCAACCACATGAAAACATGTACAAACTGATCCACCAAACTAATCCAACCTGTATGAAATAATAACTCTACTGAATAGATATAAAGCCTCTACACATGAATCCAACAATCAATACCACAAGATAATCACTGAATATGCCAAAACCATAATCAATCAGTTTTAACATCAAGGACAAATAGCACAAAAGAGAAGTCAACAGAGTTCATAATGAAATTATCAAAGGAATTTAATAGGATGAGCATGAAAACATGCTACAAGGGTCAATCTTGATATAAAACTTGACCTATCCATTCTAACTATTATTGTAAAATTTCTATGTAGTGGACACTCTAGACAAATGAAAGTTCCTATATTTGCATATAATGGTAATTTACTTCATACATTATTTGATGCGGATTTTTTTTAGAATAATTGTTTTTATTACAAGGGTAAAACAAGTTTTGAAGGGGCCTTGAAAACTTTTACAATAAATAGGAATGACACAAATTCCAAATAATAACACAACAAAGATCAATTTGTTTCAAAACAATAGCAACCCAATGAAAACAACCAACCCAAAAATTACTAAAGGATCAACAACCTACACAACACCAAGCCCCTACCTAGCAATCCACACACTCAAATTGTGTGCATTAGAAAATGTGTATGTTTAGGAAGACCCCTCTTCCTCCTTTAGATGATAGTCCAAGAAACACCATTTTCAATATCCTCTAAATGAAGAGAGAGGATATGAGAATCATCTAATGTTGCCTCAACCTACTCCACTAGATATGGAGAAGAAGATGAAATCAACACAAGATCCAAAGGTGTGCAAAGAACAAAGGTTCCTCTAAACACTCCCTAATATTTTTAGGCTCAAAAGGAGGAACAACCAAAATAAGGTTAGGAGGTGGTTTTCCATCAATAAATGAAGAAGTCATTAGAATTACATCATCCACAAAAGGAGCCACACCAAAGCATACCCATCAAGAAATAGGGAAGTCACATGAAATCCACAATCCTCAGTCAAAAAAATATTTAGCATTCAAGAGTTCAAGACAGGCATTCTACCACCAAGTAGTTGAACTCACCAACCTACGACAATAGTGAGGGTAATTAGAAGCAAGGTGTCTAGTAGAAAAGAATATTCTACAATGGGAGGGAATAATTTCATAATCTAGGGCCTATACTCCACCATAAAGATGATATCCCTAGGAAGAGCCTTGGTATTTTGTAGAGTAATTATTAATCATATTATTTAGAGTGTAATTACTCTATAGGTACATAAACAAATATTACAATCATGCACTAGGCATGATTGGTTAAAAAAATTCATCAAGAATTTTTTGCCAATACAATACAATAATTGCAAGATACACAAAAAACACTTGTTAGATTTTTTTTTAAATTGTTCAATATGACTAGGCAAGTGTAAACCACTTGTTGCAACCTTTATGTTACCATTATAATAGCCTTGGTTGGCATGTATATAAAATATGGGAGTAAAGACAAGGCATGAGGATAGTTTAACATAATAACTCAAATTAATATGATTACATGCAAAGTCACAATAACAGGTAAGATACCAAAAATAGAGTGTATTACTTCCATAGAAAGGGCATTACTTCTACATCCTTGACTAAACACTTTGCATCTCTTGTAAATAATATTCGTTTCCCATATTTGGACTGAAAATTGTCTCTTCACTCCAAGGAAACCTACCCAAAGCCAAAATTCTAAAAGATAATATGAATACTCTATCTCATGCATTATATTTGCTACATGCAAGGAAAATACTTCTCCTAAAGGTAAGACTAGCCCCAGATAGTGATATAATTATGTTGTGGAATTGGATTCTAGTAAATAATGCATTTGCATGCTTTATTATATGTATGAAAGAGAAGATTATTATTGAAATAATTTTTTTTTATAAAAAAAAAGGAGGAAGTATTATTAATAGTGGACAAAATTTGGTGAATAGTGGACAAAACTTAGCTAAGTTATGTCTTTGCGGGTTTTGGTTTTATGTCAGTTACAAAATTTCAACCTTATACTGCACTTTGGCATTTTTGTAATGAATTGGTGGTTGTAACAACCAAGATTGAATCTGATTCAACTTCCAAGCCATCGATAAATAAAATGAAGATCAATGCATGCATTTTAGAATCTTTGGTGACTTGTAGAAAGGGTGAATGTGATAGAATTCAATGTGATTGTACTTCTATGATTGGGTTTTTCTTCCAAACATCAAGGTTCCATTCCATTTGTTATTAGAACATTAATTTTTTATTGAATACATGTATTTGGTTGCATGATTGGGAAATTTGATGGGATTCCTCAATCTTGACTGCATCAAGTGGTATCAGTGAGGATTTGTTGTGTTTGTGTTGACAGAAGAAACCCTAGAGAATTTTTTGTGGGTAACTAAGAGAAATAGAATACCTACAACTGTAGAGGGTTTGTGGAGACATGGCACACAAAGGACATGGTCAAAGAGGAGAAACACCAAAAATTGGTGATATGGCCATTGTAGAAGTGATAAGAGGAATTACATCAATGTTAAAAGCAATAGAGGCAACACAAAGAAGAGGGGTATATGTACAAGATTTCAATGAAGAAAAAGAAGAAGAAATGATAGGAGATGAAGAAATTGAAGAAAATGAAGGAGAAGTGGACCAAAGATAAGAAAAATTATTAAGATCAATTTATAAAATCAATAGAAAACCTAGATTGGACCATCCCAACTATAAGAAACCTTGAAGAACTTG
>VDFB02000003.1:740990287-741140176 GCA_007258455.2 Sequoia sempervirens | reverse complement strand
AAACTCAAATTGACAACACACTGTACTAGGGTAAAGGTATGACTAGGTAGCCCATTACTATCTCCCAATATTATTGTTGAGTAGTGGACACGCTCAGACCTGTGAAACTAGGTGAAGCCGTTGTCTTGTACCTGCAAACCTACAACACAAGCAAGAGTCATACATGTATATAGATAGTAATTCATACACACTGTGAAGAGAGAATCATGGAAATCATAGGGCACTCGCAAGCGAGTGATGCAATATCATTCTCTTCACCAATACAAGGTCATATCAACTGATGAGATAATATATCAATTAAACTACAATAAGCATATATAGCAATGTCATCACAACTAAGCATCTATGCAAACATAAAGCATATTAAACATAATCACCATGCATATAATGTGTCATCACATCAATATAGTCTATCATCGCTCCACTGTTAGTGATAGAATAACAATAACATAAAATAAAGTCTAACAAAGTATCTGAGTTGTCAAGAAAACATAACAAATCAGAGGGGTGTCACACCAATGGGAGGAGACATATCTAGCTCCCCAAGAAGAATAGGCCTTGTAGTGAAGTACCAAGTCTTGCAGATACTATCATGGGGAGAGGACCTTGTCAAATCTGAATGATCATAGGTACCTTATGATGAGTAACCAACTACCGTATCTTGTGAGTGCTATGGTATTCAACATCTGATAAATACTCTTCACTTCTCATCTTTCATTGCTTTTAAATTTTTATGTAATCCTATGTAAACAATGATATTTAATACTTTTTGATTTATGTTAAAAGTGGGTAACTGACAAGACATTTTTTGACATGTCAGTTAGGACAAAATTTTGAAACATATTGTAAAATCTTTTTGAAGATCAATAGAATGAAGTTATAATTGGTGGTTGAATTCTAGTTTCAATTGTTTGTTGAAGTGAATTAATGAATGTTATCTTGTTGTCTCCAGTTTGATCTTTCCTTGTTATTTAAATCAATATATCAAGGGTATATTTGGTTTATCAAAACATATTTGTTGTCAAACGATTCATCTTATACTACATTTTGGTGTCAAATATTTGGTAATTATGGCTAGTTTCATCACATTCAAATTTTAAATTCTGAGAAATTATATACAATAAATAGATTGATGGTTGTTTGGATAGTGAAATTAGTTCTCTTACAAATTAGTTGAAATATCTAGAAGGATTATTTTAATTAAAGAAGATTTTGTGGTTATTTTTCTAACATTGATTTTACGGTGCAGCTAGCTTGCTATTTTTGTTCAAGATATAAGCCATGATCAAAGTCAAGCACATACCAAGAAGATGGTTCTCTACTTCAAACCCTCAACCTCACTTAGTTTAGTCTACTTACATGAGGATATTAAGGAAGCTGCTAAACAATTAATATATATCATTTGTTGTTTGTGAAGGAGAATCCTATGAGATCCAATATGGCAGTGGATCAATATCTAGTTTCTTTTTTGCTAATACTAAACGAGTTTAGGGTGTTGCAAAAACCAATACATTATACTTTAGAACATTAGAGTTTATAGTTATGGTGGCTGATACAGATCTTCCTGCCATTCTTGATCCTTTGATTTCATTGGCCAAAGATAAGGTATTGATTTTTTCTCTCTCCTTGTACCTTTTTGAATTTTGACATTATTGCAACCTTTTAAGATGTCATTTGGGCATTGCAACATTTTTAGGTTAACTCCATGTTCCATGCAATACCTGAATCATTCCTTAATTTTTTAGAGGTTTTCCTTCAATCAGCTCTAATATGTTTCAAACGTTCACTAGAAATCTTTACATCATGTAGATGTTGCAAAGGTGGATTGAATGGATCGAAACCAATAAAATGAACATAGTTTTATTCTTATTATATAGGGTAGTAATCACATGGGTAAAATGGTGGGATCGAAACTAATGAAATGATGTTTGACATAGTACAAAACCCTTTTAACTGTGAAGTTTTCCCACAATAAAATCCCCTGACTTGCTACCCTTTTTTCTATTTTTTATGAATTCTAAGAGAATAAACCTAATTAACTTGCATAGGAACATCAAATTTTTGGACTTATACTAACGATGAGTTTTGAACCATTTGGTGATGCTTCTGTGTATTTGTTCAAGTAGTTGTTTTCTTGCAAGTTTAATGGATGCCTTAAGTTTTGTTATTAATCATTAGTTTTAAAATTACCGTTGCAGAAAGTACCTTATGTGTTTGTGCCTTCAAAAGTTGAATTGGGTGGTGCTTGTGAAGTGAATGGGGAAGATGATGTCATAGTTGGGAAACTTGTTGTGAAACATCAGGTTAGTAATTTTTGGATATTAAGGTTTCCTAGTTGGATATCAAAGATTTTTCTCATCAACTTAATTTGGAATTTATGTATAAATGGATTCTTTGATGGTGCAGGTCTTTACTAAGACAACACATGAACCAAGGTTGACATTTTTGATGTCCAAGTCTGATGGTATTCTTGGGCTTGGTTTCTAGGAAATTTATGTTGATAATTTTGTTCCAGTCTAGTAGTGTTGATAGCCTTCATTCTATAATTTGAGTGTATCACCTTAAATTTTGAACAAGGTTTTGAAATCAAGGGTTCAATATGCATATTTCAAGCCTATGTTGAACACCCTATTTAAGGAATTTTTTGACAAGGCTACATTTTTTTAATTGATTTATCTTTCCGTTGTGTTTGGATTTATCTTTCTGTTGTGTTTGGACTTTCTTTTGGAAACTTGCAATATACAATGCACTTTTATTCTTTATGAATTAAGACTAATATTAATTTTGTTGGTTGTATTGAGGCACATCTTCATTCATGGTGGAAAAGGCAGCATCCTGTTGCTCATATCAAATGGCACATTGCATATAAAGGAGGAAATGTTCTAGCTAAGTTATTGTTGACTGCGTTGAAGGTTGAGAGAGCTTCATATATGGGACACGATCAACACTCTCCTTGGATTCTACACTTTATAGCTTGCTCCAGGAAGATTGCCCACATTGAAGAAGTTTTAAGAGATGAATGGGGCATGTGCTTGCATTGAAGGGCTTCAAGCATGCGTTTCCATCATTGCAAAAGTCTTTTGGAGAAGTTTCTTTCTTGCAATCATTTCTCTACAATATTGTAACTCAAATTTTGTCTTATGACTAAAAATAACAATTGTAATACTCTATTTGTAAGTTTTAACTAGAACACCTTTCTTTTATTGCTAAAGTTCATCGATTTTTCCTTCTCAATAGTTGTCTTATTGTGTGCAATTGATGATTGATGTGTATTTTTGTATTTTATGCTTACATCCTGAAATATCAATCAATTAAAATGACTAAATATACTACTAATTGAGATCAATTAATAATTAAATTGACTAAATATACCACCAATTGACAAAAATTAGTGAACAATGAATAAATATGACTAGATATATGACCAATGAAATTAGTGAATAAAAATGACTAAATATACTACCAAATTGATCAAATTGATGATTAAAATTAATGACTAAATACACTACCAATGCACATAAATCAGTGAATAAAAATGACTAAATAAGTGACCAATTAACAATAATCAATGACTAAATATATTAGTGAATAAAAAAATGACTAAATAAGTGACCATATTACAACAATCAATGACTAAATCAACAACTAAATAAGTGACCAATTAAATATATTAGTGAATAAAAAATGACTAAATAAGTAACTAGATTACATCAATCAATGACTAAATCAACGACTAAATATATCAGTGGAAAAAAAGTGACTAAGTGACCAGATTACAGCAATGAATGACTAAATCAACGACTAAATATACTACCAAATTGATCAATTAAAACAACCAATGAATGACTAAAAATGGTTTAGTCATCAATCTCGTTGCATTATATATGACTGGCAATAAACTACTAGTGGGCACGTGACCAACTTTAGTCATTTATAAGCATTTTTAGTAGTTTTTTCAGTAGTTTATTGTTGTTTTGTTACTAGTGAACCTTGACCTATCTGATACCATGATCCAAGACCCTGATAAAACCTCTTTTTTTACCATATCCATCCTGAGCCTTGACAAAATCGATGATGGCATGCCCCTAGTCTTCCCTCAACTCATCGACTGGGACCAACAAGGACCTCTCGTCTTAGATGTATTCGAGAACGACAAAGCAATTGTTGAGTTCATGGGATTGAGAGAAGGAATTCCTAGTGGTGATCACAAAGTTGTGTTTACCATTAACTTGGATCATATGGCATACTTTGGGGAGTCTATCCACCCCTTTAGTTACAAAAGTAAAAATGAAAAAAATAAAAAAGAAGAGTCTCTAGGTGAAAACTACAAGGAACCTTTGGACCAAGAAAAAGTAAAAAGAAAGGACGTATCTGAGGGCGAAAATCTCTCTAAGGCACCCAAGGATGGAGGGTTGGACATTCTTGCCATTAACCAAGAGAAGTCGCCAATGCTTATTGAAAAATCTATGGAATTCAACATTGGCACGAATGAAGATCCTTAAATTATTCATTTTGTAGCATCACTAATAGAGACAGAAAAGCTTGAGTTCCATATATTCTTTGCGAAATGGCAGATCAACTTTGCTTGGTCCTATGCTAACATGCCCAAGTTAGACCTTTATTTGATATTACATCACTTGCCATTACACCTCGATGCCAAATCAGCCAAGAAAAAGCTCAAAAAAATGCATCTATAAATTGCTCTATTGGTCAAGGTTGAACTAAAGAAACTACTCGATGTTGGCTTTATCAGGTCTATTGACTATGCAGAGTGGATTTCCAATATTTTACCAGTAACAAAACAAATGAGTGGGATCCGCATTTGCACCGACTTCCACAACCTAAATAAGGAATTTCCTAAGGATGACTTCCCTTTACCAAACATTGACATAATTGTGGACTTTACAGCTGGATACGAGATGTTGTCCCTCATGGATGGCTTCTCAGGATATAATCAAATCATAATAGCTCTTGAAGACCAACACAAGACAACTTTCACTTGTCCATGGGGAACTTATTGTTGGAATGTCATGCCTTTTGGACTCAAGAATGTTGGAGCAACATACCAATGGGCCATGATGACAATCTTTCATGACTTGATGTATACTCTAATGGAAGATTACATGGACGACCTGCTAGCCAAATCATTGACCCGAGGTGACCACTTGATAGTTCTGGACAAGATTTTCAAGAGACTAGAAGAATACAAAATCAGATTAATTCCCAAAAAGTGTGTTTGGAGTAACATCAAGAAAGCTCCTAGGTTACATAATTTCTAGATGAGGCATTGAAGTAGACCCAGCAAAAGTAAAAGCTATAATACACATGCCTCCACCGACCAACATAAACCAACTACAAACACTACAAGGATAACTCCAATCTATTAGACGATTCATAGCACAACTGGCTAACAAGATGCATCGCTTTCAACATTTGCTCAAAAAAGGTGTACTGTTCATATGGACAAAAAATGTCAAGAAGCCTTTCAATAGATAAATGATTATCTGTTAATGCCACCAGTACTAATTCCACCTATTGATGGGAGACCTCTCATCCTCTATATTTCAACAGCTACATCTACATTGGGGGCATTACTTGCACAGAATGACGATGAAGGTCGTGAGCGAGCAATATACTATATTAGTCACACCTTAATTGGTTATGAGCTAAATTACAATCCAATAGAATGTTCTTATCTTGTGGTAGTCTTTGCTACTCAATGACTAAGGCACTACATACTAAACCATCAAACAAAGTTGGTCACCAAGATAGATCCATTAAAATATCTTCTCAGCAAGGTGGCTTTGACAGGACAACTAGCTAAGTGGGTCATGATACTTAGTGAATACGATATTCAGTATGTCAAAAGAAAAGCAATAAAAGGATAGGTCATTGTCAATCAACTTGCAGATGCACCAACTAAGGTCGATCACCCATTACTCTTTGATTTTCTAGATGAATCCATCTTCACTATGGGCATGCCAACGACATGGAAATTGTGCTTTGATGGCTCTCACATAAACCACAGTTCAAAAGCAAACATACTATTTATCACCTCTCAAGGTGATACAATTTCCAAGTCATTCAAAATTTCCTTTCCATGTATAAATAATATAGCAGAATATGAGGCCCTCCTCATAGGCCTTCGTATGGAAATCAAATGGAAGATCAAGCACTTGCAAGTATAAAGTGATTCTCAACTAGTAATCTAACAAGTCAATGATGATTACGACACCAAGGATGAAAATTTTTCCCCATACAAATGAATGGTAGATAGCTTCAAGTAGTATTTTTGAAATAATCCTCTTTCATTATGTACCTCGCATCCAGAATAAAGTAGCAGATGCCATGGCCACAATCAGCTCTCTCTTGGACATACCAAACAATGTGCCTCAATTTGAGTTTCTAGTAGAACAGTTGTTGATCCCTACCTTCAATATCCCCAAATCTAAGATGGTTTGTGAACTTGTTGGTCCTAATTACCCATGGTACCAAGACATATATGATTATCTCCATGACCATTCCTTTCCCCCAACCTTTCCACTAACCAATGAAAGACATTTATTCGCAAAGCCTCCAAGTATGCCATCATCGATGACACCCTTTATAGACGTACCTTTAACAATACCCATTTGTGATGTCTCCATACCGAGGAAGCACAAACGACCTTGCTAGAGGTGCACAAGGGTATATGTGGAGCCCATTCTAGCCCGATCCAACCTTGGCTAAGAAGATCATGAGAGTTGGTTACTATTGGCCTACAATGGAACGATACTCCTATCACTTCGTCAAAAGATGTTAGTAATGTCAGATCCATGGAGACTTGATACACACACCAACACAAGAATTATGTTTGATAACATCACCATGCCCCTTTTCCTAATGGGGACTCGACCTCATAAGTAAGATCCATCCCACATCTTCCAATGGCCATAAATTCATCATCACCATGGTTGAATACTTCACTAAATGGATTGAAGCCATTCCTATGACAAACATAACCAACAAAAAAATCTCTAAGTTCATCCTCAACTATATCATTTCTTGGTATGGTGTCCCTCAATCCATTATCACCGACAATGATCGTCCATTCAAAAACCAAGAAGTCTGCCATCTTTGCAAGAAATTATAAATTCAACACCATTTCTCCACTCCATACTACCCAAAAGGAAATGGCCAAGCCAAGGCGTCTAATAAAACTATCCTTAGAATCCTTAAAAAGGTCATCAATTACATTGGTCATAACTGGTACCTCCAACTTAACCCCACCTTATGGGCTTACCGTACTAGCATCCGCACTCCTACTAGCGCCACCCCATATTCCTTGGTTTTCGGTTTTGAATATATGTTACCTATTGAGGTTGAGCTTCCTTCCCTAATGGTATCCATGCAAGGGAATATGGATGATGAGAAATACCTAATATCAAGGTTGCATGAGTTGGAACTTTTAGATGAGAAAAGACAGAAACCATTGGACCATCTTCAGGCATATTAGAATTGTCTTTGTCATAGCTACAATAAGAAAGTATTGAATCAACACTTTGACGTTGGTGACTTGGTGTTAATGGAGAACCCTAAGAACCAAGAAGAACATGAAAATCCAGGAAAGTTCGAGCCAAATTGGTTGGGTCCCTATATTGTCACAGTAGTCTTTGTATTAGGAGCTTATCAGCTTTCCACTCTTGAAGGGGAACCCTTGTCAGAACCAATCAATAGTTTGTGCCTGCACAAATTCTACACATAACTTTCTTAAGTCTTGTCATAACCATAAAAATACAAAAAAATGAAGGAAAAAAAAAATGTTACCTTGATGAAAACCTAGAAAACAAGTGTCTTGGTGACACCAAAAAAAATGAAAAAAATCAAGAAAATAGTAAAGAAAAATAATTCATTCAATAGTGAAAACCACTTCAATGGCACTTTAGATAAGTACCATGGTGAAAACCTGGAAAATAGGTGCCATGTGTAGTTCAATTTTGCTCCATCGTCAACCATCATTCCATCTGGCTTTCCCTTCCATTACTCGTCCATACCACTTTGACAATACATAATAATGTCTAGTTGTCCTTCTCATAACTTGGAATGATTGACATCATGTGTCCTTTCGCCTTCCATATCCCATGCCATTTCACCCCTAATAAATTGGTCTTATACTCGACTAGGGGAAAATAATTGACCTACGCCATTTTATCTTATACTTACCATTAGAGGTTGCTCAAAAATCCCAAAAAAATCAAATATTCCTAAAAAGATAAACAAAAAAATCATAAAACTTCAAAAAGAATCAAAACCTGTCAAAAACACAAAAACATCCAAATAACGTTCAAAAATCCTAAAAATAGAGTCAAAGTCAATCCTATCAGTTGAAGTCCCATCGAACTATGTTGCATCGACGACTTCATGTAAGCAAGGCCATTTGTCAATGAGCCCCCAAGGCACTAGGTCAATCCTTTAGGGTTTGTCGAATAAAAATCAAATAATGATTCAGTCCTTGGTCAGTAAAAACAAAGTCAAGTTATGTCGAACTACAATGTCTCTGCACATTATTATGTAGACAAGGCCATTTGTTGATGATCCCCTGAGGCCACCTAGGTTGGTCCTTTAGGGTTTTTTGCGTTAGTCATAATAAACGGACATTGTCAACCTAGACATAAGCAATCATCAACACATTAAAAAAATCACACATCAACAAGACAACAAACCAACAAAGTCACTTAGTCAAATCAAACAATTGTCAAAACAGACAAACTATCAAACATTAAACCAGTCAAATTTATGTTTGATACAGGATGTGTCTTTCTTGAAACAAAACATTATCATTTAATCACACTTTGTCATTTGCCTTATACAGGTAGTCACATGGTCAAAACTAGACTCAACATCTTATATGGCATGTTTCTTTCTTGAAACCAGGCCTTTTCAAACAATCAAACTTTCAATCAATTTGTCAATCACCTAGTCAATTAAACACAAAACAATCAGATTTTGGAAAACATGTTGAATGGTTGTTAACTTTGTGGCCTATTTTGTCTTATCTTTTTCTTGATTTGTTTTTCAGTCATGTTACTAGCTCTCTTGAGGATGTCCTATGAAGGATTTAGAGGGGTGAGGATGTCTCGTGACTCTTTTCTTTGATTGTTTTTTGTGGATTGTCTTGACAAAAATACTGGGGAAACTTTGCCTTTAGTATGAGTCAGGACATTCCTTGTCTGCAACTATCTGTTTTTACAAGTGGATGACCTTGTACACCTTGGTCTAAGTCATACCATGGTGTTTGTTATTCATTTGTCATATTTTACCACCCAATGATGATTAGTGCGAAGCCTGTCTAGAAAAATAATATATCTTCAAGTTGTCTCCACTAACATCATGCTAACATCCATCTCCTCCATGCTAACATTTCTTCTATCTGCATCTTGATAGCGTTATGTGATACACAAAAATATCTTTCACACATGATCATGTTAGGAAGCATTATATATAGCATCATCATCATAAACATCCTCATAATAAGTCACATATATTTGCATGAGAAAATATAAAAAACATAGAGTGCATCCATATAGCATTATCATTTCATAGCAACATAACATATTAGGCATATCATTGCATTTTAAATTACATCATAATCATAGTCTACTATTATTTATCATATTACATATACATTGCATCAAAATTTTATAAGCATAGCATAATTATAATCACATCATACATCATATTTTGCATTCACGTTTATAATCATCATAGGTCATAGACATCATATTATGTAACATTAGTTACATTCACATATCATAAGTTACATCATTTATGTTGCATTAACATATAACACCATCACATGGTTATATATAATGCATAAATAAACATTATACACACGTAAAAATCGATAATCATAACCATAAAGCATAATCACATAAGACTACATATCATAAATCACCACCAAAATCATATCAATATATAGCTCAAAATGTGTCACAGTACAATGTCAAGATGTATCATATATAACAAAATAGAGCTCATAGGCTCAATGGTCAAAATACAAGTGTCATAATACATATGTCAAAATGTTCCCTAGCCTGAACTACCCTGATCTCCTAAGCCTAAGGATGGTTGTATGTCTTCTCGCCATGGTGAGCCTAAAGACCTGTGGTCTGATGTCGATGGCATTTCATAAGGGGTGGACCGTTTCAGGCCTGATACCCTGCTGCTCTATGACTTAGAGTGTTTGTTGTGCAATCTGCTATTTGACCTACTCTAAGATTGACTCTAGACCTCGATGAAGCTTGGCTCTCTCCTCTTAGGTGGCATTGCTCTCTCATATAAATCTCAATAATATTGTAACCCCATGCTAGACCTCGCCAACTCTCGTGCTACATCCACTATTGATCCGATGTAGGTAGCCAGAAAATCTAACATCCTCTGATCTATTTATCATTTACTAATCACTGCTAAGTCCCTCTCTATCTATAGGGTGTCCCTCTCTGCCCTTAGTCCATCCTACTCTGATCTCAATTGCCCTACCTCCATAGTCGATGCCTCTGCATGTTTCTCTCCCTCTACCACCCTCTCCTCGGCCACCCTCTCCTCTAGATATCCTCCTCACCCTCCTTGCAAATCAATGACAAAGGCCTCACCACCTGACGTCTCTTATTTCTCCTCCTCCCTCCTTGATCTCCTCCTCGGCCTCCTCTGCCATCCCCTCCATCATCTCCCTATCCTCCATCTCCCCATCCTCCATCTCCCCGTCCTCCATCTCCCCATCCTCCACCCCTCCATCCTTTATCTCCCCTCTAGCCTCATGGGCCCCTCCCTCTATGCTCTATAGGTGTTGGCTGCTCTAGATTGGTGTATGGAGTTGGCCTATGTCAACCACCATGCATCATACTCTACAATCATTCCTGGATCTATTGCACCCCCTCTCCATGCCCACTATGTTGGTCGCAGTGCATCAAAATTCCTGCTTAGGTGTGGAAATTGGTATAACCTATCCTCATGGATGCACCTCTTGCAAGGAGCGCGCAAGTTTTTTTTTCCCCACAGGCACACCCTAAATCTTTCCTAACTGTCGCCTAACCTGCTCTAGAAGGTACATCTCAATGATATGTTGTGATTGCACTGCCCGACCAATCAGATACCTAGGCTGTTGGCACCATGGTAAATGATTATCCTCATCCACCCACTATTGGCAATCCCTCTAAGGCCTCTAGGTAAATCTCACAAGCACATCCAAGTCATGTCACCAATACCCTGTATCACCTACATCTATCTATGACATTGCTCCACCATATAAGTATGCATATGACATCCCGTCTCCCAACTACCGCCCCACTACCAGTCAAAACATTGCTATGTGCTCCCATGCCTACACCATCAGTAGTGTCACTCTACAACTCATGCTCTATCCACCCTGATATGTGATGTCATGCAGCTAGAAATAAAGCATACCCAACAAAAATGGCCCTCGGGCGTAGACTATCTCATCCTGCATCATCCCTACTAATATGTCTCCCCAACCTATTGGAAAACCATGGCCCCTATAGTTTGGAATTAGGACGTTGGCGATCAATGTGCACAACACGCATTCAAATCTATCATATCTCTTTGCTATGGTCTCCCATTTGATCTCACAGCCCTACACACCAAGCTCTGACACACCCTCATAATCATAGAGGTTGTAGATCTACTACAATCCTTGAAGAGGATCATATCTAACCTGCTCCCCACAAATTGACAACTGTAATATCATGTACACATCCTCCAAGGTCACAGTAGCCTCCCTAATCAACAAGTGAAATGTGCAAGTCTCTTAGTACAATCACTCCATAAGCACTATTAGCATCACTTTGTTTTCCCTGACAATGGGCATATAGGTGACATAGTACAATCCTAGATCTAGTAGTGTGCCTCTCTCGACATCTGATAACTGATCCTATAGTTGAAATGTCATTGGTCATGACTCCCACATATATATAGGGGGAAGAACAACTGGGTCATAGGAAAATTCATTGCGTCAATTCAAAATCTTCATTTGACCTCCTAGACCTAAATTGGATAATTCATTTTATCCTAATCTGGGGAAAATTTTTAACCAGTCAATTGTGTCATTCTACCTATCAATTGTGTTGTAGAAATCATTTGCATCATTGTTTTTACACATGCATTATGCAAATTTAATTGTGTCGCACGGCTCAACTAATGCATCATCGGGGCCAATTGTGGTCAACCCCTCATTATTTGTGTCATTTCCCTATCACTTGCATCATTTCACCTTGCACTTGCAGTGCTATTCATCAATTGTGTCATTCTTGGTCATGAGTGTGATGCAGGAAGCAAATGTGGCACACCTTTTCGAATGCATCACACCACAATAAACCCCCTTATTCCTTAGTAGTTGGTCATGATGAGGCAATTACGAAAAACCACAATCACTTGCATCATTTGTGCACTTAATTACATCGAACGATGTTCAACACAACTGCTTGCTAAATTATTCCTAGCCCTAAATGCACAAAAAAAAAATCGACAAAGTGGGTTTGGAGTACTTACCAGGTCCTTTTCTCCCTCAGGTCGATAGAAGGTATGGATGTGATAGCCTCAGTGTGCAAAGTGTGGAACTGGAAACATCTTCTCAGCTTCTCTCTCCCATAGCTCCTAAATTTCTAACTTGAAAGTGCACAAATGAGAAAATTTCTTAATCAAGTGCATATTTATAGGCAATTAACCTAGGATTTATAGGGTTTGCATTAGGCATGTATACTGGACACACTATCTAGCTATTTTGAACCTAAATTTGATCCCCAAAATGACTTCAAAAATCATTTGTCACCACCATTGAACTTCTCCCTGTCAAATTGACTTATCAGAACAATTTTCAAATTTTTTGAAAATTTTCAAAAATTTGCAAAAAAAAATTGAGGGGGCATACGTCCACCTTGCTTTCACTGAGGCATATTTTGATTAATTATCTTTGACACAACACAGTGAGCTGCATTGTATCAAAGAGGGGCAAAACGTAGACACTAAAAATTGTCCTAGGCCTATGAAGTCTAATTCTTTGTCATTCCTTTGTTCATTCTTGATAATTAAATAATGTTGATTATTTAATTATTTTCTAATTTCATAAGTCCTCTATTTATTAAATAATTTTTAATTATTTAAGTAATTCATTTCTAGTTCTATTTCTTCTTTGATTGATTATTTAATTATTCATTTAAATTTCTCCTACAACCTCTTTATCCATGTCAATCTTATCTTCCACATCAAATCTTATCTTTTGACATCTCATTTAATTTTAGCCCCTGATTGAATTATTTTATAATTCAATCTTAGTCATTCATTCTTATCATTTTCCCTAACTTTCCCTAATCCTATTTCATACTACAACTTTCATTCTTGGCCATTGATTGACACATCCTATTGATATTGAATCTCACCCCTTCATTCAAATTTGTCTTTTCTATAAAGGACCCTAGTCTTGTCATTTTCACCATCGCTAGTTCACATGCAAGTACATTTAGCTAGTGTGAGACAACAATTATCTTCAATATTTTGCTAGTCATTGTCATAGGCTTATTATTGCACACTCAAATATGAGGGCAATTATTCATATCAAGCAAAATGGAGAAGAGCAATGATGGCATGAAGACTTTATGGTGATATTGCTTATATTTCATGTTTTTATGCTTATATGTGCTCTATTGTTGGTTTAGGTTTAGCTTTTATGCTTTATTTCGTTCACCTAGAATTTTACCCTAGATTACATAAAGAATAAATTCAAAACAAATTGTGCATGGAAGAGGAAAAGGTGGTGTTGAAGAGAAGGGAATAGAATGCTAAATGCCACACCATTCAGGGAAGATATCATGTGCAGACAAAACAAAGAAAAAAGAGTGGAGAGGGGCTTTGTAGCATATGTTTTGGAGTGGGTAGATATTGGAGGGGTTGCTATGCCCATAGTAGTTGTATATAAAAATTACAATAGTAGATTAAAGAGATAGAGGTTGCACAAGTTTAAACAATTAAATTTGAAAACTTCAAATGAGTAGTTGAATTGGCATTGAGAGAGGGATGTGGTTATGGAGAAAGGGGAGATAGGAAATCAAAGTTAAAATGCATATTTAAATGAGGAAAAGGGGGCACTGCAACAAAAGGGTGGAAGGAAAGAAGGTTTAATTTCATTCAAAGGAACCAATGTATGTAGATTAAAGGAATGCATGTGACATGACTGGAAAAGAAAAAATGTATAACACAAAACTTGAGAGTTGAATAAACATGAGAAACAAAGTAATGGGAAATTGGAAAAATCCATTGAGAATCACAGACTGTATAATTTAAATATTATTGTTATTATCAAAATTGAATAAGTTAGTTATGTGATTCTAAGTGGTTAAGTAAAATTGCGAAATTGAATTTTCCTTCAAAGATTTTATGAATTTTAAATTGGGTTGTTGAAATGATCTTGGATCGACGAGAGATGTTGTAAATAAGTTTTAGTTTTGTAATTAGCTTTGAAATTGAAATAGCGAATTAAGGAATATTGTCTTGTATAGTGAATTTACTTGGAATTGAATAATTTGGAGGAAGGATTTTCTCTTAAATTATTTTCACATTCAATTCTCTTTATTAGAAGTAATATGGATATAATGTAACTTATTGGGATATACTTATTACATATATCTATATAATTATTAGAAAATCCAAATCATACTTATTATTTAATATGATTTACATATTATAATATAGAGATATGATTTGATACTTATTTATGGATATACAATTAATTAATATAGATATATTGGGTGGATTTTTTTTTGTTGCATTGAAGTTTATATAGATTATTTTTGAATATTATTTAAGGTTTAAATTATATAATGAATATTATGTGAACCTTAGTTTTATAGAGAAGAAATAAGGTTATATAATTATATATGGATATTATTTAGAAATATTAAGTAGTTGTATATTTATAATTGTAGAGAAATATAGTTGTATGCTAATTATTAGTTTATGTGTGTGAAGTAATTGAAATTATTTTTATGAAGTATATTTAATTATTTTATTGTTAATTTAGTGTGTTAGTACATTTTATAAATTGAAAGAACAATCTTATATTGTGAAGAAGTATTATAATTATTTTCAAAGATATTGTAATTGTAATTGTCAAATTAATAATGTGGCAAAAGAAAGTATACATCTTTCTATATTGTAATTGTTAGTGTTGGTCTCACTTAAAATCATTTTATTCCAATTATGAAAAACTTTAATATATAATTTAATATTTTGATGAATGTCTTCCACTTAGTTTCACTAATTAATACATTTAGATTTTGTTAGCATGCATCTAGAGTTTGAGATTAATTTTAGTGTATATTTCATGTCCTAGAGTTTGTTGGAAGTCGAATTACTCTGAGAGTGGGGGGGGGTGAATCATAGTAATATATTTTAAAACTTTTATGACATGAAATGTAGATTTGAACTCTTTTTGACCTTGAACAGAATATGACTTTAAATATGCAATGTAAAAATTGAGCTTTGAATGATTAGCATAATGACTCAATCAAATACAACATGAATGCCAAATAACTCATGTTAAAGCATGATGTATATTGTTCATATAATGTTGAATGAACAATTTTTTAATGCTTTCTTTTGCAAGGAAACTAAACTTTCAGATGACATAAATTAACATTCAAACTTTGCACATTAACAATTGAACCATGAGCATTTAGGTAAACTTGAACAATGCTAAAGTATCAGAGCATTGCATGAGCTAACTCAACATAAATAACTAAAAGAAAGATTATGCAAGATAGACTAAAACCACACAAAAGAGACACAGAAATTGTCGAGTGGAAAACCCTCTTGGGGTAGAAAAACCACTCCTAAATGCCTTGCAGGCTTAATTCCAAAAAATTTTACAATACTTTTAGAGCACCAACTCAATAATAATGTGGAGCACCAACTCCTATGATAATGTGGAGCTCCAACTCCTATAATAAACTAAAGCACCCACTTCAAATTAGAAGCACCAACTTCTTTTGAAACAAAAACCTCATGATATTGCAACCTATTAGGACCTTATAACTGCAATGATTATCTGTAGTCACCAAATCACAATAGGATACAAAATGATTTTTCAATAATTCCTAACTCAAAGTAATCTCTATAATACAACTAGAGACATATACAATATGAACCCTCTTTTCTCTTTTAAATACAAAATCATGTCACAGTAATAAACCCTCAACAATACTCTGTTCAAAATTATCTTCTCTCTTTCATCATCAAGTCATGGATTTTGCCATGCATTTATACTAAGTGCATAAAAAGTTATCCTTTTCAAAAACTTGTATCCAATAACCAGGGTTTTGATAAACTGGTAAAACAAAGTAATTAAATCATGATACCCAACACGGGTTTAAAGAATAACCACAGAAAAATCAATGATATGTCGATGAATGCCACTGAAATAATGAAACCCTTGAGTATAAACTCAGGTTAATGAAAAATGAGATTAGGCTTTAACAAATCTATGATCTTCAATAAATTTCTTAAACCATAAAACAGTTATATTTGAAACCAGTATAAGATCTTCCAAATTGAAAAACAAATACCTGTCATGGCGGCCAAAATATTACCAGCTGATTGTGCAACTTCCATAACGGTCTCACTATGCAACTCTTCATATTTCCAGCACACAAACAAGGTCAAAAACCAACTTCAAACTATAACCTCATATCCTCCATGGCGGTGTTGTGTTACTTCTTCAGATCAAAAACAAACATAATAACTTTTCCCTATCTCCTTTGCAAAGACTATTGAATGTATTTTTACTTTATGATAATGTTTGAAGTTTGAGAGGACTTAATAATCACTTGATATCCGACAGAATTATTAACAAAACATAATGATAGTTGTCGACACATGTAATAACTAATGTTACTGTCACTTGAAGTTAAGTCAACCTCCTTGCCAATGTTGGCATGGTGTGATGGTTTATAGGTGGCATTGTTGTTCTTTCCACCAAGTTTCAACCCTCGTTGGGGTGGTATTGTTGAATGGTTGTATCTAGTTCATAGCTCTGGTCAAAAGTGTTTATCCCTTGAATAAAAAAAAAAAAGTTAAGTCAACCTCCTTGTGATGTGATTGATACAAGTAACATGATAAGCACAATATACTTTGTAAAGTATGCTCAATGAAAACAATAAAAAAACGGATGCATCAAGTAAGCTTGGTGTAATATAAAGTGAAGCCCGATACATAGTATGCTCGATGTACCGATGAAACCAACATTGTAACCATTCAAATATAGTATGCTCAGCTAAGACTTGGGGAGTATTACAATGTAGAAAAAATCACTTGTGAAGAGCCCAATTATACCAAAACAAAGCCAAGAATGGTTATAACATAAAGTCATCAAATATAGCATATTTTGCTATAATAAAAAACAAACCATTCTATATTCCATCGTCTCTTATTTGTGAATGTCATCATGTAAATCATCAAAGTGCAAATGTTAGAGAATTGCCTTTGTGAAGTATATCATGCACCAAACCTACAACTGCTATTAGCATGTAAAAGGAATGATACCATCCAACATATGACCGTATGAATGGGAAACCTATAGATGCTTGCAACTCAAATATCCATGAAGTCATGATTGCCAAGTCATATGCCAACCACATGAAAACATGTACAAACTGATCCATCAAACTGATCCAACCTGTATGAAATAATAACTTTACTGAACACATATAAATCCTTTGCACATGAATCCGACAATCAGTACCACAAGATAATCACTGCATATGCCAAAGCCATAATCAATTAGTTTTAACATCAAGGACAAATAGCACAAAAGAGAAGTCAACAAACTCCCCCTTTGTCCTTGATGGCAAAAACTGAGCCATCTAAAATAAAGTGCCAACTTGAGCCATCTAAAATAAAGTGCCAACCAAAAACCAATGCCAAAAAAAAAAAAAAAACTCATATTTCTCCCCCTTTTTGTCTCAAGGACAAAGGGTAATCAATGAAATACCAAAAACCAGTGACTGAACCAATTGTAAATAGAGCAATGAAGCAACAAATAAACCATGAAAGCAACAAGGAGCTACTAGGAGAGCTAAAAAGCTCCCCTTGAACCAATGATAAAACATTAAGAGAGTAGGGATTGAGAGATAACTCCCAATCTAGACCGAAGTCTTTCAAATACCTCTTTAGCCAAAGGCTTAGTGAAGATATCTACCACTTGTGCTTGTGTAGGTACATATTGCACAGTAACCTCATTAGCCAAAACTTTTTCTCTTAGAAAATGAAATTTAATTGCACTGTGTTTAGTCCTTGAGTGCATAACAGGATTCTTTGATAAATTAATTGCATTGGAGTTATCACAAAAGATGGAAATAGGCTTAGCAACATCAATACCCATGTCTGAAAGTGTCTGAGCCATCCAAAGAAGTTGAGTGCAACAAGATGTGGCTGCAATATATTTAGCTTTTGTTGTTGATAATGAAACTAAATCTTTCTTTTTGCTATGCCAAGCAACAAGACAATCACCAAGATAAAATGCCACACCACTTGTGCTTTTTCTATTGTCAAGACAACCAACCCAATCAGCATCAATAAAATCCATTAAAGTAAAGTCATTATTCCTAGGATACCAAAGACCAAAATCAAGAGTACCCTGGATATACTTGAATATTCTTTATACAACATTAAGATGGGACTGTTTTGGTGCAGATTGGAATCTAGAGACCATACAAACAACTTGCATTAAATCTGGTTTGGAGGTAGTTAAGTATAACAAGCTACCAATCATTGATCTATACTCAGATTGATCAACATCAGGAGAATTATCAGTTTTAGAAAACTTATAGCCAGTCACCATTGGTGTGCTTACTGAATGACAGTCATCCATTTGAAACCTTTTCAACATTTCTTTTGCATATTTTGTTTGTGACAAAAATATTCCATGTTCAAGCTATAAAACTTGGAGGCCAAGAAAGAATGTTTGTTCACCTAACATTGAAAATTTGAATTTTGACTCCATAATCTTTGAAAACTTTTTAGATAAGGCATCATTGTTGCAGCCAAATATTATGTCATCTACATATACCTCAACAACTAGAATATCATTACCTTCTTGTTTAACATAAAGATTGTTGTCCACACCACCTCTTTTGAATCTATTTGCTATTAAATGTGCATCCAAACTAGAATACCAAGCTCTATGAGCTTTTTTTAAACCATATAAATCCTTTTTTAACTTGTGAACATGATTAGGCTTATCATGTACAACAAACCCTTCAAGTTGTTCCATAAAAACTTCCTCATCCAA
Organism: Sequoia sempervirens; assembly: GCA_007258455.2. Classification (NCBI taxonomy): domain Eukaryota; kingdom Viridiplantae; phylum Streptophyta; class Pinopsida; order Cupressales; family Cupressaceae; genus Sequoia; species Sequoia sempervirens. The sequence continues at coordinate 741,120,843 of VDFB02000003.1, read as the reverse complement.
ATATATATTTAGAAAATCATTTTTGACATCCATTTGATATACTTTGAAAATTTTAAAACAAGAATATGCCAAAAAATTCTAATGGATTCAATTCTAGCTACAGGTGCATATGTTTCACCAAAATCAATATCTTCTTGTTGTGCATATCCTTTGCACACAAACCATGCTTTGTCTCTAACCACTTTGCCACATTCATCCAATTTATTTCTAAAAACCCACTTGCTACCTATGACATTCTTGTTATCAGGTCTTGGACTAATTCCCAAGTCTTATTCTTTTCAATTTGACTAATTTCTTCTTGCATTTCCTTCAACCAACAATCATCATTTAAGGCATCAGTAATAGTTTTAGGCTCAAATTCAGTTATCAAACAAAAATGTTCAGAAATTTGTGCTTGCTCATCAACTTTTGCTCTTCTTCTTGTTACAACTCCTGCATTTTTATCTCCAATCATTAGATCTTGAGGATGATTTCTCATAACAATCTTAGAAGGTGTTTTTGGAGGTGTTGCTTTAGAACTTGAGTCATCCTCATGTTGTGAATCAACTGCTTCAGCAGATTTAGGAGTGATCGAAATCTGCCATAACCTCCTCTTCATCATCCTGCACATGATCATAATCTAGGAGCAATCTTTCATCAAATTTGACATTAATAGATTCAACAATTTTATTCAGCCTTTTATTGAAACATTTATAGGCTTTGCTATGAGTAGAATTTCCTAAAAAGTTACCTTCATCATATTTAGATTGAAAGCTTCCTATGTTTTCATCATCTCTTTTAATAAAACACTTGCAGCCAAATATTCTGAAGTAATTAATAGAGGCAGATTTACCATACCAAAGCTCATATGGAGTGAAATTGGATTTCACTCTTATTTGTACTCTGTTTAGAATGTAAATAGTTGTATGAACAACTTCTTTCCACTACATATCTAGAAGTTTGGTTTCATCTAACATTGTTCTATCCATTTCTTTCACTATTCTACTTTTCCTCTCCACAACCCCATTCTACTGAGGTGTCCTTGTAGTAGCATATTGCCTTTTTATGCCATGTTTCTCACAATAATCAATGAATTCTTGAGATGTAAATTCACCTCCCTTGTCTGATCTTAAGCATTTAAGTTTCATATCAGACTCTTTCTCAACCATCTTATGAAAGATTTTAAATATGTCAAAAGCTTTAGATTTATGTTTGAGAAAGGTTACCCAAACCATCCTTATGTAGTCATCTACAAATAACATGAAGTATTTTTCACCATTTATTGACCTAGTCCTAGTAGGACCACAAAGATCAGTGTGTACAAGCTGCAATGGCTTAGTAGAAGAATGTTCTTTAGATTTAAAGTTCACCTTAGTGTGTTTTCCTTTGAGACATTCTTTGCAAACTATATTTTCTAGTTTACTTAATACATGCAAACCTCTCACATTGTAATTTTTACATATTCTAACCAGATTGTCAAAGTTTATATGCCCTAAACATTTATGCCATAACTAGTTTTCTTCCACTTGACCCATAAGGCACATACCTTCATTGTCTTCATGATTAGAGGAGTCAAGAAGATTGTAAATGCTTCCAGAAGTTCTCAAACCGATTGCAACTGTTTTACTAGATTTGTTGTTTTTTATTTCACAACCTTGTGCACCAAATGTAACATGATATCCATTATCACAAATTTGAATAACACTTAAAAGATTATGTTTCAATCCATCTACATAATACACATCATAGATTAGTGTATCATCATTTAGAAGTAAAGAACCTTTACCTTTTATCTGAATACCTGAGTTGTTACCAAACTTAACAAATTCTCCTTCATAATCTTCTTGGATAAGGATTTGTTAAGTTTCATAATCCTAAAAAGAAGTTTAACAAATACTCCAACACCCAGAATGCCTTCTTCTTGGAGAGAAAGGTAGTTTGCACAAGCATAGATTGCTCTACACTTGGAACATAATTCGGTCTCCAAACTTTCTCTATGATAGGCCTATATTGTTTGCATTGTTTAGATGGGTGACCAATAGTGTTGCATTTGAAACATCTAACTGTATTTGGAAAACCAAAGAATTGTTTGTGACTAAATCTTGGTGTTCTAGACAACATGAATCTGCAATTGCTCACTTTATGCCCAAATTTATTGTAGTAGAAGCAATAGCCATGGAAGAATGCATTGAATCTAATATTGTTTCTTTTATGCTCAAAATATTGCTTCTTACTAGCTATTATGAAATTCTGATTTGAACATTCACCAGTACTAAAACCTATACCAGTCATGTCCTTATGTTGTTTCTGCTTTTCAAGCAAGTCATTAAATGCAGAGTGATTTCATAACCTTCTACTTGTTTCTTAAGTGTAACTACTTCCTTTTCAAGCCTTTGGATTTCTTTATCTTTGTCAATAAGAACTGATTTAAGATTGTCTACAGTTCTCCTAGAATCATCAAGTTCAGTTTGTAAAGATGTAGTTACCTTATTTGGAATTTTCTCTTGTGAAGCAACTTGTTTCTTTAATTTTTTGATTTCTTGTAGAGCACAAAGTAACTCACCCTCAACACTTACTTCTAATTCAGATTGATTTTCTATTTGACTTCTTGACTGATTGCTTGAATCCTTTGGTACAGAAATTTCAGCCATGAATAATGTTTCATCTTCATCATTTAGTGACTCATTTGTCTTAACATCTAAGTCTTCTTTGCTAAAGAGACTCTTTTTCTTTTTGAGATTATTGTTAAACTTCTTTTTAGTATTCCAAGACTTTTTAAAAAAAAAAAAATCTATTTTCTCATTATCATTGGTTTGATCTAGATAAGGACATTTAGCTGCAAAGTGACTAACTTTTCCACAATTAAAACATTTGAAAGGAATTTTTCCTTTATATTTCATTGTCAACTTTCTTACCAAAAGAGCTTCTAAGGTATCAAACAATTTTGATTCACTATTTAAGTCTTCTTTCTATTCTACTTTAAAAGTAGTCTCTTTAGAGGTTGAAGCAAAGCTTCCTATCCGCATTTCATATGTTGTTAATATTCCTTGTAAATTGTCCAAGGTAAGTGAATCAAAATTCTTCTTTTCTTTAAGAGTATAAAATTTAGACTCATTTAGGATGCAAGGTTCTAATTACTTTTTGAACAACATCAGACTCTGCAATTGTTTCACCTAGACCTCTTCTTACATTGACAACTTCATCTATCCTTAAGAAATAATCAACAATCTTTTCATCATCCTTCATTCTCATTTCCTGAAATTGACTCTTAAGAGTAAGGATTTTGGATTGCTTAACTATTTCATTTCCTTGATAAATGTTTTCAAGCTTTTCCCAAATGCCATATGCAGATTTACAATGCATGACTTTGACAAATACATCTTTTTTCAAACCACACAACAATGCATGCTTAGCTCTTGCATTCATTTCATATTTTATTTTCTCATCATGATTTGTAGGTATGGTATTAAGTACAACATATTTACTGCACATTAAGTTCCAGACATCAAGATCTAAAGAAATCATATATGTTTCCATTTTGATTTTCCAGAACACATAATCAGTGCCATCAAATAGAGGAGCTCTTGTAATGGATGAACCTTCAGATGCATGTGCCATAATGACAAACTTCCAAGACCAGAATCAATCATAGGTGAAAAAACCTAATGCAAGACCCTGTGCTTTGATACCACTTGTTGGAAGTGGAATTACTTTGAGAGAGGGGGGTGAATCAGAGTAATATATTTTAAAACTTTTATGACATGGAATGCAGATTTAAACTCTTTTTGACCTTGAACAGAATACAACTTTAAATATGCAATGTAAAAACTGAGCTTTGAATGATTAGCATAAAGACTCAACCAAATACAACATGAATACCAAACAACTCATGTTAAAGTATGGTGTATATTGTTCATATAATGTTGAATTAGCAATTTTTTAATGCTTTCTTTTGCAAGGAAACTAAACTTTCAAATGATAGAAATTAACATTCAAACTTTTCACATTAATAACTGAACCATGAGCATTTAGGTAAACTTGAACAATGATAAAGTATCAGAGCATTGCATGAGATAACTCAATATAAATGACTGAAAGAAATATTATGCAAGATAGACTAAAACCACACAAAAGAGAGACACAAAAATTGTCGAGTGGAAAACCCTCTTGGGGTAGAAAAACCACTCCAAAATGCCTTGTAGGATTAATTCCAAAAATGTTTACAATACTTTCAGAGCACCAACTCAATAATAATGTGGAGCACCAACTCTTATAATAAACTAAAGCACCCACTTCAAATTAGAAGCAACAACTTCTTTTGAAACAAAAACCTCATGATATTGCAACCTATTAGGACCTTATAACTGCAATGATTATCTGTAGTCACAAAATCACAATAGGATACAAAATGATTTTTTAATAATGCCCAACTCAAAGTAATCTCTGTAATACAACCAGAGACATGCAATATGAACCCTCTTTTCTCTTTTTAAATACAAAATCATGTCACAATAATAAACCCTCAACAATACTCTGTTCAAACTTATATCTTCTCTCTTTTATCATCGAGTCATGGCTTTTTCCATGCATTTATACAAAGTGCATAAACAGTTATCCTTTTCAAAAACCTGTATCCAATAACTAGGGTTTTGATAAACTGGTAAAACAAAGTAATTAAATCATGATACCCAACATGGGTTTAAAGAATAACCACAGAAAAATCAATGATATGTCGATGAATGCCACTGAAATAATGAAACCCTTGAGTATAAACTCGGGTTAATGAAAACTGAGACTAGTCTTTAACAAATCTCTAATCTTCAACAAATTTCTTAAACCATAAAATAGTTATATTTGAAACCAGTATAAGATTTTCCAAATAAAAAAAAAAATACCTGTCATGGTAGCCAAAATATTACCAGTTGATTGTGCAACTTCCATAATGGTCTCACTATGCAACTCTTCATATTTCCAGTACACAAACAAGCTCGAAAACCAGCTTCAAACTATAACCTCATATCCTCCATGGTGGTGTTGTGTTGCTTCTTCAGATCAAAAACAAACATAATAACTTTTCCCTGACTCCTTTGCAAAGACTATTGAATGTCTTTTTACTTTATGATAATGTTTGAAGTCTGAGAGGACTTAATAATCACTTGAGATCCGAAAGAATTATTAACAAAACATAATGATAGTTGTTGACACACATAATAACTAATGTTACTGCCGCTTGAATTTAAGTCAACCTCCTTGTGATGTGGCTAATACACGTAACATGATAAGCACAATATACTTTGTAAAGTATGCTCAATGAAAACAATAAAAAAATTGATGCATCAAGTAAGCTTGGTGTAATATAAAGTGAAGCCCGATACATAGTATGCTCGGTGTAATATGGCCAATGAAACCAACATTGTAACCATTCAAATATAGTATGCTCGGCTAAGACTTGGGGAGCATTACAATGTAGACAAAATCACTTGTGAAGAGCCCGATTATACCAAAACAAAGTCAAGAATGGTTATAACATAAATTCATCAAATATAGCATGTTTTGCTATAAAAAAAAAACAAACCATTCTATATTCCATTGTCTCTTATTTGTGAATGTCATCATGTAAATCATCAAAGTGAAAATATTAGAGAATTGCCTTTTTGAAGCATATCATGCACCAAACTTGTAGTTGCTATTAGCATGTAAAAAGAATGATACCATCCAACATATGACCGAATGAATGGGAAACCTGTAGATGCTTGCAACTCAAATATCCATGAAGTCATGATTGCCAAGTCATATGCCAACCACATGAAAACATGTACAAACTGATCCACCAAACTAATCCAACCTGTATGAAATAATAACTCTACTGAATAGATATAAAGCCTCTACACATGAATCCAACAATCAATACCACAAGATAATCACTGAATATGCCAAAACCATAATCAATCAGTTTTAACATCAAGGACAAATAGCACAAAAGAGAAGTCAACAGAGTTCATAATGAAATTATCAAAGGAATTTAATAGGATGAGCATGAAAACATGCTACAAGGGTCAATCTTGATATAAAACTTGACCTATCCATTCTAACTATTATTGTAAAATTTCTATGTAGTGGACACTCTAGACAAATGAAAGTTCCTATATTTGCATATAATGGTAATTTACTTCATACATTATTTGATGCGGATTTTTTTTAGAATAATTGTTTTTATTACAAGGGTAAAACAAGTTTTGAAGGGGCCTTGAAAACTTTTACAATAAATAGGAATGACACAAATTCCAAATAATAACACAACAAAGATCAATTTGTTTCAAAACAATAGCAACCCAATGAAAACAACCAACCCAAAAATTACTAAAGGATCAACAACCTACACAACACCAAGCCCCTACCTAGCAATCCACACACTCAAATTGTGTGCATTAGAAAATGTGTATGTTTAGGAAGACCCCTCTTCCTCCTTTAGATGATAGTCCAAGAAACACCATTTTCAATATCCTCTAAATGAAGAGAGAGGATATGAGAATCATCTAATGTTGCCTCAACCTACTCCACTAGATATGGAGAAGAAGATGAAATCAACACAAGATCCAAAGGTGTGCAAAGAACAAAGGTTCCTCTAAACACTCCCTAATATTTTTAGGCTCAAAAGGAGGAACAACCAAAATAAGGTTAGGAGGTGGTTTTCCATCAATAAATGAAGAAGTCATTAGAATTACATCATCCACAAAAGGAGCCACACCAAAGCATACCCATCAAGAAATAGGGAAGTCACATGAAATCCACAATCCTCAGTCAAAAAAATATTTAGCATTCAAGAGTTCAAGACAGGCATTCTACCACCAAGTAGTTGAACTCACCAACCTACGACAATAGTGAGGGTAATTAGAAGCAAGGTGTCTAGTAGAAAAGAATATTCTACAATGGGAGGGAATAATTTCATAATCTAGGGCCTATACTCCACCATAAAGATGATATCCCTAGGAAGAGCCTTGGTATTTTGTAGAGTAATTATTAATCATATTATTTAGAGTGTAATTACTCTATAGGTACATAAACAAATATTACAATCATGCACTAGGCATGATTGGTTAAAAAAATTCATCAAGAATTTTTTGCCAATACAATACAATAATTGCAAGATACACAAAAAACACTTGTTAGATTTTTTTTTAAATTGTTCAATATGACTAGGCAAGTGTAAACCACTTGTTGCAACCTTTATGTTACCATTATAATAGCCTTGGTTGGCATGTATATAAAATATGGGAGTAAAGACAAGGCATGAGGATAGTTTAACATAATAACTCAAATTAATATGATTACATGCAAAGTCACAATAACAGGTAAGATACCAAAAATAGAGTGTATTACTTCCATAGAAAGGGCATTACTTCTACATCCTTGACTAAACACTTTGCATCTCTTGTAAATAATATTCGTTTCCCATATTTGGACTGAAAATTGTCTCTTCACTCCAAGGAAACCTACCCAAAGCCAAAATTCTAAAAGATAATATGAATACTCTATCTCATGCATTATATTTGCTACATGCAAGGAAAATACTTCTCCTAAAGGTAAGACTAGCCCCAGATAGTGATATAATTATGTTGTGGAATTGGATTCTAGTAAATAATGCATTTGCATGCTTTATTATATGTATGAAAGAGAAGATTATTATTGAAATAATTTTTTTTTATAAAAAAAAAGGAGGAAGTATTATTAATAGTGGACAAAATTTGGTGAATAGTGGACAAAACTTAGCTAAGTTATGTCTTTGCGGGTTTTGGTTTTATGTCAGTTACAAAATTTCAACCTTATACTGCACTTTGGCATTTTTGTAATGAATTGGTGGTTGTAACAACCAAGATTGAATCTGATTCAACTTCCAAGCCATCGATAAATAAAATGAAGATCAATGCATGCATTTTAGAATCTTTGGTGACTTGTAGAAAGGGTGAATGTGATAGAATTCAATGTGATTGTACTTCTATGATTGGGTTTTTCTTCCAAACATCAAGGTTCCATTCCATTTGTTATTAGAACATTAATTTTTTATTGAATACATGTATTTGGTTGCATGATTGGGAAATTTGATGGGATTCCTCAATCTTGACTGCATCAAGTGGTATCAGTGAGGATTTGTTGTGTTTGTGTTGACAGAAGAAACCCTAGAGAATTTTTTGTGGGTAACTAAGAGAAATAGAATACCTACAACTGTAGAGGGTTTGTGGAGACATGGCACACAAAGGACATGGTCAAAGAGGAGAAACACCAAAAATTGGTGATATGGCCATTGTAGAAGTGATAAGAGGAATTACATCAATGTTAAAAGCAATAGAGGCAACACAAAGAAGAGGGGTATATGTACAAGATTTCAATGAAGAAAAAGAAGAAGAAATGATAGGAGATGAAGAAATTGAAGAAAATGAAGGAGAAGTGGACCAAAGATAAGAAAAATTATTAAGATCAATTTATAAAATCAATAGAAAACCTAGATTGGACCATCCCAACTATAAGAAACCTTGAAGAACTTGTCAACTATATATCATAAATGAAGTATTTTGGTATTGAAGGACTTGAAGATGAAAGGAAAGTGAAATTGTATGTACTAAATTGAAAGGGAATGCATCCCTATGGTGGGAACATATACAGACAAAGAGACGGGGAAGAGGCAAAGACAAGATTAAGTCATGAGACATAATGGTGACCAAGTTGAAGGCTAAATTCTTGTCAACAAATTATAATCTAAGTTTATTTAAAAATTCATAGAACCTAAAACAAAAATAATCTAGTGTAAAGGAATACACAGAAGAGTTCTATAGATTAAGAATTAGGATTAGGACATATAGATGATATTGTTTAGAATGTGTCAAGGTATGTGAATGGTCTACAATTAAATTCAAGATGAACTTAGCATGGTAAGATTGGAAATTTTAGAAGAAGCCTGTCAATATGCCTTGAAGGTGGAAGAGAAACTAGCAAGAAAACAACAAATAAAATCTAGAGGTAGAGGGAGGTTCTCACATAAAAGAGGGTAGTCTAGTGGTCGAAGAGGTTACCAAGGAAAAGAAGAAGAAGAAGCCAATAATTCCCAAATAATTCCCTATAGTCAAGAAGTCGGAGGAAGAGGATGTTATCTCAAAGGAAGAGGTGATTATCCAAGAGGTAGAGGAAATTTTGGTAGAGGAAGAGGAAGAGGATTTTGTGGTACATGTTACCAATGTGGTGAAACTAGACATAGGGCATTTGAATGTCCTCAAATACAATCTAATAATAGTAAGGGAAAGGAGGCTAGAATTCATGTGGCCCAAGTAGAAGATGAAAATTGGCTTCACCTAAGTGTGGAGAAGATCCTGAAGATGGAGTCATTGACATTGAGGAGAATTTAGCTAAAACTAGAAAAGGAAAAAGAACTAGCATAGAGGAGAAATTTATTTAGAACCAGATAAAAGTTTTGAGGTAAATGTTGCATATTCATCATAGATAGTGGAAGAACTAATAACTTGGTTTCAAAGAAAATGGTGGATAAGATGCAACTAAAGAGTATGAAACATCCTAATCCCTACAAGGTTTGTGGTTGTAAAAGGGACACCAATTACTGGTAAGCAAACAATGTCTAGTGAATTTTCATATAAGAAGTTATAAGGATGAGATAATGTGTGATATAATGCCAATGGATGCATGCCACATTTTTTGGGAAAACCTTAGCAATATGATAGGAAATCCATTTATGATCTGGTAAGAATAATTGTTATAAGATAAATAAGAATGGGAAGGAGTATACATTGAATCCCATGAAGGATAATGATGAGGAAATATAAAAGAATCACATGGTTTGTTTGGTAATTGGGAAACAATTCTTGAAAGACATGAAGAAGGAGAAGTCATGTTATGGTTTCATTCCTAAGCCTACAAAGGTTAGGACACCAAAGAAGGAGGAAGTATCCATGGAGGTACAAGAGATTTTAGATGCATTTTTAGAAATTTTGATGAAGGAATTACTTGATGGATTTCCACCAATGAGGAGCATAAGTCATTGTATGGATTTCATACTAGGGGCTAGTTTACCAAATAAAGCACCATATCTAGAATGAACCCTGTGGAGGATGAGGAGATAAAATCACCAAGTGCAAGAGTTGTTGGATAAAGGTTTAATCAAAGAAAGCTTAATTCGATGTTTTGTACCTTCAATACTCACACCAAAGGATAAATAATGACAAATGTGTACTAATTTAAGAACCATACACAAGATAAATATCAAGTACATATTTCATTTTCCCTAAATAGATGACATGATGGATTGTTTGAGTGGAGCCAACTACTTTACCAAGATAGACTTGAAGAGTGGACACCATCATATACATATTCAAGAAGGAGGTGAATAGAAGATTGTGTTCAAAACAAAGGATAGTTTGTATGAGTAGTTGATAATGTCATTCGGGTTAACAAATTCCCCAAGTACCTTCTTAGGGTTGATGAATGAGGTACTGAACCCTTTTCTTAGAAAATTGTGATTTTATATTTAGATGATATTCTAATTTTCAATAAGACTAAATTAGAGCATTCAATGCATCTTAGGGAAATATCAAGAATATTGAAAGAAGAAAATTTTCTTGTAAATTTTAAGAAATGTAGTTTCATGAAAAATGAATTTGTTTATCTATATTTTGTGGTGTTTGAAGAAGGTTTGAAGATGGACCTAGAAAAGGTCAAGGCAATAGTGGATTGATCTTCACCTAAGAGCATGTTTGAAGCCAAGATTTTCCAAGGCTTGGCAAGCTTCTATAGGAAGTTCATAAGGAATTTTAGAGGAATATGTACACTTATAATAAAGACCATGAAAGGTGGTAGGAAATAATTTATGTGGGTAGTTGCATTAGAGAATATTTTTTAATTGTTGAAGAAGAAGGTGATAGAATAGCCAGTGTTGGCATTGCTAGATTTTAGCAAAGAATTTTAGGTTGACTATGATTCCAATGGTAGTGCCATTAGGGGAGTTTTAACGCAAGAAGGGAGATCCATTGCCTACTTTAGTGAGAAGTTAAATGAAACAAAGATGAAGTAATCAATATATGATAAAAAAAAATTATGCTATAATGTAGGCCCTAAAGAAGTGGAGACACTATTTTTTGCCTAAGGAATTTCTATTATACATAGGCTACCATGCCTTGAAATTCATCAACAACCAAGGTAAGTTGAACCAAATACATATGAAATGGGTGGAGTTCTTACAGAGCTAAAATTTTGTCTTGAAGCATGGAAGTGGTAGTTCCAACAAGGTATCAAATGAAGTTATTAGAAGATGTTTATTGATGAATTAGTTAAGAGTTAGAGTGGTTATTTGTGATGCAATGAAGGACTTGTATCAAAATGATCCTGATTTAAATGAAGTATGAACAATTAGTATGAGTCTAGTGGAAAATGATATGACTTCATGATTGGAGTATTTCATTCAAGATGGATTATTATTTTCTCGATAAATTGTGGACATGGGATCCACTCCCATATATAAAACTGCAAAATGACAAAATTTCCAGAAGCCCTTAAATAGGGGTTTCTAAATGTATTTTCAAATTTTGATTTTTTGTAGATGATCTCAACATCATTCTATCCATTCTTGATTTGTTAAAGGTTGGGGCTTTGTGTTTTGTTTTATTTTTCCTTTTGGGTTTTCTTCTTTCTCCCATAACCCCATTCACTATGGAAACCATAGACATAGGAGCAGTATTTTTCCCATTTTTGATGTCTAATTTATCTTGTGATATTGTTGAGTCCTTTGGAGCATATTTATTAATAGAAGCCACATGTGGAGCCCCCACAATTGTATACTATAATTTAAATGGAGTGGAAGTATTCAATTTTGGGCTATCTCCTGAGAGATCATGGAAAGAGTTGGGATCAATCTGTGCATTTGGTAGTGTAATATAATGGTGGGATTCAACCCCAATCCACCATGTAGGTGTGTCACTCACAATATGATTTTCCAAATCATAAGCTTTATTTTTTGAATATTGAGTAGTAGATTGATTAGTAGTGAAGCATTTTCTACATTTGAAAGCAATTCTTTCCTAATCAATTGGGGCCTCTAGCATCTGCTTCCAACTTTCAACAAAATATCAATATGAAGGCCTTTATTGAGATCTATTTTCACACATAAACATGCACAAGTAGATATTTTATAATTATATATTTCTTTTGAAGCACAATAGTACTTTCCTAGAACATTTCTAATTGCACACAATCTCTCAAACTCCTAGAATTATAGAGGGAGATAAGATAATTGCATCCAAAGATGTAGAATTTTTTTAATGTTTGAGGGTCAAAAGATGGAAACCAAGGTTTCATGCATAAGAAATTTCCTTGAAAAATATATGGGACATTTTTTACCACCTCCTCTTTATCTTGAATGAAATCAAAATAATGGAAAAAAAATCCCTCTAGCACAAGGATAGATAGATATTTCTTCCTCCATGCCATTTTCCAATTCATTGTGATCTATTCATGGATATCGCTAAGATTTGGCTAGGTATTCACAAACCTACAAATGAGGGTGTGGTCCTCTAAGGGTGGGGTCCCATGGAGGGAGATTTCTTGAAAAGTTTCAGTGGGTGTTGTTGAGAATTTTTAGGAATTTTTCAAAGGTGGTGATCCCATGAACTTAGTAATGCAGTTCAGCTTAAAATATTAAGCTCCAAGTTTTAAGGAAGATGGAGGTCTCATTAACTTATTTACTGTGCAATTCACCTTAAAATTTAAGTTTCAAAATTTAAGGAAGCTTAAAAGTTGAGATGATTTACAAATGGAAAATAAAATTCCTAAACTATAGGGGAAATCTCCAGCCCCACCCCATTTTCACCCCCTCAAATCTGTAGTCCTAAAAGGTAGGAGCTTCTATTCTTTCAGAAAAGATTCCAAATAATCCTGTAGCAATTTTTTTTTTACTTCATGAGACCTACTTCTTAAAAATAGATCCTGAAGCCCCCCATGGGACCCCACCCTAAGAATTTCTCCCCGTTGTGGATAGATCCTTCAATGTTTATTGTAGGAATATGTTTTGTGCATTGAAACATGATCAAGCAACTCTCCTTACCATTTGTTCCAATGATTCAAGCATCCGAAGGAGAAGCAATTGGTATAATAGATGAGCATGGCATGCATCCCTTGTCATTATTTTCCTGGGAACTATAAGATTGTTGTGCATCAGAGCTAGGGCACTGAAGTAGTTTTCCAACTTGCAAGTTAGGGTTTGAAGCGGGCACATAAGGCATTTTGATGTAGAGCACAAAGAAATGCCATATAATTTTTTCACATATTCAATATGGATTATTGTTCAAAGTAAATAAATTGTGTATACCTAGGGGTTCAATGAGGGAAAAATTGATAAGAGAGAGGCATAGTAGTCGTTTGAGTGGAAATTTTAAATATGGATGAAATAATAGCACTGTTAAATGAATGATACTATTAGCCTAGAATGAGTGCATTTGTGAAGATAGTGCGAGGGTAAAATAATTTCCAGCATGCAAAAGGAGTAAGGCATAACAAATTATTGTATCAACCATTTCCTATACCAAAGAGATTGTGGGAGGACATTAGCAAAAAAAATTTGTAGTTGACATATGTTCTAAAATGGTTCATTTCATACCATGTCAAAAGAGAAATGATGCTTCTCACATAGATAATTTAATTTTCAATAGGTAGTTAGGCTACATGGATTTCCTAAGAGTATTATCTCAGATAGGGACACTAAATTTGTTGGCCATTTTTTGTATACCTTGTGGAAGAAGTTGGGAACGAAGTTAGGGTTTCATTTAGCCTATCATCCCTAAATTGATGGGAATGCAAAAGTTGTATATAAAAGTTTGGGAATTTTTTTTAGATATTTAGATAGAGATAAATTGAACCAGCGGGACTTGACATTGGCTCATACAAAGTTTTCCTATAGTAATTCAATTGATAGGAGTGTTGGGAAAAGTTATTTTTCTATTGTTTATGGATATAACCCAAGGGGTGTTGATGAGTCAAGGGATAGTGTATACTTGATTAGGAAGAGTTTTTTGGTAGAGGAATTCTCTTAATATAATCATGAGTTGCATAAGAAAGTGAAGGAGAACTTGGAGAAGAGTATCATCAAATACAAGAAACATGTTGATATGCATGAGAGGGAACAATATTTTTAGGTGGGTGACATGGTCATGACACACTTGAGGAAGGAGAGGTTCCCACATGGAACATACAATAAATTTAAATGGAAGAAGATAGGCTTGTGTGGGGTGTTAAATAAGTTTTCATCTAATGCTTATGAAATAAAATTCTAACAAGTATACACATATCTCCCATCTTTGACAATGTTGATTTGTAGAAGTATCATGAGGGGGAGGCAAGTGCACAAAGGGACCCACATAAAAATTTGTAGGATGCACAAGGCTGGATACATTAGCTTCCTAAAAATACTTTATTTCTTTCCTTTTGTTTTGAGTTTCTACAAGTACCTTAAATTCCTTAAGTTTACTAAAAACTTCAAATTTGTGAATAAAAAAATAAACCCAATATTTTCTTGGGAAATCATATATAAAGATAACATAATGAAGATATTTACCAAGATATTTCACATCCATTGGATCAAATACATCACTATGAATTAACTTTAAAATTCCTATTGATCTAGGGATTAAAGATGAGAGTTTAACCTTTTTTATCTTACCAATCACACAATGCTCATAGAATCAAATTCAAGAGAATAACCAAATAACCTCAAAATAACATTTTATAACACTTGGAGATCTCACTCTCACTCTAGGAATATTTTAGTGGTATTGGTCCCCATAGCTATGGCACACATCAAAGAATATGTGTAAAAACACAAAGTGTGCTTATATGCCATGCAAATGCATCAAAGCCCTGGTTAGGATAATTTTGAGTGTACTTTGTACCCTAAGTTGGACACACTCTGTATGCCCCCTCCTCAAATTCCCATAGCCCACAAAACCATCTTCTTCTTCCTTGAGTGATCTCCATGTCCTTTCCAAATCTCACATAAATGACTTATATAAGCCTTAAGGGTTGGTTTTCAAACCATCATACCCTTTCACAAGGGTTTCTTTTAATTATTATTAAAAAATATTAATTATTCCTCTTTTTAAAAAGTTTTCATAAATATTCTTCATTAAACTCCATTTTAACCAAATGTTCATATTTTGCTTTATTTTGTTCTCTCCTTTTAATGTTTTTTATGAATTTTTTTTCACTTTGGGGGAATATTTTCATAACACATCCCTTCCTACATGATCAATCCAACACAAGCTCTAATACCAAATGTTGAATCTAGGAGTTTATTTCATTAGGAACAATAGATGTGTTGTAATATGATCTTAGATATTGATATAAATAATAAATGAAAGAGATATAAAACTAAAAAATAAGTTATAAAAAATAAAAATGAGAGCATCACAAAGAGATTGACATATATAAATTAAGAAATCTTTTCAAGAAAAATAAAACTAACATCAAAGAGAGTTCCAACAATGTATTACTAAAAAAATGGATATAAAAAATACATCCATATAATCTAAACCTCTTACATATTAGAAAAATATTCATTCTCAAAGCATGGAATTATCCTAACCACTCTTCATCAACTTGTGATAAAAAATTATCACACAATCCTTTAATGTATATAATTTAGGATTGAGTAAAATCATCAAGTAGTATTTAAAACCATGGAAAGGATACATATTTATTGATGTTCAACATACATGAATGAGTTACATGCAAGAGGAATCCACCTCACCAAGTGAACCATGCATTCAAACCTTTCATGTGACCCTTCACCTTCTCAAATGAAGCATAATTTTTTAAGTGGACTAGTCAACTTCCTAACTCATTTTTTAATGCTCTCATACTTTGTGTCGAGTGTTATGAAGACTCTTATGGGTTCTTAAGGGGGCCATTTTCAATTATAACATTATATTATTACAATAATAATCTAGAATTTTGATATTATGACCTAGAAACCCAATATTAAAATAATATCCCAAAATTATAACTAGGACTTACAGAGTGTACAACACACTTAGTCCTAACAATACCTTTGTTGAATCTAATGTTTTTGAGGTTCTTGGTTTGAGAAAAAAAAAAATACTAAGGGTATGGCTTAGGGACTTCTTGTTAGAAATTAGGATCCTAGGCCACTAACCATAACAATTAAAATATAAGATAAATGACATGATAACCACAAGATACATAGATTCAACACATTACACAATATATAAATGGGAAAACGCTTTCAAGTAAAATATCTCAATAAATCATAATTCTATTATAAAATATTTATAAAATTGTTTATAACATTATAGATAGAACCTAAGAATATCACGTATCTTCACTTCCATATGGCCAATAATACCCTATGTGTATAATGATAGAATTCACTATAAAGAAAATCACATTTATTCTTAATGAGATGTAAGCTCCTCAAAGATAGGAGAAGTGGTGGAAAAATACATGAAGGTATATTAGTCACACCTATTTAAAACTACCATTTATAAATAGTTAATAGTCTAATAATGTATTACATTATTAATTATTAAATGGTATATACTTTTTATAAAGCATATAATAATCATAAGGTTTGATAACCTTATATTAAAATAATTTATAAATGTCATAGGGGTACAACCTCTAATAAAATTATGTTATATCACTCCCCCTTGATATTAATAGTGGGCATAACCTATCAATTTCTATAAAAGAAAAAATTAAGTGCCTTAGTAATGTAGGTCTTCTTTGACAAAAATAAGCAAGGACACAAATATATGTTAGAAAATAAAGATCTTGCATTCTAGACTACATGAAAGTTATCTTCTCATAATTTATAATCTCATTTATTAAAAAAATAATATTTTAATGAGGTCTTATAATTTTTTTATTGGATATTGAGACTCCTCAAACCAACCTCCCCCAAGTTCATTACATATTTCTTGTATGGCTTATATAACACAATGCTTTTACAAGTAGAAAAATTATAGATAGAAGAAATATAATATGCATGTAGGTCTTACATATAATGTCGATTGGTCTTATTTTATCCCTTTTATGTATTATATATAGAGTTTATCCATTAAGAGGTAGCATTGGCATACACACTCCCCCTTAATGGCAACTCCTTAAGGCCAGGAATTGATCTTGAATTTGGAGAATTTTAAATTGCATAGAGGTTTGATATGTGATTATTGGGTTCCAATCTAGTGCTTCTTGATCACAATATATCTATCACCTAATAATCAATCTAATAGAACAAGAGAGTAATTTTATGATAAAAAATTTCCATCAAATGAAGTTCCCATGAACTTCAAAGTGCTTTTATTTATAGAAATATAAGTCTTTGGTAAGAGTAAATAGCTTTAGTTATCATATGTCAAAGTAGGAGTTTTACTAGTACCCAAATGAAACATCTTCCAATATTCTCCTAAGCCATGTTGATTCTTTTGTAGCAACTTTTTGACTCCACCTTTGATTAAAAATCCACAGAAATTATCTTATTTAAGTATTACTCCATCATGTGATAACACATACACCATATTTTGAAGATGTAACTTGAGGTAGATTCCCTATTAATGGGATCGTGAATATAGTCAATAACACAATAATTGAATATTCTTGCGGCTGCCAAGCTGATGGTTTCAAGTTTGGTGTCGTCATGGGGTACATGGCTGACGAAATAGGCTTGGTTGGCACGGTCTTGATGGGTGGCGATGAACAATAATAAATGCAGGGAAGGTGGTGGGAGTTTAAACAGTATCCATTCGCTTCCATTTATGGCTTGTCTTGTCATCAGGCTTGAAGGATGCTATGGGTGAGTGGTTTCTGAGTTGATGGGATGAACACATAGATTATGGGTGTCTAACCTTCCTTTAATAATCGAGGTGCTCCTCATTCTCAACATCAAAAATGATAGAGACTTGTGTTTTTCTGCAATCCTCGAGGAAGCTATGGGCTTTCTTTGGGAGGATCAAGCATGGGCAGCTAAAGTTGATGTTCAAGGACCTGGATGAATTGGTTCTAGGGGTGGTGCAACTACTTCTGGGGGAGGAGTATATGAATTCGGCAAAGTGTTGGTGAACAAATGTTGATATAGTGGCTTATTTCCTCACCGTGCTTTTGGATTTGGAGGTGTCGAAAGCAATGGTGCTACTTATAGTTCATAAGCTAGTTTGGGAGAGTTTTCTTGAGGGTGCCATGGATGTGGTTATTATCCCCAAACTGGGTGTGGGGATCCCTTGGCCTCGTGACATGCATCGAGCTCTTCTTCCTAGTATGAGGGTCAAGCGATATCCCTTTCTTCTAGACATCAAAGGTGAGGCTTTGTATAGGCAACGAGATCAGGTGCATTGTGGGTTGATTTTCTTAAAACATTACTATTCCTAGAGTCATCGGTAGGGGTGGATTGGCGTTGACTCTTCAGGGAATACTTGCTTGCAAAGGGTGCGGTGTTGGATGGGTAACTAGGGTTTTTCTAAGATAACGGTGTCTTGTTTTGGTGCAAGTTTCTTTTGTAGTTGTAAGGGTGCTCTTTGGATGTTCGACTCGAACTACATGTCTGGTGTTTCTTGGTAAATGGTGGGTTTGGTATCTAGTTCGTTTGGGTTAAGGATGGCTATGTCTGGTTTTGGGTAGTTTTTTGGATGGTTCTGGGGATGGGTTTCTGATAGTTTGCCAGTTTATGGACTGAAAAATGTAAATTTTTTTAGCAATCAATATAATCAAATTTACGAATTAAAAAAAAAAAACAATAATTGAATATTTATTCTCGATGCAAAAATAATAAAAATTGTAATTAATTATCCTTTACTATAATTTTAATATACATTTATCACTTCCCAATGATTATATATTATTTTATATATAAATTTAGATATAATATCTATTGTATAGGTAATATCTAGTCCAAATATGGTAAGAAAAGTTAGACTTATAACAAGGTAAGATTTTTCTTTTTATATGATAAATCGAAGGTTTAAATAAATGTCATCCATAAGTAACAACTAGTTTGATCATATTACATTTCCTATAGTATTGTTCATACTTTAGTTATCATATAACAAAGTAGGAGTTTTACTAGTACCCAAATGAAACATCTTCCAATATTCTCCTAAGTCATATTGATTCTTTTGTACCTACTTTTGTACTCCACCTTTGATTAAAAATCCATAGAAATTATCTTATTTAAGTATTACTCCATCATGTGATAACACCTACACCATATTTTGAAGGCATAACTTGAGGTAGATTCCCTATTAATAGGATCACAAATATAGTCAATAACACAATAATTGAATATTTGTTCTCGGTACAAAAATAATAAAAATCATAATTAATTATACCTTTACTATAATTTTAATATACATTTATCACTTTCCAATGATTATATATTATTTTATATAAAAAAAGAAGATATAATATCTATTGTATAGGTAATATCTAGTCCAAATATGGTAAGAAAAGTCAAACTTATAACAAGGTAAGATTTATCTTTTTATATGATAGACTGAAGGTTTAAATATTAAATATCATTCATAAGTAACAACTAGTTTGATCGTATTACATTTTTTATAGTATTGTTCATACTTTATTTTAAAACATTTTAATTGATCCTAGAATATAATCAATTTGATTATATGACAATACTTAAAAATAATGACTGACTTGTTGATCTTTATCAAGGAGATCATCAAGACATGTGATGTTTGCAATCAAACGTAGTTATAAATTTTATATTTTTATTGAAGGAGAGAAAATTATTTGAAGTAACTAAACATATAATAATGGTTGGGTTGTCCTTTCCAAGTTTGCTTCTGATTAGTTTCTTAGGATGGTAGCCACCTACTATAAGCAAGTGTTTTATGACCAAAAAGATTAGAGAAAATAAAATAGAGTGACCAAAAAATTCTTTCAACAAAAGATTGAATCAAAACTCAAAATGACATATCAACCTAGATGGTATTAGTAAGCTAAAGAAGCTTGAATACTAGTTGTTGTAATCTTGATTAAAAAAGGACTCATCTAATGAAAATGAGAGAAGACTAATTTAGATGTTTTACTTTTCTTTTGAATAATTTGTGAGTTTTTATGCCTTTTCCAAGTAAATTGTCCTAGGACATGCCAAAAAAGAGTGGATCCAAAATTTAATGTTTTTCTTTTTCTTACAATTTCAAATAGTGCCCCATTATAAAGATATCCATGAGCATTGTGTTCTAGTGTTGTTGTTTGATATTATCTATGCATATGTATATAGTATTTTATATTTCTTCTTCACACTTGAAAGAGCATAATTAGAAAGTTATATGCAATGGATTGTAAACATGTCCCTTATGAGAATAGATAGTCTACTTAAGTAGTCATTACATCTAGGTAATGTTTATAGAGGTGAAACAACACAACTTTATATATTTGATATTTTTTATTTCTTCATCATGTACTATATTTTATCAAGAGTTAAGTGTATGAATATCAAGTCAATATTCAAAACCAATATTTCATTAGCAATGATTTAAAAGAACTTATCTTTCAAGTGCATGAAAGTTCCACTAAACACTCATTGTGTCTAGGTTATGCTCACTAAAGTGAAGCATCAAAATAGTTTCCCAAAAGAATAATTCTCTTAATAATGCTTTAATTTAAAAATTCTTAACCATGATTTTTTCCTTATAATCAAACATTTTTAGTTTGAGATTTGTGTATGAGGTAAATAAAAAATGAATTAGTTATCTAAAATATGTTATTCTAATGTCATAAGGGGGACCTTATAACTTCTAAGCTATATCACTATACATATCCTATTAAGTTATGAGATATATCATCTAGAAAAAGAGAAAAAAAATATATGAACAAAACATCTATAAAATGCTTCATTGTTTCCAAGGTTTTCAAGAATATTCCAAAAGAGATTATATGAAGAATGTAAAGAACATTTTTAAACACAATAGTAGCTAAGTCATCATACTAATAGATCTATGCCTTCTTAAGATAAAGTTGAAGTTTTCTTGTTTCAAGATTTGATGTGAATCTTTATGTCACTCCACTAGAATCATATAATATTATGTTAAAACAATGTTTAGAAAACACTAAGAAAAAAATAATTATTTTAAAAATACTTTTAGATGCATTGATGATGATGATTAATCAATAAAGATCAATTAATTTGAAAAAGATTTCAATTATATATATATATATATATATATATGATCAAAGAAATGAATTGATTTGTACATAAGACACACAGATAAAATAAGAAGTCTTAGAACCTTTGAAAACTATCTATTTCTTTAAATATATATTTCTAAAAGAAATACAGAGACTTCCACTCAAGAGAATTTTGATTTTTCTATTGATTTTACAGATATTTTAAAGCTCCATTAGCAAACTCAGAGTTATAAAACTCTTCTTATGGTACAACCATAGGAAACTGTCATGAAACTTCACAAGTTTGGCTCCATGACTACCAGCTCACCACTGGACCACGTACACACAACTTTAGTTCTCCTTCAATCACGCATGACGAAGGTAGGTAATGACAGCAACAATTAGAGTGAGAATAGACCAGTGGTGACTCCTGTGATGTTTAGATAAAGTAACAAACTATCCATTACCTCCAATGGAAAAGACCAATTCAATTTGACTTATGGTGTTTTTGAGAGCTTTCTAACAACCTAGACAGCGACAATTCATATTACAGTGGAGCATAATCCATGGCAATCCAGGCTCTTAAATTTATTAGAAAATCATGGGGTTGGTCAGATATGATACTTCTGTATCAATTCCTGAAATTGCCTTTGATCTCGTCGTTCTCCAAAATATCAAGTCTATACAAGTTTAGGAAATCTGGCTTAGATAAGTCTTTTCATTTAGCATGTTCTATTGCAATTGCCTTACATTGGTATCCAAAATTGAATTCAATATTTTTAGCAATTCAATCAAATTAAACATTTCTCTATGTATGGATGATCTTATGTAATCTTTAGTGAGTGATTCAGGACCCATTTGGTCTCAATGAGTCTAAGTCTTTGGCCAAAGCATGTACCTATTCTAGATAGATAGATGCCTATCCTAGATTTATAGAGAAATATCTATCCCGTATGAACAAATGCTTAACCTAAATGGTTGGATATTTATCTCAAATGGATAATTTCATATCTCGTATGGATGGAAGTATCTGAGTATATAGATAAATAAACACTTAGCAACTTTATTAAAAACAATAGTGATAATTTTACATACTATAGTTGGGTCATTGCAAAACCCAAATCAAGATTATCACAACTAGTTGTGGAAAATAAAAGCTACACAACACCTTCCATATTAGCAAGCTCCCACTCTCCACATAGCCTCATCCATGTGTGAATAAAACATCAAATTTACTCTAATTCGACACTGCCACATTTATGCAACATGGGGTTCCTAGTTGATAAGGATATTTAAGGAGACATCAATTTTTGGATATATTGAGATAAGGAGTTTACACTATGTTTACTAAAAGAAACATATCCTATAACATTCTAAATATGCAAAAACATGAAGTACCAAGGTAAAATTATTAGGTTCCATGAACAAGGTTTTCTTGATCCAATCACCATCAAAACAAATCACAAAACCTATGAACTAGGATACATCCCACCTATTAAGAATCCAATGAATCTATTGAGGCTTTTATGCTTGTGGAAGACCCCTCTCTAAATGTTGAATACATCAAGGTAATGACCATCATTGATTCCTTCAATATTTTCATCACCGACCTCTTTCATAAAACTTCCATCTATACAATTGACATACCACTCTTCCATCCCAAACTCATCAACTAGGACCAACAAGATCTTATGTCTCTTAACACATTCTAGACTAATGAAGCTATTGTTGAATTCATGGGGCTTAGTGATGGTATCCTTGAAAATTATCACTAGAAAGGCTTGAACATTCACCTAGATACAACATCATTTTTTGGGGAACCTAGTGAGTTCCTTAATCCAAAAAATACAAAATTAGAAAATAAAATTCCCCTTGCGAAAACCTTTTTGAGATGCTATCAAATGTAGAAAGAGAGAAAAATGGTGTGTTTATAAATGAAAACCTCTTTGAGATTTCAATAGACAATGAATTTGGCCTACCCCTAGCATCCTTACAATGGAAAGACACATCATAAAATCTAGTTAAGGACATGTGCAAAAGGTAAACCTGGGTATAGAAGCCAATATGTGGATCACATACATTGTAGCTAGCTTGGAACTAGATGAACAAGAGACCATCATCACTCTTTTTAAAGGTGCTACTAACATATTTACTTGGTCATACACAAACATTCTAGGCTTATACCTATCCCTTGTTCACTATTTTTTGTACATCCTAAGGCAAAACCAATCAAACAAAAACTATGTAAGATGCATCCATAAATTTCCCTATTGGTCAAAAAGAGATTCAAAAACTATTGGAGGTTGGCTTCATACACCTTGTTGACTTGATCTGAATGCAACAGGGAATTCAAATTACAATATTAGATAAGCTCCAAAACCTATAAATATTGTAGACAATTGGAAAAATATTGCATAAATCATAAACATGAGTTGTTTGCATCCAAAAGTTTGTTTAACTTATCCAAAACAAAGTTTTATACAACTATCTAGAATCCCAACAGTCTCCAAACTCCAACAAATTTAAAATGAACAGTCTTTTCAAAAAACAGATAAAAAATAACCACAAATTTTCAAAAAAACTAGGAAATTATTTACCCTAACTTGGTGGGGTCATAACTTTATACTCGGTGCTTAGAATTCAAATATGTTTACACCATTGGAAAGGTCTCTAAGAGGAAAAACTCACTCCCTAAAAATCAAATCATTTCAACATTCAAATTTAAAGGACCAATGTAAGTTTTGAACCCAAATTCCACTCCAAAGACCTCTGAAAATGTAATTTACTAGAATCTAGAAAATACCAAAAAAATCCAAAATTTTGGATTTTCAATTTTTTTCAGTTTTGTCACCTCTAGAACATCCTTAGACTACCCTAGATCATGAATATCCTTAATGTATCTCCAACATTATCCATATTAGCAAGAATCCTAAAGGCATCCAAATCTACACTGATTTTATGGATCTCAATAAAGCATATCTAAGGATGACTTTCCACTCAACAATATTAACATAATCATTGACCTCACAATAATCATTGGCAATATTAAAATAATAATTGACCTTAATTG
The DNA here is from genome assembly GCA_007258455.2 of Sequoia sempervirens. Taxonomy (NCBI): domain Eukaryota; kingdom Viridiplantae; phylum Streptophyta; class Pinopsida; order Cupressales; family Cupressaceae; genus Sequoia; species Sequoia sempervirens. The sequence goes on along the minus strand of VDFB02000003.1, from coordinate 741,096,608 downwards.
ATCTCCAAATTTACCCCTATTAGCAAGAATCCTAAAAGTCATGACATGCTTTCACTCATAGATGGCTTCTCTAGATATAACCAGATTTGGTTTACCCTTAAAATTTAATAGAAATAACTTTTGCCACTCCTTCGAGCACATTCTTCTGTTAGGTAAAGTCATTTGGGTTAAAAATTTATGGACTACATATTTCCATGATATCATAGAAGACTATGTGGATGACTGAGGGTCTTGGTAAAATAAAAATAAGGGAAGGGCACCCTTAAATTCTTGTGCATAGCTTTGATGACTTGAGAGAATATAAAGTGTATTTAGTTTGAAGATGCATTTCTTTGGCATCACACCAAGTAACTTCATTATCTCTCACTAAGACATAGAGGTGGACCTTACCAAGGTTTCAAATACCAATAAATGCCACCTCCTGAGAATACAAAACAAATGCATAGTCTCTAGAGATGGGAAAATTATGCCAAGAGGCCTTCAACAAAATCAAATAATATCTCACCTCAACGCTAGTTCTCATGGTGTCTATCCCTAACAAACCATTACTCCTCTATGTATCAACTACACTAGTTGCCTTGGGGGAACTCCTAGCACAACATGACAACCAAGCCTATGAGTGTGCCATCTATTATTTTAGTCAAAAATTGGTGAGATATGAGCTTAACTAGACCACCATGGAATGAGTATGCCTAGTTCTTTTCTTTAGCTCGTAGAAGCTTCAAAACTACATGTTTAGAAATAAATCAAAGCTCACATCCAAGATCAACCCACTCAAGTATCTCTTATTCAAAAAAATTCTCATAGATTGTATGGATAAATGGATCATGTTGTTAATCAAGTTCAACATCGAGTGTGTTGACATAAAATTAGTCACATGACATGTCACAACAAATCAATGGGCTAAAGCACCTGTCAGAAACATTTATCCACTAATTATGAACATCCTCAATGAGTCAATCTTTACTACTTGATGATCACACCTAGAAACTATTATTTGATGGATCTTATAATAATTATGGATCAAGTACCATAATCTTACTTGTCAATCCATAAGGAGATCTCATGCCAAAATATTTTAGATTAGGTTTTTTGTGCACAAATAACATTATAAAATATGAATCCTTGCTCATTGGGTCTTAAAATAACCGTACAATGGAACATATAACCTATCCTTTTCTTTTGAGTTGTCAATTTGTTATGTTAATCATTATCTTGCTCATAATGGTTGTGGGCAATTTGGCGAGTAGAGAGTTGGGGTACTCTAATGATTGCAATAGTGCGAAAAATATTTAGAAGCATAAAAGAAATAAGATGAAAAGAAAATATTTTTTAGAAGCCTCGTGTAGGATTAAAAAGGAAATGAGTTTGAAAGACTTCATACAATGATTTTACCCACCCAAACCCCTCAAAATCTTTCAAGGGATTATCGACATGACATTTCTGCATGGGCCAACTGCAATAGCATGGAGTACAATAAAAAAAAATTAATTATTTTTCTTAATGGAATGGGTGTTGTCTTTTCCAATAAAGGATGGAATGGAAGACACGAGTTATTTCCATGTGAACAACAGGATTTATTTAAAATTATTGCTAGTTGGTTTAAGTCGTTCCCATTCCAAATGAAAAGTTCTTAAGTTACCATTAATGCTGAAAATTTTGAACTAACTATGATTTTTGTCTTGGATGAGAAGTTTCTAAGAGTTGATTATCTACTTGAACCGTAGATTTTTGGGCATGAGGCTTATAGGCTACCCTTACACTCTTAGGATGTTTCACCTAAAAGGAGAGAGATAAACCTCATGCAAAATCAATGATGGTTCACTCAAATTAAGATGTGTATTATGTTATTGAAGCTAAATGAGATTATTTAAATACAACTTAGCTAAGAAATTGATTGATTATGAATTCAAAACCTAAGAAACAAGTGATTTTTGAAAACACATTGTGTTATGCAGAAAACATCTAGAAATGAATGTAAATTGCAACAAAACTTGACGAAACCAAAAGTGTGCACCTGGAATATAGATGGAGACTAGAAATGGCTTTTGGAATGTTGTTGATGCTGATTTTCAAGACTGGTGGGACTCATTTGCCATTTTGGGTGAATCAGTCCTAGTTCTGCAAAACTGTGTCAGAACCCATTTCAGACAAAAGGGTATCTAAAAATGTAGAAAATTCAAAATTGACCTGGAAGTGGGACTCATTCACCACTCATGTTGAATGAGTCCACTTTTGAATTTTTGAATATTCAAAAGTGGAATCCAGAGCTTCTAATTTGCACTTTGATTCTCTACAGGTCTCCTCTTCTGAAACTCTTATTTCTAAACTTGAAAATGAGTTTTTGTTGATATTTTGACTTTTTGAATGAAGATAATACTTGAGAAACCTTGAAAATTTCAATCTCCAATGATTTCCAAGCTTCCAAGAGTTCTAAATCTGCAAACACGCAAGAAGAGAAGAAGAAATGTTGAATGTTAGGGCATGGGGGTTTGCCTTGGTCAAACCGCTTTTAGGTAATTAAACAAAAATGATGAAAGAATGGAATGAAACATGCAATAATGGAGTTGATTATCTTTCCATGATGTTTTATCTTGAAATTTTGTAGCAAAACATGAAGGATCTACTCTTGAAGATCTAAAAATTGATATTTTGGTGACTTGAAATGATAAAACCCTAAGTTACTTGACTTGAGATGGAAGATTACTGGATGAATAAATGATAAGAGATGTGAATTAGGTTTAAAATACTTATATTTATAATCAATTCACCTATTTCACCTGTTAATACCTCATCACAGGCCAACATGAAGAAATAATAAACTTAAATTTCACTTTTTCTCACTCAAAGGTCAAAATTAGGCCAAATGGAACTGATTCACCACACATGGTGAATGGGTCCCACCTGGATGGGATTGATTCACCATGCATGGTGAATGGGTCCCACAGGGGCCATTTTGATAGCTAAGATGCTAGGAGATAAGGAAATAAGGTTAAAATTACAACATTGTCAGTTATTTGATCAATTTAAGCCTCAAGATGCACAATATGGGTTAATACAGGCCTATTAATGATGAGGTGAATGTCAAATAGGGCTTGGGACACAAAATTTAGTGTGAAAGTGTGATTAAATACACTTACACTAAAATGAGGTCCGCATAGCCTAGGAAGGCACAATAACCAATGTGAATGTGTGGAACACATTACAACACTAGTTTAACATTAAGTTTATTTTACAAGCCTTCTAGATTGATGTGAAGATGTAGTTAAATAAATTTTTTAATGTTAAATTAGGGAGAAATGGGTTCATTAAGTCTAGAAAAGCATGAAAGTATCTTACAACACCTTTACAAGACATCATTAAAAGCATGTTATTCAATTTGCAAGGGTCCAAGACCTAGTGTGGATGCATAAAATGCCTCACAACACCTAAACCAAGGCCTCATTAAGTCAATTTATCATGAAATATTCCCATGTCAAGCAAAGGGTACTTTTTTCTATGGTGCATTTAGCCCCAACTTTAGTGAGAGGATGAACTTGCTTCAAACTCACACTAAAGTAGACATTCAAGAGAGATCCAAGTGTACGGATGTAGATGACAAAGAATGGAAAAGATCAAAGGAGGTTGTGCAAACCCCCAAGATCCAAGATTCTAAGTCAAACCATCGAGATATATAATCATATAATGGCAAGAACTAGGAGAAAGAGAAATGAAAATGAAAAGGTGGATCAAGCTTTGATCATTTTTCCAACTAGTTGTGGTCAAATCTAGGTTGTTTATCCAAAAAGAAAATGCATACTCACTCTAGCGCAATAGAAATCTTGGTTGTCTATTGGGTGAGAAATCCACAACATACTCACTCTAGAGCCACGAAACTTTTGATTGTCCACGGGGTGAGAAATCCCAAAGGTGAGAAACATACGCTAGTTGGTATGCACTCAAACATATAGGTGGCTATGGAAAAATTCATGCCTCAGAATTGGCTTCCCACTCAACCATATCAAATTTATACCTCCTGATAACTTCAATAAGGCACCACAAAGGAAAAAATGATTTTCGAGCTCTATGATGTAAGCAAAACTTTGTATGCTTGACACTCATAGACATTGTTAATGGTGTAAGGAATGTTCAAGGGTATTTTTCTTTGTTCGTGCAAGGTATCATCTTAGGGAGAATTGTGCTTAACGTTTCCAAGAGAGGAAAAGTGCAAATGGTCTCATCTTGTTTCCAAGAGAGGAGAAGTGCAAGATCTCATCCTGGGCAACATTTTACCTAATGTTTCTAAGAGAGGTAATCACAAGAAAAAAGAAAATTGCACAATGAAATGTGAGTGGTGATGCATGCCCCCACTTTAAAGTGGTTGTGAGCACTAGTACTGTGAGCAATTGCTTTAAAGTAGAAGAAGAGGACATGAGAGCTTACTTGGAAAGCCCTATGCCGAGTCATCTGTTTCCGATAAGCTATATCATGAATAAGTGGAGTATGTCACAAGCGAGCCAAATTAAGTCTCATCGTCCACATCCCAAGCTTGCTCTTATATATTCATGAAAGGTTAACAACTAGCCAAAGGAGGCAACGACAAATGACATATGAGGAAAAGGCTACATAACCCCTTGCCCCCACTTAGTGCAAGATAAGGGTGAGCCAAAATGATGGATGAAATGCATGGTAGAGTGAAAAGTAATATTAATTAGAGGAAGTAGGTTCCCCCACATAGGGAAGCATACAAAACTCCTTAGCATGTTGTATTTTACTACTCAAAGCATGGCATCTAGTAGTGTAGTGACCATGAACTCTATGATAGGTGTAGAATGAAGTCTTATAAGAGTATTTCTTTCGAGTTCGGGGAGGAAGGGTTATCAAGTGATCTTGGAGGAGTCTCAACAAGATACCCTCTTGATCAATGGTAGAAGGTGGTCTTGTGGTATTGACAAAGATACATCTTGCTTAGTAATGGTTGCCATCTCTTCGTAAGACACTTTAGATTGCAATATTTTATTCTCTCCATTATAGGAGGGTATAAAATCTAATGAATTCAAATCATGAACTTTTTGTGAGATGGCATTGACATTAAGCAAAGGTGTATTTGTTTGTTTTATGTTTGGTAAAGGATGAGGTTCAGGACCACTAGTGTTGAGGAGTTCAGGATGGATAACGGTGAAGGTTGATTTAGGAGTATGTTGTGTGGAGTTGTTGATGTTGAGTGAGGGTTTGGCGATCTCTATCACACGACAATAGCAAAGACCATGAGTTGTTTTTTGTGTGATAGGATCGATAGGGTTGTGGATACCTTATTCTCAAGCACCACATCCTTTTCCATTATACCCAAGTTGTTTCATGAGGTCATAACCTTTTCCATAAAGTGTCTTCATTGCTTTTGGATCAGGTGATGGTTAGTTATTGTGTTCATCAAAGGTTGTTGTGTATGTTGTATTTTCTTACGTAGATGGTTGAGAAGATTGTGCGGAATTTTGAGTTGTCATAATGGTTGGTTGTCCTTGTTTCTTATCTTTCTTTTGCGTAATTTGTTGAAAACGGAGGTAATTATGTAGCCTTAAAACTTGTAAAACTATTGTAGCTATATATCTAATTAAGTATTCTTCGTTACAATTTCTTTGTGGATGATTATATGTTTAGATTCATTTTACCATTTGTAGAAATAGACAAAAGGTTGTATAAGAATAAGACCAGAAGAAAGAAGTTACACATCATATACCGTGGAGAAACCCTTTCAAGAAAAAATGCCACCAAGAATCAATGTATTATTTAATCTCAGATAAGATTACAATAATTCTAGTCCTTGCTTGAGATGCTTCTTTTTCCTTCAATAATTCTTCTTCACAACCTGCAATAAAATCTGATATGTAAACTCTCTTCAACTTGCTTGGATAAATAGGCAATAATCAACCTTATAAACTCCAAAGAGTTACAATTGCAAAGCTCAAAGCTTATCACCAAAAACCTACACTTATCTCTTGCAAGTAGGGTTAAACCATGAAGAACAATGTCAAATCAACTCCTTCATCCATTTGGGTTTCCCAAACTGAAGTCATAACTCAACCTTTATTCTAAAGATATCTTCAAAGCTTATCCTCAAAGTTGGCGCCCGAGAATGGGCCTAGTTAACTCAGCCTTCTAAAATATATTAGCATGCAAAAGAGTTAACTCCAACAAGCCAACTTGGGCACCCAAGGTGGGTCCAAGTCATTCTTTGTTAACTAAAACATATCTCTCCACCATTCATGCAAGAATGGTCATCCCCTGTTAACTGAAGGTAGTCACCTGTTATCTATCATGCAACTCAAGTCATTAGTCATGCATTCCAAGTTAACTGAAGTCAACTAGCATTCAACTAAAACTAATTGAAGATAACTGAACCATAGTTGAACTGAATTGAATTGAACTAAACTAATTATGAACTGAATTGAACTGAACTAATATGAACTAAACTTCACTTCATGCATGTAAACATCAATCCCTAACTCCTAGGATCTTTACATCCATTCAAAAGTGTTATCATTTACTTCAAATAGTTAACTTAACTTAAGGTGGGTGTCACCTTCCATGTGGGCATCCCATGTGCCCCTATTATTTAGGAACTCATATTAGACTCACTCACATGATCCTAACATTTAGAATTAATTACAAATGTCAATTAGCATGATTATTTCATTCAATATTAATCTCTTTCTAATCCTAGTGTTGGGGAACACTTTCCAAGGACTCGGGAGAGACATGAAATAAATAATGTTTAGGATTGCAATTAATTGGAATACTATTTCCAACATAATTATGTATTCACCCATAAATGATGGTGTGAATTCTAAGGATCCCCAATCATCACCAAATAATTTCGATGGTGATTCCTCAACGTTGTGTTCAATTTCAAGAGGATCTATGTTGGATGTTGGAATTAATGTTTTCAGAGGACTTGTAGATCCTTTTTAAAGATGCAAGAAACTTTCAGGCTCGGGGTATATTTCAACTTGATAAATGTTATTTTTATAGACATATTTCATTATACGATGAAGGGTTGAAGGCATTGCATTCATCTCATGAATCCATGGTCTGCCTAAAAGAAGATTATATGAAAGATCATAAGGCATGACATGAATAGGAGTTTGCAAAGTAGCCACCCCAACTGTAATAGACAAAGTAATTACACCAAGCAGTTGCTTTGTTGTATTATCAAATCCTCGAACAGATATGGAACCAAGTATTATTTGTCACTTGTCAACACACAATCTATCAAGGAGATTCACACTACACACATTAAGGGAAAAAAAATTATCAATAAGGGTTCGCTTTATCCCTATCTGATTGTATTGAGAAATGATCATGAAAGCTTCACTTTGTTTTTGCACTTCCAAAGGAGGAAGCTCACTTTGGTGGAAAACAATATCAACGTTTATTCCTTGGATCATGGCTACTATTTCAGTTGGTTGCACATTAGAAGGGACAGGAACTTGTTGCAAGGCTAATTGGATCATGGTGTGATAGTGAGGGGAGGCTTGAATAAGGTCCCATAATGAGATTTTAGCAGGAGTATTCTTGAGTTGTTCAACAAGATTGTACTCCTTTCCAGTAGGAAGACTTGGTAAGAAAGGTCTACAGGGGATAGGATTAGGCAAAGGTAAGGGTGTTGGGGTTAGTTGTGGTTGTTGCAGATTATTGCGAGTGTTATATGTATGAGCAACTGTATTATAACTTAGTTGTTGTGATACATTATTCTTGGGTGGGTAAAGGCAAATTCGGGTTTGTTTTGAGGTGGAGGTTTATGTGAAGGGGGGTAAAGGATGAGTTGACGTTGAATAATGTTAACATACCTTAGCAAGTGAGAGTTTATATCATTATTGTGGTTCTTTTCTTGCATCATGATATCCTTCCTAGGAGGAGGGTTTTGAGGAGAACTACAAACTAAATTTTCTTGACATTCTAAGGTTGGTTCTTCTAAAAGGACTTCATCACAAGTATGAGGATGACCAATGGGTGAATTGGCTTGCTCAAGAAGGTTTTGCTTAGGTGAAAGGGGATAACTAAGATTCTCATGACTCTCATTGGTTGTGTTTTCTAACATCAAATTATCTTCCTTACAACTAGGGGAGATACTAGGAGAAGAACAAGTATGATTATCATGAGCATTTACAACATCATGCCTTTGTTCTTGAATGCTTCCAAAATAGGATAGATAGGGGAAGGATCATAGAGAGGGTTGTTCTAAACCAACAAATTGTCATCATTTATAATATTCTCTTCCTCACAATTATCCTCACAATGGAAATTAGGTAAGGTTATGTTTAAAAATGTGTCTATGATTTCAATTTCTTGTGCTAAAATATCTTCCCAAAGGGGATGAGGAGAAGGACAAACAAGATCCTCATGATTCTCAATGATTGTGTCATCTTTCGCCAAGATACCTTCGTCACTAAAAGGAGAGGTATTAGGAGAAGCACAATTATGATCATCATAAGTATCTATGTTTGCATGCTAGATTATATCACATTATCCACACAAAGAGGAGAGATATGAGGGGGTGTAAGTTTAAGGTTAACATTGTCATTTTCGCACTCTTGCATTAAGAGACTTTCATAACTAGGAAATGCATTAAATGAATGATTAACATGCTTATGAACTAATTTTTTCTTTGCAAATTTGGAGAAAATTGAAAATAAAATTTTGAAAGAACAATCTATGCTAACTCAAAATGTAATGTGGTGGGAGATTAAACGGTATTCGTTCGCCTCCATTTATGGCTTGTCTTGTCGTCAGGCTTGAAGGATGCTATGGCTGAGTGGTTTTTGAGTTGATGGGATGAACACATAGATTATAGGTGTCTAACCTTCCTTTAATAATCCAAGTGCTCCTCATTCTCAACATCAAAAATGATGGAGACTCATTTGTCTACAGTCCTCGAGGAAGCTATGGGATTTCTTTGGGAGGATTAAGCATAGGTGGCTGAAGTTGATGTTCAAGGACTGGGATGAATTGGTTCTGGGGGCAGTGCAACTACTTCTGGGGGAGGAGTATATGAATTTAGCAGAGCATTGGTGAACAAATGTTGATATAGTGGCTTGTTTCCTCACTGCGCTTTTGGATTTGGAGGTGTTGAAAGCAATGGTGCTACTTATAGTTCATAAGCTAGTTTGGGAGAGTTTGTTTGAGGGTGCCATGGATGTGGTTATTATCCCAAAATTGGGTGTGGGGCTCCCTCGGCCTTGTGACATGCATCGGGCTCTTCTTCCTAGCATGAGGGTCAAGCAATATACCTTTCTTCTAGACATCAAAGGTGAGCCTTTGTATAGGCACCAAGATCAGGTGCATTGTGGGTTGATTTTCTTAAAACATTATCTGTTCCTAGAGCCGTCAGGAGGGGTGGATTGGCATCGGATCCTCAGGGAATATTTTCTTGCAGAGGGTGTGGTGTTGGATGGGTAACTAGGGTTTTTCTAGGATAACGATGTCTTGTTTTGGTGCAAGTTTCTTTTGTAGTTATAAGGGTGCTCTTTGGATGTTCGACTTGAACTACATGTCTAGTGTTTCTTGGTAAGTGGTGGGTTTGGTATCTAGTTTGTTTGGGTTAAGGATGGCTATGTTTGGTTTTGGGTAGTTTGTTGGATGGTTCTGGGGATGGGTTTCTAATAGTTTGCTAGTTTATGGACTGAAAAATGTAATATTTTTTTAGCAATCAATATAATCAAATTTACAAATTAAAAAAACACAATAATTGAATATTTATTCTTGGTGCAAAAATAATAAAAATCATAATTAATTATCCTTTACTATAATTTTAATATACATTTATCACTTCCCAATGATTATATATTATTTTATATATAAATTTAGATATAATATCTATTGTATAGGTAATATCTAGTCCAAATATGGTAAGAAAAGTTGGACTTATAACAAGGTAAGATTTTTCTTTTTATATTATAGATCAAAGGTTTAAATAAATGTCATCCATAAGTAACAACTAGTTTGATCATATTACATTTCTTATAGTATTGTTCATACTTTAGTTATCATATAACAAAGTAGGAGTTTTACTAGTACCCAAATGAAACATCTTCCAATATTCTCCAAAGTCATATTGATTCTTTTGTATTACTCCATGTGATAACACCTACACCGTATTTTGAAGGCATAACTTGAGGTAGATTCCATATTAATAGGATCACAAATATAGTCAATAACACAATAATTGAATATTTGTTCTCAATACATAAATAATAAAAATCATAATTAATTATACCTTTACTATAATTTTAATATACATTTATCACTTTCCAACGATATATAATATCTATTGTATAAGTAATATCTAGTCCAAATATGGTAAGAAAAGTCAAACTTATAACAAGGTAAGATTTTTCTTTTTATATGATAGATTGAAGGTTTAAATAAATATCATCCATAAGTAACAACTAGTTTGATCATATTACATTTTTATAGTATTTTTCATACTTTATTTTAAAACATTTCAATTGATCCTAGAATATAATCAATTTGATTATATGACAATACTTAAAAATAATGACTGACTTGTTGATCTTTATCAAGGAGATCATCAAGACATGTGATGTTTGCAATCAAACGTAGTTATAAATTTTATATTTTTATTGAAGGAGAGAAAATTATTTGAAGTAACTAAACATATAATAATGGTTGGGTTGTTCTTTCCAAGTTTGCTTCTGATTAGTTTCTTAGGATGGTAGCCATCTACTATAAGCAAGTGCTTTATGACCAGAAAGATTAGAGAAAATAAAATAGAGTGACTGAAAAATTCTTACAACAAAAGATTGAATCAAAACTCAAAATGACATATCAACCTAGATGCTAGTAGTAAGCTAAAGAAGCTTGAATAGTTGTAATCTTGATTAAAAAAGGACTCATCTGATGAAAATGAGAGAAGACTACTTTAGATGTTCTACTTTTTTCTTGAATAATTTGTGAGTTTTTATGCCTTTTCCAAGTAAATTGTCCTAGGATATGCCAAAAAAGAGTGGATCCAAAATTTAATGTTTTTCTTTTTCTTACAAGTTCAAATAGTGCCCCATTATAAAGATATGCATGAGCATTGTGTTCTAGTGTTATTGTTCGATATTATCTATGCATATGTATATAGTATTTTATATTTCTTCTTCACACTTGAAAGAGCATAATTAGAAAGTTATATGCAATGGATTGTAAACATGTCCCTTATGAGAATAGATGGTCTACTTAAGTAGTCATTACATCTAGGTAATGTTTATAGAGGTGAAACAACACAAATTTATATATTTGGTATTTCTATTTCTTCATCATGTACTATATTTTATCAAGAGTTAAGTGTATGAATATTGAGTCAATATTCATAATCAATATTTCATTAATAATGATTTAAAAGAACTTATCTTTCTTGAGTGCATGAAAGTTCCACTAAACACTCATTGCGTCTAGGTTATGCTCACTGGAGTGAAGCATCAAAATAGTTTCCCAAGAGGATAATTATCCTAATAATGCTTTAATTTAAAAATTCTTAACCATCTATTGTAATCTAAAATATGCTATTGTAATGTCATAAGGAGGATCCTTATAACTTCTAAGCTCTATCACAATGCATATCCTATTAAGTTATGAGATATATTATCTAAAAAGAGAGAAAAAATATGAACACAACGTCTATAGAATGCTTCATCACTTCTAAGGTTTTCAAGAATATTTCAAAAAAGATTATATGAAGAATGTAAAGAACATTTTCAAACACAATAGTAGAGCTAAGTCATGATACTAGTGGATCTATGCCTTTTTAAGATAAAGTTGAAGTTTTCTTGTTTTAAGATTTGATATGAATCGTTATGTCACTCCACTAGAATCATATAATATTATGTTAAAACAATGTTTAGAAAACACTAAGAAAAAAATAACTATTTTGAAAATACTTTTAAATACATTGATGATGATGATTATTCAATAAAGATCAATTAATTTGAAAAAGATTTCAAATATATATATATATATATATATATATATATGAGAGTGAAAGAAATGAATTGATTTGTACATAAGACATACAGATAAAATAAGAAGTATTAGAACCTTTGAAAACTATATATTTCTTTAAATATATATTTCTAAAAGAAATAGAGAGACTTCCACTCAAGAGAATTTTGATTTTTCTATTGATTTTACAGATATTTTAAAGCTCCATTAACAAACTCACAGTTATAAAACTCTTTTTATGGTACAACTATAGGAAACTGTCATGAAACTTCACGAGTTTGGCTCCATGACTACCAGCTCACCAGTGGACCACGTACGCAGAACTTTAGTTCTCCTTCAATCACGCATGACGAAGGTAGGTAATGACAGCAATAATTAGAGTGAAAATAGACCAGTGGTGACTCCTGTGATGTTTAGATAAAGTAAAAAACTATCCATTACCTCCAATGGAAAAGACCAATTCAATTTGGCTTATGATGTTTTTGAAAGCTTTTTTCCAACCTAGACAGCGACAATTCATATTACAGTGGAGCATAATCCATGGCAATCCAGGCTCTTAAATTTATTAGAAAATCATGGGGTTGGTCAGATATGATACTTCTGTATCAATTCCTGAAATTGCCTTTGATCTCGTCGTTCTCCAAAATATCAAGTCTATACAAGTTTAGGAAATCTGGCTTAGATAAGTCTTTTCATTTAGCATGTTCTATTGCAATTGCCTTACATTGGTATCCAAAATTGAATTCAATATTTTTAGCAATTCAATCAAATTAAACATTTCTCTATGTATGGATGATCTTATGTAATCTTTAGTGAGTGATTCAGGACCCATTTGGTCTCAATGAGTCTAAGTCTTTGGCCAAAGCATGTACCTATTCTAGATAGATAGATGCCTATCCTAGATTTATAGAGAAATATCTATCCCGTATGAACAAATGCTTAACCTAAATGGTTGGATATTTATCTCAAATGGATAATTTCATATCTCGTATGGATGGAAGTATCTGAGTATATAGATAAATAAACACTTAGCAACTTTATTAAAAACAATAGTGATAATTTTACATACTATAGTTGGGTCATTGCAAAACCCAAATCAAGATTATCACAACTAGTTGTGGAAAATAAAAGCTACACAACACCTTCCATATTAGCAAGCTCCCACTCTCCACATAGCCTCATCCATGTGTGAATAAAACATCAAATTTACTCTAATTCGACACTGCCACATTTATGCAACATGGGGTTCCTAGTTGATAAGGATATTTAAGGAGACATCAATTTTTGGATATATTGAGATAAGGAGTTTACACTATGTTTACTAAAAGAAACATATCCTATAACATTCTAAATATGCAAAAACATGAAGTACCAAGGTAAAATTATTAGGTTCCATGAACAAGGTTTTCTTGATCCAATCACCATCAAAACAAATCACAAAACCTATGAACTAGGATACATCCCACCTATTAAGGAATCCAATGAATCTATTGAGGCTTTTATGCTTGTGGAAGACCCCTCTCTAAATGTTGAATACATCAAGATAATGGCCATCATTGATTCCTTCAATATTTTCATCACCAAACTCTTTCATAAAACTTCCATCTATACAATTGACATACCACTCATCCATCCCAAACTCATCAACTAGGACCAACAAGATCTTATGTTTCTTAACACATTCCAGACTAATGAAGCTATCGTTGAATTCATGGGGCTTAGTGATGGTATCCTTGAAAATTATCACAAGAAAGGCTTGAACATTCACCTAGATACATCATTTTTTGAGGAACATGTTGAGTTCCTTAATCCAAAAAATACAAAATTAGAAAATAAAATTCCCCTTGTGAAAACCTTTTTGAGATGCTATCAAATATAGAAAGAGAGAAAAATGGTGTGTTTATAAATGAAAACCTCTTTGAGATTTCAATAGACAATGAATTTGGCCTACCCCTAGCATCCTTACAATGGAAAGACACATCATAAAATCTAGTTAAGGACATGTGCAAAAGGTAAACCTGGGTATAGAAGCCAATATGTGGATCACATACATTGTAGCTAGCTTGGAACTAGATGAACAAGAGACCATCATCACTCTTTTTAACGGTGCTACTAACATATTTACTTGGTCATACACAAACATGTTAGGCTTATACCTATCCCTTGTTCACTATTTTTTGGTACATCCTAAGGCAAAACCAATCAAACAAAAACTATGTAAGATGCATCCATAAATTTCCATATTGGTCAAAAAGAGCTTCAAAAACTATTGGAGGTTGGTTTCATACACCTTGTTGACTTGATCTGAATTCAACAGGGAATTCAAATTACAATATTAGATAAGCTCCAAAACCTATAAATATTGTAGACAATTGGAAAAATATTGCATAAATCATAAACATGAGTTGTTTGCATCCAAAAGTTTGTTTAACTTATCCAAAACAAAGTTTTATACAACTATCTAGAATCCCAATAATCTCCAGACTCCAACAAATTTGAAATGAACAGTCTTTTCAAAAAACAAATAAAAAATAACCATGAATTTTCAAAAAAACTAGGAAATTATTTACCCTAACTTGGTGGGGTCATAACTTTATACTCGGAGTTTAGAATTCAATTTTTTTTACACCATTGGAAAGGTCTCCAAGAGGAAAAACTCACTCCCTAAAAATCAAATGCTTTCAACATTCAAATTTAAAGGACCAATGTAATTTTTGAACCCAAATTCCACTCCAAAGACCTCTGAAAATGTAATTTACTAGAATCTAGAAAATACCTAAAATATCAAAAAAACTGGATTTTCGGTTTTTTTCAGTTTTGTCACCTCTAGAACATCCTTAGACTACCCTACATCATGAATATCCTTAATGGATCTCCAACATTATCCATATTAGCAAGAATCCTAAAGGCATCCAAATTTACACTGATTTTATGGATCTCAATAAACCATATCTAAAGGATGACTTTCCACTCAACAATATTAACGTAATCATTGGCCTCACAAGAATCATTGACAATATTAAAATAATAATTGACCTTAATTGATCTCCAAAATTACCCCTAGTAGCAAGAATCCTAAAGGTCATGACATGCTTTAACTCATAGATGGCTTCTCTAGATATAACCAAATTTGGTTTACCCTTAAAATTTAATAGAAATAACTTTTACCACTCCTTCGAGCATATTCTTCAGTTAGGTAAAGTCATTTGGGTTAAAAATTTATGGACTACATATTTCCATGATATCATAGAAGACTATGTGGATGACCGAGGGTCTTGGTAAAATAAAAATAAGGGAAGGGCACCCTTTGTTGGAGTGAAAATGACACTGAGAGGGGGGGTGAATCAGTGTCTAAACAGATTTAAACAATTTTCATAAAATTAAACCATAGGTCATATTTGATCTCAATATTAACATGATTAATGCATTCATAAGTTGAATGTAATCATTTAGAAACAAAATTGAGAAATGCAATACCCAAACGATGAACAAAGAAGTAACAACTCAGTAAAGCAGTAAGACCATAAAAGAACAAAGAGACACAAGATTTTGCCAAGTGGAAAACCCTCTTGGGGTATAAAAACCACTCCTGAAATGCCTTGCAGGCTTAATCAATTTAATCCACTATTCACAATGCCTTATAGGCTAATTTTTGAGCACCCACTCAAGGAGCACCAACCCCTCGTTTAGAGATATCAATCTCAAGGAGCACCAACCCCTCAAATTATATTTCTGAACAATAATAATATCTTAGAGGATCTCTCTATTTTCAGTTAAGCTCATATAACTCAGTTTTTTCGTCTACCTAATACCCTAAGAATCCAAATATTGAATCCTTAAAATATTACATAGAGAAGAATTACAATACTGTTCTGCATCATATTTTTCAGATTTTTTATTACAAAGTTTTTCCAATACATTTCTTGATACAACCAAATATCTATCTCTCAAAATGATAACCAGAAGTATCACAGTGTTCACAACACTTTTTTTTATATGAATTTACAAGTATGTCTATCAAAAGAGTCTTCAAAGAATTTGAGGTCAAAGAAGAATCTGAAACCCCATTTGTTGTTTTTGAATGTGTGCCAGAGAATCAATGATATGTAACTCCTGATCAGTAGGCAATAAATAAACTTTGACAGGGTTATAATAATGCCTTTTATTCAAACTGCAAGAGTTTTACATGAAAACCCAAATCAAGAGCAATAATCTTCATAATAGTTACTAATTTTATAATACCCAAATGCTCAAACATTTATTTCTGAATACCCATAAGCTGAAACTATAATTTCTACAATGAATGAAGAGATTTCCAATTGAAACTAACAAATTTCTCAAAAAGCATGACTACCCATTGTCTAAAAAATCATAAATAGAAAACCCATATGTTGAATCCATCAAAGTAACGATAGGTGAAAGATTTCATAGAGGTATCATTGCCTGTTATGTTTTATGGTTTACCAATCTGTCAAGAAATGTAACCGTTTCATTTCAAAATGAACACAATGATCAATAATAGCATTTGCAAAAAAAATCTGATACTGGAGATAGTGTAACCGAACCAATATCATGCAAAAATGTCTTCAACCACAAAGATTTTTCCAAAAGAAAGACAATAGCGCACCAAAAGCTGTCATTTTCTAAATATAAATACCAAATAATAATACATGTTCCTGCAACAATCAAATAAATACTAGTAAGAATTTGCAGCTCCCACGATTTCCCTTGAAAGAACACAATCTTTTCATGCACAGAGAAAGAACTATATGTAGGTTGAACTCTCATGATGAGCTATTTGTGGAACCATAGAATAATGACAGAGAGGGCTAAGAGCAAATTCAAAGAAGATAGGAGATCACAATGTCTTCATGGCAGCGGCTAGCATTCCATACCCAACCAAATGAAAAACATAAAGCTCATTTTGCCCTAAACATTCTTTTTCCAAAACAATTGATGCCTACTCAAAAGAACATAATGAAGTTTGAAGTCTGCATAAATCAAAAACATAATAATCAACTCAAAATATTGTTGAGTTCACTGTCAAAGTCCAAAGTCTGCCGACCACATTATTAAAATAGACCAAATTATTAGATAATGATGCCAACCACATGATCTCCAAAGGAAATGACAAGTATAGAAATGTATGATGGTTGTCGATGACTTTAACCAATGTCATTTTCAAATTCAATAAGGCCTGATATCATTGCAAGTTAGCCATTTAAAAAAAAAATGATGCCCAAAATAACATTATCTTCGAGCCATACACATTACCTTCACTTATATATTTGACAAGATACCATTAGATGCCAATCAAGGCTCGTTTAATAGAGTCTCCATATATATTGTTGAAGTCATATGCCTTAGTTAGATATGACATCAAGTTCCATTGAGTCAAATAAAGAAATAACCATACTATCTGAAATGGAGCAATGTATCGAAGTATTGAACAAAATATGTGCCATGATCATCAACGATATACCAACTCAAATAATACTAAGTATACCATGAAATATTATACGTGAACGAGTGAAGACCAAGATCATAATTCTAAAACTGAAAAGAGCCCAAAAACTGAAAACCAATACTATAATCCAATTTCTTAGACAAGTAAGATAACATGTATATGCATGAAGCTCAAATTGATTAGTACAATAGGATATGAATGAAAACCAAAAATGAATGTAACCCAAAGCCATAAAATTGTCCACTAAATGCCAAGACCAATAAGCCATATAAAAAAAAAATTCATTAAATCAATGCCATGATAAAGCATAAGCATCCAATCTAAGACTATCAACAAAAAGAACCAATCTGAAAGTGGTTTTGTCATCAAGGACAACCATAAACACAACTGAGATTCAACACCCTTAAATTCTTGTGCATATCTTTGATGACTTGAGGGATATAAGGTGTATTTAGTTTGAAGATGCATTTCTTTGGAATCACATCAAGTAACTTCATTATCTCTCACTGAGACATAGAGGTGGACCTTACCAAGGTTTTAAATACCAATAAATGCCACCTCCTGAGAATACAAAACAAATGCAGTCTCTAGAGATGGGAAAATTATGCCAAGAGGCCTTCAACAAAATCAAATAATATCTCACCTCAACACTAGTTCTCATGGTGTCTATCCCTAACAAACCCTTACTCCTCTATGTATCAACTACACTAGTTGCCTTGGGGGAACTCCTAGCACAACATGATAACCAAGCCTATGAGAGTGCCATCTATTATTTTAGTCAAAAATTGGTGAGATATGAGCTTAACTAGACCACCATGGAATGAGTATGCCTAGTTGTTTTCTTTAGCTCATAGAAGCTTCAACACTACATGTTTAGAAATAAATCAAAGCTCACATCCAAGATCAACCCACTCAATTATCTCTTATTCAAAAAAATTCCCGTAGATTGTATGGATAAATGGATTATGTTGTTAATCAAGTTCAACATCGAGTGTGTTGACATAAAATTAGTCACATGACACATCACAACAAATCAATGGGCTAAAGCACCTATCACAAACATTTATCCACTAATTATGAACATCCTCAATGAGTCAATCTTTACTACTTGATGAATCACACCTAGAAACTATTGTTTGATGGATCTTATAATAATTGTGGATCAAGTGCCATAATCTTACTTATCAATCCATAAGGAGATCTCATGCCAAAATATTTTAGATTAGGTTTTTTGTGTACAAATAACATTATAAAATATGAATCCTTCCTCATTGGGTCTTAAAATAACTATACAATGGAACATATAACATATCCTTTTCTATTGAGTTGTTAATTTGTTATGTTAATCATTATCTTGCTCATAATAGTTGTGGGCAATTTGGCGAGTAGGGAGTTGGGGTACTCTAATGATTGCAAGAGTACGAAAAATATTTAGAAGCATAAAAGAAATAAGACAAAAAGAAAAGATTTTTTAGAAGCCTCATGTAGGATTAAAAAAGGAAAGGAGTTTGAAAGACTTCATACAATGATTTTACCCACCCAAACCCCTCAAAATATTTCAAGGGATTATCGACATGACATTTCCACATGGGCCAACTACAATAGCATGGAGTACAATAAAAAAATATTAATTATGTTTCTTAATGGAAAGGGTGTTGTATTTTCCAATAAAGGATGGAATGGAAGACACGAGTTATTTCCATGTGAACAACAAGATTTATTTAAAATTATTTCTAGTTGGTTTGGGTCGTCGCCATTCCAAATGAAAAGTTCTCAAGTTACCATTAATGTTGAAAATCTTGAACTAACTATGATTTTTGTCTTGGATGAGAAGGGTCTAAGAGTTGATTATCTACGTGAACCGTAGATTTTTGGGCATGAGGCTTATAGGCTACCCTTGCACTCTTAGGATGTTTCACCTAAAAGGATAGAGATAAACCTCATGCAAAATCAATGATGGTTCACTCAAATTAAGATGTGCATTATGCTATTGAAGCTAAATGAGATGATTTAAATACAAATTAGCTAAGAAATTGATTGATTATGAGTACAAAACCTAAGAAACAAGTGATGTTTGAAAACACATTGTGTTATGCAGAAAACACCTAGAAATGAATGTAAATTGCAACAGAACTTGACGAAACCAAAAGTGTGCACCTAGAATATAGATGGAAACTAGAAATGGCTTTTGGAATGTTGTTGATGTTGATTTTCAGGCCTAGTATGACTCATTTTCCATTCTGGGCGAATCAATCCTAGTTCTGCAAAACTGTGTCGGAACCTGTTTTGGACAAAAGGGTATCTAAAAATGCAGAAAACTCAAAATTGACCTAGAAGTGGGACTCATTCGCCACTCATGGCAAATGATTCCACTTTTGAATTTTTGAATATTCAAAAGTGGAATCTGGAGCTTCTAATTTGCACTTTGATTCTCTACAGGTGTCCACTTCTGAAACTCTAATTTCTGAACTTGAAAATGAGTTTTTGTTGATATTTTGACTTGTTGAATGAAGAGAAGACTTGAGCAACCTTGCAACTTGATATCCAATGATTTCTAAGCTTCCAATAGTTCTAAATTTGCAAACATGCAAGAAGAGAAGAAGAAATTATGTTGAATGTTAGGGCATGGGGGTTTGCCTTGGTCAAACCCCTTTTAGGTAATTAAACCAAAATGATGAAAGAATGGAATGAAAAATGCAGTAATGGAGTTGATTATCTTTCCATGATGTTTGATCTTGAAAGTATACAGCAAAACATGAAGGATCTACTTTTGAAGATATAAAAATTGATATCTTAGTGACTTGACTTGAGATGGAAGATTGGTGGATGAATAAATGATAAGAGATGTGAATTAGGTTTAAAATAATTATATTTATAAGCAATTCACCTATTTCACTTGTTAATACCTCATCACAGGCTGTCATGAAGAAATAATAAACTTAAATTTCACTTTTTTCCCGCTCAAAGGTCAAAATTAGGCCAAATGGGACTAATTCACTACACATGGTGAATGGGTCCCACCTAGATGGGACTGATTCACCATGCATGGTGAATGGGTCCCATAGGGGCCATTTTGAAATCCAAGATGCTAGGAGATAAGGAAATAAGGTTAAAATTGCAACATTGTCGGTTATTTGATCAATTTAAGCCCCAAGATGCACAATATGGGTTAATAGGGGCCTATTAATGATGAGGTGAATGTCAAATAGGGCTTGGGACACAAAATTTAGTGTGAAAGTGTGATTAAATACACTTTACAACACTAAAATGAGGTCCACATATCCTAGGAGGGCACAATAACCAATGTGAATGTGTGGAACACATTACAACACTATTTTAACATTAAGTTTATTTTACAAGCCTTCTAGATTGATGTGAAGATGCAATTAAATACATTTTATAATGTTAAATTAGAGAGAAATGGGTTCATTAAGTCTAGAAAAGCGTGAAAGTATCTTACAACACCTTTACAAGACATTGTTAAAAGCATGTTATTCAATTTGCAAGGGTCCAAGACCTAGTGTGGATGCATAAAATGCCTCACAATACCTAAACCAAGGCCTCGTTAAGTCAATTTATCATGAAATATTCCCATGTCAAGCAAAGGGTACTTTTTTCTATGCTGCATTTATCCCCCACTTTAGTGAGAGGATGAACTTGCTTCAAACTCACACTAAAGTAGACATTCAAGAGAGATCCAAGTGTACTAATGTAGATGACAATGAATGAAAAAGATCAAAGGAGGTTGTGCAAGCCCCCAAGATCCAATATTTTAAGTCAAACCATCAAGATACATAATCATACAATGGAAAGAACTAGGAGAAAGAGAAATGAAAATGAAAAGGTTTATCAAGCTTCGATCATTTGTCCAACTAGTTGTGGATCAGATCTAGGTTGTTTGTCCAAAAACAAAAATTCATACTCACTTTAGGGCAATGAAACTCTTGGTTGTTTGTTGGGTGAGAAATCCACAACATACTTTCTCTGGAGCCACAAAACTTCTGATTGTCCGTGGGGTGATAAATCCCAAAGGTGAGAAACATACGCTAGTTGGTATGCACTCAAACACATAGGTGGCTATGGGGAAATTCGTGCCTCAGAATTGGCTTCCCACTCAACCATATCAAAGTTATACCTCTCGATAACTTCAATAAGGTGCCACAAAGGAAAAATGATTTTCGAGCTCTATGATGTAAGTAAAACTCTGTATGCTTGACACTCATAGACATTGTTAATGGTGTAAGGAATGTTCAGGGGTATTTTTCTTTGTTCGTGCAAGTTCTCATCTTAGGGAACATTGTGCTTAACATTTCCAAGAGAGGAAAAGTGAAAATGGTCTCATCTTGTTTCCAAGAGAGGACAAGTACAAGATCTCATCCTAGGCAACATTGTACCTAATGTTTCTAAGAGAGGGAATCGCAAGAAAAAAGAAAATCACACAATGAAATGTGAGTGGTGATGTATGCCCCCACTTTAAATGGTTGCGAGCACCAGTATTGTGAGAAATTTATTTAAAGTAGAAGAGGACATGAGATCTTATTGGAAAGCCCTATGCCAAGTCATATGTTTCCGATAAGCTATGTCATGAATAAGGGGAGTATGTCACAGGCGAGCCAACTTAAGGCACATCGTCCACGTACCAAGCTTGCTCTTATATATTCATGAAAGCTTAACAACTAGCCAAAAGAGGCAATGGAAAATGACATACGAGGACAAGGCTACATAACCCCTTGCCCCCACTTAGTGTAGGATAAGGGTGAGCCAAAATGATGGATGAAATGCATGGTAGAGTGAAAAGCAATATCAATTAGAGGAAGTGGGTACCCCCACATAGGTAAGCATACAAAACTCCTTAAGATGTTGGATTTTACTACTCAAAGCATGGAATTTAGTAGTGAAGTGACCATGAACTCTATGATAGGCGCAAAATGAAGTCTTATAAGAGTATTTATTTTGAGTTCAGCAAGGAAGGGTTATCAAGTGATCTTAGAGGAGTCTCAACAAGATACCCTATTGATCAATGGTAGAAGGTGGTCTTGTGGTATGTGACAAAGATACATCTTGCTTAGTAATGGTTTCCATATCTTCACAAGACACTTTAGATTGTGATATTTTATTCTCTCCATTATAGGAGGGTATAAAATCTATTGAATTCAAATCATGAACATTTTGTGAGATGACATTGACATTAAGCAAAGGTGTATTTATTTGTTTTATGTTTGGTAAAGGATGAGGTTCAAGACCACTAGTGTTGAGGAGTTTAGGATGGATGACGGTGAAGGTTGATTTAGGAGTATGTTGTGTGGGGTTGTTGATGTTGAGTGAGGGTTTGGTGATCTCTATCACATGACAATAGCCAAGACCATGAATTGTTTTTTGTGTGATAGGATCAATAGGGTTGTGGATACCTTGTTCTCAAGCACCACATCCTTTTCCATTATACCCAAGTTGTTTCATGAGGTCATAACCTTTTCCATAAAGCGTAGTCATTGCTTTTGGATCGGGTGATGGTTCATTATTATGTTCATCAAAGGTTGTTGTGTATGTTGTATTTTTTTGTGTAGATGGTTGAGAAGATTGTGTGGAATTTTGAGTCGTCATAATGGTTGGTTGTCCTTGTTTATTATCTTTCTTTTGTGTAATTTGTTGAAAATGGAGGTAATTATTTAGCTTTAAAAACTTGTAAAACTATTGTAGCTATAGATCTAATTAAGTATTCTTTGTTGCAATTTATTTGTGGATGATTATCTATTTAGATTCATTTACCATTTGTAGAAGTAGACAAAAGGTTGTAGAAGAATAAGACCATAAGAAAGAAGTTACACATAATATACCATGGAGAAACCCTTTCAGGAAAAAACTCCACCAAGAATCAATGTATTATTTAATCTCAGAATAAGATTACAATAATTCTAGTCCTTGCTTGAGATGCTTCTTTTGCCTTCAATAATTCTTCTTCACAACCTGCAATAAAATCTGATACAAACTCTCTTCAACTTGCTTGAGATAAATAGGCAATAATCAACCTTATAAACTCCAAAGAGTTACAATTGCAAAGCTCAAAGCTTATCACCAAAAACTTACGCCTATCTCTTGCAAGTAGAGTCCAATCGTGAAGAACAATGTCAAATCAACTCCTTCATCCATTTGGGTGTCCCAAATTGAAGTCATAACTCAACCTTTGTTTCAAAGATATCTTCAAAGCTTATCCTCAAAGTTGGCGCCCAAGAATGGGCCCACTTAACTCAACCTTCTGAAATATATTAGCATGCAAAAGAGTTAACTTCAAGAAGCCAACTTGGGCACCCAAGGTGTGTCCAAGTCATTCTCTGTTAACTAAAACATATCTCTCCACCATTCATGCAAGAATGGTCATCCCCTGTTAACTGAATGTAGTCACCTACTATCTATCGTGCAACTCAAGTCATTAGTCATGCATTCCAAGTTAACTGGAGTCAACTAGCATTCAACTAAAACTAACCGAAGATAATTGTACCATAATTGAATTGAACTAAACTAAACTAAACTAATTCTGAACTAAACTGAACTGAATTGATCTGAACTAAACTAAACTTCGTGCATGTAAACATCAATCCCTAACTCCTAGGATCTTTACATGCATTTATAAGTGTTATCATTTACTTCAAATAGTTAACTTAACTTAAGGTGAGTGTCACCTTCCATGTGGGCGCCCCATGTGCCCCTATTATTTAGGAACTCATATTAGAGGCCCTCACATGCTCCTAACATTTAGAATTAATTATAAATGTCAATTAGCATTATTATTTCATTCAATATTAATCTCTTTCTAATCCTAGTGTTGGGGAACACTTTCCAAGGACTTGAGAGATACATTAAATAAATAATGTTTAGGATTGAAATTAAATGGCATCCTATTTCCAACATAATTATGCATTCACCCATAAATGATGGTGTGAATTCTAAGGATCCCCAATCATCACCAAATAATTTAGATGATGATTCATCATCATTGTGTTCAATTTCAAGAGGATCTATGTTGGATATTGGAATTAATGTTTTCAGAAGACTTGTAGCTTCTTTTTCAAGATGCAAGCAACCTTCAGGCTTGGGGTCTATTTCAACTTGATAAATGTTATTGTTATAGACATATTTCATATACGATGAAGGGTTGAAGGCATTGCATTCATCTCATGAATTCATGGTCTGCCTAAAAGAAGATTATATGAAAGATCATAAGGCATGACATGAATAGGAGTTTTCAAAGTAGCCACCCCAACTGTAATAGACAAAGTAATTACACCGAGCGGTTGCTTTGTTGCATTATCAAATCCTCGAAAAAATATGGAATTAGGTATTATTTGTGACTTTTCAACACACAATCTATCAAGGAGATTCACACTACACACATTAAGGGAAGAACCATTATCAATAAGGGTTCACTTTATCCCTATTCGGTTGTATTGAGCAATGATCATGAAAGCTTCATTTTTCTTTTGCACTTCCAAAGGAGGAAGCTCGCTTTGGTGGAAAATAATATCAATGTTTATTCCTTGGATCATGGCTGCAATTTCAGTTGGTTGTGCATTAGAAGGGACAGGAACTTGTTGCAAGGCTAATTGGATCATGGTGTGATAGTGAGGGGAGGCTTGAATAAGGTCCCATAATGAGATTTTAGCAAGAGTATTCTTGAGTTGTTCAACAAGATTGTACTCCTTTCCAGTAGGAAGACCTAGTAAGAAAGGTCTAGAGGGGATAGGATTAGGCAAAGGTAAGGGTGTTGGGGTTGGTTGTGGTGGTTGCATATTATTGCGAGTGTTATATGTATGAGCAACGGTATTATAACTCAGCTGTTGTGATACATTATTCTTAGGTGGGTAAAGGACAAATCCGGGTTTGTTTTGAGGTGGAGGTTTATGTGAAGGGGGGTAAGGGATGAGTTGAGGTTGAATAATGTTAACATACCTTTGCAAGTGAGATTTTATATCATTATTGTGGTTCTTGTCTTGCATAATGATATCCTTCCTAGGAGGAGGGTTTTGAGGAGAACTGCAAACTATTTCTTGACATTCTAAGGTTGGTTCTTCTAAAAGGACTTCATCACAAGTATGAGGATGATCAATGGTGAATTGGCTTGCTCAAGAAGGTTTTTCTTAGGTGAAAGGGGATAACTAAGATTCTCATGACTCTCATTGGTTGTGTTTTCTAACATCAAATTATCTTCCTTACAACTAGGAGAGATACTAGGAGAAGAACAAGTATGATTATCATTAGCATTTACAACATCATGCCTTTGTTCTTGAATGCCTTCCAAAATAGGATAGATAGGGGAAGGATCATAAAGAGTGTTGTTGTAGACCAACAAATTTTCATCATTTATAATATTCTCTTCCTCACAATTATCCTCACAATGGAAATTAGGTAAGGTTATGTTTAAGAATGTCTCTATGATTTCATTTTCTTGTGCTAAAATATCTTCCCAAAGGGAATGTGGAGAAGAAAAAATAAGATCCTCGTGATTCTCAATGATTGTGTCTTCTTTCGCCAAGATACCTTCGTCACTAAAAGGAGAGGTATTAGGAGAAGCACAATTATGATCATCATAAGTATCTATGTTTGTATGCTCTTCTATCACATTATCCACACAAATAGAGAGATAGGAGGGGGTGTAAGTTTAAGGTTAATATTGTCATTTTCGCACTCTTGCATTAAGAGACTTTCATAACTAGGAAATGCATTAAATGAATGATTAACATGCTTATGAACTAATTTTTTCTTTACAAATTTGGAGAAAATTGAAATTAACATTTTGAAAGAACAATCTATGCTAACTCAAAATGTAATGTAAAATGTTGAAATGAAATGCAATTTTCAGATGATAATTGATTGATTATGCTATGTAACAATATGAGAATGCAAACTTGAAATTTAAAGCATGCATGAAATAAGCTAATTTAGGCTAGATTTAATGAAATGCATGTTACAGAAATGCAGCCAACTGATATAGCTAGGAAATGGCACCAGACAAAAGCCTAAAAATAGGGTTTTCAACTCTGTAAAAGGCAGTTTCAGGGGTGAAAAGGGACTAATTCACCCAAAGTGGTGAATGAGTCCCTGTATGGACTTTTTTTAGAATTTTCAAAAAAAATTGAGGGATTGTGACGTTTTCTGAGTGCTATGATGTAGAACTAAATGAAAAATGCATAATTTCTAAAAATTTACATGAAATTAGATGCCAAAAATGCAACCTAAATGCACTTATATGAATGCAAAATTTGAAACCTAGCATGCAAATTAACTAATGCAAAACCTAATGTAAAGTCATTGCAATACTACATTTATGATGAAGGACTCCAAAATCAGACAAGAAAGTATTCTAAAAAGGAATTTCACCAAAATGAACCATAGATTTTTAGGCATGAGGCTTATAGGCTACCCTTGCACTATTAGGATGTTTCACCTAAAAGGAAAGAGATAAACCTCATGCAAAATCAATGATGGTTCACTCAAATTAAGATGTGTATTATGTTATTGAAGCTAAATGAGATGATTTAAATATAAATTAGCTAAGAAATTGATTTATTATGAATACAAAACCTAAGAAGCAAGTGATGTTTGAAAACAAATTGTGTTATGTAGAAAACACCTAGAAATGAATGTAAATTGCAACAGAACTTGACGAAACCAAAAGTGTGCACTTGGAATATAGATGGAAACTAGAAATGGCTTTTGGAATGCTACTGATGTTGATTTTTAGGCCTAGTACGACTCATTTTCCATTTTGGGCGAATCAATCCCAGTTCTGCAAAACTGTGTCAGAACCCATTTTGGACAAAAGGGTATCTAAAAATGTAGAAAACTCAAAATTGACCTAGAAGTGGAACTTATTCACCACTCATGTTGAATGAGTCCACTTTTCAATTTTTGAATATTCAAAAGTGGAATCCAGAGCTTCTGATCTGCACTTTAATTCTCTACAGGTGTTCGCTTTTGAAACTCTAATTTCGAAACCTGAAAATGAGTTTTTGTTGATATTTTTACTTATTGAATGAAGAGAAGACTTGAGAAACCTTGTAACTTGATTTCCAATAATTTCCAAGATTAGAGAGTTTTAAATTTGCAAACATACAAGAAGAGAAGAAGAAATGTTGAACATTAGGGCATGGGGGTTTGCCTTGGTCAAACCCCTTTTAGGTAATTAAACCAAAATGATGAAAGAATGGAATGAAACATGCAATAATGGAGCTTATTTTCTTTCCATGATGTTTGATCTTGAAATTCTATATCAAAACATGAAGGATCTTCTCTTGAAGATATAAAAATTGATATCTTGGTGACTTGAAATGATAAAACCCTAATTTACTTGACTTGAGATGGAAGATTGGTGGATGAATAAATGATAAGAGATGTGAATTAGGTTTAAAAGACTTATATTTATAGGCAATTCACCTATTTCACTGATTAATACCTCATCACAGGCTGACATGAAGAAATAATAAAATTGAATTTCACTTTTTTCCTGCTCAAAGGTCAAAATTAGGCCAAATGGGACTGATTCACCACACATGGTGAATGGGTCCCACCTAGATGGGATTGATTCACCATGCATGGTGAATGGGTCCTACAGGTTCCATTTTGACAACTAAGATGCCAGGAGATAAGGAAATAAGGTTAAAATTGCAACATTGTCGGTCATTTGATCAATTTAAGCCTTAGGATGCACAATATGGGTTAATAGGGGCCTATTAATGATGAGGTGAATGTCAATTAGGGCTTGGGACACAAAATTCAGTGTGAAAGTGTGATTAAATACACTTTACAACACTAAAATGAGGTCCACATAGCCTAGGAAAGCACAATAATCAATTTGAATGTGTGGAACACATTACAACACTAGTTTAACATTAAGTTTATTTTACAAGCCTTCTAGATTGATGTGAAGATGCATTTAAATACATTTTTTAATGTTAAATTAGGGATAAATGGGTTCATTAAGTCTAGAAAATCATGAAAGTATCTTACAACACCTTTACAAGACATTGTTAAAAGCATGTTATTCAATTTGCAAGGGTCCAAGACCTAGTCTGGATGCATAGAATGCCTCACAACACCTGAATCAAGGCCTCATTAAGTCAATTTATCATGAAATATTCCCATGTCAAGCAAAGGGTTCTTTTTCTACAGTGCACTACTTTTGTGCAAGGACAACCTTACTAGTGAAGAAATAATGGGAGGTCCCAGAAAGAGAATGGAATCAAGCAAACATGACTCTTTGAGGCAGAATGCAAAGCTTTGGAACCTTTTTGAGCATGTTGGTTTTACCCCATACTTTGAAGCTATGGAGGGCTATAGTGAGGAGCTCAGCTATAAATTTAGAAATGCTTGGAGGGATGGGGAGGTCGACATGGGAGGGCTCCATTTCACTATGGATGCTAAACTGATAGCTAGTGCCACAGGTCTCAAATATGAAGGAAAGAAAATCACCAAGAAAATTATGGGAAACTAACAGACCTATATTGACAAAAAATTTGAAGCCAAGGAAAAAGCACAATGCTTTCAGAATGGCTATGCAAGGTTGTTACTACTGCCTCCTTACCACATGTTTGTTATTTTGTTATGAAACATTTCACTTTAGAGGGTTGATTTCATGGGTACCATTTATTCATCCTTAACCACATTTGACATTTGGAGAAAATCAATTTACATTTTTCTCTCCTTTTGTCACTACAACAGAGCTTGAATAATGGAGCTAACTTGCCCCTGCATCAAGTTTTAATTAGGGCCATCTGTAAGTATGTCCTTGCCACCACCCCACAAAAGAATTCCTTTCATAATCTTCTTGATAACAATCTGTCCCCTAAAAGCTAATCAAAATTGAACTATTGGAAAGTTGTCCCCACTCCTCAGAGAAAGAAACCAAAAATCGCAACACCCATCTCCCTAAAAAAGTGGACCTCTCATGAATGAAGCTCCTCAAAATTACCCTTAAAAAATGCAATATTTCTCCCTTCTCTTTTGTTGTTAGTAAGAAAAGAAAAGTAGTGCTAAAAGAGCTAAGATCTAATTCCCCAACCATTATGATTCCAGATGATCATGAGATTAGCCCTGAAAGTGGTTCCACCACCCTCGTTGGTTGTAGGTTAACCCATCTTGCTCTAGTTGATTCCAAGGGAAAGTAAATAAGTAAGAAAACTAAAAATTTTGTTGATAGGAAGAGAGAGGCCCCTTTGGAAATTGAGAACAAAAAAGGGAAGAGAGTTGTTCAGGAGGAGAATGATAACTCCTCTGAGGAGGAGTATGTCCCAAAAATTTAGAGAAATTGAGCTCTTTGAGGAAGAGGTGTCGGTGTTCGAGGATATTGAGGACTCTAGTCAAGAAGAGGAAGAAGGTAATACTCAACAAGAGGAGGTGTATGGTGAGGATGAGGGGACAATTCCTGGAGAAAGGGGAAACATAAATGAAACCCCAATTGACTTGGAAGCCATCGAAACTACCACTAATACCCTTTCAATGCTAAGAGTTTGAAAGAAAAAATATTGAAATTAAAAAGATAAAAAACGGAAATGCTTGAAGAGAGGGTAGAGCAACTCAAAATAATGTTGCAAAAAGAAGATAATTCACAAAGGCTCCATGCTATTGAAGAGGCCATCAATAATTCCTACAAAGTGATGGACAGAGTCATGAAAAGAGTTGTGATGGGCACCATTTACGGACATGGCAAGATAAAAAAGCAATAGAGGAAAAAAGGAAACATGAATGAAGTTGATCGGTTTGGGAAGATGGAGACCAAGGACAGCCTCGAGGAAATGGTGGAAGACCTAAAGAATGCTTGGAGCCATATAGAGGAAGCTTAATCCCCTATTATGTGTCTTATTTTTTCTCTTTAAATATCTTTGGTCGATTGGTTTTTTGGCTCTACTGTAATGTTTATTTCTGATAATGGCTTAGTAATCCTGAACTATGTTTACAAACTTTTAATCTTTGGTTTGAAGGTTATTTTCTTGTTGGGAACTTAGGACAAGTTATTCCTACCTTATTATAATCTTTGGGTTGATGATAGTATGATCTAGTTAAAACTTTACTGGTACCTAGATAGGGTTATCTATTTTGATGCTTTAGGAATTGGTTGATGCTTGTTCTCATTGGTTTTGGTGAGATGTAGTGTTGTTTCTTATTTTGATGTCTCTTATGTTTTGTTTTTATTGTCTGGTTGTTGTTGCATTGGAAAATTTTGTTGTTCTTGTATGGGATCAGGGCCCTAACCCTACTTATTTAATCAAAAACATATCATTTTCTATGGATATTCTTAGCTCGTAATCAAACAAGTTAGTAATGAGTACATCAAACTAAGGATGATACATTGATTCCCTATAAATGGATAGTTGACAACTTCAAGGAGTACTTTACACACATTTGGTTTGAGAAAGTACCCTACCTCAACAATAAAGCAATTGATGTCATGACCACCATAGGTTTGCAACTTGATATGCCATAAGATAACCAACATTGTGAATTCTTGGTTAAAAAATTGTTGGTTCATGTGTTGGATGCCCTCGACTTTGACCTTTTATGTGAACTTGGTGGTCCCAGCTTTCCTTGGTACTATGATATTTACACCTACCTTAGAGGCAAACTAATGTGTTATGGAATTGGTAAATTCTACACAATTCAGGGGTCTGCCAAGCTGAACAATCCATTTGACATTGCAAGCCTACATTAAATCATCAACCAAGGTGTGTAAAATTATGATGGTACTGCACTATATGTGCCTTCATAGGCTCGTGTTCACCTAAATTACTCTATGCAAACTTATTCAAACTACCTCACTAGAATTTTACAAAATTGTAAAAACAATGAAAGTAGTTACAAAACCTAATGGCTACGGGTACCTGCAACTTAAGCTGTAAATGATTGCTAATGATGTACGAGTGCATAATTAATTTAAAACCATTTAAAATGACAAAATAACCAATCCTAATCTCTGAAGTACTATGATTTATCAATTACATATTTGTTCATGAACAAATTTAACTAACCATAAACTATTCTACTTTGCAATGCACGTGTAAAATAATGAAAATGAAATTAATAGAAATGCATAAATAAACAAATAGATAGATGAAGTGAAATAGTACCTGAGTGGCCAGCTCAGAAGACTATATCACTTAACTTAAATCCAAATCTAACTTAGATTCTTATGCATCCATGCAACATGTACAACTCCATTCATTGCATAACATCAAATATTTAGACAAAATCCTTCTTGTAGATTTTATTCCATAATATCATTTTAACAACATTTTTTTGGATAGCTGGAAAACTAAAAAAACTACTAACTGCTAATAACTTGTAATAATCAACTAATTGAACTATGAACTTGTCCCCTAACTTTATACAAAATGGGGAGAGTCTTATTCAAACCACTAACTAACTAACTGCAATCATAAATCCCATTCCTAGATATGAGGATGTGAAATTAAGATTGACTTATTCATCTAACTGAAAAGAAAAAAGAGACCAATTCAAATAAAAATAGCTTGCATGTCAAACACATAGGCAAACATCCAGAATTCTAGAACAAGTATATTTCCAGTATTTATTCCTTCCATAATGATCACACTTAGCTCCACAGCTTCCTACACTTTAGGCAGCTTGAACTCCATTAATCCCCCATTCTATTCCTTTAGTACTTGCTACAAATACTCCATTCTTGTTACCACTTGCTAAGCTTTAGAGAGATTAATCCATACAACATACATATGTAACTAACCACCATAATTAAATCACAACATTCCATTCATATACATACATATTCATATTTAAACCATGCAATTCTACAAATATTTTCACCATATTTCATTTCCACAAACTGGGTTCAAGGTTGCAAGGTATGCATGAAAGGATAAAATATTATGGAAGTATTGTCTAAAAGGTACTTTAGAAACATATGTAAAGTGTCGTAAAATTATATGAAAAGCAATAAAAGGATACTAATAACCAAACCCATCATTCCCCCCAACTTGTCATTTTGCTTGTCCTCAAGCAAAAATACCAAACTAAATCACCTTGGAAAGAAGATTGTAATACAAAGTGATCTTCTTGGAATCCATGAATATGTTGACTCCTTGTCCCTATTTGAGGTATAAACCATTAAAGCATGCAATCCTATTCATCTCATTTTATTTTGCATTTTCATCCTAATCATTACTTTCTCTAATCCAATGTGGTACTAGATGAAGTAGGATAGGACGGTGGTAAGTTAGTGGGGGACGGTGGTAAGTTAGTGGGAGCCACTCTACTCCTCTTATTCCCAAGATCTCAATATACTTGTGAAACATCTCAAACATGTTCATAAAATTGTGGAGGGAGTGAGGCTCCTTCCTCTGCAATTCTGGAGTCAAACTGTTCCATCTATTTTCCATGTGTCTTAGGCAGTTTTGAAGAGTGGTCACTACCAATTGTTGAATCCTTCTATAATCCTTGAGTTTCAAGTCTATAATTATCTTTCTTGGTCCCCTATGAGAAAGGAACTTCTTATTGAGTAATGACTCTATTAGGATTTATTTCTTCTTTTCTAAGTTGCAGTGCCATTATTTTCTCTTGTTCTTCATATTTCTCCAATAATTCACCATGGAGTTGTTCATTTCTAAAATAGGATATGAGGGCTCTTACTTGCAAATCCCCAACATAAATCAAGGTATTCCATTCAATATCTTCTACCATCACATAATTATGCAAATAATATTCACATAGTTGGTATTGCTCCTCTAAACTAATTTTATTGAAGAAACTAAGAAAATTGTGTCTCTTATTCAAAGCAAACAGATGGTCATTAATAAACTTATTGAATTGAAAACTGAGAAATTTTTCCTTTGAGAAAAATGCATATACTCTTAGCGGAGGTATACATTCAAATATTTGAATAGCTCTATCAACCACTTATGTCAATTTCTCCTCCATTCTTCTCAATTCCAAATCCTTGGTTTCTAATGATACATTCAAAATTTGTTTTTCTTTTCCCTAGTTTTCTTTTTCTTACCTGAATTGGGTAGTAATTTTCATCAATTCAAAGCCTAAAGACAAAGTAGTATGGTAGGTTGGTGTTTTTGCAACAAGGGGTTGTAGATCTAATGCTACATTCAAATCAGTTCCCATTTTACCTTCGGCCATTTGTGCCAGTAGGTCCAATTTATTTCCATGGTCGTAGGTATGTATTCTCTCTTCCAGCTCTTTAATTTTTATTTCCTTTTCTTTGTCTTTTTGTTCATATCCTTTCACCCGATCTTCTAATTGTTTTATCCTATCAAGGTCTTCCTGAAGTTCCTTCCTTATGTTTCTATCCTCTAGCAATTCCTTTTCTCCTTCAAAATTCAAACCATCACTATCATCTCCTATAATATCAAAAACTTCTCTAAGAGGGCCACTAGGAACTACTCTCCTAGTCTTCTTGGCAATAAAAAACATCCTCTAAGTTAGAATATGAGGAGGAAGATACATACCTTCTTTTTCTAATAGGCACACCAACATTTTCAACATAAGCATTGTCAGGGTCAACTCTTTCCTTGTTTGTGTCTATGTCTACCATTAGTGGATCATGATGTTGTTGTTCCTTAACCTTTCCTTCTTGTAATTATTCCTCCATGCCTCTCTTCTCAATTCTTTATCCTATCAACCTTCTTGAGCGTCGAGGAGTAGCAGTTTCCTATGTAACTTTATTCTCCTTTCCTCTTTTACTCCCCTTTTTCCTTCTTGCATCCTCTTCCTTTACAATATTCTCCTACTTGTCAACTCCTTTTCTCTCATTTTTCCCTTTTAAGGACATTGACGCAATACTTCTCTAGCTCTAGGGTATTTTAGAGGATGAGGGTTCCTTTATTACCACAACCAACATATCATGTTTCCCAGTCCCACTTTGGCTATAGGTAGGTGAAGCAGATGGTGTAATAGGTAAATCTTCTCTCTCAAGTTCATCTTGCTCAAGGTCAACTTTTGGTTCAGGCTCAAGTAGAGGTTCATCTTCTACTTCAAGTGCCTCAAGAAACTCAATGATTTCTTTGTAATTTTTAAAAGCATCCCAATTAACCTATGGATGTTGAATCCTTAAACTTCTCTTAACCAATAGGGTTATCAAGCAATGTGAGACAATGTAGTGTCTGTTTGTTTCCTCTGATATTCAGAGGCCATTCTTTTCACCATGTTATACATAAAATTGGGTACATTGACTAATTGGCCATGCCATAAATGGCTCAACAACTTGAAATGCATAGTATATAAAATATTGTGGTGGCCATCACAAGTAAGGTATTTGATAATATAAGTAGCACATTTTCCCCAAAGGAATGGAAGGGAAAGCCTCTTTGTACCTTGTGACATTGAATCTAATTTTTTTCCCTATTCACAGAATGCTTCCCTCACTACTATCACATCTACACGAGTTGGGTATTTAGAGCCTATACAAGGTAATCCAATGACTTGAGTAATTTCCATTTTTGAGCCATCCACCACCAATCCCTTTACTGTTGTTTCATCATACTTCAATGTGGCTACAAAATCTCTTGCCATTTCGTTATCATACTATGTCAGCTTCAAGAAATATTCCAACCATCCTACTCTAGTGAATAGAGGTAAAACCATTGTATCCTCTAGTATCTCTTTGTGAGCAGATGGTTCCCTCTGAATTACATCACCTCCCATTATCATGTTACTTTTGTAACCTCAAAAAGTTCAAATTTTGCAAATTCAACTTCACCACCTAAAAAAACCCTTCAAATTCAACTACTTCTTTGAATGCCTTCTCTATACCCAATAGTCACAATCCCTTGTCTTCTAATTCAATCAAGTATCCAAATTTTTATACCTTAGCTTATCTTAGGGTAGGAATCATATTTATCGGAAACAATGAGAATATTTTCTAGTCTTAAAAGCATGGCATTCAATGCAGTCTGACAAACTTAGGTGGCAAAAAATTAAAAAAAATTGATGACAATTATAGCCCCCCAACTTTAATTGAAGTGACCACACTTCATGCATAACTAGGTTTGGGTGATAGGATAATGATGAAAATTAATGGTGATAGAATTTGCATGCATAATTTAAACAATAAATAATAATGAATACAAAAAGAAAGCTAGCTTTAATCATGTGAAGTTACCTATCATATGTGCATAATGGAAAGTAATGCTCAATGCAATTGTGAGCTGAAAGGGCACATATCATAGTATGCAAGTGATGTGATGTGCATTGATTACATAGGAGTTGATGAAAAGTGGCAGTTGTACTGTCGACATGCGCTTTACTGCAAAGTAAATGATGCATGTGAGATTTAATAGATTTCATGGGAAAAGCAATTTAAATCTTCCAAGTGATTGTAGCATGCATTCAATAGGTGTTGCTATGGGTACTCCAAGCACATGACTTGACTAAAAGGTGCTTATCAAGTCCCATCTGAAATAGGTCCTAATAAAATTAAAGAGCAGGTCCCTCTGGAGTTAGAACATATTCATTATGGATATTGTGTTGTGTGTGCATGTGATTTAAAGCATGGGAAATTAGGCTTGGGTAATCTCAAAGGTGGAGTTGTGTAACTTGACCTCTGTATTACCAGACGTGCTGGGTGATTCACTTCTTGTTGGAACATCATCTTGTGTCCTAGATCCTATATCAACAAAACTGTGTGCACCGTACTCATCCATTAGAGATATAATGAAATCATCGTGTTCAAGTGGTTTCTTGTACAGCTTGAGTCTATGGCTATTAACTAGGAGTGATAATTTGACCTCATCAATAGTTTATAGTTGCACTACGCCATTAGGAAATACTTGTATTTCATAGGGTCCTAGCCATCGTGACTATAATTTTCTTGGAAAATCTTTGTATCTTGAATCATATAGAAGTGTCTGGTCTCCTACTATAAATTCTTTAGTCTTAATATACTAATCATACCATTTAATTTGTTGCTTTTGAACAACCTATGTGTGGAGTAATGCCTGCAATCTGATTTCATCAAGGGAATTCAAATGCTACAACGCTTCTTTCTAAGATTTTGTTAAGTCCATCCCTAATTTGATTATTGTACGTAGGGTTTTGTATTCAAACTTTATATGAAACACTGTTGTTTTTCCATAAACCAACTCATAAGGAGTAAACCCCGTTGTTGTCTTCCATGTAGTTTTGTATGTCCAAACAGCTTCTGGTAATCTAGATACCCAATCTCTTCTATGAAGTTTCACTATTTTTGTCAATATGTTCTCAATCTCCCTATTTCTAACTTCGACTTGACAATTTTTGTAAGGATGATATGGGGTAGATTTCTTGTGCCTGATATGATACTCCTTCACTAGTTTGGATATGAGATCTGATGTGAATTGTGGTCCTTGATTAGTCACTATCTCCCTAGGAACACCATACCTAGTGAAGATTTCCTCATATAAGAATTTTGCAACAATGCCATCTCTGGAAAACTGCAATGCTTTTACTTCTACCCATTTGGTTAAGTAGTCAGTACATACCAGTTTCTTTTTTATTTGAAGTGGGAGATATAGGGCCAACAAAATCTAGCCCCCATTTGTCAAAAGGAGCTAGTGCTAGTTGAGGTTACAAAGTAATTTCATCACCTCTTGTAGGTCTCTCCATTCTTTGGCATCTATCACAACTTCTAGTATAATTAACAAATTCTTTGTGAAGGGTTGGCCAGTAATATCCTATTGTTAAGATTTTTAAAGTTGTCCTCTTGGCTACAAAATGTCCACCACAAGGTTCATCATGGTAGGCTTTCAATATATCAAACACTTCATTCTCCCTAATACATCTTCTCGTAATGTTATCTGGGCCAATGTAGAATAAAAATATACAAATCCAAGAATAAGGGAAGTATTTGTGGACTAACTGTCTTTTCTCCCTATGAGAGAAGTAAGCTAGAATTTTCCCTATTACCAAGTAGTTAGCTATATCAACATACCATGGATTATGTATACTTAGACCAAATAAATGCTCATCATGAAAAGAGTCATCAACCACTCCTTTAGATGTTGTGGGCAATCTTGATAGAAAATCAACAACCACATTAGCTTTTCCTAGTTTATCAACGATGGTTATGTCAAATTCTTGCAGTAACAACAACCACCTCACAAGTCTTCCACCTACTATTGTCTTATTCATCAAGTATCTAATTGTTGTATGGTTTGTGTGTATGAATACTTAATAGCCAGTAATGTAGTGTCTAAACTTGTTAATGGCATAAACAACATCAAGAATTTCTTTCTTTGTCACAATGTAGTTCAATTCTACTCCTTGTGGGTTTTTGTTGATATAATATATGGCATTCTCCTTATTCCCCTCTTTTTGTCCTAGGAATACCCCAATAGCGAATTTTGATGCATTAGTGTGAATGTGAAATGGCAATGTCCAATTTGGACCTCTTAAAATTGGTGCATTAGTCAAAGCTGCTTTTAGCTTCCCAAAGGAATGCTAATAGTTTGGAGTCCACTCAAACTCAATATCCTTTGTCAACAAAGTAAACAAAGGGGCAACTATTTTGTTGTAATCTTGAATGAATCTCCTATAATAACTTGCATGTCCAAGAAAAATTCTCACATCCTTTTGTTTCTAAGGGACAAGCAATGTAGATATAATCCCAATCTTCTTAGGGTCAACTTGTACCCCTGCACTAGAAATAAAATGTCCCAAAACAATTCCTTCTGTCATCATCATAAAACATTTTTCATTGCTTACTGATAATTATTTTCAGTGCATCTTTTCAAGACTATTTCTAAATTTTACAAAGCCTCATCAAATGTTTCACCATATGTGGTTAAGTCATCCATGTAAATCTTCATCTTATCATGTGCAAAATCAGGCAAAATACTAAGCATTGCTCTCTGAAATGTGGCTGGAGCATTGCACAAACCAAACAGTAAAAGAATATGCATAGGTACCCTAGGGATAGGTAAATGTGGTTTT
Source organism: Sequoia sempervirens (assembly GCA_007258455.2). Lineage (NCBI taxonomy): Eukaryota > Viridiplantae > Streptophyta > Pinopsida > Cupressales > Cupressaceae > Sequoia > Sequoia sempervirens. Next base: position 741,058,222 of record VDFB02000003.1, on the reverse strand, counting down.
ATCTTGATCTTCAAGTGCAATCTGAATTCGGTTATAACCATTGAAACCATCAAGAAAGGAGAAATATTACTTCCTTGCTAAAGAATCAAGAACCTGATCAATGAATGGCAATGGAAAGTGATCCTTCCTTGTGGTAGTATATAGTTCCCTGTAGTCGACAAAAACTCTCCATTTACCAGCCTTCTTGGGAACTATGACCAATGGTGAAACCCATTCACTATCTGATAAAGGGTATATGAATCTTGCATTCAAAAGCTTTTGTAGTTCAGCTTTCACAATCTCTCTAAGAGTTGGATTCATGTGTTTATGTGGTTTCCATATGAATTTGTAGCCATCATTGATGTAAATTTTTTGCATGCATAAGGCAATATCAATGCCTTTCATGTCACTATAATTGTATGCAAATATTGTTGCATGTTCTTGTAGCACAACATGCAAGGATATTTGTTCATCAGTCAATGCATTATTAACATTCAACATATTTCCAAGCTTGATCTCTAATTGCATAGACATTTCTTGTACAAAGGATAGATCAAAGCTAGGTATTATTAGCAAGCATTGTTGGGGTAACAAGGTATGAATTATTTGGGATATCTCTTGTGGGGAACTGGCAAGTATTATGCTTTCCAAGGAATCTTGAAAAGAGGATAGACAACCCTATTGTTGTGGGTGCCTTCCATAGTCATCTTGTATGATATGAGCTATCAGCTTATGCTCATCTTGAATATCCAATAGGGGGCTACGTTCAATGGTCATTAAGTTCTACAATGAGTAGCTATCCCTCTCATCTAGGTGTAGCCAAATGGTCTACTCAAGGTCTTGATGTGGCTAAGTTGGTGGATAAAGTATTAGGTTCTTGGTTACAGTTTTGTTGGATATGATCATGTTTTCTGACCTACAACCTATGAATGCATCGGTTCTGGCTAACCAAGTTTGACCTAGGATTAGTGAATAACCAACAAGTTTAACTTCAGGTTGAAGTACTATAAAGTCAACAGGGTAATCCAAAGAATCTAATGCAATGACCAAGTCCTCAATAACTCCTTTAGGCTTAATTGTAGACCTATTAGATAATTATAAAACTATCTGAGTAGGCCTAAGGTTGGCTAATTCTAGTAGTTGCATGGTCTCCTTGGTCACTACATTAATTGCAGCACCCAGGTCTATCAAAGTATTCTTAATAAGAGTCCCATTGATTTTAACATCCACTACTAGACTACCAGGGTTTATATATTTGGGAACAGTTATATTTCCCAACATTATATCAGCAAGGTTACCCAAAACATGGACTATATGTGGGTCCTTTCTTTTCCTTCCTAGATTTTTAAGGCAGAGATCCCTAACAGTCTTAGTATAGATGGGAATATCTTTGATAGCTTGGATTAAGGGGATTTTAATGTTGACATCTTTTAACTAGCTTATAAGGTCAGTTTCAGCTTGTGTTTGTTACTGTTGGATAGCCAAACATTCAAGGAATGGAAGCTTCATATGTGATGTAGTTTGGAGCCCTTGATTGGACTCAGATTCTAGAGGTGGGTTGTTTGAGGCTTCCTTTGTGGGTTCTTCATCATCTAATTTTGTAATTTTGGGAGATGAAGGTCCTACAAGCTACTTCCTTGACTTGAGATGAAGATCACTCACCTCTACCCCATAAGTGGGGTATTAGACAACATCATTAGTATAAGCCTATTAAAGAGGCTTAGTGTTAGGGTTAGGTACATGTTGGATAGGTATTTGAGATGATTTGGGTGGCTGAGATTGAGAATTTGATGGAGGAATTAGACCTTGTTGTTGAGGTAGAGGAGGTAGCATAAGCTACCAATAACTCATATTTTGCTATCATGGATGACCTTTTTGCCACTGATACTGTCATTGATTATGCTGGGTTGGCCATTGTGTATTGTAGTTGGAACCCTAAAATTTTTGTTGTGGCCATGGATTTGGTTGTTGGTTCTATTTTGGCTAGGCTCATGGTCATTGTTGAGGGTTCAGCCATTGGTTCTGATTTGGTTTCCAAGGCTAAGAGTTCTAGGTAGAAAATTTTTGATTGCTCAAAGGGAAAGATGGATTAAAACTAATGGGGTCTAGTGGCATACCTTTCCTTTGTTGCCATGTCATCCTATGTGCTATGTATAATGTTTTTCCACCATCTCCTTCAATTTTTTGAAAATTTGGTTTCCCAATATTTTCTTGTTGGATATTGGCCATTTGTTTGCACTTACAATTGGCTTTCCTTTGCCTACAGTGAGAACAGTACTCAGTGAGCATAGATTTTGCTTCCTCCTACTTCTTCTTGATGTGGAGGGTGTCCAACTATGTTGATAGATGACTGATTATATCATCCTTCATGTTGGACAATAAATTATTGATTTCAACTTTGAAATCCCATTAGAGGACTTACTTGTGATGGATGATCTCTCCCCTCTTAGCTTTCTGGAAAGGATCCTGGAATAATTCCTACAAACTTTACAGATGTCTTCAAATGGACCTATAGAGATGTCTCATCTCCCAATAAGGTTGAGGGAATCCATACATTCTTCATTAATCCCCCTTAAAAATACCAATTTAAGGGATTCCTCTGATAATTTATGCTGTGGGTTTTTCTTCAAAGCAAACTGAAATCTTTCTATATAATCTTCTAATGGCTCATCCTCTTTTTGAGACACTGAGAAAATATCATCTCTTCTTCAGTCTAATCCTTTGCAATAGTCCTTGTATTTTTCCATGAACTTTGTCTTCATGGTGTCCCAATCTAGAACAACATCCCTTCCAAGCCCCACAAACCATCTAAGGGCATCATCTTTAAGAGTAGTTGGGAAGAGCTTGAGTCAGTGGGCATCAAAAGTATAATCATAACTTCTACACAAAACATCAAACTCAAAGAGGAAGGTATCTAGGTCCTTAGTTACCAAGCCATAAAATATTGGTAATGTTGATGGTGGAATATTCTTCATCACGATAGCTCTAGCTTGGTCATAATGGGGAACTCAAAGGTACCATGCTTTGGGGGATCAACATCTGCCATTGTTCAAAAGGTCCCTTCAGTATTTGTGGAAGATGATGATGATGATGATGAAGATGATGAAGATGGAAAGGTAGTTCCCACTCTTTCAACAATCTCCATAGTATAGTCAGCAAAATCACTATTATCTTCTCTGTCTTGAGTGTCTAAAGGGAGGAATCTTCCTTGGTTATCTCTTTGCCTCTGCATACAGTAGGTTTGAATTTGTATGGAAATAACCCTACACACTGTTAGTATAACTCCAAGTATTTTTTAAGATGAAATCTATCAATCCTAATGTAGAATAGAAAAATTAACTACGAAAAACTTGTAAAAATAGGCCTATGAAGATAACACCATCCCCAACAATGATGCCAAAAATGTAGAGGAAAACTAATGTGTTATGGACTTGGTAAATTCTACACAATTCAGGGGTCTGCTAAGCTGAACAATCCACTTGACATTACAAAGCTACATTAAATCATCAACTAAGGTGTGTAAAATTATGATGGTACTGCACTATATGTGCCTTCATAGGCTCGTGTTCAACTAAATTTCTCTATGCAAACTTATTCAGACTATTCTACCATACTATAATTTTATAGAATTGTAAAAACAATGAAAGTAGTTACAAAACCTAATGGTTGCGGGTACTTGTAGCTTAAGTTGTAGATGATTGCTAATGATGCATGAGTGCATAATTAATTTAAAACCATTTAAAATGACAAAATAAACAATCCTAATCTCTAAAGTACCATGATTTATCAATTACATATCTATTCATGAACAACATTTTTAACTAACCATAAACTATTCTACTTTGCAATGCACGTGTAAAATAATGAAAATATAATTAATGGAAATGCATAAATAAACAAATAGATAGATGAAGTGATGAATAGTACCTGAGTGTCCAACTCAGAAAATTGTCTCACTTAACTTAAATCCAAATCTAATTCAAATTCTTATGCATCAATGCAACATACAACTCCATTCATTGCATAACACCAGATATTTAGACAAAATCCTTCTTGCAAATTTTATTCCATAATATCATTTTAACATGTTCTTGGATAACTAGAAAACTCAAAAAACTACTAACAACTAATAACTTGTAATAATCAACTAACTAAACTGTGAACTCATCCCTTGACTTTATACAAAATGGGGAGAGTCTTATTCAAACCGCTAACTAACTAACTGCAATCATAAATCCCATTCCTAGATATGCGGATGTGCAATTAAGATTGACTTATTCATCTAACTGAAAAGGAAAAAGAGACCCATTCAAATAAAAATAGCTTGCATGTGAAACACATAGGCAAACATCTAGAACTCTAGAACAAGTATCTTTCCAACATTTATTCCTTCCATAATGACCACGTTCAGCTCCACAACTTCTTGCACTTTAGGCGGCTTGAACATCATTAATCCCCCATTCAATTGCTTTGGTACTCGCTACAAATACTCCACTCTTGTTACCACATGCTAAGCTACAGAGAGATTAATCCATACAACATACATATGCAACTAACCACCATAATTAAATCACAACATTCCATTCATATACATACATATTCATATTTAAACCATGCAATCCTATGAATATTTTCACCATATTTCATTTCCACAAACTAGGTTCAAGGTTGCAAGGTATGCATGAAAGGATAACATATTATGGAAATATTGTCTAAAAGGTACTTTAGAAACATATGTAAAGTGTCTTAAAAGTATATGAAAAGCAATAAAAAGATACTAATAACCAGACCCATCACTACCTCTATGATCAAGCTCAACCATCTAACCTTTCACATAATTGAATCCTCCAATTCTAATCCTAATTTACTCCACTTAGTAACACCCTTTATTGAAGGAGTTTTGATGGGAATTTAGTACAATTCCTAAACTTGGAAGATTCTATTCTCACACTCAAAGAATTTCATGAAAATATCTACAATTCCCACACTAGTGGTATAGTCTTAGATAAGAATATTATGAACAATTTATTATTGGACCACCACAGAGCATTATTCATATCAATATGTTAAGTAGTGTTTGACCTATCAACAACATGGGGATTTGATTCGTGCACCATCACAAGCTTTGCAACTTATTACTACTATTTGGCCCTTTTCATAATGGGGCCTAAATCTTGTTGAAAAAATTCACTACTCTTTATCCAATGTCCATAAGTTCATAATCACTATCACTAATTAGTTTACCAAGTGGTTCAATATATATCCTCCTTTCCTATACCATAAGCCATCAAATATTTAAGTTCATCCTCTATTATATTGTTTATTGTTATGGAATCCCTACCACTATTATCACCAACAATGGTAAATGCTTCAAAAATCATGGCCTCCTCACCCTATGTGGATTTTCCACATCCATCATTACTATTCTTCCCCTTATCATCCCCAAACTAATATTCAAGAAGAGACATCTAATAAAACATCGCTCAAAATACTAAATTTTTTTGTCAATAATGTTGGTTGTGATTGAAACCTCCAACTTAATATTCACCTATGGGCCTACTACACTAGTATCCATGCATCCACTAGTGTCACACCATACTCCATATTCTTTGTATTTTATCTTTCCAATCAAGATCAAACAAGCATCATCGTGCATCTATTTATGTGATGTCATTGATGATGATTACACAACTTCACGAGCTAGAGCTAGTCGATGAGCAATTTCTCACCACCCTAAATATTTTATACGCTTATCAAAATAATATTTCCATAGCTATAATAAGAAAAATAGTTCATGTGATTTTAAAATTTGTGATCTTTTGCTCAAATAAAACTATAAGAAACTTCAGATCACAAAAAAGAAAGGTAATTTTGATCCTAGTTGGTTAGGCCCGTATTTCATCATTGCTATATATGGATTGGGTCCTTATCAATTGGCTACTCCAAATGGTTAGGAGCTTGAAGAAGTCATGAACATAGTGTACCTCAAACATTTCTATGCTTAATCTATAGATCATCTCAATAAAAAAATTGAAAAATTTATTAAAATATAAACAAACAAAAAACTAAAGAGGAAAGGAATCCTCTAGTGAAAACTAATCCTTATGGCACCTTAGAAAAGTATCATGGTGAAAAGTTTCTTTCTAGTTCCATGGATAATAACCAAAGTCTATTATTCTTCAGGTCCTCTTTTATCACTCCATCTCCATCCCACATCCTAGCATCCCATACTATTCATAGCTCTTTGACACCTTTTCACATGACCTTGTCCTTCACAAGAGGCAATTGATTATATCCTACTTTGGAAAAGGTTTTTGAAATTTTCCATCTTTCTCACTTAATATTGTGTGAATTTATTTTCACCATTCCCAAGCTTCATGCACTATCTCAACTCCTAAGCTTCATGCACTTGCAAGAACATCAACATTATGTACCTTCACCTACAAACACGACACTTGAAACATTGAAATTAAATGTTAAAAATAAATATTTAACCAACCTAAATAAAACATAGTAGTCCCATAACTATCCATTATAAAATCCCCTTTCCATCCTTTGCCTTTGCGAGATATGTCATTCCCTACATTAGGCATTATCATCATGCTAGTACTTTTCAATAATTTTGCAAGAGGTAAAATCATGTATGTTGATTGTCCATTGATTTTTATTATTTATTTACTTTTGATTCATACTAAATCTCCTCAAGACCATCATAATACTCATATCATGATGTGTCTTGGTTGGTATATAATAAGGCATGCCATTTTGTGTTTTGTATTTTTTGGATGTCCCATCTAGGACCCACAAAGGTTATCAAACACCATGTGATGTACTAAGTAATCCTTTTGTTGGTCCTCTATGTATTGGATACATTGTCACCTTGGTCTCTATATTCTAATTCATAGCATCTGATGTAATAAAAAAAGGTTCTCACCACATGTCAACATTCAAAACCCAACCGCTTATTAATATAAATCCACATTGTCCATTTTTACCTATTATGTCTATTAAATCATTATTTATATTGTGTCAATAATTCATTAGTTATTTAATTATCTAATTTTTCATTATCTCTCTTCATCAATTTCTTCTTAGTTTATCCATGAACAATAAAATCATCTCTTTCATCATATAATTTATATTTTATGGATCTCATACATCCATTAGCATCCACCATATAGAACAATCAAATATCTGCACAAGCATACATTAATATTATAACCATCACATAATAATATATATCACATCCATGTGCATCATTTGCATCATGTCATTTACCATATAAATCATGATAAATAACCACGTGTAACATATCATCAGATGACTATACATCATACATTATATGAATGCATAATCTCATAATCATGTGTATAAAAATAAACATAAATATATGTACATCTATCACATACATAAAATCATAATAAAAAAAATCCTAAATATGGTCTAACTTCCTTGCATCCTCATATATATAATCAAAATTGATTTAGAGTACATAAAATTTCCATAGAGAATAATAATACATGTGTACATAAAACACGTACAAATCACATATGTACATCATGGTGCATCCAAATGATCCAAAGCCAACTAGCTTTTGATATCATTCTCCCCTTAGACCATGCATTTTGTCTTGATTCTTTAGGTGGAGGAGGAGTTGGAGGCATTGAAACTAATACCAACTTGACTAACTTAGCTATCCCACTTGCATATGATGTTGTTCTCTTTGCATAGGAAGGTTTTCTCTACTCCACTCACATTGCATGCTCGTATAACAACCTATAATATTGTTCCTCTCCCAGTGCATTCTCTCCCTATAAGACCTTTGCACCTCTAATAATGTTTGGCTTAATATTTGAGGTTCTAGTAGCTCTTATTCTCAATTTTCTCCTATCTAAGCCTCTATACCTCTACTTGAGCCCTGTGCAATTGTATATATATTGCACCATGAGAATGTTGTAGATTCACTCATTCTACTACCACCTCATCACTTTTTATCACCAAGTTTTCTTGTTTTTGCATAGCCTATTCTCTCTCTACCACCACCTATTTTTCTCTACTTGTAGATAATCCCACTCTACTAAATTTGTAGCCAATATCATCTAAATATTATCTACCTCTTGTTGGAACTCTTTCTCCCCTTGTATTTGTGATCCATGTGCCTCTTACTCATCTACATCCATCGCCCCATTTTGTACCTACTCTTGTGCCTACTCCTAGCCTCATTGGTCGTCTCCTCCTCTCACCACTAGTGATTCCCTAGTCACCCCATGCATCTATTATTGTTTGAATATTCTCTCTACCTTTATAACTACTACCCTAATCCTCTCCTAAGTTGTTTCCTATCTAATAATGGTCAATATGAGTTTCTTGTGCTATTCCCACCATGTATTGCAATATGGAGTCATTTGTACATCCACCACCCCTCTTTACATCCTACATAATATATGTCATGTGCCTCCAACTCACCCTTGCTAGTTTCAAATCTATCCTCAACCCCCATTGACCCTAAACTTGGTCCACTCGTGCAAAAACATATGGACCATCTATTGGATATCTTGACACAAAGCAAATTATCTCTAAACTCAGTCAATATTGTAGTGCTCAATTAACTAGTGGTGTTTCCCAATAATGTAATATGGAATTTGTAAAAAATCTACAATGAGTGCATCCTATACCCACTTCTCACAACCTAGACATGGGCACCATAAAATTGCATCCACCTCATTAAAAGAATTTCTCTAGTGTGTCAAATCACCTAAGTGAGTATACATGATTTACCCCATGTCCATTGACATTAGGTTCACATTTGACCCTATCTACCTTGTCTCCCACTAGCCTTAACACTATAATGTGCTTCTAGGCCTAAACCTACAACAATGTGATTGACACTATGCTTTGACCATATCTATATGTAGCCAAATTTATATCTTTATAGAGCCACACTGACATGCATTATCCCTGTGTAAAATCTCACCCCTATGCCCACATGCTCATTATTCAACATGCTAATCTACTAGATAAGAATTGGTTGGTCTTGTCAAGCAATATTATGCTACTAATAATGGCCACTAGAACTAGAGTTAACTCCTTTACAAGCCCCACACATGTATTAATATCTAATGATAGCCTCATTTTAAGGGTAGGTTAATCCTCCTAAATAGTCTTTATCATGTCATCTCTAAATCTTTAACTTTGTATACATTGAGTACCTACAAATTGAAAATTTTAAATTCCTTCATATGTCCTATATTGTGAATGCAATCTCCCTACCAACAAATAGAAAGTGCTTGTCTCACTCCTCAATTTCTCTACTAGTACTATCAACATGAATCAATGTGTCATAATTATCGACATCTAGGCCATGTGCCATAACTTGCACTGCTCCAAGTAGCCTCATTCAGGCTCATCAAATTGCTTTGTCAAATGCAATATATGTGATTGTCTCTCTTGAGCCACCATTAAAGTAATCACTCCTATATATAGTAAAAACCACACGAAATCCTCCCATAATTCCATTTTCTACACATGCACTAATCTATATACATATATGTTACATTATGAAACATATATGTTTCACTATGAGCACATGGTTGAAACATACATATGCCTCAGGATTAAACATATAAATTTCTAAATGCACACATACACCATTTACCATGCATGAGCCAAATTTAAAAAATTCTTCAAGAATCCTTACACACAACATTCCCATATGTGCATGTTACTTGTGATGCATACTCTATAATCCTCTGCATACATTTCACTTTCCTATGCACATGTTAAATTACCTCACCGCACATTCAAAGATGAAATTTATGGTTTAGCATGTGCATTTTCCTAGTTCTTCTACCCCCTATTAATGCACCCTCAATACATCTAATGATTAAAAATATCATACATACAGGTGTTCCCACCTATATCAACTGCATGTAACACCTCACTCACTCCACTCAATTTCAATCCAATGGTACATTCTCTATCTTTACTTGGCTCCTCACTTTGTTGTGCTCTATGTAGTCTTAAGTTTGAAGGTAAAAATAAAATATTTTTACCCCCATCCCTATTTATTTAGTCCCAAACCCCAAATTTTCCACCTTTCCCTAGTTTATACCCTCTTTCGCCTCTTTTTGAGCCCCGTGATCCATTTTTAAATCTATTTCATTCATTTTTCTTCTATTTCTTATGTTTTCCTCCTTTATCCTATTTCTCTCTCTATTTTTCCAATTGAACTCTCGAGGGGGCATCACACCTCCATCTTAATAACATCATTTTTTCAATCAATTGGGGCATATCATTGCCTTAAATACATATCAATATTTCTATACTTTTTTCGTTGGAATGAAGTTAATTCTTCTAATCACAATGCCATCTCCAAGAGGAGAAAAATACAAATAAATAAGGTTGCCTCTTGGCATTTCTGTTGCCATCAATCCCATGTGATTGAGTAATTTTCAATAACTTTGAGCTCTATATTTTTACCTGTTAATTAAGACCTTGAAAGCTTCCTTGCTAGAAGAAGATTAGGTAAAAATGGTTAAATAACTCAAATGAAGAGCCTATGAATACATATAGAGTTCAGTGACTTGAGCTCTTAATTAATGTTATCACCACCTTCTAATTAATTATACAATGTTAATTATATCCTCTAGCATTAATTAAATAAATCAAAATAAATTATTTAATTAATCAAATATTTTTGTAATATCCAACCTTAAATAAACAAATTCAACATTTATTTAAGCCTATGAATCTAATTTTAGAAATTAATTAATGCAACTTATTTATTTAATTCCTCTTTCCCTCTTCGAATCATTAGTTGACTAAAATTAAATATTTAAGCTAGCTATCATTTGCACAATCCAAATCATGATCAATCAAGATAAATCTTGCTTAGGGTTTGAGATTGCACATGAATCCAAAAAAGGAATTTTGCATGTGCATAGCCCCATGCTTCATAAGTCTCCATAAATTCCTTTCATTAAATCTTCTCCATCAATTCAATCTAAAAAATCTCACCCCTTCACAAAACTCCAAAAAATGACCTTTTGGACTTCCAAAAGATAAATTTTAATCTCCGCCCTCCATATTTCTCCAAGAAGATCTCCACCTTTTAAATCCCTTCGATTATAGAAATCTTCATGTGCATCAATTACAAGGTGCCACTCAAAGGCTTCTTATGGATTTGATTCTCTCAATCTCCTTCGTTGATCTCTCAAATCAATATTAGCCCTTGATCAACCATATTTCAAGTCTATAAATAGCTCATCATATGGGCTATTTTCATGGACTCTAAGAATGTAATGTCATGTTATCAATTTTAGTGCTTTACATACTCTCCATTTCACACCAATTCAACTTGAGCCCATCCACACTTTGTGTGCAATAAAATACTTGTTTGTGAGGGAATATTTAGTTTTTCATATTTTATGCATAGTATCTTAGATTAATTAGAGGTTAGAAAATACATAGAGAATGGGATTTGAATTAATAGTTTGAATTCTTTTCTTTTTTTCTATGTTTGCTTGTTTACATAACCAAAAAATAGAACCGATTGAATTTTGGGCATCCAAGTTAGATAAAAAACTTGGTAAACCTAGATTTTTCATCTTCAATGAATACGATGGAAAACTTGATTATTCTCCAATAAGCTCTAATCAATAATTATAATTTTAGACTCGAATATTATAGTGTGAGATTTGCAACTAAACTTATCTAACATATGATACATGAAAAACATGATACCAAAAAAAGGAAAGATCATAAAGGGAATGAATTTTATCTAATATCATGTAGGAAAAATTAAATATTTTGATGTTTTAGAGACCATAAGACCACATAACCTTCCACTCAAATTCATACACATGGAAATAACAATTTATAATAATAATAGATAGCCAACTTAATTGATTGATTGATTGATTGATTGCATAGTACAAATAAACCTATGGTTATATAGAATAAAGGTAAAGTGAATTGATACATGATTAATAATGTTAGATAGCCAACTTAATTGATTGGTTAACTGATTACATTGAGCTAATGCTTCTATAGAGCAAAGGTAAAGTGAATCAATAACAGGTGCAAGCTAACTAAATCTAAAATAATATAATAGGTGAAATTTAACTAAAAGTAAAGTAACATAATAGGTGAGAGCTAACTAAAGTTGAACGAGTATGATAGATGGGAAATAAATCAACCTAAACTAAATAAGTATTAATCAGGTCCACGAGACACACGGGAACATAACTAAAATTCACAACTAGTTAAGTGTCCTAAGAAGATAGCGAGAATAAATAAATAAAAGAAAAAGTAATACTAGCCTAGTTTGAACACTCTAATGTTCTAACAACACCTTAGCATCTTGTGATAAATATAATTGTAACACCATATATCTCTACTCTTATCTTTATATATGATCTCTATCAAATCATAATCTATGAAGGATTTCATTTTTGGTTACATAAAAAATATTAGTAGAAACACTCAAGTGATAATGGGTTTCTTTGGATTCAAAATGAGATCTATTCTTTGTGTTGTAGATCACCTACTTTTACAATTTTATTATTGTCTTCCCAACTTCAAATTGTTTATTTTTATGGGGTCTCTTTGACTAGGGAAAGGGGATCTTTATATGTTAGGTTTGTAGTTAATGCTTCTCTTATCAAACACTAAGACACCTACCTTATATTCTATGAGGTTAGCTAATATTTTTTGGGATAACTACTTGTTTCTATCACTATTAAGACCTTTTTGATATATTAGTCAATAAATAAGGGACTGCCATTTATTCTAGAACCAATATCACCCTTTCAGTTGATCCCACTTACAATGTCATTAGAGATTCATTGCATCAACATTTGTCCAATCTACCCTTGGCCTCTTTGCTAGAGCCTTTCAATAAACACTACAACATTTCTTCTAGATATTTAGATGTTTATGTAATTATGTTAAATTTTAGGATAATTTGGCCATAACTTTGCCACAAGACAATTTTTTGTTAGCTTAAGACTCCATCTTCTACTTGGAATTCACTATGTCAAGCAATAAAAATTCCCAAGTGTTCTCGAATTGGAGTTGTTACCAGAAATTATGACATTGGATCTTCCTATGACTCTAATCACCACACATTTGGATTTATAATATATCCTAGAGGGGATCAAATAACTATTATATGGATAATACAAATGCATTCCAAGCCATTTAGAATGAATCTAAACCTTATAGTGTATATTTAATTGGCCTCCTCTAGTGAACATCTAGATGTTTTATGCTTAGATTAGATTTATTATTAAAATTTGGAATTATAATTTTACCAACATTGTTTGGAATTAATATATGTAGAGCAATGCCTCCCTTCACATTTCAAACAAAAATGTATAGGCATTCTATGACTCAACCTAATGACTTCCTCCTATCCATACTAATGCTCTGATTTTTTTCATATGGGTCAAATACATGTTTTGAATGCGGTTTAACTTTGTTTTATTATTCTAAGACATGTAACCTATAATGGCAATAAGGGACAAAGTGTGATATCATGAGAATGTTAATAAAAACTATTAATAATTGACATACTAAATAATAAAAATATTGAAATTTAATAATACTATATTCTGTATTTGTATACATGAGTTTTTTTATGAATAGTATATATATTACAATTTAGAAAATAGTGCTACACATATTCACACCTATATATATATATATATATATATATATATATATGGTGCACCAAATTGGGGGATAAAAAAGTGGTTGAATTATTATTTTTGACAAGAAAGTGAGTGCATTATGTAAAATTGTATAAAACATGATTAAATTGTTATGGCTTGATAATGCAAGCATGTTAAAAAATGTGAGTGTGCTTTGTAATGCATCAATTTTGTATAGAGTTTTAAGAAAACATAAATATTTATAAGGATAAATGGTTAGAGAGAGGGAGATGTAGAGAGATAGAGAGAGAGAAGAGATAGATATATAGATAGAGTGTGGGGAGAGGGAGGGATATTTTGATTGAGAGAGGGGAGAGATATAGAGAAAGCTATATATATATATATATATATATATATATATAGAGAGAGAGAGAGAGAGAGAGAGAGAGAGGAACCAAAATCAAAGCATTTATAAAGTTGTAAGTGGAACCATGTCATCGTTCACCATATTTTTTGCTCAATTATCTTACTTGTAAGAGATGCATATTTAATGTGCTCACATTATTTAAATAAAGAGGGTAAAATTTTATTAGATGAACAAAAACTAAATACAATCAAGAATATAAATTGATTGCAAAGCTAGGCTTGGGACCCAAATCCCAACCAAAAATATATATCCACATCCCACTGAAGGAATAAAACTCACCACAACACCCAGTATCCATCCATACCCTCTAAAATCAACCTATCCAAGTTTTGAAGTTGATCCCAAGAAAATTGTTCCCGTTCATCAACCTTCCAATCTCCTAATTGCTCAAAATTCCACTTGGCCAAGCAATCAACCATGTCATTCCACTCCCTTGGAATGTGGATAAAAGAAACTCCATCCATCAACTCACTCAACCAAAGAATTTGTCGAACCATTGAATCCAATTGCTAATTGACTCCATCCAACTTTTGATTATGCAACATATTAATCATAATTTGAGAGTCAGACTCAAACACAATCCTATGCCATCCCAATGCATAGGCCCTTTCAAGAGCTAGGAGGATAGCAAGACATTCCATCATATTGTTAGTATGATGTCCCTTATAGATGGAAAAGAAGAAAATAATAGCCCTAAACTATCCCTCCCAACTCCTCCCACTTTAGCATGCCTAGGGTTTCCCCTAGATGAGCCATCGATATTAATCTTTAGAACTACACTAGGAGGTGGATTCCATCTCCCATCTCTTTGGGTTTTCCTTCTAGGTAGTTGACTCCCCTTTGCAGTGGAGATATTGGACCTTTCTCATGAAGACCCAACCTCTTCATTAAAACTTCCTCCCCAAATTCTAAGGTTAAAGATACCTCACATTTTGGACACATCGTCTCATGAATCATACCCATGATACATTGTCAAAGTTGTTGAACCACTATATGCTTCCCTTGAAAAATTATATGATTCCTTTTGAGCCACAACTGCTAAAGGATAAATGTGGGGCCAATTCTCCATTCCATCTAAATAAAGAAGGCCTTTGTCAAAGGCCTACCCCAAGCTTCTCAAAAATTTAACCATAGAAGAGGCATGAACATAGGCCTACTTCCAAACTCCCCACCGAAGGTGCCAAATGACTAGGAAAGGAGCATTAAAAGAACACATGCGAGGAGGGTTCCTTACTGTTAATACAAAGAACACAAATAAAGGGACCTTAGAAACCTCTCTTATGAAGATTGTCCCAAGTAAGACACCTATTCTAAATGAACAACCATATAAAGTAATTGTATTTAGGCCAAGCATACTTGTTCCACTCATTCTTCCACCACGTGACTTCAACTCCATATTTCTGAAAGTTTAACTCCTAATATCCAACAACCAAAACATAAAATCCTATAGGATTTGGAATCCATGCAAGATTGTCCCTCCCCCTCAAATAACTGCATACTTTGGTTGCCAAAATATTTTTTAATTCAGTGTGATCCTCCCCAGATCCCCCTAGTGGCCATTCTAACAAATCCTTCCATCTATAAACCACTTATCGCCCCAAATCCTAAGCAACTTTGTAGTCATCCACCTTGACCCACCTAGCCTCAATGAGGTTGTTGTAAAGGTTTTGTAAGTGTGGGTACATGGAAAGAATATGGGGAAATCCATCCTAAGAATCAGACTAGAAAAGAGTTTTTGATCCCCTATTACATATCCAAAATAGGCCTTGCTTAATTAGTTTAGCACCCCTTTAGAGAGTGTCCCAAATCATAGAACCCTTACCCATTGGGCAAGTTCTTGGCAAATCCTCATATGCCATTCCCCTCAAATAATTAGCTATGAGAATTTATCCTAGGGAAAGTCCTGATTATTGCACCACCTCTAATAAAGATTAGCAACCAATGTTTCGACATAAAGGCTAGCTTGTCACAACCCAAGACCACCCTCTTGCAAATGTCTATATATAGTCTCCCACTTTACCAAACTCCACTTCATCAAAGTGAAATTACCAACCCATAAGAATTTCCTTGCTAGCACACCCAAATCCTTACTAAGTCTTGCATGGGAAATCTAGACCATACTCCTATAAATGGGAAGAGCTTGAGTCACCAATTTCAACAATAAAACTCTCCTAACAAAGGGGAGCCACCAATGGGTCCAATGGCTAACTTGTTCTTGAACT
The DNA here is from genome assembly GCA_007258455.2 of Sequoia sempervirens. Taxonomy (NCBI): domain Eukaryota; kingdom Viridiplantae; phylum Streptophyta; class Pinopsida; order Cupressales; family Cupressaceae; genus Sequoia; species Sequoia sempervirens. Next base: position 741,041,942 of record VDFB02000003.1, on the reverse strand, counting down.
TTATCAAGCACCTTTTGCAAAGTTCCCCTCAATAGTGATCCAACAGAGAGAGGAATACCTAGATACACTAGAGGGAGAGTTTCAATTTGAAATCTAAGAATGTAAGCAATTTGATGTTGAATAAGAGGGGGAGTATTGAAGAAAAATGGAGGATTTTTCTTGATTGATATTTTATCTTGAGGCTACAAGATAGGTATCTAATGCCTGCTTGATGTTAGTCACCTCTTTGATTTTAGCTACACCCATCAAAGTGGTATCATCAATAAATGAAAAATGAGATTGAGGAGGTAGGCCATTACCTCAACTCCACCCCTCAATATCACCTTACCTAACATGATACTTAATACTTCTCCCCAAACTTTTCCAAAAGAATAAACAAATAGGGTGACATTGGGTCTCCTTGACGAAGACCACGAGAAGCACCAAACAACTTGGATGGCTCCCCATTGGCAATAATAACATAAGAAGTTGTTGATACACAACTTGCCACCCAATTCACCCAATCACCATTGAACTTGAACTTTAGGATAACTTTTGTAGGAAAGACCATTTAACCTGATCATAAGATTTTACCATATCTAATTTGATAAAAAATGATTTATCTTTTTAATTTTCCATAGAATGAATCCATGTCTCAGCTATAATGACCACCCCATCCATGATCTATTTGTGTGCCACATATCCTCCTAGCTACTTAGATATGAGTTTATTCATCCAAGGCTTAATTCTCTCAACAATTAACTTAAAGATAATCTTGTAAACCACATTACATAGGGCAATGGATCTAAACAAGTTTAGAGAATTATCCCCCTCTTTTTTGGGAATAAGGGCTAGGAACATAAAATTCATGAATTTCAACATTTGTTTGCTCCTCTGGGATTCTTGGAAAACCTCCCATAGGTCAAGTTTCATGATCTCTCAATACTCTTGAAAAAATTTAGTAGGAAATACACTAGGACTTGGGGCCTTCCCTTCTTCATCTACAACACAATAACTTCTAGTTCTTCTAGATTAATAGGCCTAATTAGATCTTCATTCATCTCCAAGGAAACTAAAGAGGGGATGCAAGCCAAGATAATATTTTCCTCTTCCCCCGCACAAGTCAAGTCCTTTGTGAATAAAAAAGAGTAGTGCTAAGAAACCTCTCCAAAAATATCACTTAAGGAGGTTACTAGAACACCACAAGAAGAAACAAGGGAAGAGATCATATTCCCATGCCTTTTAGCCTTGAATGAATTAAAAAAGAAAGCTATATTTTTTTCTCCTTCTCGAATACAATCATTCTAGACCTTCTGTTTCCAATATATTTCCTCACATAACTCCCATTCCTCCAACTCCTTCAAAGCACTTGAATCTTCTTCAAGGGAAGCCTTTGATAGGCCATATTCCCTGATCTGGTGGGTGATAGTGTCCAAATGAGATTGAGCATCTAACTTAGCTTGGAAGATATTACCAAAATAATTTATATTCAATCTCTTAAGCTAAAAATTCATAAATTATAGCCTTTTGACGAAGGAATGCATCATTGTACCAAAGGCTAGTCTACCTCTACTCCACCGACCAATCATAAGGTCATATAATCTAGGTTCTCACAACCACATTAATTGGGATTTGAAGGAAGGATTATTTTTAGCCCCACTAAAGTAGCTGAAATTTTGACAGGCTAGTGATATGAACTCCACCACTCTAGAACCTCTGAGCTAGAGGCCTAGTTGTTTCTAAGCCAATAACTAGACACCACAAATCTATCCAACCTCTCTGAAATTGAATCATTGTCACAATGCCTATTACTCCATGTGAAAGATCTATTACCAAGCTTAACTCCACTAAGTTCAAAGAATATATGTTTTCTCTAAGAAGAATGGAAGAAGGATCCAACCTTTCCAATCTCCCTCTTCTCTTCCAAATTGACAATAGCATTAAATTCCCTAGCCAATATCTAATATTTCAATGGAAAACCTCGCTACAACAAACTAAGCAACTCAAATCCATTTTTTGCTACACAAACCCCTTCAAACCCGCAAATTCATGGAGTCTTTGACTTCTCCTTAAAGAGCTACACCCCCAAGCCTTCCTCTCCAAATTCTAGCCTCATAACCCCCTCAAAATTGTCAAAAATCAATCCTTTTCAAAGAAACCTCCATCTTCTTTCTTGTAACTCCCAATTTTCCATGCCCAACTTGGAAGAATCCTCATAAAAATGCATTAAATAAAATTTTAAATATTAAGATACATCTTTGAACCCACTTTCATGAAATTGCCAAATTTGGTTGAAAAGTTCTAGGACTCCCACTCCACTCAATAGAATCTCGAAAAAGAAAAATTAAATAACTCAATCTTGGGCTCTCAATTTCCATTGCTACATTTAAGGAATAATTAATGAGTTGTCACAAACTGTAAATCTAAAAAATCCACACCTATATTTTCCTTTTTGGATTTTTCAAGATTTAAACTTGCCTCCTAAATTATCTCCAACACCACAATTTTGCAACAATATAATAAGGCCAATTATTTTGATACCATATTTTGGCCAAATATTGTAATTTATTATCCAACTACAAAATTACCAAACCTTAAGAAATTAAAAATTAAAATACTCCCCCTTAGGTTGATGCAAGATTGCCATTAACCGTGGATGCTTTTGCATTAAGATGCATGCATCTATACAATTGATCCATCTCTAGTTGAAACCAAATTTCTATATTACTTTTATAAAAAATCTCCATTTGACTCTATCATAAGATTTTCTTATATCCAATTTGAGGAACATTACTTTTTGGTTTTGAGTCTTGATTGCGTGTACTACTTCATGAGCTATAATTATTCCATATGATATAGTCCTACCAAGAGTGGATTTATTTTTCTCTTGTAAATAATGGATGGGAAAATTTATTTCACATGATTGGCTATGATATTTAATATGATATTGTATGTTGTATTGCATAATGGAATCGGTCAAAAATTTATGAATGATGTGCAAACTAGTTTCTTTGGGATGAGGACAATGTTTGTGTTATTTATATCTTTCATATTTTTTCTTGATATCCATGATTCCTCTACTAAACCCCTTATATGATTGCCTAAAGTCCTAGTAGAGTTAGAAAGATGTAGGGAAGCCATTAGGCCCTAGAGATTTATCAAATTTAATTGAAAAATAATGCACTTGAACTCATCTATGGTGATTGGGGAATTTAAGAATACATTATCTTCACTATTGGTTGGGTTGGCAATGTTGTTAAGTGTATCTCTAAGTAACGAATCAACCACAACTTCCCTTCCTAGAAGGTTCTAAAAAAAATTAATTACTTGTTCTTGAATTTTTGTTAGAGAGGATAAGGGTCTTCCATTAGTTGAAAGGATGTTTGAAATTATGTTTTATAGAAATTATAGAAGAACTTCCTATTGAGGTCACCATCTACCAACCATGCTTCTCTTGAATTTTTCTTTCCAACAAAGTTCTTTTCTTGCTAGGATTCCACTATGTTTTTCCATGAGATCCTTCTAAATCTAATAATTGCATTGAAACATTCAATTTTTAAAAACCTTTTCGGTGAGTTCCTCTAGCTCTTTTTCAATTCTCTCCTCTTGGAAGATTTTAAAAAAGAGACCTTATTCCACACTTTCAATTTATATTTAGCATACTGAAGCTTTTTGTGGAATATGTACATCTTGGTTCCCTTTAGAAATTATGGATTAGATCCTGAAGTTCTTAACAACTCTTTAATTTTAGGAAATTGCAACCACATGTTCTCAAATCAAAACTAGAATTGTGAGGCAAATAATCTTCAGAGATACAAAGGGAGACCAAATAGTGGTTGAAACAAAAAATGGGACTTATTTGTGAATCTAGTAGCACAAAGGATGAAAGCTAGTTAGAAGAGGCCATAACTCAATCCAGTCTCTCTATTATGTTTGTGAAAGCCACTCTTTTATTATTCCAAGTATAGTTTCCATTGGTAGGATGAACATTAAGAAGGTTGTATATTTGCACACAGTCCATGAAGTCCTTCTAAGCTTGGGATATCCTTCCCACCTTGCCACATTTCTCAGAAAGGTTGAGAATTGGATTGAAACCCTCGATAATAATTTTGGCATCAATTCGAGATGAGATCCATATTTGATCTCATTCCAAACCATCTTTTTTCATTTGAATTTGTGGGCCCATAAACATTAAAGAAACAAAAAGATAAATAAGAGAGGTTGCTACATACTTTGACTAGTTGCCAATTTGATTGTGAGGAGAGAGACTCAATGTGAATTCTTCCTAGTTTCTAAAGCACACCAAGACCACCAATAGCCCCCACAACCTCCATAAAGAGACCAAACCAACCTTTGCAATGTTTGATGAATAGTTCCCCTCTGCTTTGTTTAATTTAGTCTCCTAGATAAGAATGTTGTCAACCAACAAGTTGCCTAGATGACACTTGGTCATACTCCATTTGTTAGGGATGTTTAAGCCCCTAATGTTCCATGTGATGATCTTCATGGTTCTCTAAGGGTGGGTAATTCTCCCTTAGATCTTAGAAGGTAGTTTTTGATTGACACCTGCTCCCTGTTCATTGCCATTTCTTCCCGCTTATACTTGTTTGTTTTCCTACTCAATTTGGTTATTGAAAGCTTGGTGCTTAAATTAAGGTGTTTGGAAACTGTTGATTGATTCTTCTAGGATCAACTATGTCTACCTCATCTTCAAATTCAACATCTTTTGAATTAAAGTCTTTCACCATTGTTTGAGTATTCATTTCTCCCACACTTCTGACAAGAAAGACAACCATTTTTGGGGCTAGATTTAGGTTTTCCTCATCTATTAAAGGCTTATGCAAAGAAGGATCTAGTTGGATAATTGCTAGTTGTGTGAAATTATGACCCAATGTTGTTTTGCTTTGAGGGAAATTGTGGACATGAGTCTTCATTACAAGTGCAATTTTTAAATTTCAAACATAAAAAATTTAGGCTTCCACTTTGATATCTTGGGTCTAGATACCAGAGGTGGATGAAAGTTGGATTTGTTTTGGTATCTCCTTTATTGTGATCAACCTTATCCTAACATAAATTGGAGAATCCCCTACGTGCATATCAAAATCTAGGGTTATGCCCATATTGTTTTCGATCATCGAATACATTCCTTCATCCAACATTAGTGACAAATTATAAAGCCTTATCCAAATTGGTCTATTTGAGGGATTGCAATTTCTAGGGTTGAAGTTCAAGGATCATTTTTAATCCATGGGCCGTAAGTTAGGATTTTATCCCTTTCATTTGAAAACTGAAAAAAATGCCCACAAAGAAACCTTTTGGTAAGAAATTTAGGACTAGTTCAATATCCTAGTTTGCCTTGATCTAATCTTTGATTTCCATATGTGATAGGTTTGTCCCTAAATTTTTTCTAACAAGGGCTTTCTCATATAGGATTGAGGCTTGCTTATTTGCTATCATGCAACCATCAATCAACAAACTGTCTATAGTCCTTTGCATGATTTCACCTCTACTCTACTTGAATTCATCACGTCGAATGCGTGCCTAATTTATTTCATTTTCTCTTCATTTATATATAATATAAACATATATATACTTTTAAAATCTGTATTAAAGATATTAAAAAAAATATTAAAATTTAAAATTATAATACATAAATAAAATAAATGTCTAAACAAAATATCCTTTAACATTTTTCCATAAAAAAACTCTAATATTTAAGACATTCTAATTATTTAATAGTTTCAATTTTCCTTAAAAAATGGATTTTTTTTTTTTAAATTACAATAATATTTCTTCTATCTATATACATTATATATAAAAATATAACTAGAACTTGCACTTAAAGGAGGTTGAAGGATTACACCCATAGAAAACTATATGTATGTTAATATATTAGAGAGTATGTGTTTCAAATTCTAGTTGCATGTGACTCGATTAGACATTTAATAGTAAGTGCTAAATAATTGAATAAAATAAACTTAGACAAATCTACATTTTTTCCTTAAAAAAATTAAGTATTATGTGATTATGAAATATTTGCATACAAATTTTAAATATAAATACAAATGAAAAAAGAAAGTTGCCATCAAACTGACAAAAAACACTCTAAATGGAAATAAAATGTTCCCATTTAGCTGTCAAATCCATATTTATTTGGTTTTTATGTAATAAGGGTAAGGTCCCATGGAGAGGGACTTCCTTAAAAGTCTCAGTGGATGGTGCTTAACTTTTTTAGGAATATTTTAAAGTTCTTAGTCCCATGGATTTAATGTTGCAATTTTGTTTAAAATTTTAAGTTCCAAAATTTAAGGAATGAATTGTAGTGCTTTGATAAAAAATAATAAATAAATGAAAATTCTGTCATTTTTATTTTTTGATAAGAATTTAAAATTTTAGATGATAGACAAGTAGCAAAAAAATTCCTAAATTGTAGGGACAATTTCTAGCCCCACCAGGGCTTAAATTTAATGGTCGTATGATCGTATTTAGATATTTTTGCCGTAAAATACAATCAAAATTTTAAGAAGATTGTATCAGATGAAAGGAGAGATTTTGGATACACTGTCAAAATTTATATAGAATTATAATGATATATATATATATATATATATATATTTGATTTATATATAATTTTACTTACACTAAGGTATATCATAATATTTTAAGGGCAATTTTGAATAGATAATCGTCATTAAAAAAATTGTTGATAGCAAGGTCGACTGTCAAATTTAAGCCTTGAGCCCCACCTCAAATTTGCAGTCCCAAAAGGTAGGGGCTACTATTTTTAAGGAAACGATTCCAATAAATCCCGTAGCACAATTTTTTTTTTCCCATGGGACCTCCAGCTCCATGAAAATAGATGCCCAAGCCCCCCCATGGGACCATACTGTAAGTGAGATTTTGAAGGCTCTTACCTGATATTGTGGAGGCTTTTACCATTAAACGACAACTGATTTACCATTAAACATCAATTGAAACTTATTTTCCAACGACTCAACACAAATGTGAGACTTGTTTTAGACTCAAATCAAATCTCACACTATATATAGCCTATCAACTAAATATAAATAATATTGCTTTCATATAAAAAATATTATTATTTTTATTATTTATATATCAATCAAATTATATATATATATTAAAAATAATCCATAATACCAAATATCTTTCATATATATTTTAAGAATTATTAATTAAAAATAATCCATAATAACAAATATCTTTCATATATATTTTAAAAATAAAATAGATGTAAAGAAAAAAATCTCTTTTAACATTTTTTCCATAAATTAAAAAAAGGCTAATATTGAAGACACTCTTAATCGAAAAAGGGCATCAGCACGAGTATACAATTTTGACCTTTATATGCGGACGGAGACAACATTCTAAATCATCAATTTTTTAGTTTAGATGCGGATACAACAGTACGATTAAACAAGTTTTAGGGCAGGAAATAGTCGCCATGCGACCTAATTTTCCGACAAGTCGACATGTGAGCGTTGGAGGCCGGCAAAGATGAAGAAAACGATTACTACTTGTCGATTGATAGCAAGAAGTTTCTCAGCATTTGTTTTGTATCGATGACCAACCTGGTTTTTGAGGAAACGTTCTAAATATTTAGAACTGAGGAAAGGGTAACCCTAATTAGTCGAGTGATTGATGTCTCCGCCGATAGCAGATGAAGCAAAGTATCGGTTGATGAACATTCAGAGGTTGCCATTTCAGCGCCGTCGCCTCCTGACTGAACGATGGGATAAGAACTTTGCTCGACTCGAGGCTGGGTAATTCTAATGCTATTGCTCATCTCCCAAATTAAGCCATTGTTTATATTTGGGTCTCTTGATTGCAGCTAGATGTCGTCTCCATTGGAGATTGGGGATGGATAAGGCTGCTGATCGCGCTCGTAGAAATTTCTATGCACCAGTAAGTCGGTATTCAATTTCTTAATTTTTTTTGCCGAATTGGAAAGTGGGTATTGGTCATATGCTTTTCACCAAATCCCAAAGTGGGTAATGTGAAACTCAGAAAGATTTGCCGAATTGGAGATTGGGTATTTATATAAAAACTTAGGAACTCAAGATTTCCTTTGGTTTGTAGATCGGGCATTAGTAAAGATGCTGTGAATTCATGGTGTTGATTGAAAATTTATCCTATTCAATAATTTTATTGAACGTGCAAGAAGATTGGATTTTGATTCATTCTTCCAGCTTTACTTGACTTCTGTCCTAGTGATCAATATTTGGCTTGAAGGAGAGGGTGTGAATGGGTTCACCTCAAGGACCTGCTATGACAAAGGTAAGTTCTCCCATGACAAGCAATGAGCACGCAGCGCATGGAAGTCTTGCGAAACGTGATATAATGCCTGTTTATGTTAAGGAGCTTATTGCAGGAGGCTTTGCTGGTGGATTTGCAAAGACTGCAGTTGCACCTCTGGAACGCACGAAAATCCTTTTTCAGGTCAGGCTTATTCATATGGTTGCAATTTCTTAGGCCATTCATACAACTTGTGCAATTTACTTTTGGTAAACTAGGCTAGGTGCCAATGTTTTATTTAAATATCACATTAATTCTTTCCTTGCTTGGATTTACATGGTCTATCATAAGATTTGCTTGCTGAGATCCGAATGTGCAAAAATATGTCCAAAGAGTTTTTAAAGAACTGGTTAAACTGTTTGACAATCTGCAGTGATTCTGAAACACTTCCCTCATAGGTATAGATTAGTCACTTTTTCTGGCATTATCTATGCCAACCATACCTCTCCCAGCTCGCAAATGTTAAAGATGTATGAACGATATTGATTACACGATTTATAATCTATTGTAAGATTCCACATTTTTAGTGTCTCCCCTCAAATGTTGGTTTGTTTGGTATGGTAGGTTTTATATAATTTGTCTTAAATTAGATTAGTACATGTGGGAATTTTGTGCCTTAAGATGAGAATAAGATAGCATAAGAGGAGATAAGTTTAAAACTTGGCATGGAACCTAGTTTATGGAACCTGGTTTCTGGTTATAAACTCTGCCCTGTAATTTTTGAGCTGTGATTTTTTTTAACAATGAACTTATGAAATATCTAACACAAAACAAGGATTTCTTTTTTAGAAATATCCTTGATCTGGTTTCCAAGCATGATAACAAAGCTTCTTTGCAGGAAGTAAATGGGCAATCTGCCCTATTAAAAGGGACAAAGCACCAGGGTGCAATGGGCTTCCATTAGGTTTCCTTGAACATTTTTAGGAAAGGAGATGTGATTGCAGCTGTTAAAGAAGCAATGTATTCATGGACAATTCTTTGTGAGCTCAATTGAACTTCCTTAGCTTTAATTCCGCAAGGTGAAATAACAGGCAGCTTTGACAAATTTAGGCATGTCTCCTTTTATATCGTCTCTTACAAGATTGTATTAAAAGTGTATGCAAGTAGACTTAAAAATCTTTTGCCAAAATTCATAGCTTCAAATTTTCAAAACAGAGTGGGTATGTTCTAGGCTAATATTTGATAGCTTTATCCTTGTACTTGAAACTTTACACCCAACTTGCACAAATGAAATTCTAGGAATGTGCGCTGAATTGGATCTACCAAAGGCTTAAGATAAAGTTAAGTGCAACTTCTTGACTGAAATTTTGGTCAGGTTTGTCTTCTCTGCAAAGTATGTGGAATGTATGAGATCATGCTTTACTATGAAGTTCTTGGTATTGATTAATGGAAACCCTGCTCGATTCTTTGGCATAAGCCAAGGATAAAGACAAAGTGACACAATCTCACATTTCTTGTTTCTGCTAATGGAGGAATCTTTTATATGATCTATTCAAGTCTCCCCACTCATCGAAGGATTGAAAGTTACCTTCACAGACTCCACATCACATGTCCAGTCTGTAGATGACCTGATTCTGCTGGTTTTGCTTGAAATATCAGAAGACAAATCCATCAAGAGCTTGCTGAGTCATTATCAACTGGTCTCAGGACAATATATCAGCAATTAAAATCTCATTTGTTTTTTGAAACCCCCTAGAATCCAAAATACTATTGCAGATATTTTAGGATTTTAGGTGGGAGTTTACCAAATAAATGCTTGGGCACACTATTTATTGTGGTAAGGGACAAATCTAATTATAAATGACTTAATAGGCAGATTTCATAACTAAATTGAAGGCTGGAAGCGAAAGTTGCTATCACAGGAAAGAAAGTCACAACTACTTAGAGCAATTTTACAAGCAATTCCCATGTATATCCTGTTAAGACTAAAATATCCAAAAATGTTTTTGATATCCTTGAACAAATTGAAAGAAGGTTCTTTTGATAAGTTGTTAAGATAAAGGAAATTCTACATGGAGACATGCAGAAAATCTAAGTAGCCGGTTTGGGTTTGTCAATACTGAAAAATTGAAAACATGTAAAATCCATATATATATATGATTATATACATATTTGTAGCCTAAAAACAAAAAGTGAGCTTGTTGTTCAATACTAATTAATTAAAATAAGAAAATCATAATTCATCATCACATCATTATCTAATTAATAAAATAAATAAAAAATAAAACTAAAAATATTTATATTTATAATTATAAATTTGTGTTTATAAAATATAAATATTCAATAAACATATTTAGAATTAAAATTTCCAATAAAATCTTAACTTAAATCATAAGTCTATTTTGACTTCGTTTGTATTATTATAATTCTTTGCTACATAACTTTCTTTCTATCATTATTGTAATTTATTTTACAGTAACTCCCCTGCTATCTTACATATTCTAATGAAATCCTACTAACTTTTCAGTAGCTTTTTAAAGATATTTGAATGTTGTTACCTTAGTTGGTTATCTTCCAATCTCTTACCTCCTCTTGCCTCTAGTTTATCTTATTATATTCCTTTCCTTTCTTGTTCTCCATTATGTCCTTGCTCTCACCAACCTCCACATCTATATAGCTCTTGGCTAGGTCTGCAATCTTATCATTTGCTTCCTCTTCTTGATGATGGATCATGTTGTTTGTTCCAAAATGCTGATTCAAAAATACTCTCAGTTTTTACCAGAAGCAATCTAATGTTAACTACAGTGGACTGTGGAAATATAATGTCTGTAAAGTCTTAACCTAAAAGTATACCTTACATATAAATTAACAAAGAGAACTATCTTAGCCTAGAACTATATCTTAAGTTAGGTCATGTGTGATGGTAAAAGCAGAAAAAATAAAGGCTGAGGGGAAAAAGCATTCATTTCTCATCTGGTGGGTTCTCTATCCATTCCAAATGACTTCTGGCTCAGATCTGTTTGCAGGGATGATCACTGCATTGGTGTGACTGCAAAACATACCAGCATGAACACCATGTGTTCACTCCATGTAGGCAAGCATAATACTAGATTCATAAACCACACCCAAAAAATTGCCATGCCCCATAATCCACCTGCTTTTTCTGGTCAAACAGCAGTGTGAACAATCAAGTGAAGAGCAGAAACTGGGCTACAGCCATTATGGGATTAAAAGAATGCCATTTTTTTGCTGTGGGTTCGCTCCAGGTATGTCCAGGCTGAATCCGGGTTTGTCTGACAGGACCCTGGAAGGATCTGCAGACAAATTGAGTTTAGGGAGAATACATTTAAGAAATTACAAAGATTTGAATTTGGTTCAAGAAGGGAAAATATACTGGAGGATATTTGATAAAGAGGACTAGTCATGGTTTATATTTCTAAGGAGCAAATACTTGGATGCTATTAATATTTCTCCAAATAGGATATTGTCTATAAATAAACCTAACTTTATAGTTAAAGCCAAGTCAGTGGTCAATGCCAACCTTGAATGGAATATCAAGAATGACAAACTGCAGGCTTCTGGTGAGATAGATGGTTAAACAGTACTCTTGCTAAGGTGTAGACTGTAGAGTCTATTCCACTACATGGTAAGTTTAATGAGAAATTTTTGAACAACTGTCAACAACTACTGGAGAAACCAAACAGACAATAATTGAGCTTTTTGAATCTTGAAAAATCTTTATGAAGCCAATAATGCGGACAATGCCATTGTACTTCTTGAAGAGGAGCTGCACCAGCTAAAGATATCCATTCATCACAATGAAAACCAATTCTTATGGGGCAAATTAATCAGGTATATAAATAGTCAAAGACAGCTGTAGTTCTTTTTATTAAAGGAACTGTTAACTTGCTGAAAATTCCCTATCAAAAATCAAATGGGTTAAAGAAGGGTGATTCGAACCCAAGTCTTTTATTGTTGGCTTTAATGAATGGCATTTTGACTGCTGAATACCTTACCAAAAGAGGAATAGTGGGAACCTTGATTTGTATGATGTGCAAACAAGATTCTGAAGTGTTAACCTGCTGAAAATTCCCTATCAAAAATCATATGAGTTAAAGAAGGGTGATTCAAGCCCAAGCCTTTTATTGTTGGCTTTAATGAATGGCATTTTAATTTTTGACTGCTGAATGCCTTACCAAAAGAGGAATAGTGGGGAAGCCTTGATTTGTATGATGCTCAAACAAGATTCTGAAGTGAAAACCCACTTCCTGCTAAAATATTTTACTCATGGGAAATATGGTACTCCTCTTTTTCATCTTCAACTGGTAGGGTTTAGAAAAATTTGTCATGCCCCAAAATTGTAACACTGAAATGTAAAAGATAAATAAACAAATAAAATAAATATAAAAAAAATAATAATACAAATTGCAATTTAAATGTTATTATAATTATAATTATCATGGATAATATTATAATAATAAATAGAACTGATTGGTATTGTTAATTTTTATTATTATAATAGTTAAAACATGCACAAGAAACTAAATCTGAAACCAACTATGCATTAGATTAAATAAACAAATAATAAACACAAAGCATCAATAATGATTCCTAAAAAGCATCGATTAATAAACACAAGCATTGATATATACTCCTAAAGGCATCAATTCCTAAAAGATACTCATAATTCATCGATTATTATCCCAGTGAACACTGACTACTAAAAGCTACAACCTTTCCATTGGTGCAATAGATACCAAAAGTCATATCCTTGCGAAGGGTTAAGACTATTAACAAATCAAGGCATAAAAGGTAGATGACTGAAAAGCAGATAGGCAGCGATTTAGAAACTGAAAACAGGGAAAAACACAGATCAGCCAGCAAGTATTATTATTTCTGTTGTATTACAGATTTTTAAGTTAATGTATTTTTGTGGTAGGAACCATATGAGGGGTTAATGTATTGCTTAAAAGTTAAATATAATAAGGATTTATTCATCTTGTTATTTGTAACTTATGATTTATTATGTATTGTTTTTATGTATATTATTTCTTGTAACTTGCCTTAGCTCATAGCTCTTGGGTATCTTTCTATTCCTTCATCCAAAGAAGCATATTTTTGAGAACACAGAAAAAATTCTAATTGATATATAACTATAAGCTGACACTGTACTATAGTTGCATTTGAGTGCTCTGATCTGGCTGCTATAAGTGCAGCTGTAGTTTGCTACATCTGCTCTAAACCTTGGGATAGAAAACATAGCCATGAGAGAAAGTACCCAAATTTAGGAACAAAAAAAATCCAATAATTTGATTATTCATAATATTTCTTTAATTACTAATTTAAACCTTAAATTTGAAACTTTAAATCTAACCAAGAATTTAAATTCTAAATGTTCACTATCAAATTCCTTAATGTTCAAAAGCTGGAAAACAGAATAAAAGATCTTATTACTTAGAAGAGAGCAGAGTCACTTTACTATTCAAATGTGAGTTCCAGGCAACACAAAACAGAAGAGAACCTTTCTAAGACGAGGTAGGATGCCAATTAAAGTTAAAGAAGTTTCCAAGCGTAGTACACTTTCTGCCATTGACCAAAACATTGTTTTTCCATGGTTAAACATAAATAACTGTTTCGGAAGACACTTGCTTTTCTAAGGCACAAGAGCTTATTTATAGTTTGAGTCTGTTAACTTACAGAAAATATAACTGACCAACATAAAATTCCTTTCATTGATGAAAAAAAGTCTAAAGTCCAATGACCAACAGACATATCCAGCTAACTTAAGTGATCTTTTAGTGTTGTAGCATGAATTTAAAGATATTTATGGAAGTGGCTAATGAGGAAAGAGTAAAAATTTTGTCTATAAAGTAATAGACTTTTTATTCAGTACATACATAGAATTCAACATTTAGAGGAACAAAACATAATCAGTCTCTTCCTTAAGAGGATGTCTCAATTTAGTCCCATAGAAACTCTTTTTTGCTGTTTCTCTTTGTTTCTGTTAGTTGTTTCTCGCACAGATTAAAAACTCAAGACTTTGCCAAATCTTGGCAGCTCAAAATTTTGACTTTTGGACTTTATCAAAAAAACTTGGGACCCAAAAATTTGACTCTTGGACTTGGCCAAAAACTTGTCAAATGAATTTTTTTTGCATATGCCATAAACATATAATAAATTTAAATAATGCGCAAGATGCATAAATAATGAATTTGGGAAACACATAGGTTAATTTGATTATCAATATACATATCGTATGACCCTCAAATTCTCAAAATTCAAAATTTCATTTTTATTAATTGTACAACAGTCAACTGTTAAAATTCCAATCATGATGACTAATTACCTAATGCTTTGAAAATTTTGAATTAATCACACAAAATTAATAATATATACTAATATTTATTTTTTATTTTATTATTATTTTTTTTTAGACTGCAGGAATTGGGTAGCTCCCCCTATAAACTGCAGTGTGCCTGGTAAACCTTTTTCACGTGACCGGTGATGCTGGCATGACACACCCTCTGGTACCATGGGGATGGAATATTTATTCTTTATTAATGTTAATTTTCATTATAATTTTATTATTATATTGTAATATTATATATGAATTTTATTAATATTTACAAGGCTTATAAATATTATTACATATTAAAAATATGTACATTACATCTAAAATTTATGAATTTAGGCTGTAGATATGTATAATAGTATATATTAAAGATTTTTATATGTTTTTGTACTGACAAAGCTAAAATGAACCTAACCCCCAAATGTTTTTTGGTCGAATCCATGAGCCTAATTGGTGAATCCGAACCTGAAATGGTACCAGGTTTGGTAACTCAGCTATTAACCATGTATATTTGATGACTTGCTCTAACAATAGTCTGCTGAAATCATGTGGTGTTGGTGCCTTAAACTTGGCACTTACAACAGCTACTGCATTTGGTAATGCATTCCAATATGAGCTGCTTGATAGCAACAAGTAATGCATTTATCATTCCACTTCAATATGAGCTGTTTGATAGCAACAAGTAATGCATTTATCATTCCATTCCAATATGAGCTGCTTGATAGCAACAAGTAATGCATTTATCATTCCACTTCAATATGAGCTGTTTGATAGCAACAAGTAATGCATTTATCATTCCATTTCAACATGAGCTGCTTGGCACACTAAATGGTAAATCTAGTACTGAGAAGTTGTGGCCTGTGGCTGCCATCCTCACCTCATGGTGCTTAGCTCATCCCCAAGCAATACTTTCAAGTGAAAGTTGTGCACCTCGAACATTGTGAGGAATGAAGAAGTTAGGTGGGGAATTCATACAATTTGAACTCTCCTTAGTATGAGTGGAGGAATGCTGAACCCACAGGCCTAGAAGAGAATCACTAAATGAATTAGGGATAGCTGTAGAACTCATCATTGGTCCAATTGCTTCCCTTGTCCTCTCTTCCTTTCAGTTTTCATCTCCTCACAGCTAGAAAGTAGGGCATTCATTTCTCATTGCACTTCTTTCTGCACTTGGGTCCACAACTTGACATCTTGGTGAGTAATTAGAGCAAGGTGGTATTTCAGTCAATAGATAGCTCCTCCCATATTAAACACCCAATAATTGCAGATCACCGTGCCCCTGATTGCACCTGATGTGCCATGCTTCCATGCAGATTCCTTATCACTTTGCATTGCACACTTCAGATTCTAGACATTGAAAAAAAGCCAGCAGCATGCCAGCAGGCTTTTGATTTTTTTGAATTTTGAAATGTGAAAGAAAAAAAGCATATAGAAACAAAGCAAATACCTGTCCAAATGCATCCAGCTGTATATAATCTTTCAAATTGCACTCCCAATTAGTCAACAATCAATTCATGCTGCAAAGGTCCAAATCTTTGCATATAAAAATGACATAAAAGACAAAAATTGAGGGTTTTAAGCAGGGTTTAGCTCTACTTTCTTAGTAGCTAGGTTTCCTGTATGGGCTTGTTGAGTTGAGCGAGTTTTGGCAGAGACTTGCCAAATAACTAACTCACAGGTTACCTGTGACTCTCTGCAGTAGACTTGGCTTGTGGATCACAGGTGGCTTACTTGTCTGCTGCAGAAACTTGTGAGAATTTGCTATTTTTTGAACTATGCTTTCTCTCTCTTCTTTTTTTAACCATGACAGTGCGGTAAGTCTTACTCTTAGGCTCTTTTGTTTTGTTTTGGAGTTTAGTGAGTTCTTGGGGTGGGTTAGTAGGGTATGCTATATATTCTATATTATGAAATGAAAATGTAGAGAAGCCCAAAAAATTATGCAGAAATAAAAAAATATAGGAAGCCTTTGTTTTTCTGCATTCTGCAAATTGAGAGATTTTCTTTTTGATAGAAAAAGTTGATTGGACCTATCCAACATTATCATCATTGGTGGAGTGGATTTTGGGTGCGGGAAATCATTTCTTTGACTCAGTTTCCAATCAATAAAATGTGTGCTGGCAAATTTCATATTTATTATCAAACTATCAAGTGGAGATCTGTTCACATACTTCCTGTTTAGCAAAGGCTTCACTTTCGATGAAGCTGAATATGTATTCTTCAACAGATGTTTCTTATTGTAAATGAAACCCATGTTAAGCAATTGATCTGCAAAGACATCCTTGGGCTTGGGATTTGCAAGATATCCTGGTCAATAAAAGCATGAAATTGCTGCACAGATCGTTTTAATTAGTTTGAATGGTTGCATGAATGTTCCCTGTGGCAATTAATTGTGGACAATTACATGGATGCCCCCTTTAGGGATCAAATTTTGTAGTTATATAGTCAAAGTTTCACACCTTTTATCAATTCAGAAATTGTGGATAAATGCATGCAATTTTTTCCAGCAATGAACAATAGTCAAGAATGACCTCATCTCCACATAGATTGTTAACTGTATCCTGCACTTCCCTAGATTGTTTTTGGATGTCTCATTAGGATTAGTTTCTGACTTAAACCAATCTTTAGGGCAGAATACCATTTGATTATGTATTACAATGTTAATTTCTCTTGCATTCAGCATTTCATCACCTTTAATGGAGTTTTGCATGGAATATTAGAAAATGCAGTGTGGAATAATTGTGCTACCAATTTCTTCTGTTTCCAAATAAAATGGGCAAGTGAACATAAAGTACTTATATTTTGTTTTGTATTTATCCCATCTCTATCAACATAAAATACTTATATTTCTTCTGTTACCAAATAAAATGAGCATGTGAACATAAGGTACTTATATTTTGTTTTGTATTTATCCCATCTTTATCAAACTCCACTTCTTGGCCTTTGTTTCTTTCTCCTATTTTGTAGATTATAGATATTCCAATTCTTGATAGTTTGAATAAATAATGCAATAAAGATTAAATATTTTTTTATTATGCTTCAACAGTAGGAGTGGGTTCCTTGAATGAGAGAAAAAGTTATCCCTGCGCTATGACTACATGTTTACAAATTACTTTTGCTGTTGTTCAAGGCCTTAGGTCTTCAGATTATTGGCATATTTTAATAATTTGATTGGATTATCCCAAGTTTGGATGGGTGATTTTAGAGGGTAATTCATAGGATGTTGTACTGATTTTCAAAACATCTACTGGTTTTCATTTTATGTATCAGTGTCTTTTCAATGCATCAAATACTGGTTTTCAGAATTAAAAAAAAAAGTCTACTGGGAAATCTCACAATTATAACTTTAGTTTTGAAATGGACTTAGAAAAGGTGGAACACATATCTGAGGGTAATTCATAGGATGTTGTACTGATTTTCAAAACATCTACTGGTTTTCATTTTATGTATCAGTGTCTTTTCAATGCATCAAATACTGGTTTTCAGAATTAAAAAAAAAGAGTCTACCGGGAAATCTCACAATTATAACTTTAGTTTTGAAATGGATCTAGAAAAGGTGGAACACACATCTGAGCAATATCATTGAAGAATGGGGTTGTTGGGAAAAATCAGATCTAGGAGCTCTAAGACTTTATAGTAGGTGATCTGTTATATCTGATTGTTTGTTTGCAATTTCTATGCATTTAATTCTTGCCTGGTGCTCTTTGTCTAACTACATTACCTTGACTCTTACTCTACCTTTGCAGACGAGGCATAGTGATTTTCACAACCTTGGAGTGTGGAAGTCTCTGGGAAAAATCTTACAAAATGAAGGTGTCCTTGGGTTTTACAAGTATGATGCCAATCTCCTTAAGAAGCTACATTTTGTGATATTTTCTTAAGGTTTATTGTCACTTCCAAATCACCTTTTTTCTTTATGGAGTGTATTCTAATCTTCATTTTCATCTATTTTTCCAGAGGAAATGGAGCTAGTGTTCTTAGAATCGTACCTTATGCGGCATTGCATTTTATGACATATGAGCAATACCGCTGCTGGATTATAAATAATTGTCCTGCTATGGGAACAGGTCCTGTTGTGGATCTTTTAGCTGGATCAGTTGCTGGAGGTACAGCAGTTCTATGTACCTATCCTCTGGATTTAGTTCGGACCAAGTTGGCTTACCAGGTAGACCATCCTCCATCCAGAATTAGTCTTTGAGAGGCATAATTTTTAAAACCTATTTTGAGTAGAATTGCTTCCATCTCAATTCCAAGCATGTTCATTCTAATTTGGGAGACTTGTTTTTCTAGAGGGTTAAATATTTGTCATCCTTACATCATGACGTAGCTGCTGATGAATGGGTTATCGAAAATTATAACTGTCATGATGAGGATGTGACTATGGTTTGATTTTAGGATATACCATAGTAATTACACCAAGAGATGTTCTACAATGGGAGTTGGGGGAAGGGTGAAGGTTGAACTGTGTCGTTCTGTGAGGTGGATAAACATTTGAGCTGGTATTTTATTATGAGCTGACATTTATTCATTTTGATAGATTACTTGTGGGTTCTATTGGGGCCCACTCCCTAAGAAAGAACAATAAAACAGGGCTAACAGCCACAGTACACTGTAAAACCAGATAAGCTTTTAAAATCCTTGTCAAATAATATCCTAGCTTTCAACAGCCTATTGAAGGATCATTTGAGAAGAGGCTTACTTCCTTAAATGGGATTTCATATTAGAGACCTTCGTCCAACCTCCCTTTTTATGGGATAGGTCTTCCAAATCCATGACCTCATCCTCCTCTTCATAGGAGAGCCTCATCAGTGGTATCCAAAGTCGTAGCCTTTGAATTGGACTTTTGCAGAGCAGAAAACTCCTTAGAATAGAGCTCACTTGAAATCCCTAAAATACCTGTTTCTGCTGAATCAACAATTGGAACTTTAACCTTTACCTGTAAAGCATGCTTAATGGGTGGAGGTTTAATAGAAGTGGTGTCCACCTAGCCATCATCATTCTTTGTCTTGTTGTTTGCCAAGCAATCTTCTAAAGAAGGGGACCTCCCCTCACAAGGAATCCTGAAAGGTTTTGATGCTTTAGCTAAAAGAGGCTTTTCTAGATGGCTATCAACAATTTGATGAAATAGTTTTGCATTCTGCCACCAGGGTGCCTTACTAGGGGTAATTTTTTCCCTTGGAAACAAATCTGATAAATAGCCAAGATCGAAACAATTTCTACATCTAAAAGCAAGCCTCTAATAGTCAAGTATTTGCTTCCAAATATTGTCTCCCACTTTCAGCCATAATCAATTTCTACCAAATATTGTCTCCCACTGGAAGACATAATTGATTTCTACCAGCATATGAGCAAAAGTAGGATGTGAGAGCTCCAAAGTTTCAAAAGAAATAGAGATGAACTTACCAAGGTTTATTGCCAATGCTTTTAAGAGAAGATTCTATCCAGAAATATACAGATAGATAGGCAAGCCGACCCAAACTGGCAAAACTAAGTAACTTTCTGTCAACAGATTATAATCTGGGCACCAAGGATTAACAAAGAGCAAAGTGCTGCCTCAGATCCATGGGCCCCTGGCAAGGATGAATTCTCTATCAGCCTCCTTTTCATAATCAATATTGAAAAATCCCTGAGCATGGGGCAGCATAACAATGGAATCCATAAGAAAAGGTTTCCAAGTATAGGCCACCCATTTGTGCAAATCTGGTATAATGGGTCAAAGATTATTAAACCTATAAATCAATCCCATCTTTGAATAATGATCTGCTTTCCAGCAATGAAATTTTCTTTGAAGTCTTTACCTTCTTCCTTTAAGATCCCTGCCATCCTGTATATGAAGTTTCACCATTAATTCTGGCAACAACATACTTGTGCACTCCTTCCTTTGCAGATTTGGATTCCAAAGGGTGCCCTTGTAATGCATCCAATTTTATTTTTTTCCTAATGCAAAAGTAAGGCAGCCATCCTTCAGTGCTTCTCTTGCACCATCAGCAGCCCATTCAGGTTTCTGGAAAGTGAGCAGTGCTCCCTTTCAACAGATGACCAGATCTTATCTCTCTATGACTACAATTATGAGCTGATATTTATTTAAACGTATTTTTAATGGAAATTGATTATAAGAAAAAGTGTCATTTTACTATATTTACAATTATGAGCTGAGCATAACCAAAACAAAATAACTAATTTCATATAACCTTCTGCTAACATTCAAAAAAATAAATACAAAAACAAAATTCCATTCACATGTCATACAAAAACAAATTTGAGAATAGTTGGTAATTAAAATTAATTATGGTAAGAAAAACAAAAGTAGAAAAGTTCATATTCACACTACTCTTTTAACCATCTCCAAAAGTTAAAAGTTCACACCTCTTGGCGTTTCACAGATGTTTGTATTTAAGATATGTGAACTATTCTCAGCGATAGGCTTAGAACAGCCATACATTATTTTAGGCACAGCATCAAAGTTTTTAATAACAGCTGTGTTTGCTTCACAAATTGCAGCATACTTACCTGCATACTCAATCACTTTTGTGGATGTTTTGCTTTTGACAAATTTTATATCGACTTTATGTTGTGAGTTGCCATATGCCTTTGATTGTTTGACAGCTCCCAAATAAATTCAATTATTGTTTAAGCACTTTTCCTCTCGTTCTTGGATAATTTTTTAGCAAAATCTTTTAATTTTTTAATTGAGTTCCTTCAAGTTTCTATCATGCATGGACAATTCTTTATTTTTATTTTTTCCCGCGAGATCTTTTCATCTTGTTTTTCCAATTTTATTCTTAACAATAACTTTTCATTCTAAATAGAAACTCTGCAATCATTTGCTTAAGAAAATACCTTCAACTGTGTCCCAAATTAAATCCCCTCAATATTAGATTGAGGCTATGCAACCCTTAACTTGCATCATCTCTAAGTCTAAGATAAAACTATATCATAGAGCTTTGAATTAGTAAGTTCTTTTTATATATGTTCTGCCATTTATTTAGTGTCTTCATTTACCCAAAAAAATAGGCATGGAGTTACTAAATAGTAAATTCAAAACCAGTCATTTTTCATTCTTTGTGGATTAGGTTTTGAAAGGCTTTCCATAGTATTAAAATAATGTTTATTTATTTATTAATGGTCAATATTGTAAGATATTGTAAGATAGAGATAAGATCGTCTCCGATCTTATCTGGAGTTTCTTTTTAGAAACTTTCCAGTTTTGTAAATCTTGTAAACTTATTTATTGAGCGTCTCGCTCTTGTTAATACATCAATTAATTTACCAATTACTTGCGTAATATGGTATCAGAGCCAATTTGCTCAAAATTGAATTTTTAATTCGAAAAAATCTTTCTAAGATTTTTTTAGTTTCTGAATTAAAAATTTAATAAAAATCTTTTGATTTTTTCGAAGATTTTTCTGAGGGCAGAATTTCGAAATTTTTTTGAAATTTTCGTGTGGCTTCTGGTCGAGTTTCTGCCTTTGAAGGTCGATCCTTTCTGGCGTATTCGTGTTTGAAGAAACTTCTGGCTCGCGTTCTTGGTTGACTTATACACGCGTTTTTCTGAACACGTCTTTTCGGCCTGCGACTTTGGGCACGCGATTTCGCGTTTTTCCTGAGACTCGTGTTTTTGTGACAGGATTTGAAGCCGTGATTTCGTGTTTCTTCTTGCTGGCACTTGTTTCTTCTTGCCGGCACTGGTCGGATTTCTGCAACCCACGACTTCCTCCTCTTCAAACGCGTTTCTTCACACCCGCAGGTCGCGATTTTCAGTTTTTTGGGCCGTGTTTTCTTGCCGGGCGCGATTTATTGACTGCGTCAAGCTCTTTCGGCCGCGTTTTTTTCCAATCACGGATCTTCTCTCTGTTTTGCCGTGTTTCCAGACGAATTTCTCCACCTTTTTTGCAAGTTTCTGTAAATTTTCTGAAACTTTAATGGCGGCTAGGGCATTCTGACAAGTCGTCCAGGGTTTTGACACATTTTTCGAAGTCAGAAAATTTTTTCGATCACAGATTCGTGGTGGGTTTTTCGAGAGCTCAACTGGGTTGGTCTCCGAATTTTCTGGGTGCATCGTTTTCCGTGCCTTTTGTGCCATCCGTACATTGTACTTTCTGTAGTCTGTACCTGAATCTGTCATTGTTTTCTGCATTGGAATTCGTGCCTCGAGTTTCGTGCATCAGCCTCTTCTCAGTACTCATTTTTCGTGCCTCAAAAAACGTGAAGATGGCCAGTTTAAGCAATTTAATGCTGGAGGGCAGCCAAAGATTTAATGGCAAAAATTACAACACCTGGAAGCAGCGGATGTTAACAATTTTTGAATACCGCTGCCTTGATCAGATGATCCTCGGCAACGCTACTCGTCCTGAAGCGGCGGGTAAGGATCAGGATAAGTTTGATGAGCAGAATCGTGAAGCCGTCATGCTTATTAAGCTTTCGGTTACTGATGATCAGCTCCCTCAGATTCCACTGCGAAAATCAGCTAAGGAGATCTGGGATCACTTGAAAGATATGCATGAAACTTCCGACAAAAGCCGTGCGTTTTTCTTGAAGAATATGCTGTTTTCTATCATGATGGATGAGAAGACAACTCTGCAAGCGCACTTGAATAAAATCCAGGAGATCAGAGATCAGTTGGAGGCGATTGGTCGGAAAATGGAGGAGGAAGACATGGTTGTGATCACCCTGAAGAGTTTACCGAAGTCCTATGAACATTTCATAGAGACCCTCAACATTACGTCTGCTAATGTTGATCTCAAGTTTCCGAATTTGTGCACTATCCTGTTGCAGCAGGATCGCTGGAGACAACAGTTCGGTAGCAGTGAATCATCATCCTCCACGGAGCAGGCCTTTGCAGCAAAAACTCAGTCAAAGCATCATGGGAAAGGTCAGCCTTCACAGCAGAAAGGCTCAAGTCAGCGCTCCACCAGCCCGAAGAAGAAAAATATATTACAATTACCGTCATAAATTTAGCCACATCAAGAAAGATTGTCGTGCTCGTTTGGCTTCTGAGCAAAAGAAGCAGGGAGGGTTTCAGCAGAAAGCGAATATCGCCAAGCACTCTGAGCAGAAGGAATCTGCCTTTTATGCACTGATGGCAAAAAGGCCCGCAGACCATGTCAAGTCCTCTGCTTGGTACATAGATTCTGGTGCCTCGTCATTTCTCACATAGGCGTGATTGGTTCACAAACTTTTCCCCTTGCACTGACTCAGTAATCTTTGGAGGAGGTGAGGAATACACAGTTGTCGGCACAGGCACTGTTCAGGTTCAGTCTGGCGGGAGGGATCTCATATTCCTCAACGTATATTATGTACCTGATATCGAGCTCAATCTTCTCTCAGTCAGTCAGATTATGCGGCATTCTCCCCAGATGGATGTGGTATTCAGCTCGCATAGATGTTCGATTGTTGATCGAGAAACTCGCACAACGGTGGCCGTTGGGATAGAGGATCATGGCCTTTACAGGCTTGTGGACACTGGTGATTCTCCGGAGTTAGCCTTGGCAGCCAGAAATTCAGCTGTCACCAGTCTTTGGCACCAGCGGTATGGGCACTTGAACGTGCACTATCTCTCTCAGCTTGCTCGGGAGGGACTTGTTGATGGCTTACCTGACATTCAGACTCAGCATCAGGGCGTTTGTGGTGCTTGTCAGGCTGGGAAGCAGCATCGCACACCGTTCAAGGATGGCGACTCTTGGCGGGCTTCTAAGGTACTTCAATTAGTTCATGCTGATATTTGTGGTCCTATGTCTGTTTCTTCTGTAACTGGTTGCAAGTACTTTCTACTTTTTGTTGATGACTATAGTAGGAAAATGTGGGTGTACTTTCTTAAACAGAAATCAGAGGTTTTTAATGTATTTCAGAAGTTTAAGGCCTTAGTTGAAAAAGAGTCCAGTTCTAGTATTATAACTCTTAGGTCAGATAATGGGGGGGAATTCTGTTCTAGTGCATTCTCAACTTCTGTGATACTCATGGGATAAAGCGTCGATTAACCACACCCTACACTCCTCGGCAAAACGGTGTTGTAGAAGCGGCACGCAATCGTACGATTGTTGAGATGGCTCGCTCCATGTTGCAACACAGGAGTGTTCCTACTAAGTTTTGGGCAGAAGCAGTCAATACATCAGTCTATCTCCTTAATAGGTCACCCACTCATGCTGTTAAGGGAAAGACTCCTGAGGAAGTTTGGTCTGGTCGCAAACCTAGGATCAGTCATTTGAAAGTTTTTGGCTCTCTTGTGTATGTTTGGATTCCAGAGGCCAAGCGCACTAAGCTGGACTCCAAGAGCCAGAAACTCATGTTCACCGGGTATAGTGATAATCACAAGGCATATAGGCTGATTGATATAGACACTGATCGTCTTATCTTCAGTCGAGATGTTGTCTTTGATGAGGAACGAGGTCCATTTCACTCTTCCTCACCTGTTCAGCATTCAGAGGATCAGCCTCTACAGGGTCCTGATATGAGTGTCCGACTTCCATTAGGTCCACCTGATGGGAGGGATGAGAAGACCTAGTCTTTGATGATGCTCAACCTGAGTTTCCTCCAGATGATCATGAACATCTCCCTGCTGAACCTGTTCCAGATCCACAGCCAGATCCAGCTCCTCCTGTTGCATCTGATGTTGGCACATCTACTCTCCGACCGAAATGGTGGGCTAAGACTATCATGATCTTCGTGGATGAGCTCATGAGGGTAGATCAACCAGAAACAAAGAGCAAATAGTCTACAGTGAATTTTGCTCTCTCATGGCCAACATTCACAGTGTTTATGAGCCTCAGACATATTCAGAGGCAAAAGGGATACCTGAGTGGGAAAAGGCAATGGAATCAGAATACCAGAGTTTTCAGAAAGAATCACACTTGGGTCCTTTCCAATCTTCCTTCAGGGAAGAAGCCCATTAGCTGCAAATGGGTGTACAAGGTGAAGTACAAAGCTGACGGAACCCTTGACAAGTACAAAGCTCGTCTAGTTGCACGGGGGTTCTCACAGAAAGAAGGCATTGACTATGAGGAGACCTTTGCTCCTACAGCCAAAATGAGTACCATACGGCTTGTCCTTGCCTTAGCAGCCCAATTTGGTTGGAAGGTCCATCAGATGGATGTGAAGAGTGCTTTCCTCAACGGTGAGTTGAAAGAGGAAGTATACATGACGCAGCCTCCAGGTTTCAAAGTTGCTGGTCAAGAACAGAAGGTGTGCAGATTGGTCAAGGCACTCTATGGTCTGAAACAGGCTCCTCGAGCTTGGTACATTAAGATTGACACGTACCTCACAGATCATGGTTTTCAGAGGTGTCCATCTGACTCGAACCTGTATGTCAAGAATACTGGTAATGAGATCTTGCTTGTTGTTGTCTATGTGGATGACTTGATCATTACCGCAGTTCAGCACATTTGATCACTGAGATCAAACAGGACTTGTGCAAAACTTTTGACATGACAGACTTGGGCCTCCGCATTATTGTTTAGAGTGTTGAGGGGCGAT
The DNA here is from genome assembly GCA_007258455.2 of Sequoia sempervirens. Taxonomy (NCBI): domain Eukaryota; kingdom Viridiplantae; phylum Streptophyta; class Pinopsida; order Cupressales; family Cupressaceae; genus Sequoia; species Sequoia sempervirens. Next base: position 741,015,892 of record VDFB02000003.1, on the reverse strand, counting down.
GCATGAGGCGGCAATTTTATACCAATATGCTCAAGTCTTCGATAAGTTCAATGCGTGGATGCAAGCCATCTACACCCATGGAAAAAGTGCTTAAATTGTCGGCTTAAGTCCGATTCACGGTAGATGAAACATTGTTCAGCAACTAGTAGGCAGCCTCATCTATCTTGTCGCTACTAGACCGATTTGAAGTTTTGCGTTAGGCTACATATCACGCTTCATGACAGCCCCCAAGGCTGATCATTGGGTAGCAGGGCGTGTCTGCGTTATGTGAAGGGCACTCTTGATTTTGGACTCTTGTACGCACCGGAGTCACGATCCTAAACTCAGTGGGTTCACAGATTCAGATTAGGCAGGTTCGGTTGATGACAAGAAATCAACATCCGGTATGTGTTAGTTTAATCCGCGATCCATGGATCAGTAAAAGAAATGCGGGCTTCCCATTGACGATATCTGGGAGCAGTAAAAGCAGCATGTGAGGCAGCTTTATTTCGGATGCTTGTGGATATGCAAATATCTCAAGCAAGTCCGACTCCTTGTTCTATGATAATCGGAGTTCTCAAACCTTACCAAGAATCCGGCTTCCATGAAAGAACCAAGCATGTGGAAACTCATTGTCATTTCGACCGGGCTGGTTGAAGCGGATCGGTTCATTGTTCACAGTTAGGCGGCAGGCGGCGAACATTCTCCTCAAATCCTCGTCAGATAAGTTTGTAAAATTCAGGCATCTTGGTGTGGATAGATTGAGCATTAAGGGAGGGTATTAAAATAATGTTTATTTATTTATTAATGCTCAATATTGTAAGATATTGTAAAGATAGAGATAAGATCGTCTCCGATCTTATCTGGAGTTTCTTTAGAAACTTTCCAGGTTTGTAAATCTTGTGTTATTTATTGAGCGTCTAGCTCTTGTTAATACATCAATTAATTTACCAATTACTTGCGTAATACATAGATTGCTTACAACACCCGGAAGATTTTCTCTAATGGGATCATTCCTAATTCCTCTTTCTTAACTTTGGAATAATTTTTTTTTGGTTACGGAAATCTGGGAACATCACCTGGGTAAGATTGGCTCCACCGATGAAGAGGTCCTAGTCTTTGACAGTTTATTACACATGCATGTACACTGAGTTTTGGGTTGCCACATTGGGACTTGGGATTTCGGACTTAAACCTAAGTTGCTGGTTCTGGTACGGGTTCAGATATGGGTACAGATGCGGGTGTGCCGGTACGGCAATTTTTTTTTTCCTTGGGTACAGGTACGGGAGTGTATATATATATATATTATAAACATAATGTCATAAGCATGTTCAAAATTATAAATTTAATTATAAGATCAGTGATATTCATCAAACATAAATGATAAACTATTAAACATGGGGCATTTATTTAGGAGAAATACTCTCTTAAATAGGGCATTTATGGTTTTCATTCCCTTATAAATCTCCTCAATCAGCTTAAGGACTATACGGACTGATTCTGACATTAACCTACAGGCTCCACTTCCACAATAGGGTATTGGAAAATTGAATAAGATGATATATTCCTGTATGTTATTCAAATGTGTGCATATTATCTGCAATTGAAGAGCTCTTGAAATCCAATAGTGTAACCCTTGTCTACTGACAATGTAACAGATTTCATTTATTCCTTAGATTTTTATAATGGTCTAAACTTTCACACAATCACTTTTCAAGTGGCTTACTAGACTCACATGATACTTCACAATAAGCATAGTCTTCTTATACATTGATGCTCTTAAAATGCACTTTGTAATGGTATACAGAGCATAATAATCTCAAGGTTCTTCAACAATAACATAATCTCCAGGCTACCCTTTTAACCGATAAAAAATCAGTTAGAGAAAAAGCTCGATGGTGTAAACCCCATTCGCTGTGGGTTCGGCTAGAGTTCCTCCCTGGGCCCCCGGGTTCTCAGAGGGACCCACAGAGAACTTGGGGGCCCAGGGAGGAACCTTGGCCGAACCTGCAGAGAACCAGAACCAAAATGTGTTTTGCTGGGTACGACATGGGTGGGGGGGAGGGCGGTGGCGAGGGGGGGGGTAAATAGAAGAAACCGGTAACTGAGACTTAAACCATTCTCCTTATGAATGCAGCACTTTGCCATTACAGTACAACCTCATGGACACTTTAGGATTATTATTTAAAATTTTGAATATCATTTGATAGCAGAATGCCTTCAATGATTTTTGAGAATCAACTAACCTTTTTTTAATACTTTCACCATTGAATAGAAGTATCACACACAAATAGATATGTGTGTGCGTGCATGTATATATATGTGTATACACAGACACACAGACACACACAATACACACACGTGTGTGTGTGTGGGTGGGTGGGGGTGTGTGTGTGTGTGTGTAGGGGGGGGAGGGGGAGGGGGAGGGGGCGACGGGGTTGGTGGGTGGGTGTGTGTGTGTGTGGGTAGGTGGGTGTGTGTGTGTGTGTGTATTTAACTTTTAACAGTAGACTCTAGAAATTTCTCATTTTGGAGAGAATTGAAATTTTTACAAGATCGACTCTTCTTTATGTAGAATAAAACCCCAAGGAAAATAACTGTCAGAGAAACACTTTATAGAAATCGTTATCTCTAACACTCATCATAGTTATCTCTAACATATTTTTGAATTTTGTGCTTATATTTTATGTAGAAAATCTTATTTATTAAGGAAAGTTATTCTTCTCCTGTGCTGCTTGTCCCTTGTTCCTTACAGTTTTCTTTTTTTCTTTTTTTGAATTTTTAAATGCTATGATAGCACATGAGAATTCATTCTAATAATTTAACCTCCCACTTCACAGATTACTCATTTTTACAGCTTTGTTATCATTTTATATTAAATTTGTGCAGGTAACAAGTCCTTGCATAACAGGACTAGAAAACAACCTCAAATCCCATTGTGTTAAGCCAGCATATCAGGGTGTTGCTGATGTGTTTAGAAAAGTTTATAGTGAAGGTGGATTCCGTGGCCTCTACAGAGGAGTGGGTATGTTAACATATTTTTTAGACTTAATACTTGCTTTTGATATTTTCAAATCAATTATTGATTTCTCCTTTTTTAACTTTTCAATTGTAAATAAATTTTTTCATTCCATATGATTTTATTATTGTCCTTTGAATTTTTGTGTGTATAATTCTTGCTTTGATTGACAGGAAATTAAAAGCTTACATGATAGGAAGGAATATTTAAAACCTGTATTCCCTGGGAATGTGACCCTGGGGCCAAGCCATGTGTCTTGGATAATCATGTGACGTGGGGTGCCCATTTTTTAAATAAAATCTCTTCTTTTGCGATATAGAATCAAATTGATAACTGCATGATATAGAATCAAATTGTCCTCTGAAATCTCAGAAAAGTAAATTAGAATGGAAAACAAACAAAAGAATTTCTGAAAAACATAGATGTTGGTTAAGTTACTTTTAATTGTATCTCTTGTTTTGCGATATTTTATTCCAGAAGAATTCTAGTTTTCCTATTTGCCTAAATTCAGAACTTTTCCTTAAATTCAGTAGACCTAATCACTCCTCTCCTTAAATTTATGATTTTCTATAGTTATTTACGTTCTTTAGCATTCAAAAAATTGAATTGTATGTGTGGGAAGTTGTTTGTGCAAAACCTCCTTACATTATTTTTCTTCTGAAAGTTGAGTGTTATAATTCGGGTTGGTATTTTCTAATTTATTATCAATAATCATTCTAATATAAATCATGGGTTTTCCAAATCTTAAGAACGTTTTGTTTCAGGCTCTCAAATTTCTTTATTTGAGTCTAGTTTTGTACGGATATTGGCTGTAAGCTTGTAACTATAATAAAAGAGTAGATCGATTCAAGTACTTGACCAAGTGCAAAACAAGGTCCACATGCATATAATTCAAACTGGCGTTTCTGTGAGTTTTGGGGATGGGGGACAGGGAATGGGCTTTCTGGATGGCAATTTTTTTTTGTATTTTGGGGATAGCGGGTGTACAGCTATTAAAAAGTATAAATTAATGTACACTAAAATTAATAAAGTATAAATTTATTGATTTAATAATCCATCTGATAGACTGATAATCATTGACATAATACGAAGCATGAATTAGTGACAGATACCAAAAAAGGAAATGTTGAATCATGCATATTGCATAGTGTACCTATGCTGAACAAGAAGCTGAGAAATTGGAGGTTTTACTTCCTCTCTCTTCTCTTCTTCCACTTCTTTCCATTTTGTGAATACAAAACAGCTATGGACATGGGCCCTTATTTAGAATTTTATTTATTTTTATAATTTGGATGCCTTGAGGATGTCACTGTTAAATTTGTGTGAACAGATTAAATGCACAGAGAATTAAATCAAAATCAGACAAAATAACACAGCATATACCCTGGGAAAACCCTCCTCTTGAGGGAGAAAAACCCAGCAACAAAAGATCTCTCTTATATATGAATGTAACAACAACAGATCACTTATACAGTGCGGTCTAATTCAAGACCAATGTTCATAAACTCTTGACAGATGCAGTAGCACATATGGATCTGTTATTAATCTACAATCTGATATTGAGATACATAGATGACCTTATTCTAGACAGAGTGAAGACTTACAGGAGATTTGCACCTGGTAGAGACAGTGTAAGTATTTACAGAAGTTCGCACCTTATCACCTTATGTATGCTCACACCTTGACATCAGTTCTGATCATGCGCTCTTGATGATGTGATGATACAAAGTTTGTTTGATAATGTCAAACTGATGATCAACTTGCACTGTGTGAGGTCGGCACTTGTAATATATTCACACTTGTGTATCTCCTGTATTCGCACTGAAGTATCAGTTGTATTCGCACTTTTACATCAACAACATATGTATTCGCTCTTGTATATTGACTGGATTCGCACTGGAACAACAGCTGTATTGGCACTTTTAGTCTCTGATCTGTGCGCACTTGAGTGAGTGATAAGACTGAACAAGTATATAATTAGCATGGACGAATCACACTGAATATATACAAGTGGAGAGACGCATCCCTTCATAACTCTTATGTCGGCCTTTTAAAAGATCGCTTCTATTCTTTATTGAAGTCAACCTTGATAAGTGTTCACCCCTCTTCACAAGAGGTCGGCTACCTTGTGATAAATCATTAATATCCTCTAATGATAGTCGGCTTTACTTAAATATGATCTAATAAAAAGACAACTTGATTTCTTTTATGTCGGCCATGAGATGAGCATAAAGACAATGAACATAAATTGAATAGCCAACGGCTATCTTCAATTTATGTCTTCCAAGAGAATTCTGAGCTGGAAGGAGCTACCGAAGCTGCTGATACACTAACAGTCATGACAACCCTGGACAACTGGGAGATTCCCTGGCATCCTTGTTTTCTGCAAAAAGGAAGGGGATGTCCCAGAAAGTTCTTTAAAAGGGGGACAGGGAGGGGTTGATGTCTCTTCTTTGTCCTGAAAACATCCCAGATGTCTGGGACATACAGCTAGGTCCTAGGGACGTGTTACCAGTAAACAGTCTCCAACACAATATGTGACATTCTTCCAACATCAACTTGTTTCAGATATTAATCATACTTCATATTATGATCATCTGATGATGGATAGATTTTGGGATCAATGAATTGTAACTGCGTATTCAATGCATTGAGTTTTGTATTTGATTTTTAACTGTCTAGCTTCCTTTAGTTTGTTAAATTAATTTTAGTTTATTTGTATTTTAAAAATCCAAATAGTAGGTTTTATGTCTTATTTTAATAGCCGTCTCTCTGTTGTCCTCAAAGTTCAGAAGCTTTTTGCCATTCCCTGAACTTCTCCCCTCTTCCGAAACCTGAAGAAACACTGTTTAAAACTGAGTTTGTCTAAGAATTATGCTCCCAAAACTTGGAGAAACGCTGTTTAAACTGAGTTTGTCTACAAACTGGCAGGATCTTCTAAATTTAGAAGAGAAGTTAATTTTTTGGCTTCAACTTCCATTTACAGTATCATTTAAAATCTATCATCATTGGTTTATGCACTTGGCAACAACACTGTTTAAAACTGAGTTTGTCTAAGAATTATGCTCCCAAAACTTGGAGAAACGATGTTTAAACTGAGTTTGTCTACAAACTGGCAGGATCTTCTAAATTTAGAAGAGAAGTTAATTTTTTGGCTTCAACTTCCATTTACAGTATCATTTAAAATCTATCATCATTGGTTTATGCACTTGGCAACAACGATTCAGCTCTCACATTGTAAAACAGTAAACATATAAACTACTCAGTGAAAACAGAAGTTGCTTGAAGTTGATACAGTCTCATTTGTTGTAACCATTAGCTTGTCTTTTCTTGAAGATAATAAAGACAGCGAGGAATATTTTCTATACATTTTATCATTTTCTTTTCAAGTCGTGTAAATTTCCTCAAGTAGGTTACAAATGTAGAAATATGAGACAGCCAAAAGCATTTATACCATTTCAGTTAGCAGATTTAGAGTGCTAACCAAAAAAACTCTTTATCTTTTCAGGTCCAACACTGTTTGGAATCCTTCCTTACGCAGGACTAAAATTTTATGTATATGAAGAGCTTAAGAGGCATGTGCCTGTGGAACATCAAACGTCTGTTGCAATGAAGCTTGCTTGTGGTGCCTTAGCAGGTTTGTTGGGACAAACATTTACCTATCCTGTGGATGTTGTCAGACGTCAAATGCAGGTAAGTTTTGATGATTTTATCCGATCTCTGCATTTAAAGCATTTGGATGGTTTGTCTTCAAATTTCTTGATTAATTCTAGCGGGCATTTAGAATCTATAATCATATTTATTTTCTTGAGCCAAAAAAATTAGATCCATTGTGAATCACTTCGTTGCCACAATTGTTTTGTGAGGTTGTGCTCAGGTACAGAGAATACCAGTTAGTCAAAGCCATACAACTTCACTTCAGTTAGCAGAACCCCAAATTAATGGAATGATTAAAGGACTCGCTACCATTATTCGAACACAAGGATGGAAACAGATGTTTGCAGGTTTGAGCATCAACTACTTGAAGGTAATCTGGTTTTTGGTCTTGATTATTAGCAATTTCTGAAATTGCTGCAATGTGTATTTTATATATTTGTAAATTGTATATTAGATTACTGTTTCAGCTTTCAAGTTTGGTGCAAGGAGCCTTATTTTATGTGTTTATTTAGAAAGCAAATTATCTTGTTGATTTATATCTTGAGTAATATGGTGCACTGCTGTGTTTTTGCAGATTGTCCCTTCAGTGGCTATTGGCTTTTCTGCATATGATGGAATGAAATCTTGGTTGGGTTGTCCACCTCGGCAAAAGACACAAGTTAAGACATCATTTTGAAAAAGGCGGGTCCTGTTGGTACCTTTTTGTTGTGATAACAAACTGTGTTAGGGAGTGAAGGGGCTTAGTTAAAGGTCAAAAATATCTGGGAACATGTTTCTGGACATGTTCATATTGCAGGGTAGATCATTTACGAAATGAGTGAATGAATATCATTGATGCTTGATAATATAGTAAGTTGTTACCCTTTGAAGTTTGATAAGATAATTATTGCTCACCTTTTCTACAGTGACATTTATTTTGTGTTTCTTATTTGTTTTTTCATTTATTTTTGTCCAAATACACGAAAAACGTAAATTTTTGTAAATAGTTTTGTGTTTCTTGTTTGTATCCAAAGGATCATAACATAAGCTCAATTTGATCACTCATATGTCATTTCACAACTTCATGAAACTAAATATTTGCAATAATATTTTATGAAATTTAAAATACTTGCATATTTTCAAGTAGATTTAGCATAAATCACTTTGTAATTTTATGGACACGAAAGATTTACAATAATACTCCATGCATTCGTCAATTTTGAAATATTTTCTGAAAATATGAAACATCTATTGTAAAACAAAGCATGAAAATCCTAAAATTTAAAGATTCTCCTAGGTATTATCCACACATGCCCCAAGAGACAAATTAAATCAAAGCAAACCATTCTATACTTCACCAAATTGTTTCATAGCTAGGCATAAAATGATGCAAGGATTTAAAGAAATAGGGATCATTTCTGGATAGTGTCAGTATGCACCCAAATCTGGTGCAACACAGGATTTTCTGATAGGAACAAACAATTAGCTACATATGATTTTGTATGAAATAACTTTAAAGTGGCCTTGACATTATTCAATTTCAGTTGGAACATACAAGTTTTTAATTTGGAATGGAACAAAAAACAGGAAAAAAAAAAAAACTTGCAAAAGTTTTAGTTCTCTGGAATCCACAAATTTTGAACTTAACTAAAAAGAAACAACTCCTAGCCTTTTATAAGAACAAGGCACTCAGAGTTCAATCAAAACACATGAAAAATAATTCAGGGAACGAATTGTAGCACAACACGTGGCACATGATAGTTGGCAAGAGACTTTTGAAACAAGTCAATAGAAACTTTGACTTTCTTCAACACTAAGACTTCATACTCAAGTCTCAAGATACAGACTTTCTTGCACAAAATGTAACATTACTAATCAAAACCTCTAGGACTAGCCAACTTGCATCGAGTCCAGGAACATACCTGCAAAATTCATTTCAAGTGACTTACCATCACATCTACACAAAACCTCGGGTTTCCACTACTCGACCACAAGCACTTCTTATTGGATGCCCCGTCTCCAGACTCGTCTGTTCCTTTCCTTTGTAGATATTCCCAAAAAGCGATTTGACACTCGATTTATGTGTTCTCTAGTAACACTTTGTGCCATTTTCCACCTGTATTTGCACTTTGCATATTCTTCCATTATTTGCTTTATAGTTTTATTTTGCTACAACATTTCTATCTCATATCTATTCATGTGATTCTTGAATTTGATCACCTCATCAATAACTTTCTGGTTTAAAGAATGAACAAGATCTTCATTAACCTTCTCTATCCAACCTCTAAACGCTTTTATTTCTACATCATCCTGCCCTAGCTTATTGGGATGACACATTTGTTGTGCCAACATCTCAATGAGGTTCAAATCTTTATCCATGAGTTTCTCAATCCTTTCAATGACTCTCTAACCCACTCGGACATTGCAACAAAGTGTCACCTTCCCAACTCAACTGTAACTTCCATTTCTCCAACAACAAAACTTATTGTTCTATAACCACCTTTTCTTTTACCAACTCTTGGACCTCTGCTTTGAGAATTGCTTTTAACTGTTGCATCTCTATATCATTTTGCTCCATACGGTCTTTACATTCATCTATGAGCCTTCTAGACTTATCAAACTAGCGGTATGCCTCTTTGCATTTACTGATTGCCTCTCTTATCGATTCTTCACTCTATTGCACCAAGTGTTTTATGTAGTTTTCAATCACATTTATCTCATGTTTTAGCCCTTCAATGGCATCCACCTGCTCTTTCGACATCAACACTGGATTTGGTGGCAATTCATTAGGGATTGACTGGGTTGAGCTACAGTTTGAATCAAATTCTCTAAATAGGAAATTTCTTTCTTTCAATTCTCTTTTCTTCTGTTTATCCTTCCTCATACGAGCAGTTGTAGCTTCTAAATTCATTCTCATTTCTTCCAAGTCCTACTCTTGTGAGGAATGCCTTAGGTTGTTTTTGGTAACCTAATAATCCCTAGCCGTCACCTCATGCTTATCCTGTTCTTTGATAGGAGTGGCTATTGGGAGTCTTCCCTCCATTTGAGTTCCATTTGACAGCATGCTTGACTTTTGTTTTACCCTTAGGATTAGGGGTTTCTAACTCATGCACTAAACTCCTGAAATCAAGTGGCACTAACTCCATTTCCACTGGTGGAGCCAATTGCCTAACTAACTAGTCAAGTGCTTCTTCATCTTGCCTCACTTCTTCATGGCCTTGTTCCTGATGACCAAGATGCTCAGAAACATTCTCTAACTCTTCATCATTCCCTGTCATAACCCTTGAATCTCTTACATTCTCCTCTCCTGGTGGTACGAACTCTAGATTGCCTTGACCCAAATCATTGTGTTCTGGCTCTCCTTTCTCTCTTTCTTCAAGGTTTATGTTCTCCAGTTCTATTTTATCTTTCTCAACCCCCTCCTCCAAAGCAATATGTCCCAGTTGCCCCAAGGCATCAAGATTTTCATTATCCCCCTGCTCTTTATCCAAGGTTTGAGAAGACTTTTCATTTGGATTTATCTTCCATTCTTGGGGTTGTTGATCAACGACTTTAGTCTCCCTAGACAAAGGCCGTTCTTTTCTTGCATGCTCATCATGCTCCTCTTCCTCATCTACTATAGAAATGGGGCTTTGCATTATAGTGCCCCTTGTTTCTCTCTATGGATATGTTACTCTACTTGCATTAATTTCCTTGGGATTTCCCACCTCTTGCATGAGTTGTCCCACTACAAACTCTATTTCTTCTTTATCCTCTGGACATTCTTCAGTATTTGACACTTCTTCTATCATTGATTGCATCGTTGAATTTTGTCCATACGACTTCTTAAATTGTTGCAGTATAGCAGACCATTTCTCCATCTGTTCCACAACCCATTCTATAGTTACTTTCTAATCCTCCTTTGCAATCAAGGGTGTTCCCCCTAGAGTCTGCCTCATTGTTATTGTGCTAATAGAAGGTGGAGAAGTAAACATAGCAGCCACATGTTGTGATGCTAACCTTGTCCTAGCATACACCTATGCTCTCATACCTACTTCTTCCGAGGTCAAGAGCTGTGCTCTTAGCAATGTTGTAGAAGATGATTCCATCATCAGAGTCTTTAACATATTAATGGGAACAACCAAGGTTTCTCTGTTTGGATCATTTAGCTGTGAAGCCACTAAAATTCCTTGGCTTAGCACATTAGGGATTTCATCTCCACCCTGTTCAATTGCTCTTGCTTCAATAACTTTTTTTTCTTTTCCACACCTTCATCATACCCTAATTCACTCAACATCTTTTGTTTCCTCTTTCTTCCCTTCGGGTATGTAGGTGTCATCCTAGCCTCTTTTATTAATTGGAGGTACTCATTTATCCATGACTGAGTGTATTCCAACACCTACTTGGAAACCTCTTCAAGGGTTACCATCTCCTATCGTTCCCAATCTAGGTCTGTGATAGGTTCATCATATACTTTATCCAATTCATAGGCGGGGTTATTTACCTCCCCATTATCAACATCCATCTGTTTAAGAACATCACGTGTTCTGTAGGCTTTCATTTGAGCTAGCGACAACCTTTGGTAGGATCGCTTCCTAACATCATGGCTGCCTTCACAACCATACTAAAAGTCCTCCAAATGGTGCTCATGAGTATACTTCTTGTTCACTTGCTTAGCCAACTGGTCCAATGGATCATAGTTATCTCTCCTACACATGAAGAAATCCAATCCATATGCTTTCAGTTCACCCTCATAGTTTGGCACTTTTGACAGAACTGCATTTATAATTCCCAATAGTAATAGGGAATTTCATTTCCCCCTTATGTAGTTGCAGAAAGGTGCCATAAGACAGTATTACTTGCCTTGCAAACTCAAGCAACAATATTTTATCTATGGGATACTTGGGTAACCTAAAGGGGTAACCGGTGAATCCTTCAATTAAGTGAACGTAGGGAATTGAATAAACCAACCTCTCGTAGTTTGTATGACATCCTATGCTTTGAGGGATAATCTCTTGGCTTTATCTCCCTCCATTAGTTTGACCAGTTTCATAGAAAATACATCATTCACCCTACAATAGTACTCCTTATACCCTGCAATAGTAATTTGTGGAAAATTTTGGTAAATTAATTTGTTTCCTAGATCTCTTCCCAAAGTTCCCACTTTGTTCAATCCCTAGATATTAGCTCTTAGGGCACAACAATAAACAACATATAAGGACATGGTGAACCATTGGGAATCAGGGAAGGTTTGTAAATGCTCATGCAGTCTATCATTAATAAACCATGCCCAATGAATTCAGATAGGGTCTTCCCTCATTTTCTTGATGACTTCAAACATCCACAGTTCAAACTTGCTGGCATCTTTACAACCAACCATCCTACTCAGTAGGGTTATCATGTCTTGGACTTCCTGGATGAATAATGACCTTACAATGTGCTTCAACATCCTCGCCATTTTCTCCTGAAACCATGTTGACATCATGTTTTTTTGTTTTGTTTTGTTTTGTGCTTATATAAGCTTTTGCCACCTCCTCCATGTTCAATACATTCATTCTAGTGAACATGGGGAGCCCAAGTGTATATAAGATACCATCTACCAAAAGGTTCACATAAAATCTTCCTTCCTTTATGACCACTCGCCTATATCCGTCGTACCACTTCATACATTCTAGGACCACTTCAGGGGCTTCCATGGCTAATGGGAACCTTGCCGCCAAATGCATTCCACTGGTAACCATATTTTTTGTACATTGGTAGGCATGTGATTGTTGAGTTATACACACAAACTCGAGCTCATTAAATCCTCCCAAATGGGTATCCGTTATCATTTCGTACTTGGGCACTACTCGAGAAACATGGAATTCAAACTCCTCTTTTGGCTATTTCTTTTGTGAAGTACTCATGCTTCCTTCAACTTCTTGCATGGTTAGCGTGTATATACTTTGCATATGAATTAGGGTTTATTCTAACCATGCATTCCTAATAATTTAATCAAAATTCACTACCCACAACCATTTACTTGCTAAAATTAGGTCGATTCCTTTCAAATTAAACCATATTTTCTTTCGGAAATTACCAAGAGGAAATATTAATTCACTAAACTTAAGTATCCAAGAAAGAATTTATGAAGCTCAAGAGAAATACTTGGTTTCATTGATAATAGGGTTGAAGAAACACATAACTAAACTCTGGTAATCACGTTCCTTCTGATATCTCAACACTTAATTTTTTCCTCACGTGCCTTGATTGTCGTTTCAATTCATTGATGAACTTATGAATATGTTACCTTTTGTGTGGTGATATGTTACAAAAGCAATAGCATGCTCGAGGTGGTGCCAAGAACATGCATTTTGCGACCTTCCTTAAATTCCTTAACAACCGTGCATTAATTATCCCAAAGAAAAGTACAATCATGGTAGGTTAGGGTTCACATCATGAAGCCTCTGATTTTTGCGCCATGGCCCACCTTCAAAAAGAAGGCAGCGAATGAAGTTGTCATGGCACCCTTGTGTGTCATGTTTGTCCATGTTGGACAAGAATGATTGAGTAAGCACCTGGCTCACAAGTTGAGAAACTAACTTGCACTTGAGGAGAAAATGCCTGACATCCAACTCTAGAAAAAATCTGAGTTGGGTTTTCACTTACTGAGTGAAATAGGACTAGGTGCAAAGAGGACTCGGGCATGGCAAAAATGAGATCGATACAACTTATGCTAACTTAGTTTAATAACCTTTCGGTCTTTGATGTTGAAGAAAAAGAGAACCCGACAAACGAGTTTAGTTGATTAGGGAAAACCTTCCCAAATGAAAGCAGGTGGGTGAAAACCCATCAGGTGAAAAGACCTACCGGGCAAAACCTTACCATTATATGATTTGCAATACACTTAGACCACCAACACTCGACACTCAACACACGAGAATCCAGATAAAAGATAAAACTTTAAGAGACTTAGGTTTATTGAAATTCAAGTTAGAGAGACCATTATTATGACCAGGAGCTGAGCATTTTAGACCAAGCCCTTCCTTTACCATTCCCTTTGAAAGACACAACCGACACAATCAAGAGGCCAAGAAAAGTAAAAAAAAGTGGGGGTCCACATTTTGCCAAGGGAAAATGGGGCGTGTTGTGAAACCACACAACATGATTGACTAGAATTATGAGTTTCTGGTAAGTGTGTTTATTATTTTAAATGTCATTTTAAATAGTATAAATTAGTTAGTAAACATCGACATAATATTTAATTAATTTATTTGTATTTACAAGTTTAGTTACAATTAAGCATTGAGCATAGGAGGATTGATGACTTAAAACTTGGATCTTCATCTTTGATCCAAGCAAAGAGAAGTATAATGGGTTCCTTAAAAATTTTCTTATGCCTTTATGACATTATATGCCTCTATGGTATTGTAAGCCTATATATGTGATTGTACACTCATATGATATTGTTCAAGTATTCATTTGATGTCTTTATGTATGTCTTTATGGATTTCTCAAGATTAGACCATATAAATGTGTCTTATATCCTTTGATATTTATATATAAGTTTTGTATTACTTGTGAATATTTAAATGTGATTTGTAGTGTTGAGAAACCTAAATGTTGCTTTAGTTTTAAAAAATCAAAATAAATGCTTCACCATTCAATTTGAGTCTATATAGATTTATCCTTTTGAAGTAGGTGGCAATATACATATACAAGTGTGAAATTCCAAATATAATCCACTTTATCCCCCTAACTAGTAGTAATTTGGAAGCATATGAGCACCTAAAAAGGAGTTTTACAAACCTCTATCATATGCTTCCATTATCTAGAAATGTTAGACATTAGCAACCTCCAAGTGTTATCCCAAAACTATGAGTTGAAACCATAAGCCATAGAAAAAATCCAACTCTCAGTCATGGTCAAGCAACCCAGAATAGAAACTCCTCTTACACCTCTCACATATCTTACACCTCATGGTTATTGTCATGATTGTAAAATTCATCAAATTCCCAAATCTAGGCGCTCATGAGGATTTTTAATGTTTTTTCATCACATCCAAATTGAAAAGATTCCCTAGAACTCTCAATTTTGACATTTTTAATGTAACCTCCCTATTCAATGAATTCTTCAAAAATATCCCAAGTATATTGGAGAATAATAAAAATAAAACAATGTCCCCCACCCTTTCATGGGTATCTCATTTTTCCCACTCCATGATGTTTCGAGATTAGACATTATTTATTATCTACATAATTAAATATAATTACAAGACTTTGGATTTGTACGGTGAATGACACACTTAATCCTAACATTATCACACTTGATATTTACTTTTAAGACACAATATGAAACTAAAGAATGAATAAAGTGCTAGAAGGAGCAAGGCCCATTGGGTTTTTGCACCATTAAAACATGTATTTGTATTCACTAGCTTAATAACATAATCCACAATATTAATTGATGTATCAACCTTATGTATCATGACTCTACCACCCTAAAATCTCAGGAATAAAGTCATTGAACATCAATATGCTTTTATGAGCATGGTACATTAGGTTATTTTCCAAATAAATAACACTTTCAATCTCATATCAAATCCTCACCAATATGCACTCAAATCTAATACCTAAATATAATCTATGTAGCCACATTGCCTCCTTAGAGGCATGCGCTACAACCATGTATGTTGCTTCTATAGTGGAAAACATAACTATGGATTGTTGCTTAGTCATCCAACTAACAAATCTAAACAAAGTGAACACATAACCACTCATGGAGCTCTTGTTATCCTAATAACCAACCTAATTTGACTCAACAAAGCCATGTATATCAAACAAAATTCCCAAATCATAGTCCCATGATAGAATATAATAATAAAAATCCCTTGCAAATATTAAAATATATTTTACATATAATTCTAATTCTATCTACTAGGGTAAAATCTAAACCTACTAAGGACTCCTACTACTTGGACAATATCTCTTCTTGTATAGACTATCATATACAACATGATACCTACAAAACTAGTTTATGGAACATTACACATATCTTCAAAATCATCATATAACTTAGGAAAATGATCTAGTGAAAACTTAGTTTGACAAGTAATGATAGCTTATAGTCTTGCACAATAATTTAAACTACTTACTATGACAACCAAATATCTCTACCAAATTAATCTCTATTGATATCCATAGTTAAGATGTGTTTTGTTGCCCCCAAATCCTTCATATCAAAGAAATTAGATAACTAAGTTTTGAGCTCCCTAATCATACCCTCGCTATTTCCAATAAACATGTCATCAACATACAAGATTATGATTAATAATTTATAATTAATTAATTTAAGATAAACACAATTGATCACATTCACTCCTAACAAACCCAAATTCCAATGTAAAAGAATTGAATTTTTGATACCACATATGAAGGAACTATTTTAGACCATAGAATGACTTTAGGCTAAAAATAAGTTTTTCTCCCCATTTACCACACAACCATCAAGAGGTCATATATTGATTGTACATGAGTTGTAAATGGCCCACTCTTATTTATATGATAGTTTTAGTAGATCTTAAGACTATTGTAAGTATATTTATAAGGTTATTCATGATGGGAGTGTATTTGCAAGTGTTGCTAGAGCTTCCATATTAGAGGTGTAGCTCATTGAAGCCATTATGGGAAGTTTTGTAAACAGTTATACTCAACTAATAGAATGATGAGTGTTTTTCTATCTAGAGCTAGATTTTTCATATATTATTAGGTTTTTTCTAAGGAAAATTGTGTGCTCATGTGTTGTTCATGTTTCTTATCAATTATTTTATTTTGTTGAAATGATCTAAGTCTTTTTATTGATATACATGTTTTTTTTGTTGATTTAAAAATTATTTGAGTTGGTGTGTAGTGTGAATTGAAGGCTTATTGAGGTCATTTCTCCATATATTTGTTTCTAAAGGAAATATGAGGAATGCATGATCTCAACTTTCTTTGAGGCTTTGGACGGGGATATCTTCAATAAGGAAATTAGCCTCCCTCTTTATTCTATGTTATTGGTTGTAAGGTTTAGTTGCTTTAAGTTGCATAACCCATATGACTTATATATTGTCCCAATTTAACCAAATGATACAATATGCTCCACACATATTAATATTGTACCAATAATTGATATTGTAATGGAGAATTGGGATATTGAAATTCCTTTACTAGTAATTTGAGACAATGCTATAACATATTACAATAATTTAGGATAAAATTGACAATCAACCCCAATTTCCAAGTAATTTTCTTATGACACATGTAACTCTTCCACATTGCCTTTCACAAGTTAGCATGGTTCATGATTAGATAAATAAAACATTGCAATATAATCCTCTCAATTTTAGGTCATTAACCTAACCTAACATATTTTTATTGGAGGATTAGAAACATCGTATGATGCCATTTTTGTAATTGTTGCATTGAATCAACAATTATTGCTTCCTACATTTTAGAGTCAAGGTTCGAAGGGTATCCATTCCATCAGGATAGAGTACCTAGTCATTGTACACCCAACACTTTGCACCTCTCGAACTCGTGTGTGGTGATTTTAAATGAATCAACTTTTTATTACAATTTACTTGACAAGTTCATTACTTAAACCTAAAGTTTTAGATCCACACCATCAAATATGATGCCACACAATCATGCTTTTGTTGAGGCATCATTAAATACAGAGAGAAAGTGTTATCCAATAGTTGTGCATTAGGTCATTTATTTTGGTGGTTCCATATTACATCGTATGATTTGCTTTTTGAAAGTATCTTGTTATAATATGTTAATTTCATTCAAGTATTAGTAATAACGATCAACAATACTAAATTTGAAATCACAAGTAATAGTGTTATACTATTAAAATATATGACTATCTTTAAATGTCTCAATACACTCACAACTAGGAGAGATGACCCAATACCTAAGCATGTTCCAATAGTTGCTATAGCATTTGTTGATTTAATGTCCAATATTTTAACAATATTTGACCAATAGTTGTGACTTTAAAGTCGTTAGTGTTGATGACTACCCATAATTGAATGAAATGTATTCCTTAGATCTAAAAAATAACAAATCATGTGATGCCTCATCAATGCACCAATAAAAAATGATTTAGTGCACAACTATTAGTCTCACTTTTTTTGGAGCTTTTTTGGACACCTTGACAAAAAGCACGCTGATGTGGCATCATATTTGATGGTGTGACTTTGAAATCTTAGTTATAAGCAGGGGACTCAACAAATAAGCTGTTGTAAAAAAATGGAAGATTTGAAATTTCCATGTAAGATTTTGAGAAGTGCGAAATTAGGATGCTCAACTAATAGATCCTCTACCTATTGAACCTAATTCATAGACTTTTTCTGAACCATTCAAATTTAGGTTAAATTTTTTGAATACGTTCACACGACCATGAAATTTAAGCCCTGCTTGCGGCGTAGAGTTAGCCGACGCTTTGCTGAAAAAAGCAAAGTACTTGAGAATGGCTGGCGTAGACTCTGTAGACAGAGCGTTAAAGAGTGTGCAGGTTGCAGGGTGCAGACAGTACAGATTATTATCCTTACAATTTTCCAAATAAACTCACCTATCTTCTCCCAATAACCATCTGGGATCCGGTGCATAGCCTTCCTTTTATTATTTGGTCCTTAACACCTGTCCTCCTCGCTTTGGAATGCGCAAGATTCCTTTTTTACTGCAACAGATGGAACCAGTACGGTCAATTTTGATGGCCGTATGATCCTCCATATATATGTAAAATTAAATGCCGAATTATGGGATTGGAAAACTAAAAGAACGCTTTTTGGTCTTCTTGTTACTCCGGTAATTCTCTATGGGTGTGAAATCTGGGGCAGCAGCATGTCAGATCAGAAATGGAGACAAGTGGAAAGGATACAAAAACATCTAATTATATGCAGCCTCAAGCTTAAGACTGCAGTGCCTTATGAAATTTTATTAGCTGAGACCGGTACTTTTCCTCTGGAGGCCTCAGCGATGACCCGGTTATTAAGCTACTTAAAGAAGGTCCAGAATATGGAGGATCATAGATGGCCTAAGCTAATTATGAAAGAGGAGCTAACTAGAAGAAAGAACACATGGATGAAACTTAATATCAAGTGGATGAAGAAATGGGATATTGTGATGCATGAGTGTCCAAACACAAATGGAGAAATAAAAAATTACGTGAGAGAAAAATTTAAATATGGTATATGGACGAAAAAAACAGGGCGTAAAAAGGATTATTATATCAAAGAATTCAATCCCACAAGGGACCATGAAGAAAAGGCTTATATAGGAGCGAATATCAAATGGAAAGCAAAAATGTTGATAGCCCAATTGCGGACTAGTTCACACCATCTTAGGTGTGAAACGGGTAGGTGGGAGGTTCCTAAAGAAGAGTGGGAAAATAGAATATGCCGCTTTTGTAACGAAGGTATGGTGGAGACAGAATGGCACTTTATCATAGAATGCTCAGCTTATAAAGACATCCGGGCCAGCTATGGGGATGCGGTGCAGGTTGACAATTTAAATACCTTGTTTGAAGATTCAAGACTCGACAAAATTGCAAACTTCATCATCAAAATTCACTCTCGAAGGGCTGATCTCGAACGGCACCTCCATTGTGTCTAAGGCTGTGCTGTGTGTTGTTCCGGTGCTGATCTTGGGTCCCATAGGCTTCTTTGGCCTCGTGGACGTCATTAAAATATTTCATTTCATTTCATTTCATTCAATCAGCATATTTTGAGGACTGTGTAGTAAAAAATTGGGCAGAATTTCCGGAAATTCTGAAGGATCGTAATAAATGTATATTTTGCTATTGAAGTTCCCTCTTTTAACCATCAGCCATTTCAGCAGAGAACTGCCTTCAATGAGTCAATACAGTAAGAGATTTGAGTATGAAATAAGTTTGATGCGAGTAAACTATTATCCAGTGTAAATTTTTATGGAGTTGTCTGAAAATAAGTTTTAACTGTCATTTAATGGTAAAGTGGATGGCGTTCAATGGTAAAAACTTCCAAAATATGAGGTAAATGCCTCCAAAATCTCACTTATCACATAAAAGCCAGATAAATATTAATTTGATAACTGGATGTGAACATTCTATTTCCATTTCCATAATAAGAAAATACAAGGAAAAAGTCTTGATTTGTCTTAGTTTATTTCATTCCATTATATACCTTTATTATTAACTGTCTAATCCAACCACATGCAACTAGAATTTGCATGCACATACATATAGTTTTCTATCGACATAATCCTTGAACCTCCTTTAAATCCAAGTGTTAATGTATTTTTTAATGACATTACAACTATGGAAATGGAGTTTCGAAACAACATAATATCTTTTAAAACATTTAGGGGCTCACCTTATGTTGGCACATCCTAATATCTTTTAAAAGATTTAGGGGAAAGGTTCTAGTCGCCACTCATCTTATGTTCGCACATTCCTAATCTCTTATGATTCATTAGATTTAGACAATCTTTATTGAGTTTTTTCATATGTGAGTAAAGAGCTTAAAGTTATTGTTTCAATGGTGGAGAACTTGTACTCTTGAAAGAGAGGTCACAAGTTCAAATCCTGCAGGGGGTAAGGTATGTACACCTCGTATTGTGGAGCACGAGTTAGGTGCCTCCCTCAATATTGGGAGTACGAGGAGTCCCATATTGCTGTAGGCCGTATGTAGACCCAAAAACAGATTGCCGGGTATCGTGGACTATAAAATAATATTATTATTATTATTATAAAATAATATTATTATTATTATTAACTCGAGAGACAATTACAAGATGAACGTTATGTTCACAAAGATAAAAAAATGTTCATTTAAAGGTGACACCACATACCTATTCATAGACACCCAATAACCATGCACTACAACCACCAAAAAATTTGCACAACTCATCGAGTACATATTCCTCTGATAAATGCTTTGACCAATACTTACACATAAATACCCCCTAATTGTGTGCTATGGATACCAATAAAATCGCACAACTCCTCCAATTAAACATTCAAATTTTAACGATACGGTTACTGAATCTTTTCCTCTAGTTGGAATGAGTTTTCCACAGTCCATGAGATTAATGCAAGCTTTCGGACTCCAGTGTGTATGTTTTTGTGTCGACGTTTTGGATCACACTCAGTGATCCACTCACCTATTGTTCCTCTCCCTAATGATGGATCATTGAGTGTGATCCGAAACGTCGACTCAAAAACATACACAGTTGAATCCAAAAACTTGCATCAATCCTTTCTTCTAATCAACAAATTTCAATCTCTATTTGTGAATGTTCACCAATTCTTTATATATATATCATAATTCTTCCCTATTAATTTTGACCGAGTAATTTACCATCTTCACAGTTTGCTCCTCCTTAAAGATTATAGTTAAAGAGGTTCAAATTTTTTCGACAGAGATTTTGTACGGGACGGTATACATGCACGCGAAACTCCCTGCAATGAATCTGTACCTTCCACTCTGGAAGTTTGAGCTCCTATTGCGAACGATTTAAGCATTTTGTAGGTCAAATGTGGAACGGAACAGAACAGAATAGCCGTCCATTAAAAAAAAATAATGGTGGGTGAGTGGATCCGTCAATTTGGAAATTGGGAATCGGGATGTAGCAGGTACCGCACTTGGCTTAAAATGCAAGGTTTACATCTTTTCACAGCCATGGCGCATGGGCCAGTAGTATTCTTTTGGGTAGAAGTGGAATACGGAAGTGCTTGTTTCTCTTCAGTTTTTTGGAATATTGTTAATGTTGAAATCGAAGTTGATGATAAGCTTTGTTCCAGTAATGGAATTTCATTACTTATCCATAAATAAGGCATATTAATCTTTAAGAGGATGGCTTTCTCTTTTTTTCCTTAATTTTGAGATTGATAGCTCTATTGATGTATTTGTAATATTTATGTCTAGGAGTTAAAAAGTATGAATTTCATGTTTTGCCACTTTAATTTAGGATTCATTTTAGTATTCAATGTGGGTCAATTTAGTGTGAAAAGTTCATAAAAATTTGAAACCTCCCCCTTCAATTATTCTAGTCGTTATCTATTTGTACAAGCTATTATTTCATCCTTGCACATAGTTTAGATGAAATCGTAACTACAATCCTATCTCTAGACATGATTGCTAGTGTGATTTTGTCCCAATTTCAAAAACCAAATTCTCATATTCTAAAGCCAAACATTTTTTAAATTTGGTCATTTTACTATCAACTTGCATGCCAAAATCATCTAGATTGGATTTTAGATATTATATTCAAGGGCATGCCCTAAGACCTAGTGGAAAATGAAATTCAATGTGGAATGGACATATATTCAATTGCACATGATCTAATTGAAAGAGAAAGAAAGTGCATATCATGGTAGAATCCTAAGCATACACGAACATCCAAGTATAGATCTTCATGTAAGCATATTGTGTAATACCAGTCTTTAGTCTTTTGAACAACAATCTATAGGGGCTTGAATATCATATAAAGGGGTAGCTCTAGTATACTTTTGCACCTTAACAAACAAGGTCTTAAAGATATTTTTGAATGACATGTTCTAAGTTAGATATCTTGTAGAGGTAAATAAAAAATTACAAGTTTCAAAAGTACAAATGGGAACACATGTTTTCAAACAAGAGCACATGTTTTGAGATTGGATCTCAATTCTTAAAGTAGGTCTTGCTATTACAATTCCAACCCAAAATATATAGCATCAAGTTTTGTTATATCTACAATCATCTATACATTTTCTAGGTCTCTATTCCAATATACAATCAACATTCACAATAACAAGTCAATTAAACTAAGGAGGAAGATATGCACTCTCTCAAACTTACTTCTTTACCAATTATGCTTTACATTTACTTAACTTGTAGTAGACCTAGTTATTTTTCCTCAATGTGATCAATCAACTTAATTGATTTATTCTTCATTAGCACTAGATATAACTTAATTAAAAAGGAAATATACCCCCTTCCACTCATTATGGTTCCTTTATATCTTTTCATTTTGGTAAACTAGACCAATTCTATACTCCCTAAGTTTTGACTTGAGGGTTTCTCATACTTTTTATTATTTTAGATTTGATATTGTTAATTGCTTTTACTTTTCATTTTAGATTTAAAATTAGTTTATGTTCTCATGTATTTCATTTCCCTTTCACATAGGGTTTGGATTTGATTTCTTACTTCTTTTACCTACTGTTTGGTGATTGATCTATCTTTCATTATGAATCCTTAGGAGCCTCAACTTTGGTATTACCTTCATGCATATATCACAACTAATAAGGTATTATCATACTTCATTAATTCTTATAATTTGATCCTTGATGATATTGCATCCTTTTTGCACATAGGTGATAGTACCTATTCCATGAGTTACTTGTATTCTTATCTAGTTTATCCTCTTTCATAAACCTTGTTGGTGTTTTCCTTTCCATCATATAGGGAATTAATTCATTTGTCTACATGATTCATGATGACTTACTTGTTTGACAAATGATAATGAGGATGTTGCTCTATACTCTTATAATACATTTAGAGATTCTCTTTCATGTGATATTTTTCTACCTAGTGATGACATACTTCCAATTGTCCCCCTCGTACATCTATGTGTTCTCCTATATGTGTACCTATTGATTTTTCACTTTTTGAGGAGCTTAGTGATATCTCTTTAATGATCATACATACATATGATGTTGAGGTGCCTCATGTTACTTATCTTATGACTACTGATACATTTATGTTGGTTATCATTCTTTAATTACTACTAATAATTTTGTGCCTAGACATGATGTATCTCCTTCATGTTCACTTAGCCATGATATGACTTATTCTAGTGTTGGGTTTTTTATCACTCTTTTTATTATTAATGATAGTGACATGCATTCTCATGATATATCATTCCTAGGGTCACCTATATCTATGATGATTATCTTACTATTGAGTTTGATGATGATAGTATCTCTTCTATAACTAGTGATAGTGATGAACCTTTGAATTAGTGTTCATATTCTTTGTCTACATTTCTATGATATTTTTTCACTTGATAGTTCTCAAACAAAGCATAATGATTCCTTTAGTGACCTAGATATTTCTATGCTTCACAATGATATCCGGTTGTTCCGAATGCAAATATTATGTTTGATACATTTAGTGGAATTGAAGATACATAATTACATGCTAGATATTTCTCATCTTCACATTAATATGAACATTACTATGATTATTATTTATTACATGCATTTAAAATTAATTTATGAGATAAATCATTGAGACAATTTATGTTATTGATGTAGAAGCATCCAGGGGTACCAAGGAATCTTGCATCCCCACAAATATTTTATTTTTATTTTTCTTTTCTATGTGATTTCTAGCTGTAGGCAGTTTTCACACCTAGTTTGGGCACTCTCAAAGCTTGGAAAATTATATTTATTAAATTGGTTGGGTATCTTAATGTTGTAACGTTATCTTTGGATGAAAATGGGACCAAATTGTTGTAACCATTATTTTATTTATTGGCTCAAAATTTATAATTTGGTAAATTGTAAGTTGCACATTTAATGTGTGGGAAATGCCAAAAAAATGGGAATTTGAAATCTCGACACCCAAGTTGCGAAAATTGAATTTTAGAATATTTAAAAATAGCTGAGAAGAGAATATTAAGGCCCATGAACAACAAGGAGCCAATTGGAGTGCCAATTTTATGACGAGGGTTATAGGTGGAGTTATGGGCATCAATTTCAACAAGAGTTATAAAATTTAATTTGAGATTCTAGTCATGCATGCATGAGTACCTCAACACCTCATTTGGGGGGATTTGAAATATTTTATTTATGTTCTAGCATAGAAGAAATCCAACACATAAGAGCTGCAAAGAAAAAATGGGAATAAAGGGTTGAAGTAGTGAAGTAGGAGGAAGAAGTTGTAGAGAATGATACCAACAATAAGATGATTATTGCAAGGGATTCAAAGGTGAAATTGTAGATGTTTGAGGCTGATTTGAATTAGTTTGTCTTGATTTTGTATTGCACAAATAATTTTGTAATGAAGTTTTCAATTCAGAGGAAGATTTGATTTGCATTGTTAGAATTTAAAATTGCTCCATTAAATTTTCAATTACATATACTTGCAAATTTGTGACCTATGAGAGTTGATGTAATAGTATGGTTGCTTGGATTGGATGCTTGAAAAGACCCCCCATCCTTGTACTGCATGAGCCGAAAGATTGGTCGAGAAGTATTACAAGAGTTAGTAAAAATATTATTTTTATTTGCTTGGATATGTGTTGAGAGGAAATGGAAGAATTTTATTTGTTGGAATGTGTGAGGATTTGATTTTTTTTCATGGGAAAGTTTTAAATGTGGTAATATTTTCTTGGGATTTGTTTTTTAAATATTAGAGTAGGTTGATTGGTTGGAAGAGTTGATGTAATTTGTAGTTGTTATCTTCTAGTAGAGGTTAATGTTGGCTAGAAGGTGCATGAAAGAGAGGTGTGTTTCTAGAAACCATCTAATGGATAGAGGATAAGAAAGAGAGTTTTTTGCAGGGAGGACATGTGGTTGTAGAGGGTTGATACCTTGAAGTGAGAGAGATTGTTGCAAGGAGGAATTGTAACTGCAGAGAGACTTGTGTCTCTGAAAAATGTCTTTGAAGAAGAGGACAAGATGGGTCATGAGAAGACCTATGAGAATTTTTTTGTGGGAAGAATGGCCACACAAGAGGTTTGATAAATTTATTATTGAAGAATTAAAGAAGATCGAGGATAGATTGTATGTGATAGAGATGGAGTACAGCAAAAAAATTGAAATGGGTAAAAGAAAATGTGAAAAGAAATAATGTGACAATGGTAAGGTGATAGATGAAAAGTATGACAAAGAGAAGATAGAATGCTACCTAGAAGAAGGAGAAGAACTGGGCATCTCTCATGGAATATAGAGAATTTGCAAAGAGGACAACAAGCATAAAGATGAGAAAATGTGCATTATTA